>JANAVB010006397.1:13879260-14529260 GCA_029216955.1 Iris pallida | reverse complement strand
TTATAAATAAACTTTCATTATAAACAAAATGTCTTTACAAGATGTGTAGACCCTTATATATAGCCTCTAGAAAACCCTAATATTACCAAATTAAGACAAATCATAATCCTAACAAATAAATAAAGCTAATCCTAAATCCTAAAAAAGAAAAGAAAAAAAATCAAATAAAATATTCTAACAAAATCCTAATTGGTTTAAAAGAATCCTAAATAATACATCTCCCAATTAAGACTCTACATCATTACCCCACACTTATAAAAAAACATCCTCGAATTAGCTTGAGGATATAACAACACGTCAAGATGATACCACATAAGCATTGTCATTCACCTTTCGAAGAACCTTGGAAGGTCCAATATTCCTCATCTTCGGCTTGGTATAGGTTCCTGTAGGAAACCTCTCTACGCAGGTACACCATTACCTCATCTCCAAGTGCAAACACTTTAAGTCTCTAATGCTTGTCTGTCTCTTTCATACTTCTTGTTTGATTCCTCAAGTTTTTTTTTTTTACTTCTTCATGGATAGTCTGAACCTATTGTACCAAGTTCACAGCTCCAATGCTATTGCACAGTCGTGAAAGGAGAGTCTTACCAATCGACTCGATAACCATATTATTAAAAGCGAATTTGACATGAGCTAGATATTGATCCCATTGCTTTGGTCAATCCCACAAAAAACTACGGATAATATTGCCTAGCATCTTGCTCACAACTTCGGCTTGCCCCGTCAGTTAGTGGATGACAAAAAGTGCTATATTGTAACTGTCTTGAACAATCGCCTAAGAGTCTCCAAAAATGACTTAGGAATTTTGTATCTCCGTCAGAAGTCTTTGGGACTGAATATGAGAACAATACTGGTAGTATGGATGGTTTTCTTGCAGGGAATAAAGTGCGCCATTATAGAGAAAAGACTTCCATACCTCTTTGAGTCTAGGGTAGCCCCAACACGAAATCCATTAACATATCCTCTCATGGACCTTCAGGAACCGGTAAAGGACTGTAGAGAGTGGTTTTTTGGGATTGTCCTTTAGCACTTTTGATGAGGACATCATTTGAAACAAATTCAGTTTCCTTCTTTTTGTTTTATTTACCTATTCCTTAGGAATTTGTTTTTGAGTTGTTGAAGTTGTTAGTTTGTTTTTGTTTTGTTTGTTTGTTGAAGAGTAGCCTATTTAAAGAAGGCTGAATGTTTTCTTTGGAATAGAGGAATGAATGATAGAATGAATGAAATGAAATCTTCCTATTCTTGAGCTCCACTTCCCTATTGGCTGCGACGGCCTTCCTTCTCCCCTATAACAACCCCCCCCCCCCCCCCCCCCCCCCCCCCCCCCTCCTCCTACTCCCTACTCTCCCTTGCCTTCGGACAGCAAAACAGCAGCAAAACAAGCACCAGCACCAGCACCAGTAGAAGCAGCGCAACAGCAGCAAAAACAACACCAGCAGCAGTAGAAGCAGCCGCAACAGCAGCAAAACAGCCCATCGCAGCAGCAGTAGCAGCCCACAGCAGCAGTAGCAGCCCTCAGCAGCAGTAGTTATTCCCCCCTCCCTTCGGGTAATCCCTCTACCGTTCCGATTCTAGTCGCTTTCCATTTTAAATCAAGTAATTAAGACAATTACATCTATCATCCAATATGCTATCAATAAGTTGTTGATCCACCTAAAATTCGAGCGCTTCTACAAAAGGAAAGGAAATGGAATTTGTCGTTATCAACCTATTTATTAAATAGAGAACTATTCGAACTTAGTGGCAATTTAATTCAATTCTCTATAAAATCTAAGGTTGCATGCTAGCTTATTATTTCTTGCCTAATATAATCATTAATTTTGGAGAACCTAGAAATTATTTGTTAATTAACAAAGAGTTAAATAAAATTTACTTTAATTCAATCAATTTGTTGATTCTTAATTCACATCCATCCTGCATCAATTTTGGTATCAAAGCATGGTTTAGGTCTCATTTTGCATTATATTCTTTTAATTCATGCATTGAGAACATATAGAGTTTTGTTAAGACCCATATCAAATTGCATGAGTACCCGTAGCGGTAGACAATACCAACCCACTCCTGATATGGCCCCTGAACAAGATCAAATGTTACAAGAAATTAATCTCCTAATTAACATGGAAAAAGATATCAATGTGTTAAGAACGTCTAACGAAGATACTAGAAACCGACTTAAAATACTAGAACATGAATGTCATAGAACCCCTGACCTGTTGGATGAGGGTTCCCATCATAGTGACCATCGCGAGAACCCTAGACTTAGTGTTGTTCGATGTGTTTTGTCACAAGAGAGAGACACTGACGATCGACGTCGTACCTCCATTTTCCACGCCTTTATTAGAATTGGTAATCAATCATGTAAGGTGATTTTGGATAGTGGAAGTTGTGTTAACGCTATTGCATCTAACTTGGTAGTCAAGACTGGTCTTAAGACTGAACCTCATCATAACCCGTATAAGATTAGATGGGTAGATGAGTCATCCATCAGCGTTAAAGAGAGATGTCTTGTTCCTATAGAGTTTGCTACCTACAAGCACAAGGTATGGTGTGATGTGATTAAGATGGATGTGGGACATATCATCTTAGGAAGACCTTGGCTATTCAACTTAGATGTCACTCTCTATGGTCGTTCTAACTCTTGCACCTTCATGTATAAGGTTCAAAAGATTAGGCTCAACCCTATACAACCAAAGCCTAGTCCAAATATTGAGAAGAGTGGAACTTCAGACAAGAAGAAAGGGCTTGCCCTTATAGGCCCTAAAGAAATAGAAGATGAGATTGCTAAAGGGACCACAATAGTTACCTTGGTCGCTAGGGAAGCCCGGGATGACTCCCGAGAGCAAGTTCCTACTGAAGCAATCCCTGTCCTAGAGGAGTTTAAGGATACTTTTTCCAATGACCGCCCAAATTGTTTACCCCCGGTGCGTGATATCCAACACGCTATCGACCTTGTTCCAGGCGCAACCATACCTAACCGCTCATGGATAGATCTCATTCCCAAATCTCAGTATTCTAGGATTTCTGATTCTGCATCTGCATTTGCCGAACATGTTCATAATTTGCATAAAGAAATCAGCAAAATAAATAAATTAAGTAATGCTCAATATAAGTCTTCTACAGATAAACACAAAAAAAATTTGAGTTCCAAATTGGTGATTATGTTATGGTCCGGATTAGACCGGAGCGGTTTCCTCCAGGATCCGTTAAGAAATTACATACTCGCAGTGCAAGACCATTTAGAATTTTGCAGAGAATTGAACCAAATGCATACGTTATTGACTTACCACCTGGATTCGAGATCAGTTATACATTTAATATTGAGTATCTGATGGCTTACAAAGGTCTCCCAATCAATCCAGAAAATTCACTTGTGTATTCAAATGAGCCTACCCTTGAGCCTATTCCAGAGAGTTCCCCACCACTACCCTCACTCCCATGGTCCCAATCAGCAGATCATATTGATAGAATATTGGATGATCAGATCATCTCTACTGGGGATGGTGGTTGTCAACGTTACTTGGTTCGATGGAAAAGTCGACTAGAATCTGATGACTCGTGGATTACACGAGAGGAGCTGCAACAGCTTGATCCAGATTTACAGGAGTACTCCGACAGTAGCCACTAGAGTCATTCGTCAAAGTCGAATTTCTTTTACCCCGGAAGAATTGATGAGGACATCATTTGAAACAAATTCAGTTTCATTCTATTTTTTTGTTTTATTTATCTATTCTTTAAGAATTTGTTGTTGAGTTGTTGAAGTTGTTAGTTTGTTTGCTTTTGTTTTGTTTGTTGAAGAGTAGCCTATTTAAAGAAGGCTGAATGTTTTCTTTGGAATCGAGGAATAAATGATAGAATGAATGAAATGAAATCTTCCTATTCTTGAGCTCCACTTCCCTCTTGGCTGCGACGACATCCCCCCCCCCCCCCCCTCTCTCCTACTCCCTACTCTCCCTTGCCTCCGGACAGCAAAAACAGCACCAGTAGCAGTAGAAGCAGCGCAACAGCACCAGCAGCAGTAGAAGCAGCCGCAACAGCAGCCGCAACAGCACGTCGCAGCAGCAGTAGCAGCCCACAGCAGCAGTAGCAGCCCTCAGTAGCAGTAGTTATTCCCCCTCCCTTCGGGTAATCCCTCAACCGTTCCGATTCTAGTCTCTCTCCATTTTAAATCAAGTAATTAAGACAATTACATCTATCATCCAATATACTATCAAAAAGCCATTGATCCACCTAAAATTCGAGCGCTTCTACAAAAGGAAAGGAAATGGAATTTGTCGTTATCAACCTATTTATTAAATAGAAAACTATTCGAACTTAGTGGTAATTTAATTCAATTCTCTATAAAATCTAAGGTTGCATACTAGCTTATTATTTCTTGCCTAATATAATCATTAATTTTGGACAACCTAAAAATTATTTGTTAATTAGCAAAGAGTTAAATGAAATTTACTTTAATTCAATTAATTTGTTGATTCTTAATTCACATCCATCCCGCATCAACTTTGACATATCATGCACTTCTCCACAAATTTTTGCAAATCTCTTTTCAAATGAGGCAAATAGTATCGCTCATCCAAAAGAGCTAGTCATATCAAGGTCCAAATGTCCTCTAAGACCTCCACTGTGTAGTTCATAAATAAGCCTCTCCTAAGGATCCTTTAGAAATGCATAGCCCGGTATTGTAGAATTAAAATCCATCATGAATTATCACCGACGTTGTATTCTTTTATATTTTAGTGATATGTGCTTATTAGTGAGATGAGCTCTTATTATATATATCTTAAACTTATCCGATTTGTCATAATAAAAAAAGAAAAAATTGTTAGCTCAATAATTGTCTCATATTTTTTAGTATGGATAATCAATTAAGTTTAACATTATGATGTCACTAATATTCATGTAATCATTATCATGTTGATACTTAAACTAACATTGTCCTATTGTGAATTAAATATATCATACTGCTTTGTTCGTCTAACATGTACATGCAGACAAGCAGCAAGAAAGATCAAACCATGACATATACAATAAAGAACACATGTTGTGCTAAAGATGGCGTTGTACTACAAGACTTCTTTGAACCACCTACGTCATCTCAGGAACATCACTCCCGGGTATATCTTTAGACAACTGCATTCAAGGGAAAAAGTCACCATCGTACAAAGCGAGAAGACAAGCCAAGCCGTGACCATCATTTGCTGCTCGTGTCTTTATATTTTATTTATGTATTTGATCTTTATTTGAGTCTAGGACTTATATAAGTCGAGTCGCAAAATTGGCACAGGAAACCTGGACCCAATATATAAACGCAAGTCCACTCAAAAACAGCCTGGACCTAAAATCAAAAATGGCCTAAGGTGACCAAACTTGGTTCCCTTGACTCAGTAATCCTAGTTTCTCGTTCCTCCAGAAGAATAGGGTGCCAACATTCGAATTTATGAACGTTGGGTAACCGAACTCTGTCTGAACTCGGTCCCCCCCACAAGCCTATAAATAGACCTTGAATTCTTCACTTGAAACTCATCAATTCATTATAAACCTTCTTATCTATTTTGAGCTTTAAATCTTTTCCATCTCCAAGAAACCAACTCTCTGCCTTCTAGTGTGCCCAAGTTGCGATTTCGATTAGAAGCCTATTCGAGTTGTACAGCTTAGATTTTCAAGTTTGCCTCTACACTTATTATTTGAAGTCAGCAAACTCTTCGGATCAAAAGCTTGTGGTGTTAAAGTCAACGAGTCCTTCAGATCAAAGCTCGTGGTTGCTGAAGTCGACAAGGCTTCGAAGCTTGTGGTTGTAAGAAGTCGACGTGTCCTTCGGATCAAAGCACGTGGTGTAACTCTATTTGTTCAACAGTGGATTAACATCAAGCAAGAGTTCTCGAGATTGGATTAGTCCTCCACGAGGAAAACGAGTATACATCGCGGTATTTGCGTTTGTAACTTCTTTGTCTTATTTCCATACTTATTCATTTTATAAGTTGGTACTTAGCCTTATTTTTTATGGGTAATTGTGACACACACACTCTATTCCTCCCCCCCCCCCCCCCCCCCCCACACACCCCCAGAGTTGCCTAAGTTGTCTTCAGTTTGCTATGTAGCCCTCTAAAAAAAAATATAATTCATCCACAAAGTCCTAGTTGATTCATGATACCATCAAAATTAAATAAAGATCGACATCTTTGACCATAATTGAACAACCCTGTTTCCTTCAAGCATTCAGTAGTTGTAGCTATTCTCATCTCATTGAATCAAAGCGAATATACTCTTGCAACTTTTGGTATAAAAAACCTTAATATGAGGAGGCTTTCTGAAGCTCAAAAATATCATCATTCAATCACTTAGTATTATAGAGAAATGCATCACCATGAACAGTGACTTCTCATAGAAAAGAAAGTAATCCTACAAGTGCACCACAGCACCTCACACTTGGATACCCACTAACCAAAAATCACAAGAAACTTTTTAAGGATGTATAAGAATTTGATTATTTCTTTTCGCACAGGAAGACTGGGGCAGTAGTTATTCAGCAAGGCAGGCCAAAACTCTCTAACTGCATTGAACTCCATGATAAAGCAATTAAGAAATTAGCAGGATGGAAAAGCTTTCCATTCTCCTTTGCAGGAAGACTCACCATAGTCAAATCAGTGCTAGTTGCCCTCGTGTTCCATTGTGCAAATGGTTGGGTGCCCATTGGCACTCTTAAATTCTTGGATAAGACCATGAGCAAATTCCTATGGGTAGACAAGCAGAAGATCTAGAATTGATGAGACTGATTAGAAGTTTTTGAACAATTAAGTCAACTTTAGTCCTCCCTGGACACCTAGACTCTGACTTCCTCGGTTCGGTTAGTAGATACAACAAAATTCTTCCTTTGGAGATAAGCTTGTAGAAGTCCAACAACAAGATATAGATGTTTTAGGAAGTATCTTGGGAGAACTAGAAAATGATATATATATATATATATATATATATATATATATAGCCAACATGACCCCTAGCCTAGTGGTAGCGGTGAGGCATGCGGCCCGAGTGGTCAGGAGATTGATTCCCAGTGGGAGCGTTCGACATAATTACCATTTCCAATATATATATATATATATATATATATATATAAAAGAAGGATGGCAGACAGCTGGCCTGTCCTTTTGGGGCCGCATTGAGCTAGTGCGGTCAGTTATTTCTGCCCTGGCACTATTCTAGCTCCAATCTATCCTAGTTCCGGTGGCCACTATCAGGAAGGTGGAGAGCATATGTGCCAACTTCATCTGGAGAGGGGACATACATGCGATTTCCTGATAGCAACTCTGCCGACCTCGGGAGGAGGGTGGAGTGGGGCTCAGACCACTCCTGGCAGTCAAGGAGGCCTCGGGACTGAAGATGGCGTAAAGGTTCATTAAAGACGGGTCGCTATGGGTGGACTGGATGTCCAGTCGGTATGTGAAGACGGACAACTACTGGACCTGTGCCCACAACAACCACTCGGTGACTTTCAAAAGTATCATTCGTCACAGAGCTGTTCTCAAATCCTCTATTCGGCGGATTATGAGAGATGGGACAGGTACTGACCTTTGGCTGGACCCCTGGGTGGAGAGGCGA
Organism: Iris pallida; assembly: GCA_029216955.1. Classification (NCBI taxonomy): domain Eukaryota; kingdom Viridiplantae; phylum Streptophyta; class Magnoliopsida; order Asparagales; family Iridaceae; genus Iris; species Iris pallida. Next base: position 14,521,664 of record JANAVB010006397.1, on the reverse strand, counting down.
TCGTTGCTTGAGATACTGGACGACCAGTTTCACTGGGAGGCTGGTAGAGGGATGAAGTGTCAGCATATCATCAGGAATGATGAATGGAGGCCGGAGTTATATCGTCACACGACAGAGCTTGGAGCGGCTATTCGAGCGGTAGATATTGACCCGAGTCTGCTGGCTGATAGATGGATTTGGGATCCGCCTGCCAACCAGGGAGCTACGGGAAAAATTCCAATTCAAGAGCTGCTATAACCTGGTTCGCCAAACGAACCCCAGGAGCGAGGATTACGACTTCATCTGGTGCAAGGACCTAGCATGCAAGATGCAACTTTGCATTTACAGGTTGATGTTGGGACGACTGCTGATGAGAGATAGGCTCATTACGTTTGGGATCCCCATTTCCAACCCCAGGTGTATGCTATGTGAAGCAGGAAATGAATCCATGAGATATTTGTTCTTTGAGTGCAAGGTGTCCTGGTATATCTGGTCTGAACAGTGTCGCAGATCGCTGGGTAGCTGTGACACCAACAGAGACGTTCGCACCATCATCGTGGGGATTCGTCGCCAGAGAAGTAGGGGGCATGTTTGGTTCAAGACTGCCAGATTGCGACTAGCTGCCTCCGTTTGGCATGTGTGGAAGGAACGAAATCGGCGTATCTTTGAGGGACTATCCACCCCCCAGGCATTCTCCACAATATCGAGTTTGATGTAAAAGCTATGTCACCCTAATGGGGTGAGAGGTCCATAGGATGTACTGTAATCTGTATGAGTTGAGTTGATTTTGGAATAAAATTTACCATTTTTCTATATATATATATGGGAGCGGATCAAAAGCCCCGTTAGAAAGCCCCCCAAAAACCCCCCTCACTCTAATTCGCAATATTAATGTTAATATTAATGTTAATATTAATTTTTTAAATTTTTTTTAAATTTTTTTATATTAATGTTAATGTTAATGTTGATATTAATGTTAATATTAATTTTAATTTTAATGTTAAGTTTAATGTTAATTTTAGTATTTAATGTTAATATTAACATTAACATTAATATTAACATTAAATTACGGATTAAAGTGAGGGGGTTTTGGGGGGGCTTTCTAAGGGGGACTTTTGATCCGCTTCATATATATATATATATATATATATATATATATATATATAAGGGCGATGATGAGTTAGCCTGTGCGATGTGGGGCATCCACAACGTCGGAGGCCTGACGATATAGGGCTACGAACTGAGCCTGCGTGGGGCAGAAAAAAAAACAAAAGAAATATATATATATATATATATATATATATATATATATATATATATATATATATATATATATATTTGGAATAAGGGTAAATTTTATTCCACGTAAAGCTCAGTAAAAGTATTACAGTATACAATCTCACATCTCTCCCATCCCGGTTAAGGGGCCATTACAGATGCATCGAATTCTAAATTATTTAGAATTCCAACGGGAGAGATAATTAGCCCCTCAAATATACGTCTGTTACGCTCCCTCCAGACGTGCCAAACTGATGCTGCAAGTCGAACTCTGGCCCTCCTAGCCCAACCAAGCTCCATACCTCGGCGATCCCTAATCCAAGTGAGGATCCCCCGTATATCTCTAGCCCTGCCAACACCTCCCAGCGACCTCGTGCATTGCTCTGACCAGATATACCAAGTCACCAGACACTCAAAGAATAGGTGGCCAATAGATTCAGCCTCCGCTGAACATAGTACGCACTTCGGGTCTGGGATCTGCACCCCAAACTGCACCCCCAAACCTGATGTGTATTTTTTTTTTTTGGAAAAAAAGTGAATTTTATTCCAAATGAAAAGCCATAATCTTACAACATACAAACAGAGTGGGACTCCCACTCCTCACTCATCAAGTCTCCATAGCATTTACATCAAACTCGATGTTATGGAGAATGCCAACTGGAGGGGTGACCAGCCCCTCAAAGATCCGACGGTTTCGTTTCCGCCATACATGCCAAACCGCAGCAGCCAGACGAACTCTGGTTGTTCGGAACCAGTCCTGCCCTCTACTCCTGCTATATCGGATCACCGTGACGATGTCCCCCACACATTTCCCAGAGGTGGACACTCCCAATAAACGACTATGCTCCGACCAGATCTGTCATGCCAGAGTGCACTCGAAGAAGGTATGCTTTATAGATTCAGGCTCCAATCCGCAAAGCACACATGTGGGATCCGGAACCGGCACTCCAAACGAACTCAGGCGATCTCTAGTCAAGAGGCGGCCCAGTAGAAGCTTGTAGACACACAACTGCATCTTCCTGGTCAGACCCTTGCACCAAACGAACTCGTAATCAGAACTCAACGGGAAAGCTCGTCGGATCAGGTTGTAGCAGCTACGGAATTGGAACTCCCCAGTCCCGGTAGATGCTCCAGTCGGCTCCCAAATCCACCGATCCGTAGGCAGAGTCGGATCAATGACAATAGATAGAATGCTCCCACCCAGCTCCTCAGTGAACCGATACGAATCTGGCCTCCACTCCCCATCACGTATGATGCGCCTGCACGTCAGACCACGACTGTCCTCCTGATGGGTCGGGGCTCCTCTGATGTCCAACAACGAACGCCGATCAATCCAAGGATCCCGCCAGAGGTCCGTGCCCGACCCGTCCTTCATGACCCTCCGGATAGTAGACTTGAGCACCACCCTGTGTCTCAAGATAGTCTTGAACGTGACTGAGTGGTTGTTGTCAGTAGCGCACGTCCAAAAACTACCCTGCTTCACGTATCTGCTGTGCATCCAGTCCGCCCAAAGAGATCCCCCGCTGATGAATCTCCAGGCCAGCTTAAGCGCAGAGGCCTCCCTAATCTCCAGCAACGGTCGGAGCCCCACTCCTCCCTCCTTCCTGGGACGACAGAGCTGGTCCCAGGAGATCGCATGCATACCTCCCCTCCAAATGAAATCGGCACATAGTCGCTCCACTCGTCGGATAGTGGCCACAGGTAGAAGGATGGACTGCAGCCAAAAATGGGCCACAGCCGAGATCACCGATCTGACCAACTCGATGCGACCGCCAAATGACAGACCTGCTGCTTGCCAGCCTTCTACTCTCCTCTGGACATACTCCACCAGAATATTGCAATCCTGATCCCGTGCATAATTGACTGTGAGAGGCACTCTTAAGTATCGCACGGAAGATCACTCCTCGCGATACCCAGCACATCAGCCCGCTCCTCCTTCCGGGTGCACAAGGAGCTGAAGTAGACCCTACTCTTATCCATGTTCATCTGGAGACCCGAAAAGGACTTCAAATCATCCATAATAGTCGCAAGCGTCTGCAACCCCTCCGTCGAAGGCTGGATGAAGACTAGCAGGTCATCAGCATATATAAGGTGGGTAACCGGGGGGACTATCCTCCGAAACAGAGGTACCAACCGTCCACGGTGCACTGCCAGATCCATCAAACAAGTAAAGTATTCCATAACCAGCGTGAACAGGTAAGGGGACAATGGGTCACCTTGCCTAAGCCCACGGTTGCTCTGGAAGTACCCATAAGGAATGCCCTGGATGAGAACAGAAAAAGTAGGGGACGTAATGCACTCCCGGATCAGCTCAACCCAGTGATCCGCGAATCCCATGGCAGTCATCAGATGGCAGAGGAAGTCACGATTGACCATGTCATACGCCTTCCTCAGGTCCAGTTTTACACAAGTTTTTTCCCCTCCGGGTCTGCTAAATCCCCTCACCATCTCGTGGACCAGGAGGCTGTGCTCTGCGATCGACCTCCCCTTGATGAACGCAGCCTGATTCGGGGATACCAAGTCGTGCATGATCTCCTCCATCCGCCGGCACATAAGGTGCGTAATTATCTTATAAAGATAATTACAACACGCAATAGATCTGAAATTTGCCAATGCTGTCGCTCCCTCCTTCTTCGGCACTAAGGTCAGGAAAGTGTGATTCAGTTCTTTCAGCAGCTTCCCTTTGGTGAAGAATTCATGGACCACCTCCACGATCTGATGTTTCAGAATGTCCCAATGGCGTTTGAAGAAACCACTGCTGAAGCCATCCGGACCAGGAGCTTTGTTGGGATCCGCCACCTTGATAATAGATTTCACCTCCTCCAATGTAACAGGGGCAAGAAGAATGCTATTTCCATAGAGGGTCACCAATCTCTTCGTAACAACCTCTGGAAACACGGAAAGGTAGTCAGTCTGGAAATATAACTCAGAGTAGTACCTGACAGCCTCGCCCTGGATCTCAGCCGGTGTCCCCACCAGAGTGCCATCTGGATCAAGCAGCTGGGAGATGTGATTCCTATTCTGTCTGGTCAGGATAACATCATAAAAGAACTTGGAACAACGGTCGCCATCCTTCAGCCATAAACATTTGGCTCGCTGGGCCGAGCTAATCTCCTTCTGCAGCCTCAGGATGTTGACTTCTCCGATCAGCTCCTTCTCTCTAGCCGCCAGGTCCCCATTAAGCATGTCAGCTTGCATATCCTGCTGCAAGGTCCTCAACTCCACCTCCTTATTTTCTAAGGTGGACTTGGGCAACCCCTTCACCCAACTCCTAAGGGCTTTCTTCGTGACCTTGAGACGACGAACCAAGCGAAATTGGGCCGTCCCCTCTTGTCCGCTAGTAAGCCCCTCCGAGACAGCCTCTAGGTAGCCCTCCGAGAGATACCAACTGTTGTTATACCTGAACGGGCGAGACTTTCCAAGAGACCGGACAGTGAAGCCAACCCGGATTGGGGAATGATCGCTCGTCCCAGCTGCCAGACCCTCAGCCGAAGAATGCTATTGTTGGGATCCGCCACCTTGATAATAGATTTCACCTCCTCCAATGTAACAGGGGCAAGAAGAATGCTATTTCCATAGAGGGTCAACAATCTCTTCGTAACAACCTCTGGAAATACGGAAAGGTAGTCAGTCTGGAAATATAACTCAGAGTAGTACCTGACAGCCTCGCCCTGGATCTCAGCCGGTGTCCCCACCAGAGTGCCATCTGGATCAAGCAGCTGGGAGATGTGATTCCTATTCTGTCTGGTCAGGATAACATCATAAAAGAACTTGGAACAACGGTCGCCATCCTTCAGCCATAAACATTTGGCTCGCTGGGCCGAGCTAATCTCCTTCTGCAGCCTCAGGATGTTGACTTCTCCGATCAGCTCCTTCTCTCTAGCCGTCAGGTCCCCATTAAGCATGTCAGCTTGCATATCCTGCTGCAAGGTCCTCAACTCCACCTCCTTATCTTCTAAGGTGGACTTGGGCAACCCCTTCACCCAACTCCTAAGGGCTTTCTTCGTGACCTTGAGACGACGAACCAAGCGGAATTGGGCCGTCCCCTCTTGTCCGCTAGTAAGCCCCTCCGAGACAGCCTCTAGGTAGCCCTCCGAGAGATACCAACTGTTGTTATACCTGAACGGGCGAGACTTCCCAAGAGACCGGGCAGTGAAGCCAACCCGGATTGGGGAATGATCGCTCGTCCCAGCTGCCAGACCCTCAGCCGAAGTGTTGGGGAAGTGTCGGAACCACTCCCCATTGCCCAGAGCTCGATCAAGTTGACAGGCAACCCTGTTATGAGAAGCTTTCTTGTGCCAAGTCCAGATGAAGCCTGAGCGAGTCAATCCCCGAAGCCCCGCAAGCAGGAGGCATCTCTGGAAATCATAAATGATAGAATCTGAGACCGGACGACCACCCAGCTTCTCCCCTTGGTGGAGAAGGGCATTGAAGTCCCCGATAAAGAGAAGAGGAAGGCACGACGAGTCAGCAACAGATGAAACACGGGAGATGTCGCTCCATAAGGACTCCCGTCTCCTTCTGTCATTGTGCCCGTAGACAGCCCCCAGCAAAAGTCGGAAGCCACCCTTGTTCACGAAGGAGATGGCAATCAACTGCTCCGACATTAATATCAAGTCACCATCCCAACTCTTCAACCTCCAGCGAATCCAAATCCTGGTCATGTCACAGAGAGCCAGGTTGTGCAGTTGGGCCCAATGAGAAGGGGTCCGTCGAGTAAGAGTCTTCTCACCTTTGATCTTGGATTCTAATATAACAGAAATATCACATTTCTCTCTGTGGAGCACCCCACAAATCTCTCTCCACCTCCCTAGCGAACACGCCCCCCTCACATTCCAGGCGATAATGGCCATTAATTAATGAGAAGTGGGGTCCCCAGTGAAATCTCCCGGTTCGGCACCTGGGGCAGGTGCCACAACCGTCGCTAACGAATCCTCCTCCATCCCAGTCGGAGCCGCCTGTAGGGAAGCGACCTGAGATAGTACCAACGCCCAGGCAGGGTTGTCAACACATACCGCCTCCTCTCTGTCTGTAGTATGTCCCACCACCGTGGAGGGGCCATCTCTCAACAGGCCAACAGCACGCCTCTTCCTACAGTAGACCTACCCTCCAGACGATCCGCCCTCCCCTCGTACCTCAATCTTCGACGCTACCATACCTCTAGTAACTATACTACTCAGCCCCTGGCAAGTGGACTTCGCCCCGCCCGTGGAAGCAAGCTGAGTAGATACAACGAGGCTCAAACCGTCATCACTCACAGGGTGAGTATCCACCCCCTCCAAGACCTCCTCTCCGCTATCATCTCTGAAATCCATATCGCAGGGGGCTTCTGGAGCCACACTAGGAGGGATAATAGGCTCCACCGGAGGTCCAACCTCCGAACATGCACTGGCCAGATGTCCGAAGCAGGAGCATTGTGAACAGGTAGGTGGAACCCATTCATACTCCACCTTCTGGGTGAGCACCTCCCCAGAAGGGATCTCATATTCCACCATCTTTGGGAGCTCTCCCCCTGCCCGAATCTCCACAAAGATCCTAGCGTACATCAACCGCGTCCGAAAAGCAGTAACTTCATCTGCCTTGATCGGGATACCCACCAAGCTGGCCAGCCGCATCAACAAAGGTATGCTCCAGAACCGGACCGGGAACTCAGGGAATCGAATCCATACTGGGATGGCATTCAGAACTTCCCTCTCGCAACGCAGCTCCGGAGTCCACTCCTTGAGAATGATCAGTCGGCCGTCGAACGTCCAGGGGCCGCCTTGGAGGATCCTAGCGACATCCTCCGCCAGTCCGAACTTCACATAATAGAAGCCGTTTTCGCGAGCAAAGAATCCATACTCCCCTTAGGCTGCCAGACACGCGCTGCATAGGCCCGGATCTGTCAGTAGAAAGGCTTGTTGCCCAAGACATACAGGACGAGGGTATTCTCCCAGTATGCCGTCACCTTCTGGATCTCTTCAGCAGGGAACGAGGCCCGAAAACCCCTCCCTGCCTTGATCGGCGGAACGTACTCCATCGATGTGGGGGTTTTCGGCCCCACAGGTTTACAGATCTCAGCCCAGGACCGTCCAGCAGGCCCTCGGGGCAATCACCGGGCGAGGAGTCCCAGATCCCTGAACATCCAGATCCACCACCTTACTCTTCCCCTTGGCCGCCGCGGTCGCCTTAGGCCGCCAACCCACCGATCTCCCAGTAGACATCCCCTGACCCCGGCCAGATGACCGGGACCCTGACCCGTTCTGACGGCTATCAGGGCGATCTCTAACCTGACCATGTCCGCCTCCCATCTTTCCCCCGGACTTCGTCCCGCGACGGACGCGTAACCGTCGTCCATCCACCTTCCTCCGGTTGGCTCCCCAGCGATCCTGAACCTGCTCCGAATTTAAAGTTCAGATTGATGGGGCCACCCCGCATCGAGTCCGACTCCCCCGACCTCGAGTGGAGGACCCCCGACCCCTCTCCCGTAAAACCCGCCCCCCCCCTCCGCCTGGGGGGGTCGTCGACCACCCGGGGGGTCCACCCGCCCCCCCCCCCCCCGTTCTCCCGCCGCCCCCCCCCCCCCCCCCCGCCTGGGGGGGAGATCGCACGCTCGTCGGAGTCGGGGGGGTCCGCCCGCCCCCCCCCCCCCCCATCGAGATCCCGCCCCCCCCCCCCCCCCAACGCCGGGGGGGGGGGGGGGGGGGGGGGGGGGGGGGGGAGGGCGCCCTTCTTGGCCGAGGCTCGCACCCCGCCTGCCAGGGGGTCCGGCGGCCGCAGGGGCAGGCCGCGCAGAAGCCCTAGCGTCGCTCCCGAATCGCCAGTTCTCTCCACCATCTTTTTTTTATATGATATATTTATATATAACCTGATGTGTGTATATATATATATATATATATATATATATATATATATATATAATGTCCTCCAAGAATTTCTTCTCTGATTGGGTACCTTGGGTTCCCTCCCTATGGTTACCAATACACATTTCTGAAATTCTTGTCAAGCGCATCTAATTATCCACTGGAATGTCCAAGGTGTAGTATATGGTCGCTACATAAAAGCTAGTACCCAACAAAAAGTATCCCTAAAAGAAGATGACAATCAATAGTGGAATCTGTGAAGTATACAGATCAAAATAAATTATTAGGTGACTAATAAAATACACTAGATAAATATAATAGTAAAAAGGGAGAGAAGTTGAAGTATACATACTCTAATTACCTGATTCTTTCATTCTCATCTGCAGCAACTACAATAGGTGAGAAGGGCAATAATACTGTGGCCTTGGAACCAGTTTCAAATTTTGTATCCCAGCTAGCAATTTGATTGTTTATCTTACGTACAGCTGCAACTCAAAGACAAAGGTATATGTATATCCATAAATAACAACAGCAAAATGAATGAACACTCACTAAATTTTTTAAGTAAAAGGCAGATGATGAAGTCTGATTGGCGTTCACTCACAGGAATGCTGACATTTAGCCATTCGATCAAGTGCAACTTTCTCCCTGTCTTCTCTTCTAGCCATAATTTCTTCATAGTCATCAGCTGCTGTAAGAAGGGGTCTTGAAAAATGACCACAGCTCCAGTTGTAAATAGTTGACTGTGGAAGTAAACTACGTTCAGAGACACCAGATAATCCAACAGAACCTAGTGGATCAGGTAATCCTGAGTCTGGAGAATTAAGTTGGTTTGGTCTGAACTCTAAGGAGCACACTCGCCGCAATCCTGTCAGATAATTCGGCCTAGGGGGACTAACAGGAGGTGTTCTGAATGTCAATGGTAAATGACCTGCATAGTTTAACAAAGTAACTGACTACATGCATCATTCTATTTAAAAGGGAAACTAGTTCTGCAGAGTTGTGTTTCGTCTTAAAAGGACCTGAACCCAACCTAGCGAGTCAGACAATACAGACCAACAGTAACCAAGCCCAGGTAAAGCAATAAAATGAAATGATAAAAGAACATAAAATTACCAGCATTCATGTCAAACCAGGAAGATGATCGTGCCAACACAGCAAGGTTGGAGGAAGCAGCAGGAGCAGAGGGATCTCCTTGATGAATACCTGTACCGTACTTTGCTGCCTTAGAAACCACCTGCTCAATACCGATGATAGATAGAATTCTTCCGCCAAGACTTGCAATTCGTGGAGATGGATCTTTAGCCAAAGTAGACATGGCTAATACACATTGGGAATACATTGCACTGTCAAGAGGTCTTGCCCGAGAATAAGTGATGACCCCATTACTGGCATTTTCTCTTAGTAACATGCCAGAATCGGAGTGCTGAGAGGAATCATCTGATACTGGAGAACCATGCATAATTCCAGAAGATGCAATTGGACTACTTGAGGAGATCTTTCCATCTCGACCAGTGGAGATGCTCTCACTACCAACTCTTAATACAGGTCCAATTTGGGAAGAAAGAGAGATTCCTGGCTGCACATACTGCCCATGGTTAGTAGATCCACTAGTTGGGCTGCTAACATTAGCCAAAGATGGTAATGAATTCAGCATAGAATTAGGCTGTGGTTTCCAGTATGCAGCAGCAACCGACTTCAGGTGCTTATTGTGGCCAAAGGCAAAGCGGGCAAGAGCTGCCAAACAAGTAAAGAAATCGCATTCATAAGTCAAATTACAAGAAAACAATATGTAATATAACATTTTACAAGGAACTGTAATGCAGAAGCGAAATGTATAACCAACAGGTTCAAATCACAGAGGACAAAAAATATGATACATGTGGAAAAAAGCAGTGCACACACATTTTCAACCTCGTAACTAGAAACATTTTCATGTAATCAAAGGCCTCAATTATCACAAAATATAATAAATGAATCAGATCGAACAGGTAGCATGTGATGATTGAACAAGAACAAAGACTTAATTTCTCCGTGACGTATTCTAGGTTTAAGAATGACAGAATCCTTCACAATTATTCTAGACCACTATGGATCAGTGCTCTGTTCTAACTAAAGCAACTGTTGGAATGAAAGTATTCGTGCAATACCGTGCAATACAAGGGACTATGGGTATATACCTATTTGAAATGTTTGTATCCCTTATCACTATGACAGTATCGTGTCCTTACCTGTATCCATCAGCATTTCTGCAACATAGATGGCAGTTCCCCTAGAAGCTGAAGTGTGTGCAAAAATTAGGAAGGAGGAAAAGATGCCCACCTATATTGCATAGACACGTGAAAATTGTGCATGTACCCATATCATACATACATATTCGTGTAACATAGGTGACTATGGTGTGCCTATTTGAAAACGTCTGTATCCCATATTATATCGCGTCCTTATCCATATCGGTTTATGTATTCGTGCAACACTGTATCCCACACATGACTATAGAAAGGTAATTTCTTTTACAAGAACATCTATTTCAGGTTTTGAATAACACATGCTTATTATTGAAGCGAAGAGGATCAATAGGAAGAACAACGACAAGCAAATGAAAGCGTTTGTATTTTGTCCCCTTGAAGAATTCCCTTTGTAATTTCTTGTGCATGTTTGTTGCTATATTCCTATGAATCCTCATCGTCATTATCTAAGCCTTCTCTAATCATAACTCCGGTATAGAGGATAAGAATGTTCCATAAAAGGAATGACAAAGATTTTATGATTGGGTGTCAACCTAATGTCTCCTTCTATAGTTTCAGATACTCAGATTCCTAAGTTAGGTACTTATGAGCATGAGAGAGTCTTGACATAGAAGTATAGAACTGAGCTGGCGAGTAGGCTGAGTAGGTAGACTCATCTTTTGGCTATGTAGTTTAAGCTTATGTAACCAAGGAGCAACTTCCAAGTTCCTTTATACTATAATGTAGTTTAAGCATATGATTCATGGTTTGGATTTAAATGTCTATTTGTTTAAGAAACACAAGTTAACCAATAATGCAGGAAAAGATGTACTAAAGAAAAAAGCATCATCATCATCCAAGCCTTCTCCCATTAGAATGGGGTCGGGAATGGAGGAAAGTTTCATACAAGATTTGACAAAGTTTTATGACCAGCTATTGACCCGACTTCAACCCAATGTGTTGTCGAATTCCTAGACAAGGTAGCTATCAGAATAAGAGGGTCATGCCATAAAACTTAGGTAAGGTAGGACACTTACCTTTTATATTGCAACTTAAGCTCATGCAACCAAGGAGCACCGTCTAGGTTCTCCTAAACTATAAAGTGTCTCGACAAGGAGGTAAGATGAAACAATTTGCTATAGAAAATTTTCTATGACACAATAAGCATACTTTTATAATTTTCTAAATCAATAGTAATAGCTCAATTAACAATCTTTATAAGGACTCAAAATTTTAAGCTATTTAGTGTAGAAATTCAATTTATATTACTTTTATTTAGCATGATTGTACCGAATGTAAATGCGACAAAAACTAACCGCTCTATTAAATGTTGATTTTAAAAGACCACACAAGTGTCTCGACAAGGAGGTAAGATGAAACAATTTGCTATAGAAAATTTTCTACGACACAATAAGCATACTTTTATAATTTTCTAAATCAATAGTAATAGCTCAATTACCAATCTTTAAGGACTCAAAATTTTAAGCTATTTAGTGTAGAAATTCAATTTTTATTATTTTTATTTAGCGTGATTGTACCGAATGTAAATGCGACAAAAACTAACCGCTCTATCAAATGTTGATTTTAAAAGACACAACGCAAGTGGTTTATATAAGGAAACAATACTTATCGATGCCGGAAGCGATGATTAAAATATTTTTGATATCATACGCTAGGTCACCCTATACGAACCCATTCGTGGCTGTACCATGCATCCAGTGTAGATGTGTTGTATGTGAATCCCTTCGTACACGTGATCGAGGGTGTACCCGGTACGAACCCATTCTTCAATGTTGTTTCATGGACCATGGAGATCTTCAACAGCCTTGGAGTCTTCTTAGAGCTTAAGCATGTGTTTGTAGAGAGGGGTTTTTTTTTCTCTCTTAAAAACTGTACTGCAGCTTTTGAGAGTATAAAATAGGGTCTTGTTTTGTTTTTGGTAGTGGAATAAAAAATATACTCTTAAGGAAGGATACATATCATTAAAACAGGAGAGGAAAAAAAAAGGAGACGGACACTTGCACAACAAGTTATGCACGTGTTATAAAAGGTGTGTGTGAATTGTGTGATTCAGACAGAATCGTACAATTAACAATTCACCTACGATTCATGTCTAAATCGTACAATTTACAATAAATTCGTTTCAGGCTACAATTTGAATCAATTTGCCAACGATTTAATCAATTTGCCTACGATTCGATTCAAATCGTACGATTTTAACATAATTGCCAACTGAACCAATCCCAATCAAACCTAAAGAGTATGGAATTATGCACAAGAATCCATTTCAATTGCTTAGGTCGAAAGCATTGTTACTTGGAATGGGACATGTCATGCTACAATCTATGTTGTATTGGGCGCTAGGCGAAGGCGAGGCGACATGTCACCCGGCTCGAGTAGGTGCACCTAGGCGCCCGCCTAGGATTCCTGCATGTTCTTGATATTCTGCAATTCTGTATACAACTATACATATACTATATATAATGTAAGAAGCAACAAATAACCAATATTCAACATCAAGTAAGGCTACTAAGCATTAAGCAATAAGTATAAAAATAACACCAACAAATAACCAATATTCAACTTCAAGTAAGGCTAGTAAGCATTAAGCAATAAGCATAAAAGTAACACTAATAATAAGTTCTAATAAACATTAAGCAAGCATTCATGAAGCAACACAAGAAGATAACTAATAAGTTGTAATAACTCGCCTAAATACCGCCTTTTTTTCCTAGACGACCCTAGGCGGTCACCTAGGCGCGCCTAGGCGACCATCCCCGCACCCAAAAAAATGTTCCCAAAGTCGAGGCGCCTCCTCTCCAACCTCCATGCTAGGCCGCCTAGGCGCGCCGAGGCATCGCCTATGACAACATAGTGCTACATCGAGAAAATTGGAACAATGGATGCTATTCGGTAAAAAAATGCGATAGACACTAGGGGCCCGTTTGGATCAAGTTTTTGGATTCCTAGGAATAGATTTTCAATTCCTTTCCCATGGGAAAGGAATTCAACATTCCTATACCCATGTTTGGTTAGGTTAGGTTAGGAATAGGTAGTTCAAAATTTTTAAAAAAATTATTTTCATGTTTGGTTCACACATGGATAGGAATCTTAATTTATTTAGTTTTACTTTAATACCCTTTCACTAATTTCATGATGATTCACATGTTTGGGATAGGAGTTGAAAATTTGAAAATAAAGAGAGGATATAACCGTCCAAACAAAATAGTCAAACACCATTCCTAGGAAAGCAAATCTATTCCCAAGGGGGAGCTTGGGAATAGCTTTCCCACATAACCCCCTCCTATTCCCTCCTCATTCCCAATCCTAAACATACCAAACATGGGTAAGGAATTCAAATCCCATTCCCAAGCCTCAAAAACTTGAACCAAACGCCCCCTAGGGGTAGAATTCTTATGAACACTTCAGCAAAAACAAATTCAAGATTGTGGAATGTGGCATGCTTCCCGATCATGCCTGTGCGCATATATAAAATAGTGAATTTTTATAAGTGCAATTTCATATTGTGTATGTGATGTAACTAAGCATCATTCAGTTACAACTGTAATGATATATTACTATGACTTAGTTCTCTTTTTCTCTTTTATAATGTTTAGACAGTTGGATTTTCCGTTCTAGAATGAAACAGTTACATGAAAGTTCCAAAACAGAAAATGTTAACCATGTTACGCTTTCTGGTCTATGGTCCAGACTTCATAATAATATATTATATACAACACAAATCCTGCTGTGGATGAGCTGATACCACTTCCAATTTTAAAGCCTAAACTTCATTGAGTTTGGGGTCAGAATAGACCTGGACCCAGAGGCAGACCACATAGGGGCTGGGGTGGGCTCAATTTTTTCCCCTTTTTTTCATATATTTTTGTTTTTTCATATGAGTTGGCCCTCAGAAAAAAAAAATATGAGTCAGCCCTCACCTAGCCCACCCGGGCATGAATTTCTAGTTCCGCCCTTGCCTGGACCTGACTTATTCCTCCTATTCTGATGACAATAAATGAATGGTGATACTTCCTATGTGAAATATTAGGGCATCATATATTAATATCTTAAAGTTGTTTTATTTGACGTCTCGTATCCATCACTGAAAATTAGATTAATTGAACTGCCAAGTACATATTCCATACCTACAGCAACCTCTGCCCTAACAAGAGGACTTCCATCTGCAACGACTTTCAAGAGGATTTTAACAATATTTGATTCCGCTTTTATCTTTTCATCATCATCACAGTCATCATCTACCCCATGTCCATCTCTGAATGAGTCTGAAGCAACTTCCAGAAGGGTGCCTAGAGCAAAAACAGCGGATGCTCTAACCTAGAAAGAAAATGTTCATCACTTTATCGACAAAATAAGCTATTAAAAAAAAGGAAATCCAAATCGACGACTAAGGATAACGGAAGCACTGCTCCCACCTCAGGTTGCAGTTCTGACAACAGAGGAGCGACTATTGCAGGTGCATCTATTTGCAGACCTGTGATCTGTGCTTCTGGATAATCCTCCCACAGCTTTCCCAGACAGAGACAAAGCCACTGAATCAGTAATGGCTCCGTCTGTACTTCATGCAGGTTCGCTAGTTGTAGATGTCTCAAGCACACATTTATTAGATTTGATTCTTTACATGCTTCTTGTCCTCTTCGGTATCCATCCACAATAACTGCTAAAACAAAGGCAGCCATTGCACGTTGTTCCGGGTAAGCATCCATGCTGTCAAGAAACTTGATGAAATATGAATGGCCGCCATCTTTCACAAGATCAACCTGACATGACTGGAATACCAGGGGAACAAAGTAAAGATGATTGTATACTTACATTCGGGTAAGTAGGGTATAGAGTTGAAAAAGAAGTGGGCATTAACATGCAACGGAAGGTGGTTCTCTGCAACTGCAAGGTGACTGGTTGCCCACTTGTACATAAACATAGGATGCAAGTGAAATATGACTGGATATCTAACTAAAGTCAGATGAAAATACCTTATCAAGGGCAAGGATCTTGGTCCATATAAATACAAGAATTTGACGCAACTCCAATGCAGGTGTTGGCAGCAGTTTGAGCACATAACGAAATATTCCAACCGATAAGGCCTGAATGATTGAAATGTAAAATGTTGATGTGAAGTAAATATAACGCTGAAAAAACCATGTTTATACAATAAGAACAGCAAAGCATTTATCCCAAAAAATTTGGGTCGGTAATAGCAGAGACCATGTTATCAAAGGGCTAAAAGTAGTCTGACGGCATGAAGAGACAACATACCAGATCCACAGCCCAAGGTCCCATATCAAGGAATCTACCAAGAAGTACCAGTGCCCGAAATCGAAGAGATTGGCTATACAAAACCTAAGAAGAAATTAGAAGTTCAGAAAGAAGAAAAGGTCTAGGATAAAAGACAAAAATCAATGCATGGCAAGCTTGTAAAAAAAATCTGTATACCAGTTACATGCTAAGAACATTAAATAATCTGTAGGCTATAATCAATAAGCTTTCAGTGAATCAATAATCTGTAGGCTATCTGCATACCAGTTACATGCTAAGTAATTGAATAATCTGTAGGCTATAATAAATAAGCTTTCAGTGAATCAACTTTTAGAAAGGAAAAAAAAAATCAAAAGTAGCAAGGAAGCAGGCAATCTTGTTGCTGAAGTAGTTATTTTGATTTTCGGTGGCAGTAAGTAATAGTAGTTGACTTTAAGACTTACAATACACTGGTTTGGAATAGTAGTTGACTTTAAGACTTAAAATACACTGGTTTGGAATATTGGATATACTATTCTGTGATGTGGTAATGCTTTAGAGCATTTTTTGAAGAGACTGGCTGTAGTTTCTTTCGATCAATAGCAATAGTTTGGTTGGGCTCCAGTTCAGGTGCTCCTGAGCTACGAGTATACTCATTAGTTCTCGGGAATTTTTTTTTGCACAAAATCACATATATTTGCTCATATATGGTGTTCATGCCCTCTCAAATCATAGACGACATCAATAAAGTGCAATAGTAAAACAATGCTTTATATCAATGCATATTACATGCTATGTTGGTGAAGTACATTAAAATCATATTTCATTATTGTATTCCAACTCCTGATAATAAAGATCCTGTAATCCTCTCAAGGAAAGTTACTCGAGTAAAAATTAAAATGACCATTTGAAAGGAATTACATGCATGAACCTGGCACTGAATGAAAATAGAAACTCAAAGTCTCAAATATCAAAACACAATAACAAAAATTTGGCAATAAAACTATAAGTAACTAACCATACAAGAAACTACAAATTTACAAGGCACACATCATCTCTTGAGTTCAAGAACTTTCTGCTATGTTGGTGATGTATTTTAAAATCTTATCTCATTATCATATTCCAACTCCTAGTAAGATATTGTAATTCTCTCAATGAAAGTTATTCGAGTAAAATGACCTGTTGAAAGGAAGTATATGCATGGGCCTGGCACTGAACGAAAACAGAAACTCAAAAATAAAATAAAAACTAGCATAGGAGTGCTGTCACCTAAAAGAATTGAAACACATGACAAAATACTACCCATCAAGTTACGTAACAAGGTGACTATGTTGTCCTGGGCACTAGGCGAGGCGACAGACCACCCGCCTCGCCTAGGCGTGCCTAGACGTCGCCTAGGTGTCCGCCCAGGATCCGCTGCTCTTGAATCAAAAAATTGTGCATTTATGTATACAACAATTATGTAGTATAACTAATAAGCAATAAACATTAACCAATAAGTATAAAAGTAATATAAGAAGCCAAAAATATGAAATAACCAATGTTCAACATCAAGTAAAGATAGTAAGTATAATTGGCGGCCCTAGGCGGGTCATTTTTCCCCCCTGGATGACCCTAGGCGGGCGCCTAGGTGAGCATCGAATCACCCAGGGGAATTTTTCCCAGGTCGAGGCGAGTCCTCCCTAGCCTGTGCGCCTAAGTGTCGCCTGTGACAACATAGCAAGGTGATAAAAGTAATGACCGCGTATGTGTCATGGTGAAATTACAATTAACATGAAAATAAAAACAGGATACAACTCTATAACACCCTTATGCAGACCTGCAGATAATTCATAGATTCTTCAGCCAAGACACTTTTTAACATAGCAATAGCAAAAAATTCACGTTGGACGCTTTGATACTAACTAATATGCCAAATCTGATTATTTGAGACTTGCACTACACAATCGATGGCTTAGTCAAAAATATATTTTCACATAACAACACAACCAACAACCTCCAACCAACATGATTCGCTGAGATAATGTCAAAATATAATGAAACAACTGCCACGCCCCGGCCCATGGCCTGTCAAGACATGACCCGTGCATGGGCTACATTTGCACGTCACTTGGCCCAAGTTGCCGAAATGGCTAACTCGGATGTACACAACTTTATCTTCTATCTGATGTGGGACTAAACTTCAAGGTTTCACAACATCCATGATGCGTCTTGTACTATGTAAAATGTGAATATGTACGAATCTTTGCATATGTGCACATGCATAAGGTTGGGTTTTATAGCTCTGCTTTGTGCAACAAATTTAGTTACACCTACAAATTATCACCACTGGACGATACAGGATTCTATTTTGGTTAGAGTTTCCAGTGGTCCGTACTTTCCCAGGCCCACATGAATATGGATTGTTGTTTCAGCCCAAGTCTAACCCGTTGCTTCATCAGGCTTGCAAACCAAGTAAAGGAACATATTCAGAAGAAAATGGCTAGTACACTCCTAAACCAGGTCCAATCCAGGACACACACACACACACATAGGCTTAAAAATCATTACTGGCCAATAAAAAAATGCTTCCAGAATCCAGACATCAAGTAATTTTGCAAGGAAAATTATTTTTTTAAAAGATCATGTGTAATATAGTTACACCATCTGAAATATGCAGAAGTTGCATCTATCCGCATGGATCTTGAGTAGGTAAAAGATCATGTGATTTAAAAATCTCAAAGGATACGAAACAATCAATAGGATACGAAACAATCTGCTTCAAAACACTAAAAATAGTTCATTTTACATGATGCAAGTCCCTCAAATCAATCAAAATTGTGATTCCTATTAGATTTGATCAAGGTTCGCAATATAGGCTGATATGGATACATGTCGACAGTATCCTATTGATTTTGGCATGTCCTGAAAGGATACTGAGCAATACCAAAATCGGGGCTCTCTTTCCGATCAATTCAGCAAGAAAATAAAAGAAGGAAGCATGGCAAGAAACAAGTTTCAAAAACAATGATTTGGTCGGGACAAAGAACAACATACTCCAATGTACGACAAAATTCCTTATCAACACATAGTATTACCATTTGTCGAAGTTGTATATCTATAAATTCACAAGATTCATACATCTTAACATTATCATATTCAAAACTATAAGGGTGCTTTGTTTAGAAGCAAGTAAATTATAAACAATATCTATTGCACGTAAATGATTCATTCACTAACGAGTAACAGCAAATAATAGATATTGTGCCCAAATGTATCCAATATTTTTCTAGTTTTTTAGATAGTTTTTTTGGCCATCTGAAAACCATGAATTCTAAAACGTCCTCCCAGAACCGTGGATACGGTACTCATAAGAAGGGTCAGAGCTGACAATCCGAAGCTTGATTTTAACATATAGGTCACAACGAACGTGCACCAGCTTCAATGGCCTATCACAAAAATATTTGTCATGTCCATGTCATGTTGTGTTAGACACGATATCGACAATCCAAAATAGGTGTCATGTTAGTGTTTCCATATTTGTATCATGTAGTATTTGTGTCCATGCACTTAGGATATATGTATGCGAACAAACATCAAACCAAAAAGCTTAAATACCTAGATTTTGAAATCTAAATATTTATTGGATTTGTAACAGGTGTGAGTTACACCCCTTGTGTAATCAGTTTTGACTTATCAGATGTAGATCCTCTTGGGTGCATATTTTAGCCATTATGCTCTTATGTTAAAGAGGCATGCATGTCTACTCTCCAACTCTACTTGCAGGAGGCACAGCCGCGCAAGCAGACTCCTGATCTCTAGCCAATGCAAGGTAAAATAAATTGTTAAAGGATAACTAAAGCAAATTATGTTTCACACACTACTTCAAATTATTAAAACAGTAGAAGATATAATGTTTCACAACCTGGTAGAAAGATTATGTGAGAGGTGATAAAATCTGAAGAAACCAAGAAATCTATGCAGAAACTAATTCATGTAAGTTAACTACATTCAGTCATGAGGAAAGTTCTTAACCTGAAGAACTATTGGCAATTGCTCTGGTGGTTTCTTATGTTCAGAGCCATGGTCGAGCCACACCTCAAAAGCCGTTAATTGGTCCGTGAAAAATGGGCT
This sequence comes from Iris pallida, assembly GCA_029216955.1. Taxonomy (NCBI): domain Eukaryota; kingdom Viridiplantae; phylum Streptophyta; class Magnoliopsida; order Asparagales; family Iridaceae; genus Iris; species Iris pallida. The sequence continues at coordinate 14,501,968 of JANAVB010006397.1, read as the reverse complement.
TGGCTGAGAAAAATAGAAGGGAATACCAAATTATGACTTGGATTACTGAAAGAAGAGATACGTAAATATCTCATAAAATAAAACTCAAACAGAAGATGCACATACCAAGTACACGTCCAATATTATTAGCATTAAGAATGATTAAACAATATAATGCAAACCTGAAACTCCATATTAGGATCAGCAAGCAATTGTGGAAGTTTAGAGAGGCATATCTCTGCAGCCATGTCCCATGCATCCCTGTAACAGTCAAACGCTTGAGATAAAAAGAAAGTTAAATGAAATATGGCATCAAAAGGGAAAGGCCTGAAATTATATAAAAATATGACATCAAAAGGGACAGGCCTGAAATAGTTACCACATATGATGTTGATGAGTTGAAGGCAATCGTGGAAACGAAATTGGAGAACAATTTGCACTTCTCATAATCCGCTCAGCCAGTAAAAAGTTGCGACAGAGGCTCGCAACTAGTCGATCTTGCCTAAACAACCTCTGGAAAAGGTCTGCAGAAAATGAATTCCATATTAGCATTTTACTCTATTACAATTCTTATGCTATTTGTAGACATAAGATTAATCACAAAGGACTAGTTAAAACATTTTAATCACAAAGGAGTAATTAAAACATTTTATACCATGAGGTAGGACATTCCATGCAATTGTATCGGTTATAGCAGTAAAAATCCAATTCAGCTCCCCCAGAAGTGTTTTTCGGTCATTTTGGCGGCCAGGGATTCTTTCTATTAGAGTACGGTCTACCAAATCATGAAGCAATGACCGCGAACAGAACCTGTTTAGTAAAGGATAATGAAATTAGAGCTAAACCGGCAAGAAATGCAAGGAATAGAGTTGTTTACAAGTAATCGCGTTTTAGCTGAATTAAATATAAGCAAATCAAGTTTACACAGAAAAAAGAAACAAGATGCAGAAATTAGGTTTGAATAAGTCCTAGAAAATATCAAAATGGTAGCCACAATTCACAAGACATAAAAGAGGCAGCAAAGTTTTCTAATCTTTACAGGGTACAAGAAGCTGCTTTCAATAATAATGGCCAAATAATCTCCACTCAATATAATAATAGCATCACAATCACACGTTACTATTAGTTGGACTAAATGAAAAAGGGTTCATGAAGCCGTCTAAAATAGGCTTCATGTCGTTGTAATTTAAGTGATTCTCCTAAGAGAACCTTCAGGGAAAAATATGGAGACGATAAGTTTTAGTGTGTGTGTGTGTGTATTATTCCACCATGACATTTTACAAGATCACAATTCACACATAAATAAGACATGACATATTAGGTTTTTGAAGGAATTAGTAAGAAGCATGACCGACGTATTTTCTGAATAAAATTTTATCACAAGTCTTGGAGTTGAATTTTGTTGGATGCTGATTGTACCATATTCCGCCCATTGTACGAGATACATAAACTGAATTAAAATAAATGTAGTCTTAGCGAGAATTCAAGTAACATAATGAAGAGCAAAGGAAATAGAGATAGAAGTCAGTAAGAATAGAGCAGGTGGAGTAAGACAATAAAAAGTGGGGTGGGGGTGATAAACCATAAAGGTCACATGGACCCTACACTCTCTTTTCAATACACCAATTTAATTTTCACGGACACCAAGCATAGTGCCGCTATACATCTTCATTTCTCAACCTTTCCAGTATGGGACAGCATCTTAATTTCGTGTTCAGGGACAGCAAGCATAAGACAAGACAGCATGCCACAATACATCTTCATTTCTCTTCAATATACATTAATGTCATATTCCAAAAAGTTCTAGAAAATATTTGATACTACGAAATTATTTTCCAATATCTCAATTATATTTACCAGGATCACAACCAAACCAAATCACTTTAAACAATGTTTTGGGTTTGTTTGGAGCCTAGACATGGACAAGCCATATCTGACTTGAGTATGAGTATCGAGGAAGTATCATGTCGGATATGAGTCATATACGAATATTGACATGGTCCTCTACAGGAGCAACGGTTCAACATAGGTTTTGTATTGCTTTTATTTATAGAGAAGACTTATAAATAGGCACTTCTCCATAAGCACTTCTGTAAAAAGGAACTGATGTCCCTCAAAAGGTGTATGGAAAATTTATTATTTAAAAGACTTGCGCTCATGACAAAATGCCTATACTATTAGAAAATAATTTGGTGACATACAAGTAACTAAATGGGTTCTCTGTTCAGTTAAATTCACTGCCTTCTATTGCTTCTGTTCAGGATATAACTACAATATCAAGTTGTCAACAGCTCCAAAAGAAATATTCCATGGTCTTGCATGTCTCTTCCATTCATGATAATTCATTAGCAACTATTTCATGATATTTTTTTATAGATCTACATATTATTAAAAAAAAAGTTTCTAGAATCATTTCTTGAATAACTAAATGCTAATCAACTTCTTGCCAAATGTCCTTCTCGCAACAGAAATACTCGTTTTAGAAGTTGAAATCAAGGTTCGAAGTTCTGTCTATCCGTTTCCGACCCTTCCTACGAGTACCAGTTTTGACACTTTTAGGCAGTGTTGATGGTTTTTAATTATAAGTTTCAGCGATTTTGGTAGTTTCTTCATCAGTTTATGTATCAGCTCCGGCCCGATACTGCGAAGCTTGGGAAATCCTACAAAATATGACGTAAGCCAAAGAAGGGCGTTACCGAACAAAAACATAGAATACGGCCCGTCTAATGTGGAAATGGGGCCTAATATCTAAGGGCAGACGACAACATTAACAAAAAGGTTTTATTCACCATTTCGCAATTTGTGCAAATCTTAGCTTCCTTTGGTGTAAACTATGTTGGAATAAAAACAAGAAACTGACATGAAAGTTTCCCAGAGATATCAAGGAACTATAATAACAAATAGAAGAGAAAGTTGGAACACCAATGGTCTAAGTATGGTCTTTGATTGATGTGAAACAAACTTGTAAATTGATGGTAGAGGCATGCCAGCAACGAGCACTTACAGAAAAGAACACAAAAAATATGAAAATGATGGGCCTAATGGGCACTATATTGTCACCATCACCTACATAAACGTGCAAATCTTACACTGCATGGCAACAAGAAATAAAGGTTTCACACTGCATGGCAACGAGGCATGGCAACAAGAAACAAAGGTTTCACACTGAGTGTGATCGTAAAAGCTACAACATATCTGCAAACACCGCAAGTAAAAGTTCCATCTTATGTTTGAAAACATAAGGCATATAACAATATGGGATAACAAGACATGCAGATACTATTATGAAGATGGAAAGAGGACTAACCACCAAAGAGCCATCTTAATAGGTGTAGTGAGACAGGATGTGAACACATCAGCTGGATATTCAGCACTCTGTGGAAGAGTCTCATGTGCTTCACAGGCAGCAAGCAGAATGCAGTCTTTTGAAGAAGAAGAAGAAGAAGAAGAACAGGATGCACCAGAAGGGTTCCACTCTTGGCGCTACAGAAAGACAGCAAAGCCAACATCAAACGAACATCACACTTGTCACTGAATCGACAGCAAAGCCAATATCAAACGAACACCACACTTGCCATTGAATCAAATTTTCATGGGAATATAATAAAGCAAGAAATAGTATTTGGTCATACCAACCTCAATAAAAGAATTAATAACCATCCCTGCAGCAGAGCAATCAAAAACATATATTGACGGTGTCTTCAGCCATGAATCCAAGTCGCTGATAGGTAATGGAATATATTGTGTATAACTCTGAACACAGTTCATAAATTAGTATAAACAGCAATATTGGCTTAAGTACTATAATACCAAATACAACAAGTTATAAAAAAAAACCTTATTAAACACCCAAATTTCACCATTGGCTGTAGGCTTCGGTACTCCATGACCATTGTAATGAAACAGGACTCTTTCCGACCTAGCATTTTTGCGGCAATTGATACAAAGCTTCTTCACTTCCTCCACGGAAGGGTCAAGTTGAAGTTTATAAGGACCCTGTTGCTATACATTAGGTCTTACACTTTTGACTGGAAAAAACATTCCAGATGTCAAAATCAAGCATAAATTGTAACACTTACATAAGGTTGCCACTGGTCATATTGGTACTGCAAAGTTTTTCCAATAGTTTCAAGAGCCTTTGTTGCAACCATAGAAAATGGATCTAGCAAATGCAGAAAGAACACAACCTTATATTCATTTGCAAAGGAACCAAGTTAGATATACAAAACTGATAGGTCATTATATTTACTATGCCTCATGCTAATTGAGAATCAACAGATATTGAAAATTCTTAGACCTGCTCCTATATTGAACCCTCATATAAACTTTATTTTAAGGAATATGTATATCAGTCTGAAGGTGGTGCCATTTAGGTAACTCCTCTAGTATTGCTCTTCATAAGCCCATAGTACAAAAACCAAAGATAAGTACAACAGTAGTCATTGCTCATTTTTCAATCGCACATGATGTATATTCCTACTCATATTGTAGTGGCAGAATAATATTAATGACCTCAAATGTGGATTCTTCTTGAGAAATTTGAGCAACATAAGTCGGAACCTTAAATGGATACAAGAACGAGGATACACGAATACTAATGGTTTAGAAAGGATTCACACCCTAATTACAACACCAAATAAACCTACATAATCATTCATAGTATATACTGCTGCAGAGAAAAATTCACCAGAGACACCATCCATGAAAAGGAAAGTGAAATTTTAATTACAAACCCAAAAAGTTCCAAAATGATAGTTTTGAGTGTCTTGCAAGTGCAAACTTAAACAAAATTTGAGACATGTATTTTACAATAATATAGGCAGACAATGTACATAATTGTAATTTCTTTTAAGATTAAGGCAGCATTATATATAGCCTGACTTCAAAATTTTGGGACGAAAGCTTTGTTGTTGTTGTAGAAAGGCAGAATTATTTGAACAAGTAAAAAAAGCGAGAAATCTTATATCTTTACAAATGAAAATTGGTCTCACTTATGAGAATTGTGTTCAGAAATTAAACCGTTCAGAATGGAGGAATGCAATTTGTGATTAGTGGCACGTCATCAAATGTATCTGCATAATACAGGAACTGATCAGTGACGACGGTGAACTTCTCCAAATGCATCTGGCACATTTGGCTATATTGTATGAGTGATAACCATGTCTAACGGAACGATTTAATAAACTTTACATAGAAAACAGATGATGCTAACGCCACATTTAAGAAATTTAAAATACAGGACAGATTATCCTCCAACAAATTTTCCGAACCAGAAAGAGTAGGAGAGTAAGGGATGCTAAAATAGAAGTGTGGAACGAAGACAGAGTATAAAATATAATTTCAACCATAAATCATAGAGAAATGAGGGGAGAGTCCATAGAAAGACAAGAGATACCTAGGAATAATAGTTTTCGGTATTTAGGATCAATTATTCAATATGATGGAAAGATTGAGAAAGATGTGATGCATTGAATTAAAACAAGATGATTGAAATGTAGGAGTGCTTCTGGAGTACTGTGTCATCAAATAACTTAAAGTGGAAAGAAAAATTCTACAAAAATGCTATAAGACCAGTCAAGCTTCATGGATCATAGTGTTGGATAATTAAGACAACATGGCTAGAAAGTTAGTGTAGCCGAAATAAGAATGCTAAGATGGAAGAGTGACAATAAATTAAAGGATAAAGTAAGAAATGAGTGTATCCATGGGAAGTGTAGACAAAATGAGAATGCAAAGATGGATGAGCGGAAATACAAAAAAGAGAGGATAAGAAATGAATGTAGCCATGAAAACTTGGCGGTGGCGCCAAATGAGGACAAGATAAGAAAAAATCGTCTCAGGTGGTTTGTACATATGCAACGTCGACCAATAGATGCTCCCATAAGGAGGAGCAATAATATAGAAGTTAATGGAGCTGCTAGACTGGAAGTAGGCCTAGAAGAAAATGGTTTAAAGTGTTAAAGAATGATATGATTTTTGTTAGCATTACAAAGAACATGGTCATTAACATAGCCGAATCGAATAATAAAATTTAAACAACCGACCCCCAAAATTCTGGCTATTAACATCAAACATGAAAACCAATCATCGTCAAACACAAATACGTGACATTGCTACCAATGTGATATTTTAAGTGTCTTTAGTAGTTAGTACTTAGTATTCAAGCTTCTTTAGTAGTTAGTACTTAGTATTCAAGCTTCTTAAGAGAGAACGATGCCGCAGGGCAACAAGGATCAAAAAACATAGGTGGCCCTTGATGCTAGTAGTTAGTACTTAGTATTCAAGCTTCTTAAGAGAGAACGATGCCGCAAGGCAACAAGGATCAAAAAACATAGGTGGCCCTTGATGCGATGAGGGGTGTTCAAGACTAAATTAGGAGTGTGTAGTAGGTTAGTTGAGAAAAGTTTGCAGTTCATGACTGGAACTTTGGTTTAAAACATAAAAATTAAGGAGAAATAACTGAAAAATACCACAGGTATTTAGCAAGCAGTCGTCTTTCATGAAAAATCCAAACGTTGGTTGATTGTCATTTTGTTGAGGAGACGAGAGGCAGTCATGAATAAGAATATTTGCATACCTTATATTTATACCAAGGATCAGACCGTAGATATGTTTACTAACCCCTAAATCTCTACTGCTTCAGGGGAAATGTTAAACAGATCTACGTATATTAGCTTATTGGGTTATCTTACGTATATTAACTTACCGGTTATCGGATTAAGACCCATTACATACTAGTATCCAACTCTATTCTTTTAAAGAGAGAAGTCAGATCATGATTATTTTCTCTCCTAACACATTTTTCTAAAAATATAATAGATAATAATAACTATCATCCCCTGACGAAATAAAACAACATACAGACCATTTACAGGACATTGATAGGAAGAACTGGTATGGACACACTTTACCTATCCAGCATTCCATTCTGGCACAAGGAGAAATTTTTATCACATCTGGTGGATCAACACCAATGTTTAAACATAATACAAGTGCCACACATCCTGTCTTCATCTGCATTAAGAAAGCTCGTAAACCACTATGGAAGATAAAATATCATTATTATTCTCCCGGGCACCGGATTATCGGTTGCACAGCTAAACATTACAAAAATAATATGGATTGTGTTTAACACCTATCCTACTACAAAAGTTTCGAGGTAAAATTAGATAGCAATCATACTGAATATCTTGCAACTAACAACAGATACTTTATTCCCCTTGATGTCAAAATTCATAACATCAACAGCTTTAAACCATAAATAACAAATCAAGGTAAAGTCATATAATAAGAACATCTCGACAACAAGTTCAGAACAAAAAGCCTTCTCTGATAGTGTTGTATACTAATGAAGACTTCTGAAATAAAATATATTTTTTTGAAATTGCTTATTTCTTCTTCAACAACATGGAAGTGAAATTAAACAATTTTATGCAGGTTTAAATAGATACGCAAAAATGAAGCCAGTAAACATGAATTATATTTAACCACATGGTGGTTGGTAAACTATAAAAATAATAGCTGCATAGGAAACATAGGAAAGACTTCCAGATAGAGAAAAAATGCAGATGTCTAACAGACGTGAAGCCAGAAATTATAATTGTCTTGGAGCGTTTGTGGGTGAGGGGGGTAGGCGGAGCTACATAAGGGCAGGGTCGGGCTGTAGTCTGGCCCGCCCAGCCCAAAATTTTGGAAACAAAATATGATTTTTTTTTTGAAATATTTGTTTAGTTATGTTTTGTTCTCTTGTTTGGATTTGAAGTATGCAACAATTAAGCGATAAATAAATTCTCAAAAATTTGGTACTTTATGCAGTGCGATCTAGTGTTCTCATATCGCTCAAGCTAATACCTAAAGTTTAGCGCCGCCACCCCCAATTTTAGATGCTAGCTCCGCCACTGGATAGGTAGGTGTCTGGTGGTGCTCCATCACCACTCCTTGTCCATTGGTGCCTGATATTATATTCACAAAATGACTTCAAAAGCATCACTATAACTACTTCGGTAGACAACTATTCGATTTATATCGATCAAAGTGAAACACAAGACTATTTACTTTTCTTCAAGGTTGTAAAAACCGCTAGGCGCTAGTCGGACGGGAACCCGCCGCCTAGCGCCTAAGCCCGTCTAGGCGGCCATCTAGATCTAGGTGGTTCAAAAACAAATCCAAAAAAACATACTGAAAATTGCATAAAAAATCCATAAAACCCAAAACATGCATAGTCGGACATCGGAGGGGGCTAGGTGGGCGCCTAGGCAGGCATCGGGCGGACACCAGCGCCTAGAACGCCTTTTAGAACAGTGCTTTTCTTAGGTCCAACTACCAAAAGATCCAACTCATACAACAGAACAAATAGAAACTGAGGATAAATTAACATCAACACAGAAGTAAAACATTAATCATGACCTAATACCATAATCGATAAAAAGAAAAGAAGCTATAAAAAAACTTATAATTTCTGCATGGGATCTTAACTAAAAGCAGCCCTCTTTCTTTGGCCTCACTTGATCGTGCAAGGAAATCCAATATTGTAGTCGTCCTCCTCAAAGAACTTGAAGACACCCATACAGATGTGCCAAAAACAGAGCAGCTGGACTTGTTTCATGTAATTCATGCCTTTCGGTAATCAGAAATAAAAAATATGACAATTAGACCCAATACAACAGTCTATGATATGCACGATCTTCTACCTATTGTCCAAGTACATCCATCACAAACAGTTAATTTTGCTATGATGATCAATACCTCGCGTTTGTGTCCATCCATACCTAATGATGATATATAAAGGTCAAATTTTATTCTCGATTTAAATAGTTTCAAACATAGACCTAATTGGTTGCTCAACTATAAGGGTTCACTATGAACAACTAATGGATGCTCTACGAATATTGTCGCTAAGTCTACATAGATAAGGTAGGCAAATACTAGACTACATCCACAAGGTTCTTTTCGTTGTCATCGACTATATCAACGGGTTCTTTTCATTGTCAGCAACAAACAATACCCTAAAACCATGGTTGCCAAGTTGAGCACCTACCTTGTGCATATTGTCAGTAAACATATCAAACCCGGCATCTAATAGGTTGTTGAAATGTTTTGGCAAGTCTTCCGTATTTTATTCATTTCATTTTTTATTAAGGTTCAATTTGATGAAGGACAGATCCTATAGGAGAATGATTATAAATAATCTACCAACAAATAACCCAAAAACTTTGCAAAGTCAAAGCACTATTTCAGAACAAGTTGAATCTTGCTCTAAAGATGACGACTTCACACGTCCAAGCGTTCACTCTAGGATCCCGATGATCAGGTAATGGATGTAATCGTAGATAATAGAATTTTGGGATTTTGGTTTTAAAGAAGAAAAGGGATGAATGATTTAGGCTCATAGTTTGTTGGATCCCAATGACCACGTATTGGGTGTAATAGTACAGAATAGAATTTTGGGATTTGGGGATCTTGGTTTTAAAGAAGAAAGAGTTAAGTGATTTAGGGTTATAATTTGTGGAGACAATTAGCACAAGAAGAAGAAATATACTTTAAGGAATAAAAATTATAACTAAGGTATATTCCTAATGTCTTCAATCCATAAAACATAGAGAGTGCATGAGTTTATAAAGCCAATTAAACCTTGGTCATCAAGAATATTGATCCTAATAAAACAAGTCAATAAAAATAAAACTAATCGTGAATACCCAAATTTTAATAAGTATAATAACTAATCTTAGAAACCAACCATTGCAATCCATGTGCATAATTAAAAATCATGTGTGATCATGTGCATAGTTAACACGTGCATAATTAGAAACATGAGCACCCATGTGCATACGTAATTAAGAAGTGCACCCACATACGAACCCAATATGGACCCATGTATTGACTGGTCCGCCACCGAAGGAACCTATATTAAGCAAATACAATAAGATTTTAATATACTTACCTATTTTTGTAGTTATTAAATTCCTATATCCAACACAAACTCAACCATATATATAAATACTAGTTACCTCGTGATATTTCGGTTTTTCAAATTGCTTCTCATTTATATCATTTCATAATATTTTTAGTAATATTTTTATAGATATTTAAGAATATCATTAAAAATATTGTTACTTTTGTCGCAAAAGACCACTCTGTTTTGTTATATAGATATATACAAGGAGACACATTTATAAAGGCAACCAATAGACTCCGAAAGATAGTTTGTGGTGGAATAAGAAAGGTTCAAAGGTAATTAAGACAAAAATTATTATAAAGATTTGGCAAAAGTGTAGAAACGAGAAAGATTATGAAAACTGAAAAGTACAAAATAGCAAAGAAAGTAACTAGTGAAATAAATCTAAGGTCTATGATTATTAGTGTAAGAAGTTAGAAAATAAGGAGAGAAAAAAATATGCTTGTTTAGGATAGGTCATATTGATATTGTCCTAAAATAAGGGATAGAATTATTTTCACAAATTATATAACAAGAACAACCTAGAAAAACTTAATTAAGATACAGATTTAGTTTAGGATAGGGGTCATATTGATATTGTCCTAAAATTATGATTTCTGAAGGTAAGGATACTTTATAGAAAATGAATAATGAAAGACCTAATGATATTCCTATTAAGGTTTAGAAAAGTTTAGGAAACATTATCGATGTGGTTTACTAATTTACTCAATCGAATACTAAAACTAAGGAGTAAGGACTAAGAAGAAATATGATGAATTGCCTAATATCGCAGTACCCATATATAAAGATAATAAGATATACAGTGTTGTGGTAACTATTTACAAATTAAGCTTATGAGCCATACTATTAAACTACAAAGAGAGCAATTATGCAAATATATAGAAAAGAAACAAAAATTTCAGATAATTATTTTGGTATGGTTTTATGCCGATGAGCTCTGCTATTGAAGCCATATACTTATTAAGAAAATTAATAAAAGAATTTGGAGATAAGATGATTTTACATATGGTTTTTATTGAGTTGGAGAAGGTTGTGATAAAATTTCTAAAGAGAATGGGGTCGGCTTTGTAGAAGAGGAAACGATTCCCAAGTAGCTATATTGAGACAAATAAGGAACAATTGTGTGAACCACTAGAGGATTTTCTATTTGTTTGCTTACATAAAGAATCAGCAAACATTTTTCTAGTTACGGATTAAACTACTAGACATCTCCATGAGAAGATTTCATAGTGTATGATGTTCTTTGATGATATTGCATTGGTTGATAGAAGTAGAGAATGATTAGATGCTATAAATGTAAGTGGAGAGAAACTTCGAATCTAATGGTTTTTAAAATAAAAGAAAACAAAACAGGATGTCCCAGTGCCACGGGGCTCTCGCTTACGAAGGGCATGTGAAGGGTTAAGATGTATGCAACCTTACCCACATCAAGGTTCTAAATCGCAGTAGGTGGGTGCGCGGTGGAGAGAGTCCGCCTACCACATAGACTGTCGGTTGATACATTTTGGTAAATTTTACTATTTTACCATTGTTTTTTGCGTAATATGCATATTTTAAGGGAGTTCCATGCATAACTAAGTTGTAGAACACAAAGATTTATGAAGTTTTAGTTTTGTAAAAGTGAACCATAGGCCCATAATGCTTGCAAAACCTTTTGGCCAGAACATCTTGTTAGGTATTGCTCCGCCTAGGCGTCCGCCTATGCCGCCAAACCTTCTTTGGCTGCCTACGCAAAGCAGTGCGGAGAGAGAACGCCTACCGCCTAGACGCCGCCTCAACCGCCATTTAGAACACTGACCCACATATATGGTGAGGTTGTTTCCATGACTCGAATATGCATCCTCCGGTATTCAAACAACAAGCATTATCATCACATTGGGCGACGTCCTCTAATCAAAAGAGAGTATATAAATGTAATTTCAACCATAAGTTAAAGAGAATTAAAGGAGTACATATAGATGGCCAAGAGATACCTATTAGTGAGGGTTTTGGTATAGATAAGAGTTACCAAGTGATAGCTTTCGGCCTTCAGAATCAATTGTTCATCATGGTATAGAGATTGAGAAAGGTGTCGTGCATAGTTTTAAGACATGCTTGAAGTGGAGGAGTGTTTATGGAGTACTATGTGATTGCAAGATACCTTTGAAGATGAAAGAAAAAATTCTACAAGACTGGTATAAGACCCGTCCTGCTTTATGGATCGAAGTGTTTGACAAAGAAGGAACATATCAAGAAAATTAGAGTAGCCAAAATAAGAATACTAAGATGAATGGCAATAGCCGCAATACATCAAAAGAAGATGGGATAAGAAATAAACATATTCGTAGGAAGTTGAAGGTGGCACAAATTGGGGACAGAGAAAATTGTCTTAGGAAGTTTTGGCATCTGCAACACAGACCGATAGATGCTACGGTAAGGAGCGATAGGACAGAAATGTTAGGACTTGAGGTAGGCCTGGATTGAAGTTTTGAAGATATGATGTTTGTCAGTGTTACATAGAACACGACACTTAAATGGGACATGGCAATTAAGGAAAAGGATTCAAATAGTAAAGGCTTTCTTGTTGTTGTAGTTACAAAGACAAAGATATATAGCCATGTTCTCATGTCTAGAGTTTGAAGAGTTCTCGTGGTAGATATTAAAGTGAGAAAGCTAGTGTCCTAGTAACAAGATCATCAACCAAACCTTCACCCCGCAAACTGCTTTCCCCAAAAGTGAGGGCTGATTTAGAATTATATTTTTTACATGGCACAACATTTGTTATTACCACGTTCATTTTATAAATCAAAAATGTCCAAAAAAGGAAATAACAATGAATTATACAAAAAGTCATTAGGAAATATATGCAATATTTCAAAAGGATAATATTTGAACAGTGATGTGGGCTGAAAACAAAGTTTGTCATGTAACAGTATGGCAGCCTTATTGGCTAAGACTCTAAGAGAGTTTTGTGGATTTTAGGTAAAAACCACAAAACGGGTTGTCTTGCCTCATTTGTCATAAAGTCATAATAAAGTTTTCAATCAATTGAAATAACTTCACAAACCATTCGTTATTCTTTTGAGTTTATCATGTGCAAGAAAAGGGCATCCGAGTTCCACAGGGCTCCTAATAGAGTACTAGTGCAGTGTATGGACGCATCAAGATGTATTGCAAACTCACCACCAATATATGGAGAGGATTATGAGACTCAAACCCCCATCTTCTACAATGCAAGCAAAGCACCATGCCTAACCCCTATGTACAGGAGGTTATTCAAAATATTGAGCCCGCATACCATAGGAAGCAAGCCCTAATTCTTATAATTGTGCCAAGTGACGTCGCCAGAGTTTATCATATTCCATCTATTAAAATATTCATCTTGAAATGAATGCGGTTCCTATAAAAAATTGTATCATCTTACATCTTAATAACCTAGGGAAAATTGGAGGGTGCTCCTTGGTTGAATACTTTCATGACTTTAAACTGCAAAGCTGAATTGTAGGACTACCTACCCACCAATTGGTCGTCTAGGTCTGGTATAGCCCTCCTTCCTAGGAATTTGCACCAACATAGTAGGTTGATGTCATGCCGAGAGCCTGTTATAAAAACTCTGTCCATTCTTTTATGGAGTTTTCTAATGCTCCAGTGGACCCTATCCTAATGAAAGAAGTCTTGGATAATATGATAAACTCTTGAAATGCATTGTTGTTGTCAACCATTGTTGCATGCTTACAAATATGGCACGACATGATACAGATACAGGACCTATGACGTGTCGTAGTGTACTTTAGAGTGTTTGTGTCGTGCCCAACATGAACACGATACTCAGTTTGAACTGCCCATTCTTCCTACTTATCCATTTTTAGATACAATGCAATAGTTCCAAGCAAATAACGGGTTCATGAATGGCACTTTAGCTACCCGGTAAGATCATGTTGAAATTCCAAACCAGAATAAAATTCCAGTAGGGTTTATGGTGACAACAAACCCTCCTTTACCCAAACTATGTATGTACATGACATGAGCATTGTTCATCTAGAAAGTTGAATAATATCATTCAAAAGACGAGTTTCAAATAATTTCTGGTTAGAGTGTCATAAGTCATTCCACAGACTTTGTCTCTTCTTGAACCCCTCATTGGCCTTTCTTGTGATCTGACCCTCTGGGAAATGGATCTTTAATGTTCTTGATATGTATTATCATTTTGCCTTGTATTGAAAAGGCTGCGTGATGACTAATTCCTAAAAAATTGTATAGGATGTTCATTAGTGGTATTGTATAACCGTAGAAAATTGGTATAGCATGCATGTTGAGTTCCCTACCCCTTTTCTCCTGGTTGATCAATATTACTCTGAAGATGATGTACCAAAGCTGAACAAGATCTTACGAGTGTTTATCGTATCACCAGTAAAAGACGGAAGATTCTTTAGGTCATTGATCCAATTTCAAAACAGACTTTGCCACAACGTATACATGCCCTAACCATTTTTGTTACGCAGAGCTCAAAAACCTCAGTAGAAAAAGTATTTGTCTTCCTGGAGTGATAGACTTTTTATAAGAACTGGAATGACTGTGGTGCATAATGATCATTAGGACAACTTTTTCATATAAACCTAACTCTTAAAAGATTCTTCTAAACTAAAACTGTTAGAAGTAGTTGAGTGGATCAGAAAAATAGCTACTCTCTTACACACACATGTCAATGCCCATATTTGTGCAAAAACCTAGATGATGGTGGGTTGACTATTGTAGACAAGTACTCTTTGTCATAAGATGTATTAATATGATATTTACTCTATTTGTAAATATAAAGTATGTAAATTTCTCTCAACTCCCTCGTGAATCCTTACATTAAAATCTGCACGTAGCCAAATCCATCTCAGGATAAGAGTCATAACTCATAAGACCCCTCTTATTCTCATATGTGCCACTACAGATCCATTTCCTACAAGCTCTGTGTTTGATGCCAAATCTAAAATCCCTGATATAGTACCTCCTTTTCTACAACTATTCTTCTCTGAAGCATGCTTCTATGAGCAATTTCCTGCATTAAACCAACTCCCTTAGGAAACCTACAAGAGACTTATGTAACCAATTCTAAAACAATTCTAAAAGCGGTGGCATGGTAAAGCAATTATTACCAACTAGCAAGACCAACTAGCAAGAGCGGGTTGTCACGCCCAAGGTTTTTCGTCCCACCGGGACGGATCTATGTAACCCTCTATGGACCGGGATTTTGCTGGAAGCTTCCGAAATTCTCTTGAAGATGGTGAAATATTCCTGAAGACTCGTGATCTTTCTAGATGCTCTAGAAGCTTCCTTGGAAATATCTAGGTCCGAGAATATTCCTTATGATAATCCCTGGAATATGCTGGTTCCAGAAGGTTCATGTAAGCCCTTTGAGGCACTATAAATAAGTAGGAGGCTCATTTGTTCCTCACCACTCAAGAAGTAAACTCTCTAGTATATCTTAGTTTTCAATGTTCCAATATCTCTCTTTTGCTCCACATGGTTCTCATATTCGTCTTAATGATATAGCCAAGTGTTTGGGGAAGGCTAGCACGGGTCTTCGAGTATGAAGCTTGTATGCTGCATGGGTCGAAGTGTAGGCAAAAACACTAAGTCCGTAACAAATGGTATCAGAGCGAAGGTAGGTTGGTGCAATGTCGACATCCAAGAACGTCCAGGAGAGGTCCGCGTCGCCTAAGGAGAGGACGCCAAGACTCACAAGAAGGGCAAGAACAAGGAGCCTACGATGGAGCGTAGCCTTGCTGATCTTGTCGGGAGCTTTGAGGTCTTGGAGACGGGTTTGACGGACATGGAGATGCGCATGGGCTCCATGGAGCAAAGCAACACAAAGCTAGAAGAATTCTACGATGGGCTGAAGAGTGATATCGTTTCATCCATGGCAATCTTTCGGAAACAATTCCATGAGATCTAATCCGCACTTAAGGAGGAGCTCAACGCGCATCGTGGAGATTGAGGCTTTGCGTAGGAAGGTCCAAGGCTACAAGGAGCTAAAGACCGTGGTCAAGAGTTGCAGAAAACTCAAGACCAAAGTTGCCATTCTACAGAAGGTCGTTGTGAACGGTGGACCTCCGAGTAGGTAGGCACTAAGACGAAAGCTTCCCGAGCCAAAATCCTTCAGTGATGAGCGAGATGCCAAAGAAGTTAAGTTCTTGTAGAACATGGAGCGATACTTCAAGGCGTTGCACATCAACGATGACGCAGAAAAGGTGGACATTGCTTCACTCTTATCTCACCGACGATGCTAAGCTGTGGTGGCGTCGAAGGTGCATGGAAGCCGAGAAGGGTTTGTGTTCGATAGAGACTTAGAAGTATCTCAAGAAGGAGATCAAGTCTCAGTTCTATCCGAAAAATATGGAGTTTGCAGCAAGACGGAGTTTGCAGCAAGGCGGAGCTTGCGGCAACTCAAGTATACCGGGACGATCAAGGAATACATTGCAGAGTTCACATGCTTGATGCTCTCACGATATCTAGCATAGACGAGGAGGATCGCTTATTCTTCTTCCTCGATGGACTTCAACAGTAGGCGGCTCAAAATTTGCAGCTACAAAGGGTACAAGATTTGAACACCGTCGTGACAGCAGTCGAGAGGCTCGTCAAGTACATATGGGATGACAACGATGACAAGACCAAACCAAAGACCACCAAGAGCGGGAGAGCTCTCCTAAGGAGGGTCCGTCCGAAGAAAAGAAACACGAGAAGTCCCACCTCGAGCGAGTAATTTCGTGATTTATATGTGGCAATGTTCTAAATTTCGCTAGGCGGAATCGGTGCGCCGGAGGGCCGCCTAGCGCCTAGGCGCCGAAATTTTTTTTTACGTGTAAACTTAGATAAGTATCATGTATGTATTAATATGACACAAAGCTTTATGTGGTCTCTTGGCTAGGTGGATGGGTTTAAGTCTTTGTTATGGAGACTAGTGGTCATGAATTCGAATCTTGTGTTTTTACTTTCTTTTCAAATTTTTTTCTTTTGCCGACTATAGTCTCTCTCTCTCTTTCTTTCTTTCCCGGGCTTCTTCAACCCGGCCCATACCCCAAGCCCAGCCCCGCTTCTTAACCCTAAACTCTTCCTCACATTCTCTCTCCCTTACTCTTCTATAGCACACCATAACCGACTCCCTATTTTCCATGGCCAAAACCCTACAAACCCTAAAGAAGAAGAAGAGGTAGAGGACGAGGAGTACGAAGTGGGGAGCGCACATGGGAACGTTGCGCTTGCTCAACGCCGTCAAGACCAAGTCCGTTGCGTTGAAGACTCCGAGCAGGGAGGTCATGTACGTTAACATGAGGAACAATTGCATGAGCACATGGACGTTAGTTCACACGGACGCCACTTACAACTTCATCTCGAATGCGGAGATCCGTCGCTTGGGTCTAGTCTTGGAAAAAGATTCAAGCAAGATGAAGGCGATCAATGCGGAGGCACATCAAGTGCAAGGGATAGCTACGGGAGTTCGTGTATCGGTGGAAAATTGGTCGGATATTGCCAATTTCACCGCTACATCGTTGGACGACTTCAAGATGATACTGGACATAGATTCCCATCGCGACAAAGGCGGTTCCGATGCCACATTTGGGAGTCGTCAACTTCATAGGGGAAGGCTCGTCGTGCATAGTAAAAGTTGCACGAAGCGAGCCGTCAAAGGGGTATCTCTACCATTCAGCTCAAGGAGGGTAGCAAAAGAGAGATGGCATGCTTAGCGGTGCTCAAGATAAAGGACTTCAAGGAGGAAGATCTTCCGAACGAGAACATGGATGTTGCAAAGGGGTGTCCCGATGAGTCACTTTCGTGAAGGAAAGTGGATCGTGCTACCAAGTTGGACACGAGTGCAGAGAAGCACGTCATGGACTGCGAGGAGGCAAAGGCAAAAAAGTGGAGTGGCTCGTGCAAGGAGTTGCTCAAAGCTCGTGGTAGACGTTCAGATCGACAGAGTTGCAATAGGATTTGCATGCGCAGAGGTGTGGAGAACTATGTGCAGCAACGAGATAAAGTGGATCGACGACCTGACAGCCCGCACAACTCTTATGTGCCAAGGAGGGCACAAACCAAGGCTAAAGTTGGTGCGACGAACCAGTTTGCTTCCAATCTTGAGGAGAAGATGTGCAAGTCTAGAAAGCGCCTCATGAGACGCACGAAGAAGGGACGACGCGCAGCGACCATGCCTATGAGAGTGGACATCGTTCCGAGACTTAGTGCACCTGTCGACGAAATATGTGGGAGCAAATGTCACGTCCAAGGTTTTTTCTCCACCTAGATAGATTTGCATAACCCTCTACGAACCGAAATTTTGTTGGAAGCTTCCGAAATTCTCTAGAAGATGGTGGAATCTTTATGAAGACTAGTAATCTTTCTAGATGCTCTATAAGCTTCCTTGAAAATATTTAGGACCGAGAATAATCTCTGGAATATGATGGTTCAAGAAGGTTAATGTAAGCCCTTTGAGGCACTATAAATAAATGGGAGGCACATTTGTTCACTCACCACCCAAGAAGTTGCAAATTATCTCTAGTATAGTGAAGTTTTCAATCTTCCAATCTCTCTCTTTTGCTCCGCATTGTTCTCATTTTTGCCTTAGCGATCTAGCTAAGCGTTTGGGAAAGGCTGGCACGGGTCTTCGAGTAGGAAGCTTGTGCGCCGCACGGGTCGAAGTGCAGGCAAGAATACTAAGTTCGTGACAGGGTACTCCAAAACGGTTGCCGTGTCCGCATATTAGATTTGGCATGTACACTCCGTAATACACTAGGACACACCAAAAACAGTGTTGTCTCGGTGCCATCGTCTCGATTTCATGTCATGTTGTATTCACGTCCACGTCACCATCTCGATTTTTTGTTATGTCATATTCGTGTTGGTACTTTTCAGCTCGAAGTTTACTAAACAAGATTGCTTTAATTTTAACAAAAGACGAGAAGGAAAAAAAGGTGTCAAATTAACGATTTTTCTCAACTTCGCTTATAATTGTAAAGATGGCATCCCATTCTGATGACTATTGAACTAAATTATCTCCATTTCGAGACTAACGGAAACAATTGACCTCCGAGAAACAAAGTAAGTGAAGATTGGGTTACCCGGTCCTTCGGCCGCCACTTGGATACCAGCCCACTCCCTGAGGGCCCCGACGGCAGGCACTCCTCGAACCCCTCGTGCCGGAAATCGCAGAGAACCACTGTCTGCGGCAAGTACGCCATGCTGTTCGGCGCTGCGGGCGCTGGCGGAGGAATCTCCTCCCTGTCGTCCACATGGTCCGTCACGATAACCGTCGGCACCGAGGACAGCTTGGAGGAGGAGGAGGAAGAAGAAAGAGGGGGCACCATCAGATCTCCCAATGCCATCCAATCAAACCCCACACCCCTGTCCTAGCCTCGCCATGGACATCAAGAAACCCTAACCCTATCCCCTATAAATTCTCGAATCTTCTTGGAAGCAGTGCTAGTCGACGTAGCCGCTGGGCCAGCGGCGCATGGGGATTCTTCGGGGCGACGGGAGGCGATCCAGCTCTGAAAACCGTAGCAATGGCGAAACCCTAAGGCGATCGTTCCGGGAAACCTTGTTAACAAGGAGGAAGTGACGACTTCCCCTTGTTTTGAATTAAAATTATAGATTTAATTAAAATGAACTGCCATTTAGATTAGATTGGATTTTAAAATACGGATTTTTTTTATACCAAAATTTTAAAATATGGATTAGATTGAACTAATTTTCTTCTCAATTATTATATTTATTATTTGTTAAATTGTACTTTTGACTGGTATCTTATTTGATCAAAAAAGGTACATTCATAATTACAACATTTATATTACGATAGTATTTTAGAATATAAAAATATTAGGCAATTGATAAAGGCACTGCATAATTTGATCGGGACTAGCCCATTTGTAAGTTTGTGTTATTTACAAGTTTGTCATTGAAAAAATTTATTAGGGCTAGCCCATTAGGTAGTATAAAAGTCAATTGTTTTATTTCTCTTCTCTTTCTCTTCTTCCTCTCAAATTTTCTTCTAATCTCAAATTTTCTTATAAACCCTAGATTGAGATTCCTCTTGTCCCTACAAAAATCTTCCTGTTTTGTAACCCTAGAGTAGTTATCAACGAATATTCGTAGTAGTCGGTATGTTTTCGACTACTATATTGCAAAGTTTGTTAAATAATCGGTTGATTCCTAATTTTTGAATGTTCTTTCATAATGTAGAAAATATGGAAGAAATTGGGACATTCCATGTAGCAATCGATCATCCCGGTCCTTCCGAAGAAGACGACATTCTCTCCGAAGAACCCGTGGTTGGTCCCCGACGTAGTTACATTTTTTCGTAGTCCAGAATTGGACTACCACATCGCATGGCAGTCCACAAAGTACTTAGGACTGCCAGAAAGTATGGCAGTCGAGTTAAATACGTATGAAGTTAAGGACTGCCTCACTTTCTGGCAGTCCTAGAGACGTCAAGGACTACCCAGAAATGTGGCAGTCCTAAAGTTGATAATTGATTCAACTGGACTGCCACACATTTTGGCAGTCCATGAAGTACTTAGGACTGCCAGAAAGTATGGCAGTCGAGTTAAATACGTACTTAAGGACTGCCTCACTTTCTGGCAGTCCTAGATAATTCAAGGACTGCCCATAAATCTGACAGTCCTAAAGTTGATGATCGATTCAACTGGACTGCCACACAAGTTGGCAGTCCATGAAGTACTTAGGACTGCCAGAAAGTATGGCAGTCGAGTTAAATACGTATGAACTTAAGGACTGCCTCACTTTCTGGCAGTCCTAGATACGTCAAGGACTGTCCAGAAATGTGGCAGTCCTAAAGTTGATAGTAGATTCAACTAGACTGCCACACATTTTGGCAGTCCATGAAGTACTCAGGACTGCCAGATGTTGTGGCAGTCTAGTTTAACAGGCTGAATTGGATATTGTATTTGGTTTTGTCATTGATTTAGGTATTTAAATAATTATAAATTTATTGTAGGGCACCCCATCGCCTATGTGCACAGATTTGAGGAGTAAATTCTCGACAGATATTGTCTTTGAAACTTACGCCGAAGCATTAGAATGGTACAGAGAAGTTGGAAGGCAAACCAACACAACCCTTGTAACTTCAAGGTCGCTACGGTGTCGGCCGAAGCGTCAAACTGCAGAGATTGGCTGTGAAAGAGGTGGGACGTATAGGGTGCATCGTAAAAAAAGTGAACTTCTCCCAATAATATCTGGAAAGAAAGAGACAGGCTCAAGGAAATGTGGTTGTCCATTCAAGCTAGTGTTGGGGTGCAAGACTGGCGAGAAGTGGACAGTTGTGGTACGTAATGGGATCCACAATCATACTATTCCGGAGACGCTAACTGGTCATGCCTACGCCGGAAGATTGAAAGATGATGAGAAAAAGTTAGTTACAGAAATGTCAGCTTCCGGAGTTGCTCCAAAAGAAATTTATTCTGCGCTACTTCAGAAGAATGAGAGGAACAAGTCCACTATGAGAACAATTTACAATGCACTAGCGAGGTCTAGAACGAGAACTCTAAAAGGAAGAATGGCGATGCAACAAGTGATGAAACTGCTCGCCGAAAATTATTATGTGGAATACCATAGAAGACTTCCGGTGAGCAATGAAGTCGTTTCTCTGTTTTGGTCTCATCCGGATTGCACACAGTTGGCACGGTCCTTCGCCGATGTTTTGGTTCTTGATTGCACCTACAAGACTAATAAATTCAAGATGCCTCTTCTTCACATTGTTGGGTTCACTTCAACCCGAAGGACATTTTCAGTTGCCTTTTGTTTTATGAGGACCGAAACATTAGAGGACTATACATGGGCTTTGGAAAAGCTGAAGACACTTTACAGTGGACATAAAGAACCGTCTGTTTTTGTGACCGATCGGGAATATGCATTCATGAATGCTATTGATACCGTATTTCCTCATGCTCGTAGATTACTATGTACTTGGCATATAAACAAAAATATTCAAGCACAATGCAAACTGAAGTTCGAGAAAGTAGACGGCAAACTCGACATGGACCGCTTCCAAGATTTCTACAATGGTTGGACTCTTGTGTGGCGAGCAAGTAGTGAGGAAACATTTGACGCAGCATGGTACATGTTCAAAGAGCAATGGGAGCAGAGTAACCCGGCGTGTATATCTTACATCAAAGACACCTGGCTTGATGAACATAAAGAAAATTTTGTCTTGGCATGGACGAATATGGTGAAACACTACGGCACGACCACTACCAACCGTGTCGAAGGCTCACATGCAAGACTAAAAAGATATCTGCGCTCAGCGGCCGGTGGTTTCGTCTCCGTTTGGCAATCAATCAATCGAATGACCAATTCGGTCGTGAACGAGATAAAGGCTTCATTTGAGATGAGCCTGAACATTGTAAAACACCAACACAAGAAAGAACATCTCTTGTCTGATTTAATCCACGTGGCATCCCACGACGCATTGATATTACTACTTGATGAGATTGGTCGTGCGAATTTTGTCGGTTTAGATGTCGAAGTATGTGGTTGTACACATCGATATTCTCTCGGGCTCCCTTGTGCACACGAGATCAACGAATATCGACGTCAAGGTCGACCTATTCCAGTAGTGGTCGTTGATCAGCGTTGGAGACAGCTGTCGATTATGCCTACGGTGGACAGTCCAGATGATTTCTTTTCCATGCCACAGTTGAAACTTCTTCATGCCAGATGGTGTACAGCACTAGAACCTGAGAGGAAGTCCATTGAGCTTGGGATCCAAGAACTTGCCAACCCGGCAAGTACTCGTCTACATGAGCCATCTTCTATCATTGGTCCGAAAGGTAGACCGCCAAAAAGACTTACAAGAACGCAAAAGAAGAAGCTCGAGTCTACTAAGCGAGAAGCCTCTCTCTTTGAGTACGTTGAAAGAAGCGTGCAAATTATAGCGTTCCAAAGAGGAAGAAGAAGCTCCATACTCGTAGAAAGAAACAGAATACGAGTGCTGCAAACACACTCGATGCGTATATTGGTGCTTTTGTGCCCGGCATGCGGGAATATATTTGGTCTATTGATGATGTGCCCAAAGACGGACATTGTGGATATCATGTGCTTGCGCGGCATCTAGGCTACCCTGCTAAAGGCGGATGGAGACAAGTTAGAGCTGATCTATATTTTCAGCTGGAGTCTCATCTTTCATTCTATAGCAAAATACTTGGGCAAGAACATGTTGGCGAACTGTTGACAAGCATTCCATGCGACACCCAGACTACTGGACCAGAGCATTACCTGGACATACCTTCTGGTGCATATCTGTTCGCTAACAATTACAAGATCCCAATTATCGTTTTTTCTAAGCACAACAACAACACGTTTTTTCCAATGTGCGCTCCTCCGAAGGACTACAGTATATCCACTCTAAATACAATTGGACTCGTCGGAGATCACTTTATTATCCCGCGGTTGATTGGGCACTCTCCTATTCCTCCCCCTGCGTCACTTTGGTGGAAACATGCACCGGAAGAATCCCTCGCTTGGGTAACACCCTACGAAGATGCAATAAATGTTTACAAGAAAATCACGAACTTCGTGGAACCTATACCACGGCCGGAGGGCCACTATGATGTATTAATTGACTGATGTACAGTTGACGAAACGTAACATTTTGCATGGACTCATGTATAGTTGACAAAGCGTAACATTTTGCATAGACAGCTGTATAATTAACATTTTGTATCTTACTGCGTATCTATGAGTATTTTGTATCTTACTGATTAGCAGCGTTACATTTTGTATCTTACTGACAAAGCGTAGCATCTTGTATCTTATTACAACTTGCTGTTTGTATGTGGACTGCCCAGTTCCTGGGCAGTCCATACTCACAGCAAGTCCTGATAAGGACTGCCCAGTTTTCGGGCAGTCCACATATTTATGTGGACTGCCAGGAAACTGGGCAGTCCTTATCAGAACTTGCTGTTTGTATGTGGACTGCCCAGGAACTGGGCAGTCCTTATCAGGACTTGCTGTGAGTATGTGGACTGCCCAGTTCCTTATCAGGACTTGCTGTGAGTATGGACTGCCCAGGAACTGGGCAGTCCACATACAAACAGCAAGATAACATTCACATAATACGCAAGATAACATTCACATAATACGCAACATAACATTCATATAATACGCAAGATAACATTCACATAATACACAAACTTACAAGGTAACATTCACATAATACGCAAGTTCTAAGAGTCACAGCAAGATAACATTCACATAATACGCAAACAAGTGTTCAACCAATTTGAAACTGTTAACACAGACAAGTGTTCAACCAATTAGAAAAGTTTTGCAAGTCACCCAACTACCAAATACATTCAACCTTATACAAACTACATAGTCATTCAGTATCATGACGCCTCTTCGTACGTCGCTCATCGATAAATGGGTAATCAGCTGCGATGTTCTGCATCTGGGTACCAACATCTTCGTAATTCTTCCCCTTGTACTGGATTAGACTTTTCCCCAATTTCTTCACTTTCGAAGCCTGCATGAATACATATCATAATTTTAGGAACCAACAATTTACCACAACATGGGTTAATTAAACAAACTATACTAACCATCTTCTGCAATGCATCATATAGTGCTGACTTGGAAGGTATGGGTGCTGCTACCGGCACTTTCGCAGTTCTCTTATCAGGATTCAACATCATACCATGTCCGGCATTCCCATAGTATTCCATATAGTCCTCACTACAATCCCACATCTCCACCGCCGGAGTTCGTATGGTTTCACCGAGAAGATGTTGTTGCCAGTCAGCGAAAAAGTACGACCCCCAGGGGTAGTACGGCGGGACGTAGGTCGACGGTTTCTTACCTTGGCCGGCGATCCTCAATTTTAACGTACTCGGGATAGTCTGTACGTATCCAAACTGACGAAGCACTCCATCTGGGATGTGAGGCTCCTCAATTTCATGACAAAACAGCGGACCTCTAAATAGTGCAACTGGTTGCACAGGACGAGTGCTATTTCGCAGATCCTTATATGGATGCCAAATAATCTACAACATGCATTCATTACTTAAGGAGTTACTAATTAATGTGGAATACTAGAGTGGTAAATAAATGCTAGTTCAAGTTACTATTGTTTCACCTCCTTTGCAGTCAGATCTTCTAGAGCAACACGTAGGGTAGCCAATGTATGTGGATGTCTGGTATCTATCTTAGCCGGCCTCCACCTACACATCCTGGGCATCTGCTCATCATAATTTCGATTAAGAGTAGCCCTATTGAGCGTCGGAAAATGCTCATATATCCACGCCTGAAAATGTAAAATATAACAATGTTATCGTTATCGACATAATTTTATACAATTGTATAGACACAGTATACTAGGGTTTGCTTACATGGAGCAGTGTTTGACAACCAGCTATCGTCTTCGACTCGACTCGAGATGCAGCACCTAGTTCACGGTAGAGGTGTGCTAGTATACCACTTTCGAACGATATTTCAGCCACAGCGTTCAAGTCCGTAAAATTGTTTAGATATTTTGCATGTATCGCTGTCCCGGTGTAACGCCCCAGAACCAGAATACTGGAGAGCGGGGGCATACATAGCCAGCTACGTATAATGAAATGAAATCCATCCCACTATACGGTCACGGCTGTCTAGATACATGAGGGTTTAACTACAATCCATCAGTCTCCTATGGTCAATAACAAGCCTAATTGTCTCAATCTCAAGCAAGCGAGTAAAGTTACAAGATGTAAGATCACCACATATACAATAATATGGCATCCCAAACATTACATATTCAGCTGATCATGAAGCTAGTCGTTACAAAATGTGAGGACTAGCAAGAGTTTAGTCATACATGATCAACCCTAGGATCTGTCAATCATGTTACAGCCCGTGGGCAGACAATAATAAGGTATGCAATACGAGCTAACAGGTGCTCGTCGGCTAAACGCCTCAAAATATAATTTTTACAATAGAGTGGGAGAGCAAAAATAAACCCACTCGTTGCCCTGGTCATGCCTGATGGTCACCATCGGGCTGGAAGGTCGGTAGATCCTCTGAGGTAGCTCCAAAATCTGGCCACACAAAACCAGCTGGGTCAGATCCCAGAAAGAGCAAGTGCCACAAAGGATGCTTTACTTAAGAACTAAAACCAGCACATCAGAAAATGATATTTAAAGCAATTAAAGAACTGAAAGTAAAAAGATAACAACAGTCATAATGAAGTACGAGGGAACCATTCAAGTAGCCAAGTCACAACCCTTAAACCAAACAAGGACCGGGGTTGTAACCCTTCACTTGAATAGAACTCCGTCTCCAATCTTGTTGGTAAGGTAAATCATTACAAGCATGACGTGGGGTGCAATAATACAATAAACGAAGAGAGGACTTAGAACTGTTCCGGGAGCCAGGTTACAACCCTTAAACCAAACAAGGACCGGGGTTATAACCCTTCGCCTGAACCGAACTTAGCCTCTCATTTTTATTGTTAAGAGTGACAATCATGCGATCAAGCTTGCAATAATCGAGCACTGAAAACCATACCATACAATCGATTCCGGCCAATCAATGACTACGGCTTTCTACATTAGCTAACTAGGATTATCACAACATGCAATGAGATGTTCCTCTAGCCACAAGCCCTGCAGCTAATCCAGGTTATCCAGGCGACTTGGGTTCATTAAGCAGTACATCGTTCTTTTCCATTCATTAGTGAATTTGGACTTGTGCCCTACTCGTCGGCAGGCTGCAAGTCCCACAATGGTGGCCGGGATAACGGGATCGCCTGTAGCTGGGAAAATCTCTCATGACTATTAAATTATTCTAGTTATTAGTCTTAGCCATTTATAGTGGGTACCCCTGACCGTGGTACTCAGAGATCCTTGTCCTAGACATGATGCAAACATTACCGGTTCAATTGTACAAACACAATCACCTACGGTGTCTAGGCCATCAATTCTTGTCATGTCATGCTTACTGTCAGGAGTACGCCGCGTCGGGCCACTATCATGTCATGTCGAAAGTGCATCTCAACGGGTCACCATCGTGTCCGAGAATAATTAATTTAGCACAAGTACACATTTAGTAATTAAATATTAGAAGGGACAAGGGCTGCGGGGGCACTCATGCGGCTCGAAAATTTCCATGCGGCCGACTGTCACTTGGCCATATGCGGCTTGAGCAAAATATATAAACATGCATGCTAGCAGACAAATATATTTAATATAATGCATTAATGCATTAAATACATTATACTAATATATTTTAATATACAAAATATATTAATATACATTATATCAATATACACTAAATAATAAATCATATATTAATATATTTTAATGTGTTCTTGCATATATTAAAATATTGCATTAATATACATGCGGCTGGTGGGAGCCATATGCGGCTCACCTGTACTTGCATTTAAAAGCATGATAGCAAGCATGTAAAATAAGCTTGCATGCAAGCTTATGCGGATAGGCTTGTTTGCCAAGTCCACGTGGGTGCTTGCCTAAGCATGCAAAATGCATGTATTAGTTTTGGTTAGTGCCTTATTATGGCATTAATTGCCAAGCACAATTAAATGCTTGGAAAGCATTGTTTATGGGTTAAAATGCAAAAATGCTTTTATTATGGGTTATAGTGCATAAAGTACATTTTAAAGAATGCTCCATTGCTCTTCCCTGGAGGGTTATGCGGCTACACCTTTAATAATGCACAAAGTGCATAAAAAAATGAATTCTTCACGTGCCTTTCCATGGAGTGTTATGCGGCTACATACTTAATGCAAAAAAATGCATTGAATGCATTCCTATGATGCATGCGGCTGCATGCTTTTCCCTGGAATTGCTTATAATGCATAAAATGTTGAGTAGGGATAAAATGCAAAAATGCATGTATTATAGATTTGCATGCGGCTGGCATGCTCTTCATGCGGCTTCAAGGTTTTACATGCGGCTGAAATTGGAAGGTGCATTAAATGCATGGTTGCTTTTTAGAAAGTGCATTCCCCAATGCACTAAATTGCATGTACTGAATGCTTTCAAATTGCATTATTAAACAATGCATTTTCTTTTAATGCATTAGTAGTGCATTTAATGCATTCAGGATCAACGCATTAATTTAATGCATCCATAATGTATCCAATGCCTTCTTATGCGGCTGACTGAATTAAAAAGCAGGCAAATGCTGCTATCCCATGCGGCTCACTAGGAATAGTAGCCATGCGGCTGCTAATATTTAAACCCCTTAAGTACATGTGGCTCGCTTCATGCGGCTGAGTGCCAAAATGTTCATGCGGCTCATGCAAACTTTCCAAAGGTCAATTTGGACCAAACGAAATTTTCCTGAAATCATGGGATCCTCAACTAGCAAATATGCAAGTTTGATAGATCAAAATTCAGGAAACCAAAAAAAATACCACAAAGCTAGATCTACAAAATTTCAACCATGGAAATGAAAAATGCCAAGTACTAAAGTGGATTAGAAACACATGAGGATGAAATTGGAACAACAAAAAATGGACTTCTTCCATGAAGCAAGGTGCACTTGCCTAAGCTCTCCCACTCTCTATCTCTCTCTGGTGGTTGAAGAAGTAATGGTGGAGAAGAAGAAGTAATGAAGAGAGAGAATGAGTGGTAGGATATTTAATGAAGGGGGGTGGTGGTAGGTAGGATATTTAATGAAAGTGGTGGTAGGTGAGAGTGGTTCACATAAAACCGAACCATGCAAACCAAGCCGAACCAAGTCAAGTTGGGCCGAACCAACCAAGGAAACATGCAATACGGGTCTAAATACGTACACGTATACCGAGATACGTGATACGAAAAATGGTCATTACAACTCTACCCACCTTAAAAGAATTCCGTCCTCGGAATTTTAATCGAGTGGCTAGAGATGCAAGGACAAGCTATACTACTCACAGGCAAGCTATACTAGTTAAGCAATCAAACAATTATTCGTACAAGCAAGGAATCGAAGACATGAGGCATAGGAGAGATATTATACCTCACGAGTCAAACAGGTCGGGATATCGCGATCGGATATCATCCTCACGCTCCCACGTTGACTCTCCCAAAGAGTGATGACCCCAAGCAACACGGACTAACTTGATAGTCTTGTTCTTGAGTATCTTCTCTCTTTGGTCTAATATGGATACTGGCCTCTCCTTATACGAAAGGTTGGTACCAACAACCAATTCCGAATGATCCAGGATGTGGCTCGGGTCTGGGATATACCGTCGTAGTTGGGACACATGAAACACGTCATGCACCTCACTCAGAGACGGTAGAAGAGCGAGACGATAGGACACGTCTCCTACTCGCTCCAGAATGTCGAACGGCCCTATATACCTAGGACTAAGCTTTTCTCGTACGCTGAAGCGAATGACGCCACGGTTAGGCGAGATCCTGAGGAATACATGGTCGCCGACCGAAAATTCAAGGGGACGCCGATGAGAATCGGCCCAATGGCGCTGACGATCTTGTGCAACGCGAAGATGATCTCTAACTCTCCTGACCACTTCAACTGTCTGAGCGATCATCTCTGGACCAAGCATCTGCCTCTCTCCCACATCATCCCATGCTAGTGGGGATCTGTACTTTCTTCCATACAGCGCCTCGAACGGAGCCATCTGGACGCTGGCTTGGAAACTATTATTGTAAGAGAACTCCACCAGGTGCAGGTGATCTTCCCACGAACCACCGAAGTCGAGTGTACAAGATCTCAACATATCCTCAAGAGTCTGGATCGTGCGTTCCGATTGACCATCTGTCTGCGGGTGATATGCTGAGCTGAACTGGAGACGAGTTCCCAAACTCTCTTGCAAGCTACGCCAAAAGTGTGACGTGAATCTCGAATCCTGGTCCGAGGTGATACTGACTGGTATACCGTGGAATCTGACAATCTGCCGAAGATATATTTCTGCTAGCTGAGCTGTCGACTGACCCACTCTGAACGGGAGAAAGTGAGCCACCTTCGTGAGCCTGTCAACTATAACCCAAATAGCATCTCTACCTGCTGGGGATCTAGGTAATCCAGTCACAAAATCCATAGTTATATGTTCCCACTTCCATTCTGGAATTGGCAAGGGCTGAAGAAGTCCAGCTGGCCTCTGGTGTTCAGCCTTGACTTGTTGGCAAACCAAACACCGAGAGACAAACCGAGCTATCTCCCTCTTCATGCCATTCCACCAAAAGTGCTGACGGATATCACGGTACATCTTCGTGCCACCGGGATGAACTGAATACTGAGAACTGTGGGCTTCCGCCATCACCTCCTGTCTGATATCTCCTCTGGGTATACAAAGACGCTTACCATGTCGAAGTGTACCATCTTCATGAATGCATAATTCTGGTCGTCTTCCTGCTTCACATTCTGCTCTAAGCCGCTGAAGTTTAGAATCGGAGGGCTGAGCTATCTTGATCCTCTCAACTATACTGGACTGCACTTGCATGCTGGCCATCAATGCCACATTGGTAGAAAGGACAACTTCTATACCCATCTTTTGAAGATCTGCTAACAACTCTGGTTGCGCGGTTGGAAGGTAAACTCCGGCTCTTCTGCTTAATGCATCTGCCACAACGTTGGCCTTCCCAGGGTGATACTGCAGGTTGACATCATAATCCACAAGTAGCTCTAGCCACCTTCTTTGACGCATGTTAAGGTCCTTCTGGGTGAAAACATACTTCAGACTCTTGTGGTCGGTGAATATCTCTACCCTATCTTCATACAAGTAGTGTCTCCATAACTTAAGTGCAAATACTACTGCTGCCAGCTCTAAGTCATGGGTTGGGTAATTCTTCTCATGATCACGAAGTTGACGTGACGCATAAGCTATTACCTTTCCATGTTGCATCAAAACACATCCTAAACCCTTGCCTGAAGCGTCACAGTACACTGAAAATCCTCCTGTCCCATCTGGAAGTGTGAGAACGGGTGCCGTCATCAAGCCTCGCTTTAGCTTCTCAAAAGATTCCTGACATTCTGCTGTCCAAGCAAACTGCACATCCTTGCGGGTCAACTGCGTCAATGGCGCTGAAATTCGAGCAAAGTCCGAAACAAATCTCCGGTAATAATCGGCCAATCCAAGAAAACTGCGAACTTCTGCAACTGTGCGGGGCACTGGCCAGGTTTCGATAGCCACTATCTTCTGAGGATCCACTTCCACTCCACCCTTGGTGATGATATGACCCAAGTATGAAATGCAATCGAGCCAGAACTCGCATTTACTAAACTTGGCATACAACTGGTGTTCTCGAAGAATCTGGAGGATAACTCTGAGATGCTGCTCATGCTCCGCTTCACTCTTGCTGTAGACCAGGATATCGTCTATGAACACGATCATGAACTGATCCAAATAAGGCATGAAGATACGATTCATGAGGTCCATGAATACGGCCGGCGCATTGGTTGCTCCAAAGGGCATAACAAGGAACTCCCAATGCCCATATCTGGATCTGAAAGCTGTCTTCGGGATGTCCTGCTCTCTGACTCTGATCTGGTGGTACCCTGACCGTAAATCAATCTTCGAGAATACTGCCGCTCCTTTGAGTTGATCAAACAAGTCATCTATCCTTGGGAGAGGATATCTGTTCTTGGTTGTCACTGAGTTCAGGGTACGATAGTCAACACATAATCTGGACGTACCATCCTTCTTTTTCACAAGAAGCATCGGGGCTCCCCAAGGCGATCCACTTGCTCGAGTGAATCACTTGGTTCTGAGTTCTTCAATCATCTTATACAATACTTCCAATTCTGACGGCGCCATCCTGTAGACTCTTTCTGACACTGGTGCTGTCCCGGGAATCAAGTCAATAGTGAACTCGATCTTCCGTTCTGGCGGCATTCCTGGAAGCCCTTCCGGGAAAACGTCTGGAAATTCTTCGACTATCCGGGGTAACTGTACTGCTGCTACGGCCATCCGCAATACTGGAGGAGAAGGTTCCACTTCGCCTCGAGAAAAGGAGAACTCCGGCTCGCCTGGAATGCTAAAAACAACTCTGCCAACATGGCAGTCTATCCTAGCATACTGGTCTCTTAACCAATCCATCCCTAAGACCACATCATAATCGGCCATCGGGAATTCTATCAGCCTAGCGGGAAACTCTCTACCGCTAACCATGATTCGACACGAGAAAAATACTCTATCTACTCCCACAAGACCATTACCAGTAAGTATATTGAGCCTTACTGACAAGGACTCGGGCTCCAGTCCTATCCGTGTCACAAATCGTGCAGACATGAATGAATGCGATGCACCAGAATCAAATAACACTGAAGCGGGAAATATGTTGACGAGAATAGTACCTGCCACTACCTCACCTGGTGCCACTCCTTCTTCTCCCATGGTCAAAGCCAACACTTGACCATGTCCTCTGGGTGCCGGCCCTCTCTGCTGGAATCCTCGTTGCCTATTCTGGGCTTGTGCCTGGGCAAACTGCTGAGGCCTTTGCTGATGAAAAGCCTGGATTTGCGTCGGCAATGGCCTCGGGGAAGGAAACTGCTGCTGGATTGGTACTGGGGCTGGTCCCCTCACTAATGAACTGGTCCTGGCTGGTGATGAGTCAGTCCTGAACGGGCAGGACCCTACCTTGTGGTCTGGCGCTCCACAAAGCAAGCACAATCCTCGAGCCTTGCGACACTCTGAAACAACATGTCCAGGCTTCCCACAATAAGAGCAGCCCATGGGGGAGACTGCTTCTGCTTTTGCTGCTGAAGATACGTCGGGGTTAAATGCTGAATCGACGTAACTGAAGCTGCCCTTCTCGGAGCTCCAATTGTCAAAGCCCTGGCTGCCGGGGCTGGGGCTGACGACTGATTCATCTGGCCGTGAGATCGCTTTCGACCTCCGGTCCTGTCCACTATCCGCTGGGAGGTATACTCATGCCTCCTAGCTGCCCTCAATACCGTATCAAAAGTTTGATGCTCAAACTGCTCCACCGCCAACAAAATTTCCAGGTGGAGTCCCTGCTGAAATCGCTGGGCTCTATCGAACTCGGTCGCCACCAAGGTGGAAGCAAACCGACTAAGCCTGGAAAACTCGGCCGCATACCCATCGACCGTCCTGCCCATCTGCTTCAAATTGGTAAACTTGGTCTGCAGATCGTACCGAGCCACCGCATCGAAGTACTTGGTCCGGAATCTCTCACAGAATACTGCCCAAGCAATAGGCACCGCTAGTCCAACGGCCTGCGCCGCCCACCAGCTGCGGGCTAGATCTAATAACTGCAGGCACACCACGGCCACCTTCTCGTCTTCTGGGGTCTTCGCTGCCTCCAATATCACCTCTGTGTCCTGAAGCCACGCATCGGCAGCGATAGCATCTTCGCTGCCATCGAAGAATGGAGGATTCAGGCGCTTGAAACTGTTCGCTGTACTGTTCCCATGATGTCCATCTCTACTCAGGGCATCTGCCACTGCCTGATGCAAAGCATCTCCTCGATGGTCCTGTGATGCAAGCAACTCCCTGATAAGTCCAACTAAGGCTCCATCATCCTGTCTCGCGGGCTGGGCTGACTGCACCGGGGGTTCTGAATCTCTGGAAGGCATGGCCCGGAAGGCTGCTCCTGAGTGCTGGGCCAGGTCTTCTTGTTGCTGCTGGTCCACGGGAGGCGCTTTGCCTTGCTGATCGGCAGGTCCAGGAACAATGCCGCTGAAGAAGACGACATAGGAAACAATAAGGAAGGACCAAGACAGATTCAACGATACAAGCATGTGTTCAGGTCAGGAATCTTAGGGATTAGAAAAGTCGGGCAGAGATCAAAGGCGAGTGCTGATTGAGACATCTATTCGGTAACCCTCACATATCATGATTTACACGACCTGCATGGGCCACCACTTAAACCATGTAACGCCCCAGAACCAAAATACTGGAGAGCGGAGGCATACATAGCCAGCTACGTATAATAAAATGAAATCCATCCCACTATACGGTCACGGCTGTCTAGATACATGAGGGTTTAACTACAATCCATCAGTCTCCTATGGTCAATAACAAGCCTAATTATCTCAATCTCAAGCAATCGAGTAAAGTTACAAGATGTAAGATCACCACATATACAATAATAAGGCGTCCCAAACATTACATATTCAGCTGATCATGAAGCTAGTCGTTACAAAATGTGAGGACTAGCAAGAGTTTAGTCATACATGATCAACCCTAGGATCTGTCAATCATGTTACAGCCCGTGGGCAGACAATAATAAGGTATGCAATACGAGCTAATAGGTGCTCGTCGGCTAAACGCCTCAAAATATAATTTTTACAATAGAGTGGGAGAGCAAAAATAAACCTACTCGTTGCCCTGGTCATGCCTGATGGTCACCATCGGGCTGGAAGGTCGGTAGATCCTCTGAGGTAGCTCCGAAATCTGGCTACACAAAACCAGCTGGGTCAGATCCCAGAAAGAGCAAGTGCCACAAAGGAGGCTTCACTTAAGAACTAAAACCAGCACATCAGAAAATGATATTTAAAGCAATTAAAGAACTGAAAGTAAAAAGATAACAACAGTCATAATGGAGTACGAGGGAATCATTCAAGTAGCCAGGTCACAACCCTTAAACCAAACAAGGACCGGGGTTGTAACCCTTCACTTGAATAGAACTCCGTCTCCAATCTTGTTGGTAAGGTAAATCATTACAAGCATGACGTGGGGTGCAATAATACAATAAACGAAGAGAGGACTTAGAACTGTTCCGGGAGCCAGGTTACAACCCTTAAACCAAACAAGGACCGGGGTTGTAACCCTTCGCCTGAACCGAACTTAGCCTCTCATCTTTATTGTTAAGAGTGACAATCATGCGATCAAGCTTGCAATAATCGAGCACTGAAAACCATACCATACAATCGATTCCGGCCAATCAATGACTACGGCTTTCTACATTAGCTAACTAGGATTATCACAACATGCAATGAGATGTTCCTCCAGCCACAAGCCCTGCAGCTAATCCAGGTTATCCAGGCGACTTGGGTTCATTAAGCAGTGCATCGTTCTTTTCCATTCATTAGTGAATTTGGACTTGTGCCCTACTCGTCGGCAGGCTGCAAGTCCCACAATGGTGGCCGGGATAACGGGATCGCCTGTAGCTGAGAAAATCTCTCATGACTACTAAATTATTCTAGTTATTAGCCTTAGCCATTTATAGTGGGTACCCCTGACCGTGGTACTCAGAGATCCCTGTCCTAGACATGATGCAAACATTACCGGTTCAATTGTACAAACACAATCACCCACGGTGTCCAGGCCATCAATTCTTGTCATGTCATGCTTACTGTCAGGAGTGCGCCACGTCGGGCCACTATCATGTCATGTCGAAAGTGCACCTCAACGGGTCACCATCGTGTCCGAAAATAATTAATTTAGCACAAGTACACATTTAGTAATTAAATATTAGAAGGGACAAGGGCTGCGGGGGCACTCATGCGGCTCGAAAATTTTCATGCGGCCAACTGTCACTTGGCCATATGCGGCTTGAGCAAAATATATAAACATGCATGCTAGCAGACAAATATATTTAATATAATGCATTAATGCATTAAATACATTATACTAATATATTTTAATATATAAAATATATTAATATACATTATATCAATATACACTAAATAATAAATCATATATTAATATATTTTAATGTGTTCTTGCATACATTAAAATATTGCATTAATATACATGCGGCTGGTGGGAGCCATATGCGGCTCACCTGTACTTGCATTTAAAAGCATGATAGCAAGCATGTAAAATAAGCTTGCATGCAAGCTTATGCGGATAGGCTTGTTTGCCAAGTCCACGTAGGTGCTTGCCTAAGCATGCAAAATGCATGTATTAGTTTTGGTTAGTGCCTTATTATGGCATTAATTGCCAAGCACAATTAAATGCTTGGAAAGCATTGTTTATGGGTTAAAATGCAAAAATGCTTTTGTTATGGGTTATAGTGCATAAAGTACATTTTAAAGAATGCTCCATTGCTCTTCCCTGGAGGGTTATGCGGCTACACCTTTAATAATGCACAAAGTGCATAAAAAAATGAATTCTTCACGTGCCTTTCCATGGAGTGTTATGCGGCTACATACTTAATGCAAAAAAATGCATTGAATGCATTCCTTTGATGCATACGGCTGCATGCTTTTCCCTGGAATTGCTTATAATGCATAAAATATTAAGTAGGGATAAAATGCAAA
The DNA here is from genome assembly GCA_029216955.1 of Iris pallida. Lineage (NCBI taxonomy): Eukaryota > Viridiplantae > Streptophyta > Magnoliopsida > Asparagales > Iridaceae > Iris > Iris pallida. The sequence goes on along the minus strand of JANAVB010006397.1, from coordinate 14,465,883 downwards.
AATGCATGTATTATAGATTTGCATGCGGCTGGCATGCTCTTCATGCGGCTTCAAGGTTTTACATGCGACTGAAATTGGAAGGTGCATTAAATGCATGGTTGTTTTTTAGAAAGTGCATTCCCCAATGCACTAAATTGCATGTACTGAATGCTTTCAAATTGCATTATTAAACAATGCATTTTCTTTTAATGCATTAGTAGTGCATTTAATGCATTCAGGATCAACGCATTAATTTAATGCATCCATAATGTATCCAATGCCTTCTTATGCGGCTGACTGAATTAAAAAGTAGGCTAATGCTGCTATCCCATGCGGCTCACTAGGAATAGTAGCCATGCGGCTGCTAATATTTAAACCCCTTAAGTACATGTGGCTCGCTTCATGCGGCTGAGTGCCAAAATGTTCATGCGGCTCATGCAAACTTTCCATAGGTCAATTTGGACCAAACAAAATTTTCCTGAAATCATGGGATCATCAACTAGCAAATATGCAAGTTTGATAGATCAAAATTCAGGAAACCAAACAAATACCACAAAGCTAGATCTACAAAATTTCAACCATGGAAATGAAAAATGCCAAGTACTAAAGTGGATTAGAAACACATGAGGATGAAATTGGAACAACAAAAAATGGACTTCTTCCATGAAGCAAGGTGCACTTGCCTAAGCTCTCCCACTCTCTATCTCTCTCTGGTGGTTGAAGAAGTAATGGTGGAGAAGAAGAAGTAATGAAGAGAGAGAATGAGTGGTAGGATATTTAATGAAGGGGGGGTGGTGGTAGGTGGGATATTTAATGAAAGTGGTGGTAGGTGAGAGTGGTTCACATAAAACCGAACCATACAAACCAAGCCGAACCAAGTCAAGTTGGGCCGAACCAACCAAGGAAACATGCAATACGGGTCTAAATACGTACACGTATACCGAGATACGTGATACGAAAAATGGTCATTACACCCGGACTTGTCTGTAATGCCGACGGCTCCTAGGATGAACTGCATGTATCCACGGGCCACGAGGTCGTCATTACCATTGTTGTCGTCGGCGTCGTCGGCGTCATCATTGAAAGTATTCCTCAAAAAACTTAAAGGAACTCCATAAGACTTCTTAAATTCCGGGATTGTGATAAGGGTCTTGGACTCGACACCGAGACAATTGGCAACCAAATCCACCATCTCATCATACAGTTCGAAGTCGCCCTCGGAATAGTCCATCGACATTTGACGGCCATCAACTCTAAGCCCTAAAATATGGTGGACATCATCGAGGGTGATTGTCAACTCTCCGTCTGCGAGATGGAAGCTGTTAGTTTCTGGATGCCAGCGCTCCACAAATGCAGAAATTATTGCGTGGTACAATATCTGATATGTGTATTTTGCCAAATACTGCAATCCGGTGGGGGTGATTTTTTTCTTCACACTCTCTTTCAACTCATCAAATCCCCACGTACTACACATCTTCGCATGGTTTATTACCCTAAAAAGGCGTGAGCTTTTTTGCAAAAAAAACAAAAACAAAGATCCAATATTACATACATCTATTATTTCGAATAGTTAATATGTATAATAGGTAAGTAACTTACCGGATCCTTCCATATTTCATAACAAATGTGGTTCTCGATTGACTTCAAAATTGAGCAACCAACTGGGCCCGCATCTTCCTCTTCCTCTTCCTCGGGTACTTGAGAAGGACCCGATCCGGCGTCATCTCTCATTCGGGCAATGGGTACATCATCATCATCGGAGGAATCACCACGACGAGTCGTTGCCGCTTTCATCAAACGCTTTGCAACACGTTTCATTCCACGTGTTCTTGTTTCTGAGGCTGGTTCGGGTTCTCTGATTGATAGCCCTTTCTCGACATTTCTACCAGCTTCACGCGCCTTGCGATCCGATGCGGTAGGACATTTTCTTTCGGGCCTGGCCTCAACATCCTTCTCCTTTGTCTTCTTTTCATGACTATTATTGAATATTAATTACATATTAAAATGTAAGGGATGTCCACAAATGTGGCTGTTCCACTAGTGCAAATATTGGGCTGCCCAATATTCTACCAGTCCTCAGTGTATAATGGACGGCCAATTTGAATTTCAATGGGCAGCCCTGTCTCAGGACATGTACGTAACTTGAGACTGCCCATATTTCTGGCAGTCCAAGATGCAGTTAGGACTGCCAGAAAAGAGGGCAGTCCTAACTCACATCATGTGTAAGAAAGGACTGCCCACTTTTCTGGCAGTCCTAACTTTATGTTGAACTGCCAGAAATTTGGGCAGTCCAACATAGAGTCCGGACTGCCAGAAAAGTGGGCAGTCCATTGTTCCACATGTTATGCCAAATGGACTGCTCATTTTTTCTGGCAGTCCAACATACAGTCAGGACTGCCAGAAGAATGGGCAGTCCTTCGCTACACATGTTATGCCAATGGACTGCTCATTCTTCTGGCAGTCCAACATACAGTCGGGACTGCCAGAAGACTGGACAGTCCTGGCCGACGCCAAATTTTGGCAAACACGTTTGCTACGGTCCGATGCAATGGAAATAACGAATGTAATTTATCCTTCAATTGTCTCAGATAATTTCTACGGTTATTGAAAGAAATGGAGGAAGATTTCGCACCTTGTTTGCGAGGAAGGTTTCGGGGCCATCGTTCTCCTTAGAAGAGAGAAGAGGACGTAGGGAAGAAGAGGAAGATGATGAAGCTGCTCGCCGAGTGGTGGAGAATGGAGTCAGTGTTAGGGCTTAGGAGGAAGAAGAAGAGGGAAGTTAGGGTTCTTGAGGAAGAAGAGGGAAGTTTGTGTTCGGGGAGGGGGGGGGAGGGGAGGGCGGGATTACTTGGGACAGTCCTATGATCAAATAAATGGGCTGTCCTGAGTAAAACCCAAAAAAAATTGGGCTAGCCCCAATCCGGGCTAGCCCCGATCAAAAAAGGCAGTGCCTTTATCAATTGCCAAATATTATGTTTCGCGTAATACTTGAATGGAATATTTTAAAAAAACACATCAAATAGCTGAAACCACGGAATAAACAAAGTAAGAAGAAGAAAATATTTCGTTTATTAATCCCATATATTTTATATCCTATCTACTTTTACGGAAAAAATATCTTGAAATGTTAATGTTAGGAGTACACATAGTTGAAGACTTGAAGGATATGTCACATTAGATGTAATTTTTCTTCACCAAATAATTTTTTGATAAAGCTATTTAAAGTTGGCTTTTTATATGGGCACATCCAATTGTTATCAAGACTAGTCTTTTTTTTTATCTACAAGTTTGCCATTGGAAAAAGTTATTATGGCTATCCCACTCTTTGGTATAAAAGTCAATTTTTCTAATTTTGTTCTTCTTATTCCTCAACTCATCCAAGAAGAACAAGAAGAACAAGTAGAACAAGAACAAGATGAAGATGAAGAAGAAGAAGAACAAAAACAACAAAAATGAGAATTCTGATGGAGTTTAAACCCTAATTTTTTTTCTCAACTCATTCTCACTATCTCCAAGTATAATGGGGGTTTAAACCCTACTTTTCTTCCCATTTCGAATTTCGATTTTCAATCGACGGAGAAGAAGAAAATGAGAAGAAAACATCCAAAAATTAAACTCTAATTTTATTCTCATTTCTAATTTTGATGGCACCCAAAGGCTCCTCATAATGCACAAACCCTAATATTTGTGGAAACCATAATATTGTTGTTCAACTAGTGTAAACAAGGACTGTCCAATTTTCTGGCAGTCCTATAAACTGAATGGACTGCCAGAAAACTGGACAGTCCTAAGTCACAGTATGTGAAACAAAGGACTGTCCATTTTTCTGGCAGTCCTTACTGTATGTTGGACTGCCAGAAGAATGGGCAGTCCAACTCACAACATGTGTAACTTTGGACTGCCCAACTATCTGGCAATCCAGTCTGTATGTTGGACTGCCAGAAGAATTGGCAGTCCAACTCACAACATGTGTAACTTTGGACTGCCCAACTATCTGGCAGTCCAGTCTGTATGTTGGACTGCCAGAAGAATGGGCAGTCCAAAGTTACACATGTTGTGAGTTGGACTGTCCATTCTTCTGGCAGTCCATTCAGTTTGTAGGACGGCCAGAAAATTGGACAGTCATTGTCGACGCAGAGTTTTCTCGTTCGTTCATACTTGGGTTTAATTTAAATGGGTAATTTTCTACTCCGTATGTAGTTTAATTCATTCAAATGGGCTACAAAGAATTGAAATAAACAATGTAATTGATGCTTGAATTTTTTAAATTAATTTCTAGGGTTTTGGAAATAAATTGAGAAAGAATTTGTGTGCTTGAATTAATTTCTTCAAAAGAGGAGGATGGTGGAGGAGAAGTGGAAGATGTTGAAAATTTAGGAGTTGTGGATGAGAAGAGAAAGATGTTGGGGATTGAGGAGAGGTGGAGGAGAAGAGGAAGAGGAAGAAGAAGAAGAAGAAGAAGAGAGGGGTGAGGATTTTGGAAGAGAGAGAAGGAATTTTGTAAATGAAGGGAAAAAAATGGGTTTGGGGGGGAATTTGGGATAGCCATGATAAAAAATTTGGGCTAGCCTTGTGAAAAACAAAAAAAATTGGGCTAGCTATGATCATATTTGGTTGTGCCCATATAAAAAGCCTTAAAGTTATACAATGGGCTTACACTAAGGCCTGGTTCACGGAAAGGAAATGAATTCTGGAAATTGCTGAGAAACCCAATTTCGGGATGGGCTTTTATGAAATGCCCACCCGCTGGATGAGTTTTATGAAATGCCCAGAATTAAGTATTTTCACGTTAAATATTCCAAGATTCCCTTTTAGATGCCACCCGCTGGAAACTGCTATTTTTATAATACCGAAACTACCCCTCCGCGCGAATTGGTCATCTATATGTATTTGAATTCAAAAAACTGATCTGGATTGCGATTTTCGTCTTCTTCTTCTTCACAGAAAATCTGAATTTTATTGTTCTCATATTCAACAGAGATCGCAAAGATCGTTCGTAGTTCGGTGTGCTTTTCTTCGGTCGAACTCAGATCATCGCTCGTCATCATCATCATCTTTATCGACATCAATTGTGGAGAGAAGATCTTTCTTCTTCTTTTCCATAAGAATTATCATCGCTTTGAAAGAAGAACGAAACTCTTTATTCCTGAAAAAACTAAATTACACAGAGAATGGCCATTCTCCTACGTTTTAACACTGGAAATGACCATTCTCCGTGTAAATTAACACAGAGAATGCCATTCTCCATTTTATTTAAAACGGAGAATGACATTCTCCGTGTTTCTAACACGGAGAATGGCCATTCTCCTGCGTTTTAACACTGAAATGACCATTCTCCGTGCTAAATTAGACGGAGAATAACAATTCTCCGTTTTATTTAACACGGAGAATGACCATTCTCCGTGTAAATTAACACGGAGAATGCCATTCTCCGTTTTATTTAAAATGGAGAATGACATTCTCCGTTTTATTTAAAACGGAGAATGACATTCTCCGTGTTTCTAATACGGAGAATGGCCATTCTCCTGCGTTTTAACACTGAAATGACCATTCTCCGTGCTAAATTACACGGAGAATGGTCCCATTCTCCGTTTTACTAACACGGAGAATGACCATTCTCCGTTTTATTTAACACGGAGAACGTCATTCTCCGTTTTATTGAAAACGGAGAATGCCATTCTCCTGCGTTTTAACACTGAAATAACCATTCTCCGTTCTAAATTACACGGAGAATGCTATTCTCCGTTTTATTTAACACGGAGAATAACATTCTCCGTTTTATTTAACACGGAGAATGGCATTCTCCGTGTTTCTAACACGGAGAATGGTCATTCTCCTGTGTTTTAACACTGGAATGACCATTCTCCGTGATAAACTACACGGAGAATAGCATTCTCCGTGTAAATTAAGACGGAGAATAGTCATTCTCCGTGTAATTTAGCACGGAGAATGGTCATTCTCCGTGTAAATTAAGACGGAGAATGCCATTCTCCGTTTTACTAACACGGAGAATAACCACCCTCATGCGAAATTAACATTTTTGTGTTCTAACACGGAGAATGGCCATTCTCCTGCATTTTATGGTTAGCTGAAACTTTGGAGAGCCATAACTTTTGACTGGGAGGTCGAAACGAGGTCCCGTTTGTCGTAAAATGAGCGTATCGTCGAGGAGATTGAAAGTAACAGTTTCATCGTTAGACGGCCTTCCGAAATTTTAGAATCGCAAAAAAATAATGTTTGGACCTCCGTTTTAGCACTTTTGTCGTTTGTCCCGGTCTTTCCGAAATTTTCCAACGAGTTTTTGAAGATTTTTGAGGAGAAAACCTAGATTCGAAAGTGAGCAGCGTATGGAAGAAGATGAAGTATCGAAACATTTTTTTTAAGAGCAGTTTCGTGGGTGTTTTCAATAAATTAAAAGGAAGGACAAAAGGGTCATTTGGAACCCGCTTTGGATAAGTTTCTCTAATTCTGGGCACGCGATGAAAGTTTTTTTAGCGGTGGGTTTTACATAAAACTTTTTAAGTTTTTGGGCATTTCATAAATCCTCCCTTGTATTTTTTATGGGAATGGAAAAGTATGATTCCTGTCACATTTTCTTTCCGTTGTTTCGTAAAATAAGGAAACTACCTAGGAAAAGAAAACAAAATATAACAATGTTCCAATAATATCCTTACCTTTTAAAATAAAATTAATATTATAAAAAATAACATTAATGGTAAAATATGCAATGACACATGATTACTTTTGTCATAACTTTTGTAATAAATGTTGGGAAAGGAGGAGGGAAAATCAATTCCATGGGTCTTGAGTGGAACCATATTCCCACCAATTTTTTCCCTTGTCAGAAAATTGATTCCCAAGTTTGTGGCTACCAAACAAAGAAAATAAACAAATTTCCTTTCTTGGTTCCTTAAATCCGTGAACCAAACGTGGCCTAAGGGTCTGCTTGGATTGAGGGGGAATGTCACGCCCCACTCCCAAATATATAGGATTATGGCCTAACCTGGCAAGCTGATACGACCTAGAGTGAGCTACCCAATTTAATGGACTTACTTAGGCGTACTACGCTATAAAAGTAACTAACCAACACAGACAATCATCTAAATCTCATCCACAGATAACATAGAAAGGAAGTACTGAATATAAAAGCAGAGTAGTTTGAATGTCCAAATACAACTGAAAGAAAATACAAGTCTGGTGGAAACAATCCCACAGTACATCAAAATGAAAGTACATGAATGAAAGATAACTAGCTAAGAGTATCAACTAACTAAATAAGAAACTCTCAGCCCAAGTAGCAGCATACCGAGGTCAAGGAAACTCCTCAGGGTAGACCTCGTAGTCCTCAGCAAAGTCTCTCGTCTCAGCTCCAGTACCGTATATCGTCGAGTATAGGTGCTCGTTGGGATCTGGAAATGAACCAGGTCCTCAGGGGACATAGCAAGATACAAATAGGAACATGCCATAAAGTAAATACTGATAAATACATAACGGGTGTGTTAACCAATCTAAGTGAATGCATATGAAGACAACTTCGGAACGTATGGGTGGGTAGTTAACGGAATGGCATCGGAGAACGAGCCAACCTCGGATCACGAGCCGATAAAAACATACAAATACTAGTATACCTTCCGACCGTACCTAGCACACAGCTAGTGGCCGCTGCCTGATGTATCCCCCAGTGAGTGTATGGCCCATAACCGGATATCCATGTCCATAACCGGGTATCACTAAGGCTAGAATGAAGTAACAGTCTATCCCATACGCCTACTGGTTGTCTTCTCCGCCCAGTGATGTACAAGTCGCATCCACGACCTAAACATCTGCTCTCTATGAAGAATCAGCTATCTAGAACCATCACTACCCTATATGTGTCGTCACACGAGCCACTCGCACTGATGGCCAGTCGAGAGCGACAGTACGTGCCATGATCTGATCTCACTTAGTGCCGTATCGTAACACGTGTCTTGGTCAAGGGAGTTGTAACAACAACTCCACAATCTAAGGGTATGTCATCTAGAACTAAGCCAAGTAGGTAGTCCTAGTGTCGATGCCAACATCGACTATGCCCGAGACAATCCCGGACTCTACTAATCAAGTCTACGCTAATAAGAGTATAATGATGTATATGTAAAGATAGTAGTACAAGGAAAGGTATACTTGCCTTCAATCCCGCAATACGCAAATAGTGCTCCAGTCCCTCCTGCCTGAATCATGCCGTCCAAGAGACCTACAATCACACAACCAAGACTTACGATACGGGAGAAGAACATCCATGACTATGCATCTAATCACACACAAAGTAGAGGGTACGTTCAACGTAATAGGCACCACATTTCCAATACTAAGTTACATTTATACAAGAAGGTGCACGACCATAAGTTACATATGACAAGTATATATACGTAAGCATAGGAATGTACATACACTAGTCTTATATTTGAAATCACATGTTGTATATGATTGTACATAGAGCATGTATATATATAAGGGTACGTTTTGTGAAGGAAATATATATACAAGTTGTATATTATATAAAATGTGTTCACGAATGAGGTTACTAGGGTGTAGACACATAGTTTTAGAAAGCCTATATACATAAGGGTATTACATACATGCATGGAAAATAAGTACATATATGTATATATACATTTGTATATATATATATATATATATATATATATATATATATATATATATATATATATATATATATATATATATATATATATATATATATATATATATATATATATATATATATATATATATATATATAAAGTGTATGTATATTTATACACATATATACATAATGGGACTAGAGGTGTATGTTTACATATGAAAAAGTGTATGTATACACACACACACACACACACACACACACACACACACACACACACATATATATATATATATATATATATATATATATATATATATATATATATATATGTATATATATATATATATATATATATATATATATATATATATATATATATATATATAGTGAAAGAGTATTTATACATATATATGTACATAATGTAGCAAATTGTATACTCTTTATGTAGATACACAAAATCCTCTATGTACATTGGTGCACCATTTCTAAACATATGTTGAACCATTTGTACCTATACATGAACCCCATAGATGTATGTGAAACCATCTACACATATGCATAAACCATTCCATATAGATGCATATGATAACTATGTATAAAAACATCCATTGTTATTTATGTGAACCCATAAACATAACTCATTGCTCCACAATATAAACTAGGCTCATTATAAAAATCATCCAACATTTATCATTTATATGTAACAAGAACATGTATATATATATATATATATATATATATATATATATATATATATATATATAATAGAACATGGGAGAAGAAGAAGAATTACCTATGAGAGAGGTGATGGTGAAGAGGGTGGTGTGCTGCCGGCCTAGGGGGGCTGTGGCCGGCCATGGGGGTGAGGGTAGGCTGTGGTGGTGGTGGTCGGCCTAGGAGGTGAGGGGGTGGCTGTCGGTTGGGCTAAGGAGAGGGAGAAGATGTTGAAGATGAAGGAGGTGATGATGTTGATGATGAAGAAAATGAAGAGGGTGGAAGGGAGTGGCTGTCGGCCTAGGGGTTGTGGTGGAGCTGCCGTCGGCCTAGGGGGAGGGGCTGCTGTGGTGGAGGTGGTGAAGGCTGTGGGGGCTTTGGAGGAGGTGGTGTGGAGAACGAGATGGTGGTGGTGAAGTGAAGATGAAGAAGAATGAGAAGAAGAAGTGTTCGGTTTTGAAGGGAGAGGGAGTGAAGATGACGAAGAGAGAGAGAGGAAAAGGAGAGAACCGAAGGAGAGGGGGGGTATGGCTGTCGGCCTAGGGGGGAGAGGAGTGTTTGAGTGTGAGAGGGTGGGGTTTCCAAGGAAATAAGGAGAGTTATAGTCGTGGTGTGTGTGTTTGAAAATAGAGAGAGAGCGTGTATGGTGATGTGACATGTAGTGTGTGGTGTTTTGTAGAAATAGTTGGTGTTGTGTGTGTGTAGGGATGAGAGAGGGTGTTATGGTTCTTGGGTTGGGTCCAATTGAGTTGGGTTGGGTCACAATTGAGTCTAATTGGGTCTTAGTAATTGGGCCCGGCTAAACACACCCCACCACTTACTTTACACACCCCAAATTTTTTTTTAAAAAAGAAAAAGAAAAGCTAATGGTTTTACGCCCAAGACAGGCTAGCCACTTTTACGCTGGACAAAGCTGTCAAGTCTTGCATTTAATGCAAAGTCTGACATGAAGATTTAATGATGGCATATATCACAGAAATCAAAGGGATTTGTTTTACACAGAGACCCATTTGTCGTTTAGTATGTGGACTAAGCCATCTTACGCTCATAATATGGCTTCTTTTACGCACGGAGACTATACGAGTTTTTACGCTCAACGGCTGACGTGTGCGTAAGGTTTATTTGGGCTACTTTTACGCTCAAGGTTATTTAACAACCACTTTACGCGGGAAGTCTACATCAGGGCTATTGTACGCCTAGTCTACTACTTTACGCTCAGGGTATATTTTGATTGTTTTTACACCCTATTCCAATTCAGAATGTGGTTTGCCTACATGGCTTTCATGCCACACATCTCGAAGAACGTGTGTACGTGCATCCTATTCTTATTGAAATGATGGGACACGTGTCAACGTATGCAGAGGATGACTTCGGTCATGGGTGGCAGTTGTTAGCGTAAAGACGGAACTTTTGCTGAGTTTTTACGCACAAGAAGCCAAGTCTATAAATAGACTAATTTTCTCATATTTTAAGACAGAGAGAAAATAGAGAATACATAGAGATCAGAGCCCAGAGACTTTGAATTTTCGGAGCATTCTGCTTCAACTTTTCTTCCAGAACAGAGTGAAGCAAAGCAGAAAAGCATTCGGCCTCGCCATCAGTGCCCAAGTGCGTCGATACCTTTCTGGTGACTTAGTTCTTCCAATTGTTCATCTTCTAGCAGTGATCTTCATCATCATCGTATGGTCCAAGGAACAAAGTGATCATTTACAGATCAGACTTCCATAGCAATACTTTCCAGAATCAAATTTGTACTTCTTGTACTTTTTCTCATTTTATTTTCAAAATCTGATTTCCAGGCATTTTGTTAAGTGAAACAAAAATGGCGAATCTGCTGGGGATGACCTTCTTCTCTGACGAGGAGGCAATTGCTCAATACGATGATGTGTCGATTGGATCGACAAAGAAGACTCTGGTTGTACACTTCGACCAGACTGCTTATGAAGAGATGCTCCGAACTGGGGGTGGTTCTCGCCGCTCCAATGTTCAAAAATCTCGTAAAGCACGAAAAGTTTGGATTCCTAAATCCAAAATAGCTTCTGATCTCTCTGTTGCTTCTGAGGGCAAGGGAATTCTTCCCACTCCTGTCGTAGGGGCTCCCGTTCATAACGAGGCAGTCCTTACTTCAGCGTTGCACTCTAAGTGTGAAAAGTTATCTCCCATCTGTGACGGTGAAGATAATCAGGTTTTACGCCCAGTGGGTAAAAACCAAATTTTACGCTCAGTGCATAAGAACGAGTCTCCCATTTGTAATGAGGCAGACTCTAATGCTTGTGCTTCTAAGTGTAAAAATAAGTCTCCCGTCTGTGACGTGGTAGACACACAAAAATTACGCTCTTCGCGTAAAGGAAAATCTCCCGTCTGTGACGTGGTAGATAATCAATTTTTACGCTCTACGCGTAAAGGTAAGTCTCCTGTCTGTGACAGTGTAGATAAAATTCACAACGATATTTTTACATATAATGTGAATGTACCTAAATGCATATAGCGTAAAAATATTGTTGGTAAAGCTTCAGTTCTACACCAACAGCCTTCTTATACTGCTCTACGCAAAGTACCAAACCTACAAATCACACGCAATGAAAATGGAGTCCTTCGTGCTCAAAAATTTCAAGATTTGCGTACACAACTCCAAACGCGTAGAAATGTACAGTTTGGTTCTGCGAATGCAGCCAGTAATCTTCTTTATACACAAGGGACTAAACGTTTTGCTATCCCAAATGTAATAAAGAAGACTACTCCTTCTGATTTACGTGAATTGCTAATACAAAAGCGTAAAAATAGACAATCTCCCGTGACGCTCCCCCAAGAAAATCATCACTGTAAATATCACCAGATTGTGATCAAATGTTGTTGCTCATCTTCCAGATGGTCAGTTTTTGATCGATTGAATTTTAATGCGCCCAAAAAACAAGCTGATGAGTTGTCATATGCGTCAGTCAACATGGCATCTCACACCAACAGAGGACGATGTCCTAGACGGAACACGTCCCAAACCCCAGGTCAACAACAATTTAACAGACTTCTTGATTCTTTTGAAAGAGTATATCAGAATACTCGATCAAGAAGACAAAAACAATTGCAGACTTCTGATTCTGAAGCTGGGGGTACTCAATCTCTTGAGTCCGAAACTGATAGTGTTGATTCATACTTCTATACTAATCCTTCTGTATCTTCAAGAGAGGTTGAATCCTGCGCTATTGGAGATGAACCAGAGACATCATCTGTTAATACAGAACAACGTCTCACTGCTGTTGAGCAATCATTGAAAGACATGCTTAACATGATGCAAAGAATGCACCAGATAATAATGGCTCAGCAAACTGCTCAACCAGCAATTGTAACACCGGTTCAGGAAGCAACACCAACTCAAGATAGCCAAGGGGTTGATATACCTTTGAATATCCAAGAGCCTGCTGTTAACCAAAATTTTGCATCTCCAGATCCCATCATTCCAGAAGATGTACCATCTCCGGTGGGGATTACGGTACAACCAACAACTTTTCAATCAAATGTGCTTCCGTAAACCAGCGAAGCCATTCAAGCAGTGCGTGAGCTCAAAGCACAATTTGAAGTTTTGAAGCAAAAGGAACTCCAGAGGTTAGAGATTAAGCAACCTTATCCTCCTCATTGGAATGATGTACCCTTTCCACCGAAATTTAAGCCACAGTCAATGGTATTGTTTGATGGAAAGGCTTCTTCTAGTCGGTATATCAATTACTTTGATATTATGACTGTACATTTGCAGAAAAATGACGCTCTTCTCACTAGAGTATTCATTGGATGCTTGACGGGTTCATCTTACGACTGGTATCGTAGTTTACCCGACAATTGCATTTCGTCTTTTGACGAATTTAAGGCAATATTTCTCTTCCGTTTCTATGAGGGAGGTATGGACATGAACATGTCCTCCTTAATAGAAATCAAGCAAAAGGAAAAAGAAGATACTCGGACGTTCATTGAACGCTTCCGACAGGCTACTCTAAAGATGCCTTCTGGTATGCCAGATTCAGCACTCATTGATACATGCAAGATGAATCTGCGACCATCTATTGCTGTTTTTACGGGTTCCTAATTCACAGATTGGGCTTCGTTTATCATAACAGCAGTTTCTGCCGAGACCAATAGTAGGTTGGCTCGTAAACATGGGATGATTTTTGCCTCTGAGGATAAAGGAAAGAAAAGTAATCCTGGTAATAATTTCGGCAATCGTAATATGAAAGGAAAAGACACTCTTATGGTCAATCTTTCCAAGAATAAAATGACGCCGAATAATCAGGAATCTTCCAGGCCAAAAGAAGAATACTCTTTTAACGAAAGTGATATCCCAGGAATATTTCAATATCTGGTGAAGTGTGGCAAACTCCAGATTCCGGAGCCAAAGAGGCCCAATGAGGTGAATCTGACTGACAATCCTAAATATTGTATCTATCATAGATACATTAATCATCCTACCAGTGCTTGCTATATTTTAAAGAAGAAAATCCAAGAGCTGATAAATGGTGGTGCCATTGCTTTAACCAATAATGACCATACGGTTATAACCAATATGGTTTCTCTTCAATTTGGAGATTTTTCTCCACAACAAGTACGAGATGGAATTGTCCCAATTTCGAAGGCGACGATGAAGATTTTGAATATCCCGCCTGCCAGGGAGGAAAATGAAAGATTGTTGCCTCTTATATTAAAGAATGGTAAAATTATATGGGTACATCCTGACTTAATACCTGAAATGGAAGATGAAGGTAAAACTTCAAAATCCAAGAAAGGTAAGAAAGTCAAAACCTGCAACATGATTTCTTATGTTATTCCAGATCCTGATGATTTGGATCATCTATGGGATAGCATTCCTTTGGAAGATAGATTGAGAGGATTGCACATATGTCCTCCAAGTCTAGCTCCTCCTACCAAGCTCAAGCTTACTCATCAGCAGCGGCTAGCCATGAATAGTATTCTCTTATACAGGGCACAACAAGTCTTTGCTGCTTATGAAAAGGCTCCTACAGGGATTTTTTCTCGCGTAGCTGCAGAGACAGTTATTCCTCATTCTCCTGTAGTCACAAAGATCTCTTCTTCTTCCTCTATGGAATCACCTATTGAAAGTTTACTGCCTACTCACTTGTACAGTCAGCAATCTATCCTTCTCATGAAGAAAATGGGTTATGCCTTTCAAAAGGCAGAGGATTTGAATTATGATAAAGGGATACGACTTCCTTTACAAATTTAAAGTCAGAAATCCACTATTGGATTGGGTTCTGAGGTTCCTCATAACAATCCTCACAAGAAGAAGGCTAAGGAAAGGAAGATTAAATCCTGCAATATGGTACTTCCTTCTTCTGAGTCTGAAGAAGAAACTTTTGCTGGTACAAGATCTGGAAAAGAGTACCACAAAGATTATGAGGGATCCTCCAAAGAAGCTGAAAATATTGAAACACCATCAACTCAACCGTCTCTTGCTCCTGCTGTGATTGAAAAGGGAAAACAGAAAGCGGTACGCTTCGATGTCCCGTTGAAGTCTACTTCCAGTCAGGGGGTAATGATGAAACCCTATAAATTTGATATTCTAGCCCAGTTAGCTAATACTCCGGCTAGATTATCTATCTTCGAGTTGCTTCGCCTTTCTAAAGAAAGCCGCGAAACTTTGAGTGAAGCTTTACTGCAAGCTGATTCCTACTTAGCTCAACTCAAAACTCCTGACAATATACCAGTATCATGTCCACAATGTCATAGTGTGATGGAAGCAATTCCCAACATCACCTTCACACAAGAAGATATGCTGTTGAAGCATAACAAGCATGATAGGCCTTTGTGTTACACTGGGTATATTGAATCTATTGAAGTTGACAGAATTTATATTGATCCTGGGTCTTCCATTAGCATAATTCTTCAAAGTATGCTAAGACCATTGAGGATTCCTACTAGTGATCTGACTTACACTAGTACCACAATAGTTGGTTTCAACTCTGGAAAGAGCAAACCACTGGGGAAGATTCGTCTGAAGATTCAGATTGGTGATCTTCGAACTATGGCAATATTTTATGTTATTAACTCAGACGTATCCTACAATATTCTTCTTGGAAGACTATGGTTACATGAGCATAACATCGTGCCTTCGACTCTCCACCAATGCTTCAAGTATGTGGATCCCCAAGGGGTTGTGAAGACTGAGTTTGCTGATATCAACCCTTTTAAAGGTGTTGAAGCCTATTTTTCTGACTCAAGGCTTTACAAACAAGAGCATATGAAAGAGATATCAGATATAGCTGAAAATCAATCATCTGCGGAAGATCAGTCTATTAATGAAGATCTGCCAGAAGAGCAACCTTTGAATATCAAAGTCAAAGGGCGAATCCAACCCCAACCTGTCAACAATCAACCTTTGATGATCAGGGTTAAAGGAAGAACTCAAGCTTCATCTGAGAAATCAGTAAATGTTCATGTTAAAAGCCAAGTTCAACCTCTTGTGATCAAAGTCAAAGGGCGTACATTTCGTACGAATGATTCAGAACCTCCTTTGATTGTCAATATTGGCAAATCTACGCAGAAGACGGATGATAATCCACTTGTGATTAATCCGAAGCGTAGCAGTCAAATTGTAAATGATGTAAATATTGATCATTCTGTACTTTTTGATATCAATGAAGATTTTTTTTTCGAGTATATGGCTGTCAAGTTTATTGAAAGAATGACTTTATCTTCTGATAATCAAAGTCATCAATATAAAGACGACATAGACACAGAGGAAACCTTATACATTGACAATAAGGAAAATTCTTTTCCTTCTCATGTCGATGTTGGACCTTATGCTCAAAGGTTTCTAACATCTTCTCCCTATCTTCTTCTTGTAGCCGCTTCGTCGCAAGCTTGTGTAACTTATAGACGTCACAAAGAATCATATTTCGTGGTTCCGTCTGATAAGAAAAACAAGCGCCAAATTGTGTTTGGCCTGTCTAAAAATATCCCTGTTGCTCAGGCAGATGATTTGAAAGATAAAGATAAAGGAAGAATCCGAATTGACAGATATAGTCAACAATCTCTCAAGATTATCCAGAACATGGAATATGATTTGAAGACTATGCAAGGTCTCAATCAAGGCAAAGGTAGACGACTACCATTATGTGGTGATCCGTTTAGATTGGGATATGATCCGTCCCACATGTTTAATGATGATATTCAAGAAGAATTCTCTTCTAGCTCTTCACAATCATCAGATTCAAAAGAAGTCCAATTCATCGAATCCGATATTTCTCACTCATCATATGTTAAAGAAGACTATTATGATGAATCTGAGCAAATATTTTCAGCTTACATGGTTTAAATTGATGGTGAATCCGAGCCATTTGAGAATGATCCTTGGGCTCAACAGATGGACACTCAATGGGAGCTTCATTTTGAACAACGACAACCACCTACAGAGGACGAGATTGTCCGGATTGACGTTGGAGATGGAACTACGCCCAAACCAATATTCATCAGTAAGAATCTTTCTGAAGATGAAAAGAAAGAATTGATAAAACTGATCAAAGAATATATTGATATTTTTACATGGAGTTATAAGGATATGCCAGGTTTAGATCCCAAAGTTGCTACTCATAAACTCAATATTCTTCCTAATGCTAAGCCTGTAAAACAACAGCAACGGCGTTTTCGACCAGATATGATGGATGCAATTAAAGTAGAAGTCAAAAAGCTGATCACGTGTGGTTTTGTTCGTGAAGAACAACACCCCGATTGGGTTGCCAACATTGTTCCTGTTATAAAGAAGAACAAAAAAGTCCGAGTTTGCATAGATTTTCGAGATCTTAATGCAGCTTGTCCAAAAGACGAATTTCCACTTCCAATTACTGATGTCATGATAGACAATACATGTGGTTTTGAACGCATGTCTTTCATGGACGGATTCTCAGGATATAATCAAATTAAGATGCATCCAGAAGATAAGAAGCATACTGCTTTTCGTACACCCCTCGGAGTTTACTGCTATACAGTGATGCCGTTTGGTCTAAAAAACACAGGTGCCACATATCAATGGGCCATGAGCAACATCTTTCAAGAACATCTACGAAAGACAGTAGAATGTTATGTAGATGATATTGCTGTTAAGAGTCGATCAAAAGATGATCACATTCAAGACTTGAAGACAGTATTTGAATTGATGCGCCAACATCAATTGAAAATGAACCCTACTAAGTCTTTCTTAGGGGTTTCCAGTGGCAAGTTTTTAGGATTTGTCATTACTTCTCAGGGTATCCATGTTGATCCTGATAAGGTTAAAACAATTCTTGAAATGCGTCCTCCACACAATTTAAAAGAACTCTGTGGCTTCCAAGGTCGCATTACATATATCAGGAGATTCATATCCAATCTCTTTGGAAGATGCCAGCCTTTCTCCCGTCTATTAAAGAAGGGTGTATCGTTTGTTTGGGATAAAGCATGTCAGAAAGCCTTCAATGACATCAAGCAATATCTTACAAATCCACCTGTTTTGGTACCTCCAGTGATAGGAAGACCATTTTTGCTATATGTTCGAGCTTTGGATTAGTCACTTGGTGCTCTTCTTGCACAAAAAAGTGATATAGGGCATGAACAAGCGATTTATTATCTTAGCCGAATGATGGTCGGAGCAGAACACAGGTATACTCCTGTAGAAAAGGAATGTCTGGCCTTGGTTTTTGCTGTCCAAAAGACAAGACATTATGTGACAGGACAGACTATCCATGTCATCTCCAGAATAAACCCCATTCGGGTATTGATGAGAAAACTGAGCATTCTTAACTCTATGTTAGCTACCTGGGCGATGCTGCTCACTCCTTATGACATGGTTTATATACCTCAAAAATCAGTGAAGGGTCAAGCATTAGCTGATTTCTTAGCTGCTCATCCTATACCGGAAACATCAAAGTTATATGAGGACATTCCGGATGAAGTTCTAGATTGCAATATAACTTTGAAAAATGACATTTGGCAATTATATTTTGACAGAGCATCACGGGTTGGACCTAAAGGTAATATTGTCTCTGGGGTAGGAATCGTCTTGGTTTTTTTGACAAAATGGTCATATACCGTGCCTATTCTCTCAATGAACCATGCTCCAATAATGTAGCAGAATATAATGCTCTATTGATTGGTCTCCAAGTCACAAAACAATTGATATTGAATTCCTAGAAGCCTATGGAGACTCTCAGCTGATTGTTAATCAGGTTAGAGGGACCTATGAAGTCAGAAATCATGATCTCATCCCTTATCATCAAGTAGTAGTCGAATTGGTCCTTTCATTCAAAGGATTCTTCATTGAATTCGTACCACGTTCTCAGAATGTGGAGGCTGATGCTCTTGCTAGCCTAGCTGCAGATTTGGCTGTTCCAATCCGAAGACAAAATACAATTACTTTGTTGGACCGAGATTTATTCTGTGTCAAGAATAATTTGTGTATTGAACAGAGTTATACTGCAGAATCAAGCTCTCAGCAAAGGGATTGAAGAACTCCATTTATTGATTACGCGGTTCATGGGATTTTACCTGAAGATCCAAAAGAAGCTGCATCAATTAAAAGACGATCATTTCGATTCTATTATGATTCATCTTTACATATGTTATATCGTCGCTCATATGATGGACTCTTGCTGCGCTGTCTCTCAGAAAGTGAAGCTAAACTGATACTCCGTGAGGCTCATGATGGTGTCTATGGTGCTCATCAACCAGGTCCAAAATTACAGGATCGCATTCGAAGAATGGAATACTATTGGCCTTCTATGATAGCAGATGCTGTGGACTATGCCAGAAGATGTAAAGCATGTCAGATTCATGTTAATTTTATTCATCAACCGTCTGAATTTCTACATCCTACAGCAGCTTCTTGGCCCTTCGAAGCTTGGGGTATGGATGTCATTGGTCCTATTAACCCTCCTTCTATTAAAGGACATCGGTTTATATTAGCTATAACCGATTACTTTTCTAAGTGGGCAGAAGCAGTTCCCCTTGCTGAAGTAAAAACATCTAATATGATCAGCTTCATCAAACATCATGTCATTTATCCCTTCGGGATTCCTCGACGGATAATTCATGACAATGGTCCACAATTTGCCAGTCAGGCATTTTATCGGTTCTGTGATAAGAATCAAATTCAAAATTTGGCTTCTACGGCTTATAATCCAGCTGCTAATGGTCTAGCCGAAGCCTTCAATAAGACTATCATTAAACTTCTCAAAAAGTTTGTCTCTTCTAATAAACATGATTGGAATGAGAAACTTGGAGAATGTTTATGGGCTTATCGAACAACAGTCCGAACTCCTACTAGTTTTACACCATTTTCATTAGTTTATGGATGTGAGGTTGTTCTTCCCTTGGAAATCCAGATTCTATCTCTTCGAATACCTATTGCTAATGAGCTAACTATAGAGAACAATGATCGCTTATGACTCCAAGAACTTGAAGGATTGGACGAAAAACGTCTTCAAGTACAACAGCATATTGAACTATATCAAGCCCGTATATCTCGAACTTTCAATCGTAAAGTTAAAGAGAGGATATTCAAGATTGGCGAGTTGGTATTAGCCGTTCGAAGACCGATGATTATGACTCACAAAAGCAATGGGAAATTTCAAGCGAAATGGGAAGGTCCTTATGTAATTGAGACCGTATTTTCTAATGGCGCCTATCGGTTATCAAAGCCTAATGGAGATCTACTCATGATGCCAATCAATGGCAAATTTCTTAAGAAGTACTATGTATAAAGAAAAATAATGATGAAAATAAAGTTTCTTTTATTATAATTTTTGTTCTGAACAAAGGATTAAGGACGAGGGCCACTGCCTTCACCTTCCTTATTGAATACATAGTCAGCCATTGCATAGAAAGCATCGTTGCCAGAGCTCATGAAAAATTTGCAGACAGCCATCCTCAGTGCTTCTTCTTCAGGAGTTTTCCTTGGCTCCACTAAGAAAGCAAGGATATCTTGTGGTGGCTTGGGCGTAGAAGAGTTCTTGCTTACTTCGGTTGGGCCTGACACAATTGGCTCGACGGGGTGTGTCTCGATGACGTCCTCAACCTTTATGGAGACTTCATTCTTTTGTTGCATATCCTTGGAAGACATTTCCAATAGAGGAGTGGAAATAAGAATGAAACGTTACAAAGAGTTTTTGCCTGTTTATAGGAGAGATCTGTTGATGAACTGGTCTTTAAAAACAACCTTTCATTCCCGAAAAGGTCTGTCCGTTCATTTTATCAGGTTCATCCATTTTATTATAGAATTGAATCAATATTTTCTTTTCCCTAAAGTTATGTTGGTTCATTCATCCATTAATATGGACATATATGCTCATGACGTCTGTCTCCTTATTCCCCAGCTACCAAGGTTTGGTTAAGCTGATTTCTTGTTTCTTTGGAGAGGGATCTTAAATCTTCTATTTTATCAATTGATCAAAAAAAGTGGGATTCGTTATTTATCATGTTTTCATGACCTCTGGATAAATATTAAATCCACTTACTTTTCTTACTATCATTTCTATTTTGACCTCTGCATAGATATTAATCTACTTTTTCTCTGAGTTCTTACATACTATCATGTCCATAATACCTCTGATAGTATTGTATACTTTAAACAGAAAATAAGACTTTATTATCTATCATGTCCATACTACTTTTGGATAGATACAAATCATTGAGCATAGAAGACTTGTCATTTTCATTCTCATTTTTATCATAAAATTCTATTACATTTCTTAGACTTTCTTACAAATCATAATGGAAATCTATTACAATCTTGGATTTTCATTCTATACAACAACGATGACCTATTCGAGATCTATTTCTTCTTTGGATCTTCTTCATCGGATTCGTTGTTGGTGTCAATTCCTTACTGTCTGAGCCTTAATGGCGACCAGAACAGAAGGAATCAAACTCTGGTCTTCTCTCTCAGACGAGAGGAGAATCCCAGAGTATGGCAGCCCGAAGACGTGTTACTGCCAATACAATTGGTAGAGAAGTGGCGGCCTTTCAAAGGAGATGGAATGTATCCAGCATTGGGATACAATTCCTAGTCCTGCCGTGAAAGAAACTCTACTACCTAATTTCTCGGGATAGAGTTGACTCCACCATCCAACTTTCCGTGTATAGAGGCTCTTCCTACCATCTGAGGAAGACCCTTTTATCCCACGGAAAGTTCTGAGTTGTCTGATTTGCGCGTCAAAAGCGCATGAGCTCCCTGATGCTGATGTCAGAAGAATACTCCTCACAGCGTCGAAGTCGCTAATACCGGTTCTGGAAAAAATCTTCAGCCAAGCTTCTGCAGAAGACAACAGAAAAATCTTATCATTAGTCACTTACTGATCAATTAAAGACTGATGTTCGTGCACCCTACTCAACAAAGTTTTTACGCCCGTGTCTCATGTGCACCCTATTCAACAAAGGTTTTTTTACGCCATTGTTTCATATGCACCTCATTCAACAAGGTTTTTTACGCCAATGTTTCATGAGCATATTATTCAACAAGGCTTTTACGCCCGTGCATCTTACCTATAAGATTCTACGTCTGTCAAAGATTTACACTCATGGACATCTGTTTTCGACAAAAAAAAGAAGTTCAAAGGCAGACGATTGTTCTACGAATTAAACTTACCATTAAGGTCAGATGATTCAGCTCTGAAAATTGTTGAATCAACGTCTGTCGACCGGGCGTACAGAGAGACAGCATCAGAAAGCATCATCATTTGCTAGAAGCTATCTTCGAAAGACTGAGAATGAGAATGTATAAAACATTCTTTAACTCAGCTATTTATAAGGGTTGAGGAAACGGTTGGCATGAGTCTATTTCGGGAAAGATCCTACTAAAAAGGCGCTCGTAACCACAAAACAGATGCCACGTGCTGTTTTGTTTCTCTTGGGAATAAACAACCATAAATGCAGTTAAAGAAGTGTTGAACAATTCTATGTACCAACAGATGAGATTAACATCAAGATTTTATTTATAAAAAAGGGGGGAGTGGACCCCTACACATAAAAGAGTCGCAATACATAGAATATTATTTTTTCTCTCCTTCGTTGGGCTGACGAAGGGAGGCACCTAAGTCGTGCATGTTGCGAATATCGGAGCGACGCATCAAATTAAGAAACGCTTCTGCATCTCTTGATCCCTCATACGCAGTTGAAGGACCACCATCGATGCGACTGAAGACTGCTGGAGTCAGTCCAAAGCACCCTACAAAGTTGCGTGCTCGCTCAAAATCAATCATGGAGCTCGAAGCCTCTTCATTGTTAATCTCTTTCTTTGGCGCCATGTCACTATGAGGATGAATGGCAAGAATGAAGAATTTCTCTTTATTTATACAATCAAATCAACTCTTCATATTCCTTATGGGAAACTGCTCATTATTAATACAAACTCGGGGAGGTGAAAAGGCATTCGAAAGTTTCGAGAAGAAAATTCATTGTGACGGTTAAGTGTTGACCGACACTATTTTTTGATTTTACGCCGACTGTTGGATATTCCCACTTTTACGCGGATGACTGTTGAGTATCCCAAATTTTATGCTGACTGGTCAAATCTCAACTTTTATGCTTCTGTTCAAAGTGTTTCAAATTTTGAAGATATTTGAAAACTTTGAAAGGGGTCTTGTAGGAGCGTAAAAAGTGCTTCATAAGAATGAGTCAAAGAGATGGATCATTCCATTCAAATTGATCCACTTTACACTAAAGAGAGGCTAGTCACTTTACGCCTGAAGCAGGCTAATCATTTTATGCCCGGGTCAAAGTTAATGGTTTTACGCCCAAGACAGGCTAGCCACTTTTACGCTGGACAAAGCTGTCAAGTCTTGCATTTAATGCAAAGTCTGACATGAAGATTTAATGATGGCATATATCACAGAAATCAAAGGGATTTGTTTTACACAGAGACCCATTTGTCGTTTAGTATGTGGACTGAGCCATCTTACGCTCATAATATGGCTTCTTTTACGCACGGAGACTATACGAGTTTTTACGCTCAACGGTTGACGTGTGCGTAAGGTTTATTTGGGCTACTTTTACGCTCAAGGTTATTTAACAACCACTTTACGCGGGAAGTCTACATCAGGGCTATTGTATGCCTAGTCTACTACTTTACGCTCAGGGTATATTTGGGTTGTTTTTACACCCTATTCCAATTCAGAACGTGGTTTGCCTACATGGCTTTCATGCCACACATCTCGAAGAACGTGTGTACGTGCATCCTATTCTTATTGAAATGATGGGACACGTGTCAACGTATGCAGAAGATGACTTCGGTCATGGGTGGCAGTTGTTAGCATAAAGACGAAACTTTTGCTGAGTTTTTACGCACAAGAAGCCAAGTCTATAAATAGACTGATTTTTCTCATATTTCGAGACAGAGAGAAAAGAGAGAATAGATAGAGATCAAAGCCCAGAGACTTTGAATTTTCGGAGCATTCTTCTTCAACTTTTCTTCCAGAACAGAGTGAAGCAAAGCAGGAAAGCATTTGGCCTCGCCATCAGTGCCCAAGTGCGTCGATACCTTTCTGGTGACTTAGTTCTTCCAATTGTTCATCTTCTAGCAGTGATCTTCATCATCATCGTATGGTCCAAGGAACAAAGTGATCATTTACAGATCAGACTTCCATAGCAATACTTCCCAGAATCAAATTTGTACTTGTACTTTTTCTCATTTTATTTTCAAAATTTGATTTCCAGGCATTTTGTTAAGTGAAACAAGTCATTCATAAACTCATCTCCAAGTCGATTGCGTAGCTGAGTCTTGATAATTTTTATAGCTGAAAATACCCTCTCGACAGTTGCCGTCGCAACGGGTAAGATTAATGCCAACTTCATAAGCATAAATACCAACGAATATTGTCGATGTCTTTTGGTTTGAACCATTTTTCTAGCAAGTCCACTAATCCCTGTAACATCAGAAAATTGCTCTTTGGTGCGGACGTCCTCAATATAGTTTAAAAGTTGATATCCAAGACATAAAAGATCATCTTCATAAAAATTAGAGGGGTAAAGCTCAACAAATCGTATCAACATTTCAATATTAAATGCAAAAAAGAATCAATTGGATCAAGATACGACATACACAACAACAACTCCGTATTCACCTCAGTAAATCGATGATTCAATTCTTGAAGTTGTAAATCTATAACGGAGTAGAATAATTCAACACGGTAATAGTAAAGATTTGTGCATTCTTCAATATTACGACGTGATCTTCCATGAACTTCAAACTTGGCTTCCATGTTGAGGACTCCAATTCCATATTTTATGCAAAATAAAGACACTTTATTCAACAATGATTCCCATCCATCGTCTCTCTTTCTTTGGAGTGTTTGCTTACTTATCTTCACAATATTCATAGCAATAACAATGTCTTGATCTTTTCCTTGTAATGCTTGTGACAAGTCATTGATAATTCCCAAATAACGCTCCATCCTTGTAGCTCCCCTTCCCGAAAATTTTGAAATATTTTTATTTTATTTATTTTATTTAAATGTTGATTTTAGATTATTATAAATAATTATTTAGTTTATTATTACGGTAGATGATTTTAGTCATTGTTAGGAATTGAGTACAAGATGATTAGAAATCAGGGTACAGATAGTGCAGTGACGTGCTTTGACTAGTGTATTAGCCATGCCAAGGAAGGTCAAGCCATAGTGATGCCCTAACTAGGAAAACCAGGCTAAGTTGTGACATGACCATTATAAATAGTTTAATTATTTATATTTAATATTATTTGACATTAGGAGACCCGGTTGTACCAAACCAGCCCGGACTGGACCCGAACTGAGCTCAAGCCCATGTAGTCATGCGGTACGTCCAATGACAGTCGGGTTGATGCATTTTGGTATGATTGTGTCGTACTCCATTTTAGTGATCTAATGGATATTTCTAAGTATTCTTATTTAAATATTATAAATATCATTATTATTTGATATTCAATGGTAATTGTATATAAATAGGTCCTTGTATATTTTTTGGGATAATTAGACTGTGCATGATGGTATATACACCATTATTAGTTTATGGAATTTCGTTATTATTATTATTATTATTTTTATTGAGGTTATCATTATATAATGTTAGTCAAATTATTGGTTATATTATTTTTAAAGAATAAATGTTTTAATATGTATATGTAATATTGAGGTTAATTAGATTCATGGAGATTACTATATATATATATATATATATATATATATATATATATATATATATATATATATATATATATATATATATATATATATAATTATGGATATTTGGGTGCTTATTAAATAATTGTGAAAATATACTCGCATTATTGTTTTATAAAATAAAGTGAATATATATATAGAGTTATATAATTATATACGTATAAATGTGTACATATATAGGTATACATATATACGTGTGAAGGTGTATGAATATATAAATATATATTAAGTATATTTGCTTGTTTATGTAAATATAAATATACGTATAAGTGGGTATATATAGTATATATGTATGTGTTTGCGTATATATATACGTATAATTGTATATATATATATATATATATATATATATATATATATATATATATATATATAGTAAAGAAAAGAAAAAGAGAATTAAAATAAAACCCGAGCCAAGACTAACCCAGGTCGAGCAGACCCCAGGCCCAGCCCAGCTGGGTATCCCCCAGGCCAATACCAACTTGGCGGCTCCTCAGCCGAGCTTTACAAGCAAACCGAGAAGACCCCCATACCCGACCTTATATGTATAAACAGAGCGTGAGAAGGGTTGCAGAAAAACTCGAAAACCCTAAAACCTAAGGCGAACCGACACTCCATGACGCCGCCACCCCGCGCGGACCCTCGGTCGTCGGCGCCACCGCCGCGCGTGGCCGGAGCTGCCCGTGCGCGCGCCACGCGTGTGACAGCGACAACAGCAGAAGTTGCGGCCACATGGACAACTTCGTAAAGAGTTTTCGCCACGCGTAGTGGATCATTCGTCGATCTACAACTTCTGGTATGAACACAACCTATAATGTTGCTCGATAAATCGATACGAACATTGACGAAAAACTGATCCAACACAGAGCATTAAAACAGTCGAAACCCTCATGTTTCGAGATAGATTCTGATCAACCTATTAGTAATTCTGGAAACTTTTCTGAATGGTATTTTAGACCACATGTAGCCCTTCAAATCCTTTCTTTTAGTTTAATTTTTCATTCACTGGATGTAAAGATATTCGAACCCAAAGTTTGTGAAAAACCTGTTTTCAAGAAAATTGGAAAACTCATCCACACGACGTGCGTCCCGCCATTCCGAGAGACGTGGTCGCGAACCGAAGGCATCGAAAGGTGCGTAATGACTTCGTGGTCGTGTGGTCTTTGACGGAATTCAAATTGGTCGCGTGTGCGCAACGAATTTGATGCGTATCCGTCAAAATTTACCGTATCGACCTCTGTGCAAATTTTCTAATTATTTTGTACATGCTCGTCAGATCGAGGCGAAACTTACGCCAACAGGACCGTATCATTTTTTTGGTCCTGTATGCCATGTTTGGTCCCATTCTGAGACAGTTGAATCAGAATGCCGTTTTGCGGGCCCTACGGTCCGACTCGACGGGTGATTTTGTGCACGGCCCGCTGGAATCCAACTCTGGACATACGGTTGGGTTCGTATTGGAAAACTGGACCTGTTAACATATAGTTTGACTTCTTTAGAGACCATTGACTTTGGCACGCTTTTCGGTACAAAGCAGGTCCAACGGCGGACATCGTTTTGCTCGAAATTACTGTTTTGCCCTTGTGTCCAGAATTGGACATAAGAACAGGCAATCCTAGCTAATTTGACTATTCTGAGAACGTTGGTACTATTTATTTCAGCATCTGGAGACTTCTGCATGTGTTGACTGATTGTGGCTCATTGAGTAGTATAGTATTATTGGTTTCTCCAGCTAAGGACCTCAGACAAATGCACTTTCTGATTGTTTTCGATTCATAGTAGTCTTTTCATTTCATGTCTATACATATATCTTGCTTCTTGTTGACACGCTCGTCACACGGAGTAGTCGGGAGGGAAAATATCTTAGTAGACATGTGGACTACCCAGAACTATCCTCCGTGTCTTTCGTGAATGCTAGCAGCTGCACACGACACGTGCAGTGTGCCTTATTTACCCCTAGCCGTTCACATGTTGAAAATAATATTTCACACCACATAGGTAGATGTCTTTTTATTTTTCCTTTACTTTTCCACCGTGCCATGTCATAAGTTATCTTCCGGTTTTCATATCTCATATGTTATTTTCATGTCTTGTTAATTCTATTATATTTTTGCATTATCGTCGGTTTGTGTACTTGTTCCATTCCTGACTGAAAACCAATATTTTTTAGGTTAGCCGCGATCACTCTTAGCATTGGGAAGGCTTGGGTATGCCGAGGTCAACCTAGAAATAGAAAGCAATTGTATCAATTTCATTAATTATAAAATCTTGTATTTTCTTTAATTATAAATGTTGTAATAAATGTAGAAATGTAAATGAGCAGCAAATATTATTTCTTGAGCATTTATTTCTTGCGGGCTTGACAACGTTATACCGTCGACTCTGCGGCGTAGGCTGGCTTGGATACGTCTCGTATCCGGAAAAGCGGGTGCGGGTCGTGACAAGTTTTTGTGGTGGCCCATGCAGGTCAGTCTTCGCAAAAGATTGCAAACTCGTAATGGTACGATAGTCGTACTATTACGAGCCTGCGCCCAGGAAATGCTCATTCACAACTAGGATTGAAATGATTTAGGAGAATAACTAGGACTAGGAGTCCCTTGTTCAAATTGACCGTTGGGTAGTTAAGGTTATTAGATAGGCCATGCAATTTAGATAGCTTGCTAGATCCCTACAGGTATGTAAACCCCCTAAATTTTCACTATGATTTTAAAATTTATTTATTTTGATATGGATTTATTTTTGTATCGTACGTCGAGTGCGAATGCGTAAAATATGTAAATTTAAAATATTTATTTATTCATATACAAAATATTTGATTATAGTTTATATATATAGAAACCGATATTTTATTATTGGTATGAGCAAGTATTTTCTATCAAAATGGCATACCACGATAATTACTAAAACTTTTATTTTACTTTTGAAAGACTATTTTATGTAGTAGTAATTTAGAAAAAACCATGAATTATGTAAATATTTTGTTTGCAGACAAGGTACATAAAATTTATTCATGTATATATTGTTGATTTTTGAAATTAATTTATTATTATTTTATATTATTTATAAAAAGACATTTTCAAAATAGTTTGATTTAATGTTTGATTATTATGGCAATTTAAATTTGAGTTATCTTATCTTTATTTAAAATAGTTCTAAATTAAAGTTGAAATTGAAATTTGGATTTGGTTGAATTGGCTTTAAATTTATAAATTAAGTGATGAATTATCTGTTGGGGATTTAAATAAATCCCAATCCCTATCCAACTGGGAATTCCCATCTCCTATAAAAGGAGAGGTACTCCTCCAGAAATTTTCCATCTACAACCACAGATGTGCATCGTGTCTGTGTCCACCGTTCTTATTCCATATTATACAATTATATTATTCCTATGTCGGACACATCCCCGACACAATCAAAACCTAAACCTACGACCTCCATGTCCGCAGCGAACGAGCCACCACCATCGCCCCGCTGTTCCGGCAACTCCCAACTACTACTGTCATTACTATCCTAAACCCAAATCCCCGGCAGTTGGCCGCAACCTCTGTCTACCGGTGCACCAGACCACCCTACAGCCTTACTCCGACAATACCCCCGACACCACCACCAGCATCTACCCTTCGCCACCCCGACCTTCCCCACAAATCCACCACGGCCATCATCACAACCCTACCCCGACAAAACATCACCACCACCAAAATCTTCGAGACATCAGAAGAAGAGGAGGAGGCAGAACCCTTACCTCCGCCTGGCCGACGAGTCTCTCCCGACGACCTCGGGTTGTTGAACACCTCGCCCCGCCCCCGTGTCGTGCAGTACGGCCGTTCGCCGCTCCTCTGGATCACGGCCGTCGCCTCCACGAATCTCCGCCGTCGCCGTCTACTAGCGAGCAGTACCGCGTCACCGTGGACAGCCCAGATCCGGTGACCCGATGAACTCCTCCACCCGACTCCGTGCCACCACCGGCGCTGACCGCACCCAGCCGCCGCCTTCCGCCGGAGCTGCCCTCTGGAAACCCTCCTTCTACGCCGTGCGCACGATGCCGGAGCTGCCCCTAACCGTCGGCACCTGTCCATCCGCCTCCGCTGATTCTCTACTCGCACTGATCTCCTCCGTGCCCTTCCATCACTTCCCGGCCGTCGCCTCCACTTCTTCCGACGCCGCTCGACCGCCGACCACGCCATTGCTCTGCCGGAGATTCGCCAGCGAACCGCCTAGGTAAGCCCTTCCGCCCGCACCAGCTCGCTCTCCGCCGTGAGCGCCCGACCACGCCGGAGCCACCGCCTATGGTGAGTCCCGATCGCCAAACCCTTTTTTTCTTTCTTCATTCCTCCTCCTTTCTCTCTCATGAATGTATTGGGGGGGAGGAATGGCTGGGTTATTACTGTTATTAGTTGTATAAGATTATTATTATTATTATTATTATTTAAAAGAGGAGAGCAACAGAGGTTCTGATGATTTTTTTTGTTACTTTTATTTACATTCTTATCATGAATTTTGTATACAGTATAATAATTAGAGTATATAGTATGTATATTATTGTAAGTACTATTATTGATACTACTATTAGGATATTATTCTATTTTTATTAAATAATTAGATAGTTATCATTTTTCAAAACTATGTTTGACAACTCATTGGTCTAAAATATTTTCCTAGATTTCATATAAATATTTTTGGGACTAATAAAATTTAGTTTCTACTTAGAAAATCCTATTTTTACATGATTGGAGTTTTTTAAAAAATAATTTTCGGTCAACCTAAAAGTATTTTTACTAATAAAAAGGATAGTTACCAAATTTTATTTTCAAGTATATGTTAATATCTTGACCAATAAAAATGTACTTTATGAATTGTATATATATAGTATTTTCAAGTATTTGTGTGAAAGTATTTTCTAAAATTAGTATATGCACCTCTATCTCCACAAATTTTTTTTCGATTACCACAATTCCTGACTAATCATCCTTCCTTATTTTTTTCGTGAATTCGGACTCTTCCCCATCGGATATGGCAATTAGGCAACTGGGACTTTACGGAACATTGTACCACCAGGCGACACCCCAGGCAAGATACCTTGCCATAATTTACTGTTTATAAATTTGTCTGCATCTTATTTATTGCATATCACTGTGTATTTATTTTCATTCTTTTTAACTGTGCCATTATTACAGTTCCTGCCTTACTTCCTGCTTAGTGATATTAGCTGTACCTTGTTATTTATCCTTTGATTGCATGTGAACCAAGAGTTAAGGGACTACAACTAGTTTAGTGCATTACATAAACTTTAACACTGTTGTGCTACGAGGTGTGTGAGTTATGAGTAGCATATAGCCTACGGACTTGCGTGTTGGCTGATCACTGTTGTCACACAAAGTCACAGTCAACCAAATATTGATAACATTGACTAAATAATACTTGTGATAATTCAATACGACACACGACGACTACATCCAGCTCAAGCCAGACGACAGCTCTGTTTTGAAAATGCGAGTCGTTTTTCGAGTCTGTACTTTTATATTTATTGAGTCTAGAATGATTGTAAGCTGAGTTATGCTGGGCTCTTGAGACTCAACCCATAAACCTATCCAAATCCATAAAGCTCCATATCCAAAATCAGCCCAATGGACCCTTGGACCCATTCTGTGCTCTGGAGACAGAGTTCGGGCCGAACTCTGCCTCCACACAGAGTTCGGGCCGAACTCTGTCCCCTAAAAATCAGCACCCTAATTTTTAGGGCTTGCTGGTTGCTAGTTGTCCAACGGCCAAATATTTGAAAATTCCTACCAGAATTCTGGCCGAATTCTGCCTGATAAAACCCTATAAATAGGCCAAGAATTCTCTCATTTTCATTCATCCAATCTTCTCTTCTCTTCTCTCTTAAGCTCAATATAAGCCATACCCTTCTTCATCTACTAGCCACAAGTTTCCTAAGTCTCGAGTGCTCAGCATCTCTCAGTTAGGAGTCTTGTGCAGGAGTTCAAGAAGTAGCTTTAAAAATTCCAAGCATCGCCACTGCGATCCATTGTAAGAAGTTGACGTGCTCTTCTGAAGAAAAGGCACGGGGTGTAACTACTATTTCACAAATAGTGGATTTAATCCTGAGCTAGAGTTCTCAGGCCTAGACTAGTCCTCTACGAGGGAAACCAGGTTAAAGTCGACTGTGTTTGCGTATGCTCTCTTGCTCCTTATTTATTTTTGTATTTACTCTGATTAGTTTCAGATTGTGAAAGAGTTGATTTTTTAATTGGCTATTATTGCTATAAACTCTATTCACCCCCTCTAGGGTTGCCATCTGTTCTTCAATTGGTATCAGAGCTCTGTTCTCTTTACAAGGACTTACATCCTAGAGCTGATCCATGGCAACCACACAATCCTTGATTTTCAATCACGGTGAAGGACAGTCCACTCATAGGCCTCCCCTATTTGATGGAACTAACTACACGTATTGGAAAACAAGGATGAGCTTTTATCTCAAGTCGCTAGACTTTGACCTGTGGACTATCGTCACTAACGGTTACAAAAAGTCCGCCAGGATAGTTGTCAATGGTGATCTTGTTGAAAAATCACATGAGAAATATTCTGACGAGGAAAAAAAACAGGCAAGTCTAGACGCGAGAGCTATTAATGCTTTATTCTGTGCTATAGACAGGAATGAGTTCAATAGGGTCTTTACATGCACCACCTCTCATAAAGTATGGAGACTTCTAGAAGTGACGCATGAAGGAACCACCCAAGTCAAGGAATCAAAGATAAGCCGTCTCACTCAAGAATACGAGGCTTTCAAGATGAAGCCCAATGAGACGATCACGCAAATGTTCACATGATTCCTCGACATCATCAACCTCCTGTCCTCGCTCGGCAAGCAATATTCAAATCACGAGAAGATTCGCAAGCTACTTAGGGTGCTACCAAAAATTTGGAACCCTAAGGTGACAGCCATCATAGAAGGAAATGATCTCACAACCATGTCCATGGAAACCTTGATGGGAAAGCTAATGACTCATGAGCTTGACCTCAAGGACTTCGAAGAGCCTGCTCCTAAGGCTAAGGAGATCGCACTCAAAGCTCACCGACGGAGGGCTGAACCCGAAGAGACGGATGATGATGACTCAGAAGATGATCAAGCTCTTATGGTCCGCAACTTCAAGAAATTCCTTCGCTTCAATCGAAGAAAGAAGGAACCACAAGAAGATGGTGAAGAAGAGCCAACCTGCTACGGTTGCAAGAAGACTGGACATGTCCAAAAAGATTGTCCATTTTTGAAGAAGAGCAACCGCTATGAGAAGTCATACAAGAAGACTTCTGCAAAGAAATATGCCAACACAAGCATTTGGCATGAAAGCGAAGCTAGTGACTCCGAGGAAGAAAAGAACTCTCCTCAAGATACGGCTAATGTGTGTCTAATGGCGATGTCCGACAAGGTATCAAACGAAACTCTTGACGACTTCACTTTTAATGAGCTTGGCGATGCTTTCACCGATTTACTTAGTGATCACAAAAAGGTCATTGGTAAATACAAACATGCCAAGGACAAAATCAAAAGTCATGAAGTCGAAATACAAAGACTTTCTCTATTACTCGATAACATTAGAGACACTACACCTACGGATGTCACTGATGAGGTATCTAAGCTTAAAATAAGCTTACATGATGCCGAGGCACGCATTGAACAACAAACACAAGAAATTACAACACTCAACACAGAGCTTGCAGAAGAAAAGAGTAGGCACAAGATTTCTATTACTAAGATGCATGGTTTGAATGCTAAGATTACTGAATTGCAAGCTGTCTCTAAGAAACTAGAGACTAAATTGGGAAAACAGGTTGCTCAACCTCAAACCCAATCACATGAGACACACACAAAGCATGACACCACTCATACTAGTCAACCACGTCATCCTCATGCTGCTCATAATCATGCTTAAATGTACACACACTTTCACAAAGGACACAAACCACATGCACGTAGAAATAATCATCATATGTCACAAAATCATCATACTACACATAGATACAATCATCACCATGTTGCACAAAGACACAATCAACATCACTCTACATATAGAAATCATCATGTTATGTCATATAGACAATATCATCATACCATACCATATAGACAATATCACCATACCACTCCATATAGTCATCATCACCATGCTGAGTCTACATATCATCACACTTCTCCTCATTACTCTGCTTATAGACATCATCAGCATGCTCCTAATGTAAATAGGAATGCTACATGTACTTATTATGGTTTACATGGACACATTTCACCACAATGTAGAATTAGAAGATTAGTAGATAGAAAGATATATGCATGGTTTCCAAAAACTAACTCTTCAGGACCCTCAAGAACTTGGGTACCAAAGGTCACATCTACTCTTGATGTAGGTGGACCTTCCCTCCTCAACTAAGAGTAAGTGGATTCTCGATAGTGGATGCTCGCGGCATATGATGGGAGACGCAAATCTTTTCGCATCACTATCGATAAAGAGAGAAAGATATGTATCCTTCGGCAATAACCTAAAAGGTTATATTATAGGTAATAGTATTATTGGCTATCCTCCCTCTCCCGTAATAAAGGATGTCTGCCTAGTGACCGAGTTAAAGCATAACCTGCTCAGCATCAGTCATCTTGCTGACCATGGTTATGACATTAACTTTGGACAAAACAAATGCCTTATTTATGATAGGTCAACAGGAGACATTGTTTTTGAAGGGGTAAGAGAGGATAATATTTATATTTTCTATTTGTCTATAGATACTAACAATGCAGGTAGATGCCTATATGCTCATAAAGATGAACGATTACTGTGGCACCAGCGTCTTGGTCATGCCAACATGGATACTATATCCAGGCTATCGACCAAGAAGCTAGTTAGAGGCTTGCCCGACATCACATTCAAAAAGGACACCGTATGTGCCGAATGTGAGTTGAATAAGGCAACCAAGTCATCTTTTCATTCCATAAACTCTGTAAGCACTAGTAGACCCTTGCAACTACTCCATATGGATTTATTTGGCCCTAGTAGAGTAGCCAGTCTTGGTGGAAAACTCTATGCCTTTGTTATTGTTGATGACTTTTCAAGATTTACTTGGGTTTTCTTTCTTGCAAATAAAAGTGATGCTATTTTGGTTTTCAAGATTTTTGTTAAGAAAGTTCAAAACGAAAAAGGCTACATGATTACTCGAATCCGAAGTGATCATGGAGGCGAGTTCGAAAATTCTGATTTTGAAAAGTTTTATGATTCCAATGGTTTTGATCATGAGTTTTCTTGTCCAAGAACTCCTCAACAAAATGGTGTTGTGGAGCGGAAGAATAGGACTCTTGGCGATATGGCTAGAGTCATGTTGAACAAGTTTTCACTTCCGAAATACTTTTGGGCTGAAGCTGTCAGTACAGCATGCCATATTTTAAATAGGGTACTTATTCGTCCTATTACGAAGAAAACACCCTATGAGCTTTGGTTTGGAAGAACCCCAAATGTTTCTTATTTTAGAGTTTTTGGCTGTAGATGTTTCATCCTTAACACCAAAGACAACTTAGGCAAATTTGATGCCAAAGCTGATGATGATATTTTTCGTGGTTATGCTGCCAAGAGTAAAGGATATAGAGTTTTTAACGAACGTTCATTAATTATGGAAGAGTCTACAAATGTGACTTTTGATGAAGATAACAGTGCAGCAGCTAATCTTGATGATGATGTTGAGCCATCAACTTCTACTCCAATGAATACCATAACCGAAACCAATTCTCTGGAGGGCTTGCCAAAGAAATTCTCTTTCAAGCCATCACATCCAGAAAACTTGGTGATTGGTGAGGTTTCACGTGGAGTAACTACTAGATCATCATTAAGAGATTCTATTGCTAGCACTGCCTTTATTTCACAAATTGAGCCTAAAAACATTTTAGAAGCTTTCAATGATGAATTTTGGATTTCTGCTATGCAAGAGGAACTCAACCAATTCGAGAGGAGCCAAGTATGGGAACTCGTTCTTAGACCGGCTAATCACTCGATTATTGGTACTAAATGGGTTTTTAGAAACAAAGTAAATGAAGATGGTTCAGTCACACGCAACAAAGCTCGTCTAGTAGCCTAAGGATACAACCAAGAGGAAGGTATCGACTACGATGAGACGTATGCTCCTGTTGCTAGATTAGAATCCATTCGGATGCTTTGTGCATTTGCAAATTTTCAAAATTTCAAATTATTTCAAATGGATGTTAAAAGTGCTTTCTTGAATGGTTTTATTAAGGAGGAAGTTTATGTAAAACAACCCCCTGACTTTGAAAATTACAAATTTCTCGACCACGTGTTCAAGCTAAAGAAAGCGCT
The DNA here is from genome assembly GCA_029216955.1 of Iris pallida. NCBI lineage: Eukaryota > Viridiplantae > Streptophyta > Magnoliopsida > Asparagales > Iridaceae > Iris > Iris pallida. The sequence continues at coordinate 14,430,040 of JANAVB010006397.1, read as the reverse complement.
GTATGGCCTCAAACAAGCTCCTAGAGCTTGGTATGAACGGCTAAGCAATTTTTTGCTTGAGAAAGGTTTTTCAAAAGGGAAAATTGACACTACACTTTTCATAAAATCTTTCAAAGACACTATTCTTTTAGTACAAATATATGTAGATGATATTATTTTTGGTTCTACTGATGAAACTCTTTGTCAAGATTTTGCCAAATGTATGCAGACCGAGTTTGAGATGAGCATGATGGGGGAGCTCAACTACTTTCTTGGGCTGCAAGTCAAACAAATGTCAAATGGAACCTTCATCTGTCAGTCGAAGTATACAAAGGACATGCTGAAGAAATTCGACCTTGACAACGTCAAACCAATCAGCACTCCTATGGCTACTTCAACCAAACTTGAACCAGATGATAGTGGCAAACCCGTAGATCAACGTAAGTATCGAGGTATGATAGGCAGTCTACTCTATCTTACTGCAAGTCGCCCTGATATTATGTTTAGCGTTTGCCTGTGTGCTAGATATCAAGCAAATCATAAGGAATCACACATGACCGCGATTAAGCGTATCTTTCGATACCTTAAGGGTACGGTTACAGTGGGCCTATGGTATCCCAAGTCAACATCATTTGATCTCATTGGTTACTCTGATGCTGACTTCGCCGGATGCAAGGTCGACTGTAAAAGTACGAGCGGTACGTGTCATTTATTAGGAAAAGCTTTAGTCTCTTGGTTTAGCAAGAAGCAGAATTCTGTCGCACTGTCCACAACAGAAGCTGAATACATCGCAGCTGGGCGTTATTGTGCACAAATTCTGTGGATGAAGCAAACCCTTGAAGACTATAATTTATCTTTCATGCATATTCCAATCTTTTGTGACAATACTAGTGCTATAAATCTGACTAAGAATCCCATTTGTCACTCACGCACGAAGCACATTGAAATTCGTCATCACTTTTTGCGTGATCATCAGCAAAATGGCACGATTAACTTAGAATTTATTGACACTGATCATCAGTTAGCAGACTTCTTCACAAAACCATTATCCGAAGAGCGCTTCAATTTTCTTTGTCGTAAACTTGGAATTTTAGATGAAGCTGTTATAAATTAAAATTAACCTGCGTAAATATCGAATATATCGTGATTCTCTTATGATGAACTTGCTATGGGTACAAGCCGAAAGGGCCCTTCTGACAATAAGGCGTAAAAGCCTAAGCGACATGGTGCACTAGCCTTCAGGACTACTACTAGATGGGATCCGGCCCCTGCAGCTAACCCATGGCAGCTTTAAAATATTAAATTATGATATAATTCCTTGTTTATTATGTGGTTCATTTTCATTTATCACATGCTGAAATACTATGATTTCAATTTCATATTGCTGCTTCAAACTCACTTTCTGTTATTTTTTTTGTTTACCTATTGGATCTTTCCTATCTTTATACTCATATCTTATATTGGTTTGTCTATTACTTAACCAATAATTTTTTGTTTCTGTCTAATTCCTGTTCTGTGACCAGGACCCGGAATTCGGGCCGAACTCTGCTCCTACCAGAGTTTGGGCCGAATTCGGCCTCACGTTCCAGAATCGTGAACAGCCCCAGCCATTGATCAAAATGTTGATCCAATGGTCATAAATTGACCCGACCAAGAGAAACCCTTCCCCTATATTCGGTTTCTCTCCCCTCTCCTTCTTTCTTACCACCTTTTCACCTTGTCAAACATAATTCTCTCAAAACCCTAACCCTAATTTCTCCTCTTTTGTGCTCCATTCTTCCCCAAACTCAAGGAGAAGGATTATTTTTCAATTCTCTTCCATTGTTCATCACTAGTTTGAGGTATAATTCTTTACTTTTCTATATCTCAAATTTCTTTTATAATCTTCTATCTATTGTGTTATGGCTCCTCGTCTGTTCAACCGCGGAAAGAGACTTCGGACAGAGGGAGCATCCTCGTCGAATGCTCCTCCACGCGTTGAACCACCCGTTGCACCACCCGTTGTACCGGCCATTGAACAACAAATCCATCCGTTGTTCAATCCTCCATGTCCCAATGATCCAAACACTTACGACGACCGAATTTTTGTATCACTAGACGCCTCAAATGATTGGTTTAGTGATTTTCGGACACGTCCAGTATTTGCGGGACACCCCATCAACTTTACTATATTCTCACAATATGATGCACTATTTCATAACCTTTGCCTTGATGAACTCGTTACCTCTAATTCGATCATTTATCGTAGTGCCATTCAAATGTTTTACTGCAACTTAACCCATAATGACACTCATATTTATTCATGAGTTACGGGAATTGATATCTCCTTTGATGATTTTGAATTGGCCGAATATCTTGAACTTCAAGAGCCTAATTCTTGGGAAAAGCTTGTAGAAGCTAGATCCTTTATCTTTCTCGAAGGGATTTCACTGGAAAGCTTCAAGGACGACCTGTGTAGCCCTAACATACGTCCTCGTAAGCTTTTGGCAAAATTCCTCAATCCTTATTTCTATGAGCTTCATCGGATCATCTTCAACACCATTCTACCCAAAGCGGGTTCTACCGATGAAGTCACTTATTTTGAGATCTCAGCATTGTACCATCTCCACTTCCATGTTCCCTTTAACCTTCCACGTACAATGATGGATTGGATGATCAATTGTAGGAAGAAACCAAGATCTTTGGTTTATGCATTATACCTTCCTATGATCTTTCGTGCGTTCTATGTACCGCTTGATGAGTGTCCATTCTTACCTGTCCCTGCCTTCCTCTCTAAGGCAAGGAGGCTTCAGGCGGCCATTGGCTCACCAGTAGTGTCTGAGCATTCTGATGATGAGCCAGATGCCCCTCCTCTCGGACAGGATCCTCCTCCTCCTCCTGCCACTCTCGAGTCTCTTCAGGCCATGCTCCGAGATCGTTTCACTTTGGAGGACGATCGATGGACTCAGCTGGATTATCGGACTACCTTGCAGATGAGTGCTATCAGCAACTCGCTGCATGATATTCGGTATTCTATGTCTCGTCATCCTTCCATGCCCATTCCAATGGAGCGAGACCCAGGTCATGAGGGATTCCGTATCGATGACCCTTGGGTTCGTCGCTACATGGATCCGGATGCGGCTTTTGTGGACCCACGTCGCTCCTTTACTGATGCTTCGGACGACGCCGGGCCCTCTCATGCTCGATGATGGATATGCACTACTTATGATGCTGCTACTGAGGATCTTAGATTATGTTTATGCATTTTGCTTTAGTTGCTTTTCTGTACTTGCTTTGTAGTAGACTTATTATGAGTTGTGCTTTTGAGACTTTGGCAGTTCTATTATCAGTTTCTATGTCATTATGACTCTTGGTTATTATCTTAGTTTATATGCAGTTTCTTCTCTTTTGGGTGTATTTGCAGTTATTATTTATATATCTCATATTGCTAAATGCCAAAAGGGGGAGATATGTGTATATTCTGTTGGTTTATATGTGCTTTCGGAAGAATATTATTTACAGGCTAACAAGATTCACAGCATTGTTTATGGGGGAGCTATTCTTAAGCTCGGCACTAATTATGGAGGAGCTATGTCGTTATATGTGTCCAGGTATGGATATTGAATATATAATTATTATTTTGTCAATTATCAATATGGGGGAGATTGTTGACACAAAGTCACAGTCAACCAAATATTGATAACAATGACTAAATAATACTTGTGATAATTCAATACGACACACGATGACTACATCCAGCTCAAGCCAGACGACAGCTCTATTTTGCAAATGCGAGTCATTTTTCGAGTCTGTACTTTTATATTTATTGAGTCTAGAATGATTGTAAGCTGAGTTATGCTGGGCTCTTAAGACTCAACCCATAAACCTATCCAAATCCATAAAGCTCCACATCCAAAATCAGCCCAATGGACCCATTCTGTGCTCTGCAGACAGAGTTCGGGCCGAACTCTGCCTCCACACAAAGTTCGGGCCGAACTCTGTCCCCTAAAAATCAGCACCCTAATTTTTAGGGCTTGCTGGTTGCTAGTTGTCCAACGGCCAAATATTTGAAAATTTCTACCAGAATTCTGGCCGAATTCTGCCTGATAAAACCCTATAAATAGGCCAAGAATTCTCTCATTTTCATTCATCCAATCTTCTCTTCTCTTCTCTCTTAAGCTCAATATAAGCCATACCCTTCTTCATCTACTAGCCACAAGTTTCCTAAGTCTCGAGTGCTCAGCATCTCTCAGTTAGGAGACTTGTGCAGGAGTTCAAGAAGTAGCTTGGAAAATTCCAAGCATCGCCACTGCGATCCATTGTAAGAAGTTGATGTGCTCTTCTGAAGAAAAGGCACGGGGTGTAACTACTATTTCATAAATAGTGGATTTAATCCTGAGCTAGAGTTCTCAGGCCTGGACTAGTCCTCCACGAGGGAAACCAGGTTAAAATCGGCTGTGTTTGCGTATGCTCTCTTGCTCCTTATTTATTTCCGCATTTACTCTGATTAGTTTCAGATTGTGAAAGAGTTGATTTTTTAATTGGCTATTATTGCTATAAACTCTATTCACCTCCCTCTAGAGTTGCCATCTGTTCTTCAATATAGCCTACGGACTTGCGTGTTGGCTGATCACTGATGCGTGCAGGACGTGCGTTAGGTCTAACTGTCAATAGTTGTATGTTAGAAGACTTGACGGTTAGTAGTGTTACATGGTCGTAGATGCGACCTGATAGATACATTGGGTGGGGAGAACATTTTCTTATCGTATGGGCTTCGATTGCACTTCTCTTGTAACCCGAAAGCTCCGCTGGAGATACGGGTATAAGCCTCTCAGGTTGGCCACTATCGTTTTTGAACGTCATGCGCTTAGGTCACTGGTGCCTAAGTGGGGACTATACCAGATCCCATTTACAGCCAGGGCTCATGCGACGAAAGGTTTGTTCTCAACTGCATGTTCACTTTAGTATGGTTAGATTACCTTATTGTGTCTTATCACTTTCTTTGATTGTGGCATATTTTATATTTAGTATTTATATGGCATGTTTATTGTATCTTGTTACGTCCCTCTGAGGACCTGGTTATCTCGCCAGGTGTGTGTGTTCTTGTCTTTCGCAGGTGTTCTAGCTGTGGCCATGGTTGTCACTATTTCTTCAAGGATGATTGTGCTTGATCGTCTTCGCTTCGCCTGCGAAACTTATTTTATTTTCCATGTATTTTTCCTTACTTGTTGGTAGTGGATTTGTCTCCGCCCAACGATTGTATACATGACAAATTCAAAGTTGCTCTTATATCATTATTTATCTTTGTGGATGAGATTTAGTGCCTTGGTTACTGTATTTTACAGCTTATGTATACATACGATGGTCCATATACTTCGTATGTATACAGCTGGCTTGATTACGTTTTAGTCCTACGTATTTTGGGATTGGGGCGTTACATATTTTTGTGGTGGCCTATGCTGTTGGAATTATTCAATAATTATGGGGCCACACATGTAAAATTAATTGTGTTTGGGCTATCTAAATAATTAAGCCAAATTAAAGTGGTCTATTTGGAAAATTGGCTTAAGGGTATAATTGTCATGGAATTAATGTGTAGATACCGAAGATAATTCTAATTTGATGAGGGGCCAAATTAGAAATATCAACACATATATAAATATGTGTATTCATTAGGGTTATGGTCCCCAACTTATACGGCCACCAAAGAGAACTTTTTTCTTTTTCTCTTCTGCATCCCCATCAACAGAAAGAGAGGGACAAAGGATTCGGATTCACCTTTGTCATTAAGGGTCGTAGCAAGTTGGAATATCGAACCCAATAAAGAGACGATCGCTTCAACATCCATCAAGCCCCGCAATGGATTCAGGTGTGCTTCCGCAATCTAATTTATGTTCTTCATCTCATGAATCGACAGGGCACAATATAATTTCTAACAAGTGGTATCAGAGCCTCCTTGTTTGATTTATGAGATTGAAGGTTTAGATTTAATTTTTTGTTGATTTTTAGGAACCCTGGATCGTTCCATCTAATTTAAGTTAGGGTTCCTATTGTTCGATCTAAGTTTTTATTATCCACCAATTTGGAATATAATATTTTACTTTTTTTTACCATTCCGAATTGGTGTTTTGGTTAATGCGGCTAGGGTTTGCCGCAGATGATAGCAAATATAATATTTCACTTGGGCACGTTGACAGCTATTCACTCCTAATTAGTTGGCTTGATCGACCATCTGATTTTGAACATCTGTAATATATGCATTAACAGATTTTAGGGTTTGCTGACATCTGATTATGAACATCTGTAATATGAGATGAACATCTGTAATATGTTTGTAATATGAGATGAACATCTGTAATATGAGATGAACATTTGTTAATGCATATATTTGACAATCTGATTATTCTATAATTTTAGGGTTTGCCGCAGATGTTTTGATTATGCAACATTGATCGACATCTGTGGAAATCGATCAAGCCGATTTCTTTATTATGCAACCATAATAATCAACCATGGTATAAAGAAGAAAAGACATCAATAATGTTTTCTAGTTCAGTGACCATTTGACTTTGCCATTTGCTATTCCAATTGTAATTTGTCAATTGTGGTCGCTTTACAGTTGTATTGATCTATGGGCTCTTTGTTGCCAACTTTTAATAGATACATTGATTTTTATTGAAATGATAGCAAGAAGTTATGATTTCATTCAGAAAAATGTCTTTTTTCAAAGTTTCTGGTAGCTTTCTTCATCTCATGACTGTAAACATTTTATTTTATTTTAAATATGCATGTACATGAGATTTTGGATATGATTCAGTTTTGTAAAATTTAGTCAACATTCAATTTTTTTGGTACCTTTTATGACTAGCAATAGTTGTCCAATATTCTAAGTAGACTCATTGAAACAAGATGTCGCCAAAGTGACCTCTCTTGCGTAGATAGTCTACGAGGGATGTCGGATGTTTGTGTGTGTATATTCTGTAGGAACGAAATCGTAAAGTGCAATACTCTAGAGGGGGGTGAATAGAGTTGGCAGCGGAATAATGCTAATTAAAAATGTTAGCAGCAAGATCACAGAATAATAATCACAACTAAATAATGTAAAGGCAGAGATAAGAAAGCAAACGCAAAGACAACGATGTATACTGGTTTCCCTCTGTTGAGGACTAGTCCAGTCGGTAGAACTCTTGCTACCAGTTGAATCCACTATTGGCAAAACCGCAAGTTTTTTTACGAAGTCCTTGCAACTTCTAAAACGCGAGCTTTGATACGAAGAACTCGTCCAACTTCAATTGTGAAGAGTTGAATCTTCTATCAAGCCTCTGATTACAATCACTCTGAAACTTCTAGACCGCACCGCACTGGCAAATCGACTAGAGGATTGTAACTGGCTTGGGATCTGAAATTTGAAGCTCGAGAAAAACTCTTTGGAAGACTGAAAGCTTTTTAGAAGAGAGAAGATTGAAAGTGAATGAGTGAGTTAAAATGATCGAAATCCTTCTCTATTTATAGGAGTTCCAAAGACAGAATTTTGGCAGAATTCGGGCAGAACTCTATGAGCAAATCTCGGTCAAATCCGCAACTGCAGGAGGACCAAGTTCCAAGGAATTCAAAAAACAAAACAACCACTAACCGAACTCTGGTCGAGTTCTATCAGGGTTAGGTTATAGTTTTAAAATAAGTTTTTGGGGAATTTTGAAAACCTTTTTGAAAACCTTTTTGAAGTTTTTGTAAATACGAATGTTTTACAAAACTAAGGACGTTTTTAAAAGCAGTTTGAAATCTTTTTGGAATAGCCTATTTGTCAGTACGACTCGGTATACAAAGTATTCCTAGACTCAAATAAAATAAAAAATACATTGCTCAAAGAAATACAGACTCGAACATGCAAACAGTGCTTCGGTCTTGAACTGTGTAGATAGCTGTTCTTGATCATGTCCAAGAGTCCGAGATATCCTGAATAGCTCCATATATCGAGACAGAGTTTGATCAATTATTAAAATCAGTTTGACCATATGACCAATGGGCCAACAATCTCCCCCATTTTGATAATTGACAAACTATGAATGATATAACATCTAAGCCTGGAATCAAATCAAAAAAATAGTAGTAAAGTAAAATTGTTCATATCCTGCATGCATTGTCTCAAAAGATATTAGATCCTTATTTCTCCCCCGTTGTCACTTAGCAAAATAATTGCAAAAGAGAAAACTCCTCCGCAATCAATGCATAAGAAACAAACAGTGAAGAAACACAAAAAAATAATTATGACAGATGGTAGAGACAGTAAAAAAAATAACATCACAGGCATGTATTTGTCTCAGGTAGGTTATAATATAACAGAGAATTAATTCACAGGCAGTTATTAATATAGAAGCAGATAAAGATGTTATAAATAAATAAACTGATGTGAAAGATAAACTACGAATCCCAAAAAGATAAAATGATGTTCAAGAGACATCAAAAAATATCCAGTACAAGTCTGATAATAAAAGACAAAAACTTGGAATGTCGGAGCATTTCCAAGTATACAGTAGATAATATCTAAGTCTCAAAAATCAACTAATATATCACATCTCCTCCTCCTCCTCCTCCTCCTCCTCCTCCTCATCATCATCATCAGCATGACCGGCATGTTCAGAAGGACCAGCTGCAGAGGTACCAGCTCCAAAAGGATGAGAAGGAGCGCCAATGTAAAACTCACCGACATAGTCTCGAGGAGCACGGTCAGAACGATACCAATCATATGCGTTACCGGGCTGAAAGTAGGCATGAACAACCTCATCCTCACAGCGGTAACCAGAGAAGGCTGGATCTCTAGGAATAGAACCGGCAGAATGTCCACTCTGGGCAAATCAGAGATCAGCGAGAGAATTTGCTATCGCCTGATAACGAGTGACATCGCGGAACTCACGTTCGCGGGCCATATTCGTCATCGAGACGTGCAAATCAGAAAGATGCTGGTATATGCCTTCAAAGGTCATGGCATACTGCTGAGTAGGTGGAGGAGGTGGAGCAGTAGGAGGAACAGTAGGAGGAGTAGCAGCAGTCATACTACTACGAGATAACTTCAGAAACTTGGGCTCAGGGTCTTGAGTACAAGTTGACAAATCAATATCAAAACGCTGGAAGATGCGTGGGAGAATCATCGCATAAGAGAGATTTCTATCTCTTGCACGACAACGTCACATTATCTGGATAATGGTCTTAGGGGCAGAAAATGGAATCCCCTTAAGAATGTGATAAATAGCAGATAATTCAAGAGATGTGACATCATCCTTTGAAGTAGATTTCGGAAGGAGAGTGGAGTAGATGATGCGGTGCAATTCATAATTAAACAAGTTCAAGTTGTTTGCCTTGAACTTTCCAGAGCGAACTCGATCAGGTGCACAGAGTTTAGCTTTGAAACTAGCAAGTGTCGTGCCGTCGGGGAAATCAAATTCAGTGATATCAACAAGCGGTGCACCTTCGTTAGATAGACCAAGGATTTTCGCTAAGAGGACATCATTGAACTCGATGTCTAGTCCGCCAATACGAGTACTTACGTCAAACGTGTTTAATATGATATTGCAGTAGAACAGTCTAATGGCAGTAGTTGCTACCGGGAAACAAAGTTTAACACCGTGTTGTAACCCTAATGCCTCAAAATAAGGGCGGTGTCCTGGAAACACAGTCCATTTGATAGGAGCGCCTGTGCATATGGATCGCATGGAAAAGTCTCCATACCACAGAAGGGCTTGATCTAGGGTTTGAAAGTAAAACCCATCGAACGTGCCATCGCTCGATTGAACTGGAAAAAGTGGAAATCCGTGGGTGGATTCGAAGATGATCCTTCCTCACTGGGATTGCTCGTCTTCTTCCTCTTGAAGGGGTTAAATCCCTTAGGTGGCATTGTACAATAAAAGTAAATATGCACAAAATTAAAAGGAGGAGAAATATGAAGTTATACCTCCCGAGAGTCGAGTATGTTGTAGAGAACAACGAACTCCGCACGAATCCAAAATTTGGATGGATTTCACCACGTAGATAGGGAGAAACGGAGTGGTGAAGAACTAAGGTTTGAGGGCTCTCGTGCGGCTGCTGTTGCTGTGATGTTGGTGTTTAGAAGCAATGAAGAAGAAAGGATCTCGGGTTCTGGTTATATAACCAGATACCTTTAACCGAACTCGGGCCGAATTCGGTCTGAATTTTGGCCGAATTTGCCTGGGGTTGGTTTGGAACACTTTCTTTTTCATTGGCTCATTTTAAAGATTTAATTAAAAGATTAGTAATTTCAACATTCAATTAATATAATTAATGTTATTTTATAGATTAAATATCGTTACACAGTGACTGTCTCAGATTAGCTGTAGGAGTACTGTCCCAGCTGGCGGAGGTTCACCGAGGAACTCTTAAGTACCGCTTCGCTTCAACCGTAGTTGTGGTGACAGACAGACTCTTTATTGGCTTGTCTCTAACACAGTTTTTGCGTATTGACATAAAATTATAAAATAAAATTAATTAACATTATTGACGTCCAAAATTCCTAATTTTCGACGTAAATAATTGAAACGATCTTCTGCTAGAGGTTTTGTGAAAATATCAGCTAATTGATTCTCAGTATCTATGTACACAAGGTCAATATCTCCATTTTGATGATGATCTCTAAGAAAATGATGTCGGATCTCGATATGCTTAGTACGAGAATGACATACTGGATTCTTAGTCAAATTAATTGTGCTCGTGTTGTCACAGAAAATGGGAATGTGTGTGTAAAATAAATCATAGTCTTCTAAGGTTTGTTTCATCCACAAAATCTGAGCACAACAACGTCCTGCGGCGATATACTTAGCCTCTGTTGTTGATAGGGCTACAGAATTTTGCTTTTTACTAAACCATGAGACTAAAGCCCTGCCTAAGAAATGACATGTACTGCTGGTACTTTTTCTATAAACTTTGCATCCAGCAAAATCTGCATCCGAGTAACCAATAAGGTCAAAGGACTTAGTTTTGGGATACCATAAGCCAACAGAAGAAGTGTCCTTAAGGTATCGAAAGATACGCTTAACTGCGCACAGATGTGATTCCTTTGGATTAGCTTGAAAACGTGCACACAGGTAAACACTAAACATAATATCTGGACGACTAGCAGTTAAATAAAGTAAACTACCGATCATACCTCGATACTTACTTGTGTCGACCGGCTTACCTTGTTCATCAATATCAAGCTTTGTTGAAGTTGCCATCGGAGTGCCAATAGGTTTGACATTATCCAGATCAAACTTCTTTAGCAAATCTTTTGTGTACTTGGCTTGATTTATGAATGTCCCATTGTCAGTTTGTTTGATTTGTAGTCCGAGAAAGAATTTCAGCTCTCCCATCATGCTCATCTCAAACTCATTCTGCATACACTTAGAGAATTCTTGACACAGAGATTCATCAGTAGATCCAAATATAATATCATCAACATAGACTTGTATTAAGAGAAGCTTGCCATTAAAAGACTTAATAAAAAGTGTACTGTCAACCTTGACTTTTAAAAAACCGTTGTCAAGTAGAAAAGAGCTTAGACGATCATACTAAGCACGAGGGGCTTGTTTTAAACCGTATAAAGCTTTCTTCAACTTGAAAACATGATCATGGTTTTTAAAATCAGTGAAACCTGGAGGTTGTGCTACAAAAACTTCTTCTTTTATAAAACCATTTAAAAATGCACTCTTGGCATCCATTTGAAATAATTTGAAATTATGAAAACATGTAAATACACATAACATGCGAATGGATTCTAATCTCGCAACTGGGGCATAAGTCTCATCATAGTCGATACCTTCTTCCTGATTGTATCCTTGAGCTACGAGTCGAGCCTTATTACGAGTCACTAAACCATTCTTATTAAGTTTATTTCGGAATACCCAACGGGTGCCAATGATCGGATGATCAATAGGCTTGGGAACAAGTTCCCAAACTTGATTCCGTTCAAATTGGTTTAATTCCTCTTGCATAGCATATATCCAAAAACTATCACTACATGCTTCATCATAGTTTTGGGTTCTAGCTGTGAAATGAATGCAACACTAGAAACAATATCTCTACTGGATGTACGAGTACTTACACCTTTGGTAATATCACCAATTACCAAATCCTTTGGATGATCAGCCGTAAATTTCAATTTTTTAGGCAGACTCTGAAGGTAGCTGGTTCCTGGATCTTCTATAGGAGGATCAGCTAGTGCCGAGCTTGGTTGAGAATCAGCTGGTGTTGAGCTTGGTACAATTAGATCTTCGTCATTGTCATCGATAGTCATTTGATTCAATTCATCAAAGGTGACGTTGATTGATTCTTCGATGATCATAGTTCGTTTGTTGAAGACTCTGTATCCTTTGCTCTTGGCCGCATAACCTAAAAATATACCTTCATCGGCCTTTTCGTCAAACTTTTCCAAATTGTCTTTTGTATTAAGAATAAAGCATTTACAACCAAATATTCTAAAATATGAAACTGATGGAATTCTATCAAACCATAACTCAAATGGAGTCTTCTTTGATTTGGGTCGAATCAGAACTCTATTGAGAACAAAACAAGCTGTATTGACAGCTTCAGCCCAGAAATATTTGGGTAGACTAAACTGATTTAACATTACTCTGGCCATTTCGGATAGAGTTCTGTTCTTACGTTCCACAACTCCATTTTGTTGTGGAGTCCTAGGGCAGGAGAACTCATGTACAAAACCGTGTGTGTCACAAAATTGCTCAAACTCTGTATTCTCGAATTCGCCACCATGATCACTTCTAATACGAGTGATCATGTAACCTTTTTTATTCTATACTTTCTTACAAAAGGCGATAAATTCGGACAATGCATCATTCTTGCGTGTCAAGAAGTATACCCACGTGTATCTGGAGTAATCATCTATAATTACAAAAGCATATAACTTACCTCCGAGGCTAGCAACTCTGCTAGGACCAAATAAGTCCATATGTAGCAATTGTAGAGGTCTAGTAGTACATACTACGTTTACTGACTTGAATATGGATCTGGTAGCTTTGTTCTTTTCATATTGGCTGCATACCGAATCCTTCTTGAATGTTATGTCCGGTAAACCGCGTACTAGCTTCTTCGTGGATAATCTTGAGATTGTGTCCATATTTGCGTGACCGAGTCTCATATGCCACAGATGACTCTCATCACTTTTAGCCATTAAGCATCTACCTGAAATGTTAGTTTCTTCCAATAAATAGAAAACATATATGTTGTCTTCCCTGATACCTTCAAAGATAGTACTACCAGTTGAGCAATCAACTATAGTACATTTGTCTTTGCCAAAGTTGATGCTATAACCATGATCAGCTAGATGACTTACGCTGAGTAGATTATGTTTCAACTCGGTAACCAGACAGACATCCTTAATCACAGGATAGGGAGACTTACCAACATTACCGATACCAACGATATACCCTTTCAAGTTGTTACCGAAGGAGATATAACCTTCCTTCTTTTTCTTCGACGGTGTTGCAAATAATGTAGCATCACCGGTCATATGCCGTGAACAACCGCTGTCGAGGATCCATTTGCTTTTAGCATGTGAAAGGTGTTCCACCTACAAAACAATTTGCAGATGAAACTTTTGGTACCCATTTCTTGTAGGGTCCTGAAATGTTAGCTTTTGGTATCCATGCATAAAATAAGATTTCTGATTCTACATGCAGGAGAAATATGACCAATGAGGCCACAATAATGACATTGTGCATGTTGAGTGTTGAAAGCTGAGTGGTGTGCATGGTTGGTAGGTTTAGATTTTCTAGTATAGAAGAAAGCATACCTATAATCCTGTTTGGGCTTAACCTTTTGGGGTAAAGGTTTGATAGGGTTAGGTCTGACAGTATTTGGTTTGGGAATGTTTCGATTATTCGGTAAGTGACACGTGTTAGGGTAGGAAGCAGCAGTCTCAGGCTGTTTTCCTAACCTAATTTCCAATCTTTTGGAAGTGTCATACAACTTAGTATAGTCAGAGGTGAGTGCTTCCATTCTGACTTGTGCACATTGAAGACTTTTTTTCTCTTTAGAAAGTTCTTCTTTCAATTGGTCAATAACCTTGTCTTTCTCTTCAGATGACTTGGTAGTCTCGTGTAATAAGAGCTTAATAGAGGAAAGCTCACCAGACTCACTAACATTATTTCTAACCTCAGCTAGTTGGTCGGTAAGTCTTCCTATTTCACCTTTGTACTCTTTGAGTACCTTCTTAGAGGTCTGATATTTGCTACGCAGTTTCCTGTAATCACTTATCAGTTCACTGAAGGCATCTCCTAATTGCTCAAAGGTGAAGTCATCATATGTATCAACTACAGGTTCAGAGAGTACCTGATCGGATGCCATAAAATATACATTTGCAGCGTCTTCTGATTGTTCATCTTCTGAGTCGCTGGCTTCACTTTCATGCCATATGCTGTGTTGGCATATCTCCTAGATATTGATCTCTTCAGGTTCCCTTTCTCATACCTGTTGCTCTTCTTGCTTGATGATGAGTTTGTAGGACAATCCTTCTTTATGTGTCCCTTCTTCTTGCAGCCATAGCAGACAGCATCATCTTGATACCAGTTGTTGCTATTGTTTTCTTTGGCTTTCTTCTCATATCTCATGAATCTTTTGAATTTTCTTGCTAGGAGTGCTTGATCTTCAGAATCAGATTCACTGCTGTCTAAATCACCTTCAGCAGCTTTTCTGTGCTGAGCCTTGAAAGCGATCGTCTTCTTTTTTGGTGCAGGCTCTTCAAAATCTTGTAGCTCCAGTTCATGAGTGAGTAGCTTACCCATGAGTACTTCGAGGGACATAGTTGTGAGGTCGTTCCCTTCAATGATCGCAGTAGCGTTTGGAATCCAGTTCTTGGTAAGTGCTCGCAGGAGTTTACGAATCCTTTCATGGTTACTGTAATCTTTGCCTAGGGAGGACAAAGGATTTACAATATCCAAGAATCTTTCAAACATCTGAGTAACTGTTTCATTGGGCTTCATCTTGAACACCTCATACTCTTGAGTAAGTCTGCTAACCTTTGATTCTTTGACTTGAGTCGTGCCTTCATGTGTGACTTCAAGGAGCTTCCACACTTCATTAGTAGTTATGCAGATAGACACCATGTTAAATTCAGTTCTGTCTAAAGCACAAAATAAAGCGTTAATAGCACGTGCGTCAAGACTGGCCTTTTTCTTTTCTTTCTCTGTATATCTGTTATGGGGGTTTTCAACTAAAACTCCATCAACATTTATACGAGGTGGCTTTTGATAGCCATCAATAACAATAGACCATAAATCAAATTCAAGTGATTTCAAGAAGAAACTCATCCGTGTTTTCCAATAGGTATAATTCGTACCATCAAACAGTGGAGGTCTGTTTATGGCCTGGCCTTCACTTGTGAATTTTACGGTTGCCATGTGTTGTGCTGTGATCTATATAACAATTAGTTAAATGAATAAATAATTGCAATGTTACCTTGCTTTACCTGTAACACCCATTCTGATACCAATTGTAGGAACGAAATCGTAAAGCGCAATACTCTAAGGGGGGTGAATAGAGTTGGCAGCAGAATAATGCTAATTAAAAATGTTAGCAGCAAGATCACAGAATAATAATCACAACTAAATAATGTAAATGCAGAGATAAAAAAGAAAACACAAAGACAACGATGTAAACTGGTTTTCCTCTGTTGAGGACTAGTCCAGTCGGTAGAACTCTTGCTACCAGTTGAATCCACTATTGGCAAAACCGCAAGTTTTCTTACGAAGTCCTTGCAACTTCTACAACGCGAGCTTTGATACGAAGAACTCGTCCAACTTCAATTGTGAAGAGTTGAATCTTCTATCAAGCCTCTGATTACAATCACTCTGAAACTTCTAGACCGCACCGCACTGGCAAATCGACTAGAGGATTGTAACTGGCTTGGGATCTGAAATTTGAAGCTCGAGAAAAACTCTTTAGAAGACTGAAAGCTTTTTAGAAGAGAGAAGATTGAAAGTGAATGAGTGAGTTAAAATGATCGAAATCCTTCTCTATTTATAGGAGTTCCAAAGACAGAATTCTGGCAGAATTCGGGCAGAATTCCGACAGAACTTTATGAGCAAATCTCGGTCAAATCCGCAACTGCAGGAGGACCAAGTTCCAAGGAATTCAAAAAACAAAACGGCCACTAACCGAACTCTGGCCGAACTCTGGCCGAGTTCTGTCAGGGTTAGGTTATGGTTTTAAAATAAGTTTTTGGGGAATTTTGAAAACTTTTTTGAAGCTTTTGTAAATACGAATGTTTTAAAAAACTAAGGACGTTTTTAAAAGCAGTTTGAAATCTTTTTGGAATAGCCTATTTGCCAGTACGACTCGGTGTACATAGTATTCCTAGACTCAAATAAAATAAAAAATATATTGCTCAAAGAAATACAGACTCGAACAGACAAACAGTGCTTCGGTCTTGAACTGTGTAGATAGCTGTTCTTGATCATGTCCAAGAGTCCGAGATATCCTGAATAGCTCCATATGTCGAGATAGAGGTTGATCAATTATTAAAATCAGTTTGACCATATGACCAATGGGCCAACATATTCATGCGGGTATTAGTCGGCCCAAAGGAAGGTTAATACTTGGCCGAATTGCACACATACTTGTGGTGATAAATGTGTGACAATTATATGGTTTACATGTGAATAATAACCCGATCCAAAGATAAGATTATTATTTGACATGACTTATTGTCAACGTTTGATCACTACACCAAGAGTACCACTTGCAGTTAATATCACTGTCCAAAGACTTGATATTAGTGATGCACTAGGTATCTTGAGAAGGGGTTCACCATTATTTGAATTTGTTTGACTATCTTTTATTCTTTGGTTATTAATTAGAGCATATTTATTTTGTTCTCTTTTCAGTTAATGTTGCTACAATATCTGCCAATACGAATTCAATTTCCATACTTAGTGGGATAAATTTTAAGGGCAAAAAGAAAAGAAATACAGAAGCTGCTGAGGGCCTGGCCTAAAAGAAACAACAATATAAAACTAAGGGTTGTTTCTTTTGTGACAAGTCAGGACACATAAGGAAAAGTACATTTCTCAATTTGGTCTGTTTTGAGGTTAATTTAGCTTCAGTACCTAGAAACACATGGTGGTTAGATTCTGGTGCTACTATCCACATTAGTGTTTCTAGACAAGGTTGTCTGAGCTACCGAAAGCCAATTGATGGTAAAAGATACATCTATGTGGGTGACGGTAAGTCGGTAGAAGTGGAAGCAATAGGACATTTTAGGTTATTATTGGGAACCGGTTATTATTTGGATTTGATAGACACTTTTATTGTACCGTCTTTTAGACGGAATTTAGTTTCAGTTTTCTTACTGGACAAATTTGGTTATCATTGTTCATTTGGAAACAATAAGTTTAGTCTATCTTTAAATTCAAATATTGTTGGTAGTGGTTCCCTTAATGTTTATGATAACCTATATTCACTTGAAACTATTGCATCTTACAATGAAACCTTGCATGTGGAGTCACGTGGTACTAAACACAAAATTAATAATGAAAATTCAGCCTCATTATGGCACAAGCGATTAGGTCACATTTCTAGAAATAGAGTTGAACGACTTGTGTCTGATGGGATTTTGGATTCCTTGATTTCACAGACTTTAATGTCTGTGTTGAATGTGTAAAGGGAAAATAGACCAAAACAAAGAGATTAGGTGCCAATAGGTCTACAAAAGTCTTATAATTGATTCATACTGATATCTGTGGACCATTCCCTTCGGCTTCTTGGAATGGTCAAGAATATTTTATATCATTCATAGACGACTATTCTAGATACGGCTACCTATATCTCATTCATGAGAAATCACAGTACCTGACCGTGGTGGAGAATACTACGATAGATCTGATGGGTCAAGTGAACAACATCCAGGACCGTTTGCTAAATTCCTAGAGGAATATGGAATCGTCCCACAGTACACCATGCCAGGATCACCTAGCATGAATGGTGTAGCTGAAAGACGAAATAGGACTCTTAAGGATATGGTGAAGAGTATGATTAGTCATTCTACCTTACCAGAGTCACTCTGGGGTGAAGCACTTAAAACAACAGCTTACATTCTGAATAGAGTGCCAACTAAAGCGGCTGCAAAAACACCTTATGAGCTTTGGACATGCAAAAAACCTAGTTTGAAGCATTTACATATTTGGGGTTGTCCAGCTGAGGCAAGACCTTATAGGCCATATGAAAAGAAATTGGACCCCAAAACTGTAAGCAGCTACTTTATTGGCTATGCGGAGCGATCAAGGGGTTATAAATTTTATGATCCCACAAAAAGGACAATTTTTGAGACGGGAACTGCTATATTTTTTTGAGGATGTTGAGTTTGGGGGAAGAAATAAAGTTAGGGATATTGTATTTGAGGAAGAATCGGTTACGATCCCTACTATCACTTTTGATGATGTGCAGGTTTCTAGACCTGTCATTGATCAAGAAGTGAATCCGGAACCTCAACAAGACAATGTTGATTTATCTCTACAAGTCAATGTTGAGCTACCTCAACAAGACAACATAGAGGCACCCCCCATTCAAGATGAGGCAGTTGTTCCTGAGGAACAAACTCAACAACCTCAAGAATTGATGCCATTAAGACGGTCCACTAGAGAAAGGAGAAATGCAATTTCGGATGATTTTATCATATTTCTCCAGGAACATGAGGAAGACCATGGAATATTGGAAGATGATCCAATCAACTTCCGTCAGGCCATGGAAAGTTCCAATTCTCAAAAGTGGATTGATGCAATGAATGAGGAGTATAAGTCCATGTAAGACAATAAAGTTTGGGAACTTGTCCCATTACCAAAAGATGTGAAGTCCATTGGTTGTAAATGGATATTTAAAACCAAGAAGGATTCGAAGGGTAATGTGGAGAAGTATAAAGCACGTCTTGTAGTTAAAGGCTTTACTCAAAAGGAAGGGATTGATTTTAAAGAGACTTTCTCTCCGGTTTCTTCGAAAGACTCTTTTAGAACAATCATGGCACTTGTTGCACATTTTGATCTTGAGTTACATCAAATGGATGTCAAAACGGTGTTTCTCAATGGTAACATTGACGAAACTATTTATATGGTACAACCAGAAAACTTTGTGTCGGGAGATCCAAAGAATATGGTTTGCAAATTGACAAAATCCATTTATGGACTCAACCAAGCTTCTCGTCAGTGGTACTATAAATTTTACCAAGTTGTTACCTCGTTTGGTTTTGAGGTTAACGTTGTTGAAGATTGTGTGTATCGCAAATTCAGTGGGAGTAAAATTATTTTTCTGGTTTTGTATGTTGATGACATACTACTTGCCACGAATGATATAGGCATATTGCATGATACTAAAAAATTTCTATCAAATAACTTTGAGATGAAAGATCTTGGTGACGCCTCTTTTATATTAGGAATTCAAATACATCGAGATCGTTCTCGAGGTATTCTTGGATTATCACAAAAGTGCTATATCGATAAAGTGCTTAAAAGATTTGGCATGTAAGGATGCAAACCAAGTGACACCCCAGTCGCTAAAGGAGACAAGTTCAGTCTCCATCAGTGCCCTAAAAATAGTCTTGAAATTAAGGAAATGCAATTGATCCCCTATTCATCAGCTGTGGGGAGTCTAATGTATGCTCAGGTATGTACGCGTCCCGATATTGCGTACATAGTTGGAATTCTAGGCATATATTTAAGTAACCCTGGGATGGATCATTGGAAAGCAGCCAAACGGGTCATGAGATACTTACAGAGAACAAAGGATTGCATGCTCACTTATAGGAGATCGGATCAGCTGGAGATCATAGGGTATTCTGACTCCGATTTTGCTGGATGCCAAGACAACAGGAGATCCACGTCAGTTTATGTTTACATGTTAGCTGGAGGAGCTATATCCTGAAAGAGTGTCAAACAAACACTCATAGCTTCGTCCACTATGGCAGCAGAGTTTATAGCATGTTTTGAGGCATCTAATCATGGAATATGGTTGCGAAATTTTGTCACTAGGCTGCGCATTCTGGAGGGTGTTGAAAGACCACTTAAGTTATATTGTGACAATAAATCAGCAGTACTATATTCTAATAACAACAGGAGCACGTATAAGTCAAAGCATATTGACATAAAGTTTCGAGTTGTGAAGGAGAGAATTCAGAATGGTGAAGTGTCCATAGAGCACATTGGGACAAACTCCATATTAGCGGATCCACTCACAAAAGGGTTACCACCCAAGGTCTTTCGTGAGCACACTGCTCATATGGGTATTTCATTTGATGATATGTCAGTTTAGCGGGAGTTTGTATTTTATGATTTGGGTGCTATTTGGTTTTGGACACATTTATGTATTAAAATATTTTGGATATTTATCTGATCAGATATATGGAAATTCAGTTCATTCTGTTTTCATTATGTTAAAGTATTGATCTCATTAAAGTTAAGGAGGACCAGTTGGAAATAGACATATATTGATCACATTGCGTGTAATTTTAATGCTACACATCCATGATTGATCTATGTCGTTTAGCTATATTGGTATATGTGACCATTGATGGTTTAGTTACGCTATATGTGACGAAGGCCGCTTTAATACTATGTTGATATGATTAATGGACGAGATTGTCCGGATATACCCTAAGGATTAAGATAGCAATTTATAAGCTCACTAAGGTTAACACAATTATAAGGTTACATATGTGGTCCAGTGGGAGATTGTTGGAATTATTCAATAATTATGGGGCCACACATGTAAAATTAATTGTGTTTGGGCTATCTAAATAATTAAGCCAAATTAAAGTGGTCTATTTGAAAAATTGGCTTAAGGGTATAATTGTCATGGAATTAATGTGTAGATACCGGAGATAATTCTAATTTGATGAGGGGCCAAATTAGAAATATCAACACATATATAAATATGTGTATTCATTAGGTTTATGGTCCCCAACTTATACGACCACCAAAGAGAAGTTTTTTCTTTTTCTCTTCTGCATCCCCATCAACAGAAAGAGAGGGACAAAGGATTCAGATTCACCTTTATCATTAAGGGTCGTAGCAAGTTGGAAGATCGAACCCAATAAAGAGACGATCGCTTCAACATCCATCAAGCCCAGCAATGGATTCAGGTGCGCTTCTATAATCTAATTTATGTTCTTCATCTCATGAATCGATAGGGCACAATATAATTTCTAACACATGCAGGTCAAGTTTGCCGTTTTGGTTACATTACTGTACCGAACGGGCCTGCACTATAGGATTAGAGTCTAGAATCTCATCCACTTACTTGACATCCTTTCTTGACTTCAAATTCCGAACCCTCGTCTGACCTCCTTGAATTACATCTTGCTTGACTCCTTCTACCGTAAATTCTTAGTTTCGTGTTTAGTAAGATGACTACACTAGTATATGCCCATAGGTTAAACACATGGCTAGAGGGATTGCATTGACAATTAATATGCATTGAGATTTTATTTGAGTTATAAAGGCAATTATTTTCCTATAAATATGATCTTAAGGATTAGTTAATTCTAAGTTAGGTAGTAGCATATTACCGCTTCCAAAAGATAGTTGGAATTTTGATTTGATATTACAAGGTGATATACACAAGAGGATAGCTAGATCGAGAAAACAAATTGATTTGATTTTGCGTCTTGATTTTTGAAGGTCTTTGAACATTTATGATTTATTGAGTTATAGCTATACATCTTTTGGAGGGATATAAATTTGATTTGAAAAGGATCATAAAATTTTACACTATGATTTACGATTAACCAAAATTTGAGGATGATTAATAAATTGTGGTAAAATGTTTTTGAATTAAATTACGTCATATGAACTATGATTTATAAAGTTATTTAGATTTCGAGTTTAAAACCTTGATTATGGATATTTAAATTTTGGTGAATTTTTTTTTTTGAAGAATAGTTATGACTTATGGGAAGCTAGATATACATATTTGAAGGATATAGAATTAAATTCGGGAGTTATTTAAATGTTTCATTTTGTAGTATAAATTTCGGTTGATAAACTTATTAAATGTTGAGTTTAAGGTTTGGAAAAAAAATTATTTATTCGATTTACGATTCAAGAGGATTGTTCGAGATTGACTAGAGATTTAAAATTTTGATTAAAGTTGACAGTCTAAGATAATTGAAAATTTTGGTAGACTATCTTGAAAATTTTAATGAAAAACTTTCGAGGAACTTGAAATTTTAGATTAGATCATATATTGGTGAAGGACCAAGAAACAAGTAAGGTCACCCTAGTGAGATAGAAGTATTCCACATTAGATTGTTATACCACCTATGATTATGATATTGCATATACACAAATATAGTTAGTCATCGACCAAACCGATGAACATATCTTTGACTTACTCGACCTTCCCTCAAATTTAGATCTTTAATCATGACCATCTAGTTGTTGAAACTTAGAAATGATTAGAATCATTCCCTTGACCATACCCTTATCTATGAGACCATTTTCTAGAAACTGTGTCTTTAACTTATCTTAACTTCGTGCTTTAACCTTTTATTTTGTGCATTAATTAGTATCTTATGAAAACCCACTTTCTATTTTTGATCATTTGGTGTTCCCTATCGTGACTTTGATATTTGGAGCACAATACTAGGCTTTTCCTTCCAGCAAATTTCACATGCAAGACCTAGACGAGCTCACCTTCATGTAGGTATATCATGTCCCACTAAAACACGTTCCCTTGTACTCTATTTTATGGTACGACCTTCGGGCCATAAAGACTCAACCATAACCCCTACCATGGTACCGATATGGACTCCACCTCGACTCAATTTTTCGACCTAATATATGATTGCGGTCTACTAAATCCGTTAAATGCTTACCCTTGTGTTTTATCTTGACTGCTTAACCCTTGTCATTTTATTTTCTTGTATTGATTTACTTAGACACATAACACCGTTCACACTCCAATATTGCAACCTTACCTTTCTCCCTTCCAATTAAATTGCTTTGCTTATATTTCACTATGATTTCTCCATTGTTTATGCAACCTTGTTCCTTGTATGATTCCCTTTTACGAAATAAAATTTGATCATGACAATCTTGGACTAGTAGAGGTTAGATTGGAGAACCCCACAACATGGATAAATAATATAGTGGTTAAGTTAAATGCAAGATTACGAGGTATATATGGGACATAAATAAATGTGCGATAAATCCAAATAGATGAAGTGAGAAATGTTATAAAACAATCAAGGGTAAATAGACTTCTCAAATTTACAAAATTTGTTTCGAGGTAACTAAATATCGAATGAAGAATTTTCTGAAGTGTTGGTGGTTTAAGAACCAAATTTATATACTAAATTTATGGATGCAAATTTTTGATAAAGAAAAATGTTGACATTGCCTTCGATGACATATAGTGTTATGATGATATTTTCAAGGATAACCAATTGTTGAAGAAAGAAACCTTTACATTTTTGATGCATGGAAAATTAAGTTGTAAGATGATTATGAATAAGAAGTTAAGATGAGTTACATTTCTACCATCAAGAAGGTAAGATTGTTGAATTCAAAATTTCGAGAGAGAGACTAATAATTATTTTAGAAAATTTTCAATTATGATGATAGAAGATTGAGTTATGAAGGTATACTGTTAGTTTTCGAGATTTATCATTGAAGACGAATTTTTTGATACCTATAGATGCATCGTACATTGACCAATAATACAAATTGTAGAAAGAAGATTTTAACTTTTACTTGGGCCAAATTGGTTGAAGATTTGGAATTTTAACTTGGGAAGATAGATAAGTGAGCTGGTATAATGGAGATTATGGAATTCAAAATTTGAGACTATTCTATGACGAGATAGAGGAAGTTGGAGTACATTTATAATCATATTTGTTTTGTTTAATTTTTAAGGGGCATAGTATGAAGTAATTCTTAGGAAGAACGATTTATGATAAGTGAATATTGATGATATCAAAGGATTAAGGAGTTTATTGCCTACTTGTGAGGTTGCCCCTTTTTAAGGTTAATGTTAGGGTTGATCAAGCTTAGTCATTGATTGGTTGTCATATACATGATCATAATCTAAACAACCATCGAATTTTTGTTCTAGTCGATCGAATGACATATTGTCATCGGAATGTCGCTCGCCTCCTCGACGAATATTTTGTTTGCATTCTCGTCCCAAGAAGATCTCGTAAATCTCTTCGAATAAACTCTTTCCATCCCCTTCGTCCTACCTACCCTAATTTTTTTCTAAATTTTAAGGACAAAATTCTTTTAAGTTGGATAGGATGTAAACCCCCTAAATTTTTACTATGATTTTAAAATTTATTTATTTTGATATGGATTTATTTTTGTATCGTACATCGAGTGCGAATGCGTAAAATACGTAAATTTAAAATATTTATTTATTCATATACAAAATATTTGATTATAGTTTATATATATAGAAACCGATATTTTGTTATTGGTATGAGCAAGTATTTTCTATCAAAACGGCATACCACGATAATTACTCAAACCTTTATTTTTTACTTTTGAAAGACTATTTTATTTAGTAGTAATTTAGAAAAAACCATGAATTATGTAAATATTTTGTTTGCATACAAGGTACATGAAATTTATTCATGTATATATTGTTGATTTTCGAAATTAATTTATTATTATTTTATATTATTTATAAAAAGACATTTTTAAAATAGTTTGATTTAATGTTTGATTATTATGGAAATTTAAATTTGAGTTATCTTATCTTTATTTAAAATAGTTCTAAATTAAAGTTGTGATTTAAATTGGAATTTGGATTTGGTTGAATTGGCTTTAAATTTATAAATTAAGTGATGAATTATC
Source organism: Iris pallida (assembly GCA_029216955.1). NCBI lineage: Eukaryota > Viridiplantae > Streptophyta > Magnoliopsida > Asparagales > Iridaceae > Iris > Iris pallida. The sequence goes on along the minus strand of JANAVB010006397.1, from coordinate 14,405,240 downwards.
TGTTGGGGATTTAAATAAATCCTAATTCCTATCCAACTGGGAATTCCCACCTCCTATAAAAGGAGAGGTACTCCTCCAGAAATTTTTCATCTACAACTACAGATGTGCATCGTGTCTGTGTCCACCGTTCTTATTCCATATTATACAATTACATTATTCCTATGTTGGACACATCCCCGACACAATCAAAACCTAAACCTACGACCTCCATGTCCGCAGCGAACGAGCCACCACCATCGCCCCGCTGTTCCGGCAACTCCCAACTACCACTGTCATTACCATCCTAAACCCAAATCCCCGGCAGTTGGCCGCAACCTCTGTCTACCGGCGCACCAGACCACCCCACAGCCTTACTCCGACAATACCTCCGACACCACCACCAGCATCTACCCTTTGCCACCCCGACCTTCCCCACAAATCCACCACGGCCATCATCACCGTCATCCCCAAAATCCCACCCCGGCAAAACATCACCACCACCAAAATCTTCGAGACATCAGAAGAAGAGGAGGAGGCAGAACCCTTACCTCCGCCTGGCCGACGAGTCTCTCCCGGCGACCTCGGGTTAGTGAACACCTCGCCCCGCCCCCGTGCCGTGCAGTACGGTCGTTCGTCGCTCCTCTGGATTACGGCCGTCGCCTCCACGAATCTCCGCCGCCGTCGTCTACTGGCGATCAGCGCCGCGCCACCATGGATAGCCCAGATCCGGCGACCCGATGAACTCATCCACCCGACTCCGCGCCACCACCGGCGCTGACCGCACCCAGCCGCCGCCTTCCGCCAGAGTCGTCCTCTGGAAACCCTCCTTCTCCGCCGTGCGCACGATGTCGGAGCTGCCCCTAACCGCCGGCGCCTGTCCATCCGCCTCCGCTGATCCTCTACTCGCACCGATCTCCTCCGCGCCCTTCCATCACTTTTCGGCCGTCGCCTCCACCTCCTCCGACGCTGCTCGACCGCCGATCACACCATTGCTCCGCCGGAGCTTCGCCAGCGAATTGCCTAGGTAAGCCCTTCCGTCCGTACCAGCTCGCTCTCCACCGTGAGCGCCCGACCACGCCGGAGCCACCGCCTCTGGTGAGTCCCGATCGCCAAACCCTTTTTTTCTTTCTTTCTTCACTCCTCCTCCTTTCTATCTCGTGAATGTATTGGGGGGGAATGGCTGGGTTATTACTGTTATTAGTTGTATAAGATTATTATTATTATTATTATTATTATTATTATTATTATTATTATTATTTAAAAGAGGAGAGCAACATAGGTTCTGATGATATTTTTTTTGTTACTTTTATTTATATTCTTATCATGAATTTTGTATACAGTATAATAATTAGAGTATATAGTATGTATATTATTGTAAGTACTATTATTGATACTACTATTAGGATATTATTCTGTTTTTATTAAATAATTAGATAGTTATCATTTTTCAAAACTATGTTTGACAACTCATTGGTCTAAAATATTTTCCTAGACTTCATATAAATATTTTTGGGACTAATAAAATTTAGTTTCTACTTAGAAACTGCTATTTTTACATGATTGGAGTTTTTTTTAAAAATAATTTTCGGTCAACCTAAATGTATTTTTACTAATAAAAAGGATAGTTACCAAATTTTATTTTCAAGTATATGTTAATATCTTGACCAATAAAAATGTACTTTATGAATTGTATATATATAGTATTTTCAAGTATTTGCGTGAAAGTATTTTCTAAAATTAGTATATGAACCTCTATCTCCACAAAATTTTTCTCGATTACCACAATTCCTGACTAATCATCCTTCCTTATTTTTCTCGTGAATTCAGACTCTTCCCCATCGGATATGGCAATTAGGCAACTGGGACTTTACGGAACATCGCACCACCAGGCGACACCCCAGGCAAGATACCTTGCCATAATTTACTGTTTATAAATTTGTCTGCATCTTATTTATTGCATATCACTGTGTATTTATTTTCATTCCTTTTAACTGTGCCATTATTACAGTTCCTGCCTTACTTCCTGCTCAGTGATATTAGCTGTACCTTGTTATTTATCCTTTGATTGCATGTGAACCTAGAGTTAAGGGACTACCACTAGTTTAGTGCATTACATAAACTTTGACACTGTTGTGCCACGAGGTGTGTGAGTTATGAGTAGCATATAGCCTACGGACTTGCGTGTTGGCTGATCACTGATGCGTGCAGGACGTGCGTTAGGTTTAACTGTCAATATTTGTATGTTAGAAGACTTGACGGTTAGTAGTATTACATGGTCGTGGATGCGACCTGATAGGTACATTGGGTGGAGAGAACATTTCCTTATCGTATGGGCTTCGATTGCACTTCCCTTGTAACCCGGAAGCTCCGTTGGAGATACGGGTATGAGCCTCTCAGGTTGGCCACTGTCATTTTTGAACGTCATGCGCTTAGGTTACTGGTGCCCAAGTGGGGACTATACCAGATCCCATTTATAGCCAGGGCTCATACGACGAAAGGTTTGTTCTCAACTGCATGTTCACTTTAGTATGGTTAGATTACCTTATTATGTCTTGTCACTTTCTTTGATTGTGGCATATTTTATATTCAGTATTTATATGGCATGTTTATTGTATCTTGTTACGTCCCTCTCAGGACCTGGTTATCTCGCCAGGTGTGTGTGTTCTTGTCTTTCGCAGGTGTTCTAGCCGTGGCCATGGTTGTCACTATTTCTTCGAGGATGATTGCGCTTGATCGTCTTCGCTTCGCCTATCAAACTTATTTTATTTTCTATGTATTTTTCCTTACTTGTTGGTAGTGGATTTGTCTCCGCCCAACGATTGTATACATGACAAATTCAAAGTTGCTCTTATATGATTATTTATCTTTGTGGATGAGATTTAGTGCCTTGGTTACTGCATTTTACAGCTTATGTATACATACGATGGTCCATATACTTCAACTGGCATGATTACGTTTTAGTCCTACGTATTTTGGGATTGGGGCGTTACAAGGTACACTATTACTTTTGATATGCCAATATGATCCAATGTGGATATACTATTCGCTTGGTATGTTAGGCTGCCTAGAATTAAGGCACTAATTTTTATAAACTGTTCAATTTTCTTTTGCTTTATTAGACATAAATCTTATATCATGAGTTAGAATTGCCTATTTTTAAATTCTATTTTGCTGTAAGTGGGGTAGCATTTCTCCTAACCTAGCAATCTGCAGTTCTTGTGATCTATTGACAAGGTAATTGACTGACACTAATATGTTTACTTAGAATATATAATTCAGAAGTCCATAACCCATTAGTCAACCAAGGCCCTAAGGATAAGAAGATAGTAGGATGCCTATATAAGCAATAACACCAGGTAAGGTTTTGATTTTCCCAAAACTCGAACTACTTGTGCCTCCTTTCAAAAAAAAAGAAAAATCTCGTCTACTTATATTTTGAATATTCTGATCAATGCTACTATTACAGCCTAGTTTTGCAAGCTTACCCTTTTATCGAGCTTGATTCGAGACATATGTTTATTGCGGATGCCCGCTAACATATTGTCTAATCAGAATCATTGTATTACGGTCTGATCAACCATGATACATTTGGTTCGCTCTTCATTTAATTGCCCTACATGGATTGAGATATAGAGGTATCCAGGATCTCATCCGCGACTGTATTAACAATTCCTTTTGAATTATACATCTGCCCTTGAATCACGTAATTGTATTCGATGACATCTTTCTTGAATTCCTTATTGCTTTTGTCCTTCACTAATTGGAAAGACGAACAATTGTATTTGATAGATAGAGAGTATCTCCATGGCTATGATAGTTGTATATATAAGTGCAGCTACCATCGGCCAGCCCGGGGACTAGAACCTTGCCTGGAGTTACTCGTTCTCCTCTCGACCCTCAAGCTACTATCAGAATCTTTCTAACCTCATTATTTCTAAAACCATATCCTAGCTTCTAAGGTGCGTAGACTGTAAGCCTTCAAAATTCTTGGAATATCCGAGGATTACCGATTGATTAGAATAATCTTCCCATTAGAATGATAGTTAGTGCCCCATGGACTCCCACTTTCCATTTAGATTATTTTGTACCCCGGCCGTGTTATTAATATTCGGAGCACGAGACCAACTGTTATCTTCCAACAAACTTTATATGCAAGATCTAGACGAGTCCACCTTCATCTAGATATATCATGTCCCACTCAAATCCGTCCCCTTGTACTCTATTTTTGTAGTACGACTTTCAGGACAAAAGGACTAGCTATAACCCTTACCATAATGCCGGTACACTTTTCGACTCCCATTAGAGCCTCAACTTCGACTTAATTTGTTCGACCCAACATATGGTTGTGATCTACTCGAAGCCCACTATGCACATGTCACTAGTGTGCCACTCAATTGAGGTCTCATGTGCTCCTTAAACATAAAAGTCACTGAAGGCGCATTTTTTGGCTTTGGGAACCTAGCTAACTAACTTGACTGGCAACTAGCTCAACCCCTTGGATAGAAACCTATTCTAGGATACCCTAATCTAGTAAGAATAGTTTTATCATTGGGATCTTGTCTACTCCATATAGATTGAAATCCAAGGTTCATCCAACCAACGAGTGATATCCAAATAGAAAACCCATTAAGGCCCAGTAAAACCCATCCAGACAAACCCCCATAGTTGGTCTATAAAACCGAACTATTTGAAATAGGTCCCCATACCTATTATGTAGTCTCTGTAACACCCAGTTTTCTGAAATTGGGATTTTTTTGAAAATTTATTATTTTTATTATTTAATAATGGTGTTTTAGTCATAATATGATTTTTGGTGATTTTAGTTAATTTAAAACTATTTTCTAAGTCATGACTTATGACTTTGTGATTTTACTAGTATAACCCTAGTGTAAACCCTAGAGATTTCATAACCTAGAGACTACCATGACCATGTAAGCCTAACCATGTGATTAGGATATCAAATTACCACTTTTTAGTCAAAAGGGTATTTTGGTAATTTATTAGAATTTATTTGGATTTATGTAGTTTATTATTATTTAATTAGTTGATTAGTGTCATGTTAGTCCCTAACCTAGTTTACCCTAACCTAGAGATTAGTCACTAACCTAGGAGGCTAATGTTAGATATTAGCTTTAGGTGTAAATATCTAGGTTTGATAACATCTAGATATTTCACTTTTTAGATATTTTAGAACCTAAATATCTAACCCCTTAGTCAAAGACTTAGGAGCTAAGTTTGCAAGGTGGTAGGACACTCTCCCCTACCCCCATGGCAGCCTAGCACTAGCCCCCCTTCCTATATTAACCTATCATTCCATTCATGATCAATTTTTACATGAATTAAACCTAGAAAATCCACCACCTTCAAACCTTGATAACTTGATCAATTTTGATCCAAATCACCTCTAGTTTCTTGCATTGGAACCCCCTACTATTGAGGATACTAAGGGAGGCTAGCTAGCAAGGTTGAACATCAATTTGGCCATCTCAAGTGAAGAGGACAAACTCCCCCTACCTTGGTTTCATTGGATTTTTGCACTCATAGGTAACATGCCCTAAAACCTATTAATATTGTGATTTCTCTTCATGGTTGCATGCATCTAGGTACCTTAGAACTGTAGGCTAAGTTTGGTGAGATTTAGGCTTGGTTTGGTGTCCGTATCGGACACGTGTCTGTCTCTTGATTTCAGTGTTTGGTGAAATGCCTCATAGGACATTTTGTTCTTGGTTTTCAAAATAAATTACATATTTGTGAAGCTTATTATATGTATATTATATGTTGGTAGGACTGAGTTGATATTAGGGTCCTTTTCGTGTCCAAATTGGACACGAATACACGAGTTGGATACAGCACTGTGCACACTTAGTTTTCTTGAAACCCGACACTGTTTTCTCCACGAATTGGACACGCGGACACATGCCACTTGGCACAGAGGTGGGGGCACCCTCTGACAAGCCTCCTCTCGAGTTTTGTGACACTTTGTGTCGTGTCGAGTGAGAGATTCGACACGTACTGACTGTGCACTACACTGCACACAGTGTTAAACACACACTGACACGGCCTTCGTGTCGTGTCTAGACACGACGTGGACACAAAGTATCAGGCCTAAACCCTAGCCCTAGACCTAGGCTACACCCTGACACGAGCACGACACGTATTGATACGTGTGTCGTATCCACGAGGCTCTGTCCTCGCTGTACGAGACTGCGCCACGCGCGTGTTCAGTCCCCTGCTGTTCGGGACTCACGTAGGACACGACACGACACGTGGAGGGGTGACACTTGGTGGACACGAGGGGGCAATGTCTGCGAATATGCCCTCCAAGTTTCGTGTCTTCTAGTGCAGTGTCGGACACGAATTCGTGTGTGCATTGAATTTGTACTGACAGCACACACATGGAAAACTAAGCTCTGATACGGGCTCGGACACGACACTGTGTGACACTTGGACACGAGACAGACACTGGGACACCAAGCCTAACCCTAGGCGAACCTAGACACGTGACCACGAGACACAAGGACACGTGTGCTGTGTCCTACACGCATGTGCACCTTAGCACGACGCTGTGACACAGTGCACAGTCTGAAACTTACCCGATTGGGATTTTTCACTCCTGGACATGCCGTGTCGTGTCGTGGTGGACCCCTATGGACACACACGACACGTGTACACCTAGGGGCTCGATTACCAACCCTTGGATTAGGGTATTAGCTAGGTTTTGTGTATTAAATTTGGTTTTTCCCACTGTTCAGTTAATGAACAGTATTTCCTGTTATTATTCAGTATTTATTTTGAATTTTAAATAGATTTCTATGTATATATACGTATATTAGTGTGTATATATACTGTATATATGTGTATATAAGTATGTGTGTGTGTATATAAGTATGTGAGTGTGTATATGTATGTATATAAGTAGATATGGATATATGTATATATGCATATATGTATGTGTGTGTTTGTATGTCCCCCCTATCTCAGTTTTCTGAGATCAAACCCCCCCTGCTGTCTACACACACACACACCACTGCCTTCCCATGACCCCCTTCACACACACACCCTCTCACTCTCCTTTCACTCTCTCTCTACCTATATATGTATATATGTTATATATATATATATGTTATATATATATAGGGTATTATATATATATATATATATATATATATATATATATATATATATATATATATATATATATATATATATATATATATATATATATATATATATGTATGTTATATGAATGTGTATATATATATGGTATTATATATAGTGGTTATGTATAGTATTATATATAGTTGGGTATATATTGGTATTGATATATTTATGATGGGTATGTATATATATATATATATATATATATATATATATATATATATATATATATATATATATAGATTATGGTATTATATATATAGTTGACTATATATTAGATATGTAAACATATATGTTATAGACTTGATGTCTTAGCCTATGGCCTATGTATATAGGTAATGTATATATGTCATAGTGCCCTAGGATTACTAGCCTATGGTTAGTAGCAAGTTAGAATTGACCAATAGGTCTAGTAAACCTAGTTTGACTAGATAGTTGACCATTATTGACCAAAGTCAACTATAGGTCAAACCTTGACCTAATTGACCTAGAAATAACTTGGATGAACATAGAAGGACTATTTAACTTGAGTTTGACTAAACCAGATGATTAGGTTAACCATATGGATTATGAGGGTAATCCCATATAGATGAAGATATGTATGGGGTTAAGTGAGAACTTAGAGTTGAGTCATGACTTGAGTTGGAGAATAGGATTAGCTTGATTACAGGATTAAGGTTGGTATTGTACTATATATATTTCATGTAATATACTTTGTATAGGTAATTGTAGTATAGCATCTTAGGTATCCTAAGACAGGTTAGCCTATGTTTGGTTTTGAGTTAGCCTTATAGGGTTTGACTGGATGATTGACCATTAGTCAAGATTAACCTAATTACCTTATTGACTAATCTATGATTAACCAAAACCTTAGTTAGTCTAAGATTGACCTAGACTTTGACCTAGCTTGACCATGTTGACTAGTTTGGCTAGAATGTTTGACCAAGAGTTGACTTTAATCTAGATTAGACTTGTTTAACTTTGTTTGACCTTGTATGACTTAGTTTAACTTCTTGTGACCTAGTATGACTTAATTTGACTTAGTTTGACTGTAGTGTTGACCAAGTTTGACTTTGACCTAGATTGGCTTAGAATTCATATAGATTGCATTGTAGATTTCATTTACCTTTATTTTGGACATGTCATAACTGTATTGCTCTATTTTAGGACATTGTGACCCTGGTACAGACATCTGATATTACATTACTCTTTCCAGAGTAACAGGCGAGTACATTCTCTGATAGTTCTCTCATTTATTTATCGATTACTGTATTTCAGTTCTAGTTAGTTCTATGTGATTCTCTGTATCAACACGTATGGATATTTCTGGATTCATGTATGCGACATATACCTTACTTACTGATCTCTATTACTGGAATCACTGGAATTATTTTTGGAATCATCATTTGGCCGGACTCATCTCGATTCTTGTGTCTTGTACTGGATTCACTTGCTGGACGGGGAAATATTGAGTAAGACATGTAGACATACCCCAAATCTGGAATCTCCAACTAGAATCTACTGGAAGCATAGCCATCTCTTGCCTGATCCGTAAGAGATGTGCCTGATACCTACAACCGTTTACATGTCGACCTCGGTATTTTAAAATACACTGTTAGATCATAGTTGGACTCACCCTGGATTCATTGATCACAGTTGGACTCATTTTGTACTGGAAATTATCTGGTATCATATTATATGAACTGGACTCACACTAGGATTACATTAGACTTATATCGTACTATCTGGACTCATACATGTTATTCTAGTTCAGTTAGCTTTTATTACAGTCTTTATTGCCATAATTCTTCTCTTGTTTTAGTTACCTTTCTTTTCTTGTATCTCACTGTGTCTCTATGCCATCATTACCTGTATAAAACTGCCATGCTCATCAATAAAACTGTCTATAACTGTTTTATAGTTCTTTGTCATTTACTTGGGTTTTTCTAGATGAGTTGTACTCGTTCCCGTCCTGATTGGACCTGTTGAAAATATTACAGATAATAATCCTGAGGACACATGCCTTGCTTACCATGGACCTGGCGAGGGATTAGCTACCTTTGGTTCCGACTCTCAGGAGTGATTCAGGAGATTAGCTAGTAGATTACTTTAGCTTTCATGTTTTGACTTGTTGTATTAAAGTTAAGGTATTGAGTCTGTATTAAGTTGGTTTGAGATATTGTATTATTTTAGTAGTTAGTTGTTGTTGTCTTTAATTCCTTAGGTATAACTTCTGTATTATCTTTTCGTGTTTTAGACTGTGTTTGAGTAGATCATACCCTTTTACTTGTCCTCCATTCGGAGCTGATATCTGGACAAGTACTTTATATACACTGCATGAGATTAGTTAGCAACCTAGGACAGCTTACTACCGCCGACACTACGGCGTAGGCTGGACGTACCCACTTTTCGTGCCCCTATACAGGGTGCGGGTCGTGACACATTTTTAGTGGTGGCCCATGCAGGTCGAGAGTCGCATTAGTACGATATCGTGGTAGTACGGCGACTTAGTTGTACTGCTGCGAGCCTGCGATAGGATTGAGAGATAGGCTTTAACGGAGAGGTTACTCAATCACAGTTAGGACTACTTGAGAGATTCCTGGACAACCCTTGAGAATCTCATTATGAACTTCAAATTGAAAATCCTTTCCCTCTTGTTTTTATTCACCCTCACTCCTTGATGTTTAAAGAATCTTGTACTGTTAACTTCCTTCATCATTATCCCTACTTATATTTTGTCTATATTATGTTGCTAATTTAGCACCAGTTTTGCAAGCTAATCTTTTCGAGCTTGATCATGACATATTTTATTGGGGGCCGGCACCCACTAACATATTGTCTAATCAGAATAGGTGCATGATGGTCTGATCAACCTATTGCATTTTGGTTCGCTTCTCATATATTATTCGACATGGAGGGAGACATAGTTAAATTTGCCCTAGAGTCTCATCCACGACAGCTTTGGCAATTCTCTTCTGAATTATTTCCATCGCCTATGAACCACGTATTGTGCTTAATAACATCGTCTTTGAACTCATTATTGTTTTGCCTTTCACATATTTCAGATGGAAAAGGCACTGTACTTGATAGATTAACCCAAGGTATCATGTTTAGTTTCCCTATCCAAAAGAAGAAATTGTCTTATTTCTATATCCTTGCATCATCCTTTAAATTCTAATTCTTTGATCGTGACCAGTTGACCGGGTCATCCTCCTTATCATCCAGTGTTTGGGGTCTTATTCAATTGAATTAATTCAATTGTGATATGGATATCAAATCCTGGATACTCGTGCTCAGACTTCAATGGTATCGTTCTCCATCTTGTCCAAACTTCGATATATCCTGAAATTGATCAACTTAGATCGTGCCAGGACTAAATCTTCTTTTATATACTGTGTTATTGGATTTCAATGCAATTGACACTCGTACCTTAAACCTTCGATTTGATCATCTTTGGAATGGTAATCCTTCATAATTAATTCCTAGTTGTCTTTACCAGTTTCATATAGGATGGTAGACTGTCCCTTTGTACCTCCTTTTGAGGGTACTAGGCCACCTGTAGCTCAGCACCAGAGGGGTGGAGCTTTTGCGATGACGGTCGAGGAGACCCACGCTGTAGGTGACGGGTTAGCAGTTTATCTTTTCTGTCCTTCCTTTTCCATCTTGTTGTATGATTCCATTAGTACCTGTCAGGATATGCTTGTGATATGCTAGATAGTATAGTTACCCTGTTCAAGACTGTGGAATCACGACCAGTAGGACTATGATTGCATGTTATCTTTTTGACTTTGATTGACTGGAGGTTTGACCTAGAAGGAGTACGACTATCTTAATTTTGAGGACGAAATTTCTCTAAGGAGGGTAGACTTGTAACACCCAGTTTTCTGAAATTGGGATTTTTTGAAAATTTATTATTTTTATTATTTAATAATGGTATTTTAGTCATAATATGATTTTTGGTGATTTTAGTTAATTTAAAACTATTTTCTAAGTCATGACTTATGACTTTGTGATTTTACTAGTATAACCCTAGTGTAAACCCTAGAGATTTCATAACCTAGAGACTACCATGACCATGTAAGCCTAACCATGTGATTAGGATATCAAATTACCACTTTTTAGTCAAAAGGGTATTTTGGTAATTTATTAGAATTTATTTGGATTTATGTAGTTTATTATTATTTAATTAGTTGATTAGTGTCATGTTAGTCCCTAACCTAGTTTACCCTAACCTAGAGATTAGTCACTAACCTAGGAGGCTAATGTTAGATATTAGCTTTAGGTGTAAATATCTAGGTTTGATAATATCTAGATATTTCACTTTTTAGATATTTTAGAACCTAAATATCTAACCCCTTAGTCAAAGACTTAGGGGCTAAGTTTGCAAGGTGGTAGGACACTCTCCCCTACCCCCATGGCAGCCTAGCACTACCCCCCTTCCTATATTAACCTATCATTCCATTCATGATCAATTTTTACATGAATTAAACCTAGAAAATCCACCACCTTCAAACCTTGATAACTTGATCAATTTTGATCCAAATCACCTCTAGTTTCTTGCATTGGAACCCCCTACTATTGAGGATACTAAGGGAGGCTAGCTAGCAAGGTTGAACATCAATTTGGCCATCTCAAGTGAAGAGGACAAACCCCCCCCCCCCGACCTTGGTTTCATTAGATTTTTGCACTCATAGGTAACATGCCCTAAAACCTATTAATATTGTGATTTCTCTTCATGGTTGCATGCATCTAGGTACCTTGGAACTGTAGGCTAAGTTTGGTGAGATTTAGGCTTGGTTTGGTGTCCGTATCGGACACGTGTTTGTCTCTTGATTTCAGTGTTTGGTGAAATGCCTCATAGGACTTTTTGTTCTTGGTTTTCAAAACAAATTACATATTTGTGAAGCTTATTATATGTATATTATATGTTGGTAGGACTGAGTTGATATTAGGGTCCTTTTTGTGTCCAAATTGGACACGAATACACGAGTTGGACACAGCACTGTGCATACTTAGTTCCCCTGAAACCCGACACTGTTTTCTCCACGAATTGGACACGTGGACACGTGCCACTTGGCACAGAGGTGGGGGCACCCTCTGACAAGCCTTCCCTCGAGTTTCGTGACACTTTGTGTCGTGTCGAGTGAGAGATTCGACACGCACTGACTGTGCACTACACTGTACACAGTGTTAAACACACACTGACACGGCCTTCGTGTCGTGTTTAGACACGACGTGGACACAAAGTATCAGGCCTAAACCCTAGCCCTAGACCTAGGCTACACCCTGACACGAGCACGACACGTATTGATACGTGTGTCGTGTCCACGAGGCTCTGTCCTCGCTGCACGAGACTGCGCCACGCGCGTGTTCAGTCCCCTGCTGTTCGGGACTCACGTAGGACACGACACGACACGTGGAGGGGTGACACTTGGTGGACACGAGGGGGCAATGTCTGCGAACATGCCCCCCAAGTTTCGTGTCTTCTAGTGCAGTGTCGGACACGAATTCGTATGTGCATTGAATTTGCACTGACAGCACACACATAGAAAATTAAGCTCTAATACGGGCTCGGACACGACACTGTGTGACACTTGGACACGAGACAGACACTGGGACACCTAGCCTGACCCTAGGCGAACCTAGACACGTGACCACGAGACACAAGGACACGTGTGCTGTGTCCTACATGCGTGTGCACCTTAGCACGACGCTGTGACACAGTGCACAGTCTGAAACTTACCCGATTGAGGTTTTTCACTCCTGGACACGCCGTGTTGTGTCGTGTGGACCCCCATGGACACACACGACACGTGTACACCTAGGGGCTCGATTACCAACCCTTGGATTTGGGTATTAGCTTGGTTTTGTGTATTAAATTTGGTTTTTCCCACTGTTCAGTTAATGAACAGTATTTCCTGTTATTATTCAGTATTTATTTTGAATTTTAAATAGATTTCTATGTATATATATACGTATATTAGTGTGTATATATACTGTATATATGTGTATATAAGTCTGTGTGTGTGTATATAAGTATGTGAGTGTGTATATGTATGTATATAAGTAGATATGGATATATGTATATATGCATATATGTATGTGTGTGTTTGTATGTCCCCCCTATCTCAGTTTTCTGAGATCAAACCCCCCTGCTGTCTACACACACACACACCACTGCCTTCCCATGACCCCCCCTTCACACACACACCCTCTCACTCTCCTTTCACTCTCTCTCTACCTATATATGTATATGTTATATATATATATATATATATATATATATATATATATATATATATATGTTATATATATAGGATATTATATATATATATATATATATATATATATATATATATATATATATATATATATATATATATATGTATGTTATATGAATGTGTATATATATATGGTATTATATATAGTGGTTATGTATAGTATTATATATAGTTGGGTATATATTGGTATTGATATATTTATGATGGGTATGTATATATATATATATATATATATATATATATATATATATATATATATATATATATATATATATATATATATATATATATATATATATATATATATATAGATTATGGTATTATATATATAGTTGACTATATATTAGATATGTAAACATATATGTTATAGACTTGATGTCTTAGCCTATGGCCTATGTATATAGGTAATGTATATATGTCATAGTGCCCTAGGATTACTAGCCTATGGTTAGTAGCAAGTTAGAATTGACCAATAGGTCTAGTAAACCTAGTTTGACTAGATAGTTGACCATTGTTGACCAAAGTCAACTATATGTCAAACCTTAACCTAATTGGCCTAGAAATAACTTGGATGAACATAGAAGGACTATTTGACTTGAGTTTGACTAAACCAGATGATTAGGTTAACCATATGGATTATGAGGGTAATCCTATATAGATGAAGATATGTATGGGGTTAAGTGAGATACTTAGAGTTGAGTCATGACTTGAGTTGGAGAATAGGATTAGCTTGATTAAAGGATTAACGTTGGTATTGTACTATATATATTTCATGTGATATACTTTGTGTAGGTAATTGTAGTATAGCATCTTAGGTATCCTAAGACAGGTTAGCCTATGTTTGGTTTTGAGTTAGCCTTATAGGGTTTGACTGGATGATTGACCATTAGTCAAGATTAACCTAATTACCTTATTGACTAATCTATGATTAACCAAAACCTTAGTTAGTCTAAGATTGACCTAGACTTTGACCTAGCTTGACCATGTTGACTAGTTTGGCTAGAATGTTTGACCAATAGTTGACTTTAACCTAGATTAGACTTGTTTAACTTTGTTTGACCTTGTATGACTTAGTTTAACTTCTTGTGACCTAGTATGACTTAATTTGACTTAGTTTGACTGTATTGTTGACCAAGTTTGACTTTGACCTAGATTGGCTTAGAATTCATATAGATTGTATTGTAGATTTCATTTACCTTCATTTTGGACATGTCATAACTGTATTGCTCTATTTTAGGACATTGTGACCCTGGTACAGACATCTGATATTACATTACTCTTTCCAGAGTAACAGGCGAGTACATTCTCTGATAGTTCTCTTATTTATTTGTCGATTACTGTATTTCAGTTCTAGTTAGTTCTATGTGATTCTCTGTATCAACACGTATGGATATTTCTGGATTCATGTATGCGACACATACCTTACTTACTGATCTCTATTACTGGAATCACTGGAATCATTTCGAAATCATTTCTGGAATCATCATTTGGCCGGACTCATCTCGATTCTTGTGTCTTGTACTGGATTCACTTGCTGGGCGGGGAAATATTGAGTAAGACATGTAGACATACCCCAAATCTGGAATCTCCAACTAGAATCTACTGGAAGCATAGCCATCTCTTGCCTGATCCGTAAGAGATGTGCCTGATACCTACAGCCGTTTACATGTCGACCTCGGTATTTTAAAATACACTGTTAGATCATAGTTGGACTCACCCTGGATTCATTGATCACTGTTGGACTCATCTTGTACTGGAAATTATCTGGTATCAGATTATACGGACTGGACTCACACTGGGATTACATTAGACTTATATCGTACTATCTGGACTCATACATGTTATTCTAGTTCAGTTAGCTTTTATTACAGTCTTTATTGCCATGATTCTTCTCTTGTTTTAGTTACCTTTCTTTTCTTGTATCTCACTGTGTCTCTATGCCATCATTACCTGTATAAAACTACCATGCTCATCAATAAAACTGTCTATAACTGCTTTATAGTTCTTTGTCATTTACTTGGGTTTTTCTAGATGAGTTGTACTCGTTCCCGTCCTGATTGGACCTGTTGAAAATATTACAGATAATAATCCTGAGGACACATGCCTTGCTTACCATGGACCTGGCGAGGGATTAGCTACCTTTGGTTTCGACTCTCAGGAGTGATTCAGGAGATTAGCTAGTAGATTACTTTAGCTTTCATGTTTTGACTTGTTGTATTAAAGTTAAGGTATTGAGTCTGTATTAAGTTGGTTTGAGATATTGTATTATTTTAGTAGTTAGTTGTTGTTGTCTTTAATTCCTTAGGTATAACTTCTGTGTTATCTTTTCGTGTTTTAGACTGTGTTTGAGTAGATCATACCATTTTACTTGTCCTCCATTCGGAGCTGATATCTGGACAAGTACTTTATATACACTGCATGAGATTAGTTAGCAACCTAGGACAGCTTACTACCGCCGACACTGCGGCGTAGGCTGGACGTACCCACTTCTCGTGCCCCTATACAGGGTGCGGGTCGTGACAGTCTCCACCCCTTAGAATGTGAATCCATTCGTAACCCTTATTCCATCTACCTGGAAGTCGCTATACGATCTTGTATTGCATTTATACCCTTGCTCGTGTGTTTAAATAACCATGAAAAGGATCACAATCTTGATTTTCCGAATTCTATTCTATTTTGGAAACTTGTTTAGAATTTCAAGAACGAAATTTCCGTATTACGTGGATTGCAAGCCCTCTAAGAAGCGAAGGGTTCTTCGATTTAGCAAGTGACTAGACTAGAGTAGCCCAATCTAGCAAATTGGTCAATGGCTCATAGACTTTCTTTCTATCTGTATCTTTGAATACTCTCTACCGCTCTGGAAACTCATATTCGCTTCCGATTATTTTTCCTTATCTTCCTGCCCTATCTATTACGGAGCGACGAAAGGTCATGCTTATTAGAATTTACCAATATTTCTTAGCTACTTATGTAAATTTGTTACATGTTAAATTTTGGGTTGCTGATAGATAGGAGAGGGTTGTAGATGTCTTATACTATAGATATCCATCGGTAGTTACTTTTTGCAATTAGCTGGAGGATTACAATGTTATGACGCCAGGTATTTGAAGTGGGTAGTGTGACCAAAGGTGGGTAGAAGTCCTCGATGATTCGTAGTTACAAAATGGCTAGGAGGAGGATATAAATAGTTCTGAGAAATTAAAATTCGAGGATATTGTGGTAATGGTGGATTTATTCTTTTTAATTTTTATGTTTGAATTTTTGGCATGTTTATGAGTTAGAATTTCGAGGACGAAATTATTTTAAGGTGGGTAGATTTGTAGCTCTCCTTCCCGAAAATTTTGAAATATTTTTATTTTATTTATTTTATTTAAATGTTGATTTTAGATTATTATAAATAATTATTTAGTTTATTATTACGGTAGATGATTTTAGTCATTGTTAGGAATTGAGTACAAGGTAATTAGAAATCAGGGCACGGATAGTGTAGTGACGTGCTTTGACTAGTGTATTAGCCATGCCAAGGAAGGTCAAGCCATAGTGATGCCCTAACTAGAAAAACCAGGCTAAGCTGTGACATGACCATTATAAATAGTTTAATTATTTATATTTAATATTATTTGACATTAGGAGACCCGGTTGTACCAAACCAGCCCGGACTGGACCCGAACTGAGCCCAAGCCCATGTAGTCATGCGGTACGTCCAATGACAGTCGGGTTGATGCATTTTGGTATGATCGTGTCGTACTCCATTTTAGTGATCTAATGGATATTTCTAAGTATTCTTATTTAAATATTATAAATATCATTATTATTTGATATTCAATGATAATTGTATATAAATAGGTCCTTGTACATTTTTGGGATAATTAGACTGTGCAAGATGGTATATACACCATTATTAGTTTATGGAATTTCGTTATTATTATTATTTTTATTGAGGTTATCATTATATAATATTAGTCAAATTATTGGTTATATTATTTTTAAAGAATAAATGTTTTAATATGTATATGTAATATTGAGGTTAATTAGATTCATGGATATTAATATATATATATATATATATATATATATATATATATATATATATATATATATATATATATATATAAGCCAGGAGGCGCTGTTCTCACGTCTCCAACTCGTTCTGGGCAGCCCTGGTTTAGGACGTCCTCAGGTTATCCCGCGACTTCTGGGAGTTGTTCTGCCCAGGATTGCTCGCGTCCTCCCTGTCGGCGTTGCTCCGTTCCGCCCCTTTTGTTGTGCGCGTTTTGCGCTTTCTTCTTTGTTTTCCCTTTTTGTCGCGAGAGCGCGCTTACTTGTATAGGCTTCGGCTTTTTGCGCCTATTACTTCAATAAAGTTTCGGGTTTCCTAATATATATATATATATATATATATATATATATATATATATATATATATATATATATATATGGATATATGGATATTTGGGTGCTTATTAAATAATTGTGAAAATATACTCGCATTATTGTTTTATAAAATAAAGTGAATATATATATAGAGTTATATAATTATATACGTATAAATGTGTACATATATAGGTATACATATATACGTGTGAAGGTGTATGAATATATAAATATATATTAAATATATTTGCTTGTTTATGTAAATATAAATATACGTATAAGTGGGTATATATAGTATATATGTATGTGTTTGCGTATATATATAGTATAATTGTACCTATATATATATATTTATATATATATATATATATATATATATATATATATATATATATATATATATATATAGTAGCAAAATATATATAAATATATATATATAGTAGTAAAGAAAAAAAGAAGAAGATATACATATAGTAGTAAAGAAAAAAAAGATTTAAAATAAAACCCGGGCCAAGACTAACCCAGGCCGAGCAGACCCCAGGCCCAGCCCAGCTGGGTATCCCCCAGGCCAATACCAACTTGGCAGCTCCTCAGTCGAGCTTTACAAGCAAACCGAGAAGACCCCCATACCCGACCTTATATGTATAAACAGAGCGTGAGAAGGGTTGCGAAAAAACTCAAAAATCCTAAATCCTAAGGCAAACCCACACTCCATGACGCCGCCACCCCGCGCGGACCCTCGGTCGCCGGCGCCACCCGCCGTGCATGGCCGGAGCTGGCCGCGCGCAGCGCCACGCATGTGACAGCGGCAACAGCAGAAGTTGCGACCACAGGGGCAACTTCGTAAAGAGTTTTCGCCACGCGTAGTGGATCATTCGTCGATCTACAACTTCTGATATGAACACAACCTATACGGCTCTCCATCCCTTCAAATAGTTTGAATTTAGGTACCCTATGTTGCTCGATAAATCGACGCGAACATTGACGAAAAACTGATCCAAAACAGAGTATTAAAACAGTCGAAACCCTCATGTTTCGAGATGGATTCTGATCAACCTATTAGTAATTCTGGAAACTTTTCTGAATGGTATTTTAGACCACATGTATCCCTTCAAATCCTTTCTTTTATTTTAATTTTTCATTCACTGGATGTAAAGATATTCGAACCCAAAGTTTGTGAAAAACCTGTTTTCAAAAATATAGAAAATTGGAAAACTCATCCACACGACATGCGTCCCGCCATTCTGGATGATGTGGTCGCAAACCGAAGGCATCTAAAGGTGCGTAACGACTTCATGGTCGTGTGGGCTTTGACGAAATTCAAATTGGTCCCGTGTGCGTGACGAATTTGATGCGTATCCGTCAAAATTCACCGTATCGGCCTCTGTGCAAATTTTCAATTACTTTGTGCACGCTCGTCATATCGAGACGAAACTTACACCAACAGGACCATATCATTTTTCTGGTCCTGTATGCCAAGTTTGGTCCCATTCTGAGATAGTTGAATCAGAACGCCGTTTTGCGGGCCCCATGGTCCGACTCGACGGGTGATTTTGTGCACGGCCCGCTGGAATCCAACTCTGGACATACGGTTGAGTTCGTATCGGAAAATCGGACCTGTTAAAATATAGTTTGACGATTTTAGAGACCGTTGACTCTAGCACGCTTTTCGGTGCAAAGCGGGTCCAACGGCGAATATCGTTTTGCCCAAAATTACCGTTTTGCCCCTGTATCCAGAATTGGACTTAAGAACAGGTAATCCTAGCTAATTTGACTATTCTGAGAATGTTGGTACTGTTTATTTCAGCATCTGGAGACTTCTGTATGTGTTGACTGATTGTGGCTCATTGAGTGGTATAGTATTATTGGTTTCTCCAGCTAAGGACTTCAGACAAGTGTACTTTCTGATTGTTTTTGATTTATAGTAGTCTTATCATTTCATTTCTATACATATATCTTGCTGCTTGTTGACACGCTCGTCACACGGAGTAGTCGGAAGGAGAAATATCCTAGTAGACATGTGGACTACCCAGAACTATCCCCCGTATTTTTCGTGAATGCTAGCAGCTGCACACGACACGTGCAATATGCCTTATTTAACCCTAGCCGTTCATATGTTGAAAATGATATTTCACACCACATAGGTAGATGTCTTTTTATTTTTCCTTTACTTCTCCACCGTGCCATGTCATCAGTTATCTTCCGGTTTTCATATCTCATATGTTATTTTCATGTCTTGTTAATTCTATTATGTTTTCGCATTATCGTCGATTTGTGTACTTGTTCCATTCCTGACTGGAAACCAACATTTTTCAGGTTAGCCACGATCACTCTTAGCATTGGAAAGGCTTGGGTATGCCGAGGTCAACCTAGAAATAGAAAGCAATTGTATCAATTTTATTAATTATAAAATCTTGTATTTTCTTTAATTATAAATGTTGTAATAAATGTAGAAATGTGAATGAGCAGCAAATATTATTTCTTGAGCATTTATTTCTTGTGGGCGTGACAACGTTCTACCGCCGACTCTGCGGCGTAGGCTGGCTTGGACACGTCTCGTATTCGAAAAAGCGGGTGCGGGTCATGACAATCATAACCTTGTCCACGTATACTTGATCTTTCCTTTGTAATGATCTTTCCTTCTCAAATAATTTCTCTCTCGAAGATCCCTCTGTTTGCAAGCGGCTCCAATAATGTGACAAAAGTGTAGTGTCCCGTCCCACTCAATCAATCGGAGGAATCAAAATGCCGACGACGTTCAGACTTAGCCACGCAACGGCTTGCTCGAAGACTCGTTCAGTTGGGTGGCTTCGGTGAACTTGCCTCAGCTTGGCCTTCACACTAATAAAACAAAAGTTTTCAAATGCACAAGTAGGCTTGATAATAAAAGAGATACTTCCACATAGCTAAGAAAATAATCCCAACTTGGGTCGGATTGTCTTAGAACATGGAAAAAGGTCCCACGGTCGGCTTAGAAGTATTGCTCAGCGTACATTCAAAATGATACTCGGTCCTTCATTCCGTGGCTTGGGAGAAGGAAGTTGGTCTAAATTTCTAAGTTGCCACAATGATGGAATTGCCTAAGTCACAGGCGTCGCCCGCATGAATGCTTGATAAAGCATGTACGGTCCCCATCATCTAGGACTTGGCATTGTCTTGCTCGTCCCACGGGTTAAGTTACAGTGCACGTTGCAGAGCACGGATTGTGGCGTAAGTCTAGGCACCCAAAGAACTTGGTTGTTCAAGTCGAACATGTACACGGCACGTTCTCTCGATGCAAGGCTTGGTATAGCTTTTGCTAGTCAAGTCATTGCACAAATACGTTAGACAAGAGTTTGGCTAGGCTATCGAAGTCAGAGCAAGCACTGTCCCCTGTTATCTGTGGTTGTCAAGTCACATAGCCCCACGATCTCAAGGCTCATCGTATAAAGTATGTAACTTGAGCGATAGTGTCGCCTAGAGAATAAGGTCTGTCTAAGGTACGAGCCATAGTTGGTTAGGGAAAATCATGCCACGAACAAAGAAACACGTTGTGTTCAAGTTAAGATGGAAGACTACTTAGTAGTCGTTCCCTGGATTTCAAACGATAGAAGTTCACGCGACTGGTTGTCGCCGAGATCGGTCCCGCTACTTGGGAGTCTCGATAAGGAAGATCACGAGATCGTTCTCACTACTTGGGAGTCTCAATAAGGAAGTTTATGAGATCGGTCCCGCTACTTGGGAGTCTCGATCAGGAAGTACACGAGATCGGTCCAGCTACTTGGGAGTCTCGATAAGGAAGTTCCCGAGATTGGTCCCGCTATTTGGGAGTCTCGATAAAAAGTTGAAAAGCATGGTCATGATTAAGGAAGGACTTGGTAGATCAAGTTGAGTCTTACATGGTCATTGGACAACTTGCGCGTAAGGGGGAATTCCTCGAACGATCCTAGGGCACCGGGTTCGTGTCGGCCTAGGAGGAATTACAGATATTGTACGACATTCATCGATGGTACGACTCGATTGAAGTAAACCATTACAATATAGGCTGCGGGTCATTCGGTGGAAGCTCGTACCTCGCCCGCGAATGGTCACCGTATACAAAGATCCAGTATAGCTTGACATTGCTAGTGATCGCTCATATAGATGTATTGGCATAAGAGCGGCTATCCATGTGTATACCTTTGGATTGCGTCGAGTACTAGCATGTTACGAGTTGGGTTAACAAGGTATGTTTATAGCAAGCGCTAACCTTGAATCGGCATGAGTTAGGTGTGCATTGTTGTAACACTATTCTAGAGCCTATGATTTGGCTATAGCAAGGACACGTGCTTCAACATGAATGTGACATTGTCATCGAGTCGTCTCGAGTTAAGTCAAGAAGGGCCGTAAGGCAAGTTGGTTACGTCTGGTTGATCCTTGGGAGGCACGACCTCGATCTTAAGGTACGATCAAGTCTATTGGCACTACCAGCATGAGTCGTCCCCTTGACGTCGTTGGTACAAGAACGGTTTAGAGGCTCATAAAAACAAGTGAAAGTCTTGGCACAGGTGAGTTTGCATAAGTTTCTACTTGGTGAGGCATTGCCTCGAATGTGTATTGAAGTCACGAATAGAGTATAGCACGACCCTGTTGTTGCGTTGCCAAGTATAGGCCAATACGACTTTGTCCTAAAATTGATCCTAAGACAAGACTAAAAAGACAATCAAAAGGGATTAAGCTGCACAAAGTAAATAAACATGTCAATTTTGTATGGGTGGACGAGGAGCTCACTCCACCAGTACAGTTGAGTACTGACACCCACACAATTTTCATGTGCAGACACATGTCGAAGCCCAATGGCACGGAGCTCGCTTGGATGCGTCGAGGCACAGAGTTCCTTGGCATTTCGAGGCATGTGACCACATAGAGTCAGAACTTATACGGAACATAATGTATGGACATCGCCATTTCGAAGAATCTGCCACTCATCGTCTTTAAGCTTGTATTGAGAATTAAGAGAGAGGAGAGTGCCTTGTAACATGAGAGAAAAGTAAGCATGAGAGACTTGTAATTTGGATTCGTGCCACATTGTAATCTTTGTTCAATATTAATAAAAGAGTATTTTGTATGACTTGTGTTTGCTTCCTATTTTTGCTGCTGATTACTCAATGTTTTTGCTTGAAACTTCTGTACGATGACCCCCATCGCTTAGCCTGTAATTGTTCGTTATGGATCTGCCTTGCGTGAACGCAATCTAGGCTCACGTGACATCACGTCTTAGTGAGGACGATCGCTCCTATGGGATCGGGGCGTGACATAATGGTATAAGAGCACGACTTTATGTCCTTAGACTTTCGATTGAATTCTTTAACTCCGATGTTCCGCAAACTCTGATGTTGTTTTCATAAATCGGTATCGTTGATGCGCTCTCTCTCAAATGTCCTACGGCATGTCCATATAATAAGTCAAAATATTTTGCAAAAATTGCACGAAAGAAAATTGGTTGAACAAAAGTTTAAGTAAAGAACGTTGGCTAAGTCGGGCTGGACATATACACCAAGAATTATGATGACCTTAGCAAAGTCGCGTACAAGATACAAATTGTGTCGAACAAGAATGAGTTAGATTCGATTCATAGAATGTGGGATGACTATAGAAGTGCTATCGAATGATATTATCGTCGATGCGACATGGGCAAACTGTGCTTGGATTTTTGAGGAATGGCTCGAACGAGAATTCGAAATAATCGATCGTAATTCATAACTTGTTTCGAGAATTTGTTGAATGACTTCATCCCTGAGTGGTGTATGGGGTAGCCTCGGGGATGTCGATTGATTGAGGATATGGGGTGCCAATGGGTCTATCAGCAAGCGTCGCATGTATACAACGCCTTAGATCAAGTATCATTGAGTAAGTTATAATCTTGAAGATTTCGACGAGTAGATTCGAACAGAATTGTAATCGACGCACACGGGATTGGAATTTGCATTGAGCGCAAAATGCAAGTGATAAGAAAAAAGATAGATTGAATCAAGGAAAAGTTAAGGTGTACGAACGGATGACTTGATCGAGAAAATCAATATGAATCGTATACAAAAGTTAGCACGATTGGACGATAGCGTGCAGGGAAGTGATTCAAATATTTGAGAATGACTAAGGATTAGAATTGATGTTGCTCGATGGTTTGAGTTAGTAAGGATTGTGGCAAACTGATGAAATTCGTTATTCGATGACTTAAGATAGTAAGATGAATGTACGTGATTTTGGATTTGAATGAATTGAACAAGTAACGGGTTTGGGAGATAATAATCAAAATGGATCTTGAATGTCGAGGAGATTATCCAGTTCATACGATAGCATCATGTTTGCCATAAAAAATGTGACAAGGTTTTGTTGATTAAAACTTTGGTATTTCAATTACAAATAGAACAATAAACAATGTAGGACTTAGACGTAGTCCTATGAGTACACTTTTGTTTTTATCTGGAAACTGTGTCGGTGGAGCGAGTGGTAATACGTTGACTCCGTTGATGATCTTACGACGATCTTGAACTCTCTGAAGGTCTGGGTTGCTCTGGATGCCGGAGCGTTGCGAGGAGAAGCAGACGTTAAGTATCTCTTCTGGCCTCTGTAGATGTGCTTCTCTCTGAGTATGTATGCCCGTCCTTGTCTGTGTGTGTATGGTGAAGGAATGATCCTTCTATTTATAGATAGCAGGCTGACTGCTCATGCACGTATAAGTCGGATGTGCATGGACGTGGGAACGCCATGTGGCTGATGCTGGCGGAGGCTCATGGTTCATGCGCTCTGGATTGAAGTTGAATCTGCTGGACTGCTGCGTTGGACTGCGATGGTGCTGGCATGTGGCAGTCGCAGAGAGTTGGTTTTTGCTGAGATCTTGGGTGGTTAGCACCCATTCTTTGAACAGAACTGAGTCAAGGGACGCGTGGCTTTTGCCTGTGGCTCGAAGAACTCAGTTTTGGAGGAGAGCGATTTGTCGTGGTGCGCCTAGGATCGGGCATATGGAGGCGACTTAGTCTATGAGTTTTAGGCATCATAGACGAGTCTGGGCGAATGGCTTTTGAGGCGCATGCAGAGCTTCACATCAGGTGCGCCTAGGATCAGGCGCAGGGGAGGCGACTTGGTCTCATGATCCTTAGGAGTCATGAGCAAGTCCAGGCGCATGGCTTTTGAGGCATATACAGAGTTTTGTCTTCTGTTGTTTGGGGTCAGAAGTAAGCCGGGGGGCGCATGACCACTGGAGCGCATGCAGTCTTCTGGGTGTATGGCCACGAGGTGCATACAAATGATCAGTCTGCCGCATGGCAATTGTTGCCGACCCAAGGTATAATGATGGTGCTGATATTAGCAGCGCTTTGCTTTCTGCAAGGGCTGCTGATTGGAAATCTTCGGGAGACATGTAGCCGTCCTTTGTCATTCAGCATTAAATGTTTGATGGAGAGGGTTGCATTGGTTAATGCCAATCTGGACGCATGGTTATGGCCCGCTGGGCGCATCCATAGGGAGCGCATGATATTGACGGCACATCTGCCAATGCGTCGCATCCTCTTTGGCCCGCCTGTTGGGTTCTTCGAGGCGTTAATGGTTGCCTTGACTTAGCCGAATACGAGGTGACGGATGTATTTGCTATTAATGCAAATTCATTGCATGGAATTTAGAATTTTGGCCATTTGACACTCGGATGTAGGCTACCCGTACTTATAAATAGCCGCATGAGGGAAAACTTTGCTTTCATTCTTCAAAAGATGAACTTGGCCAGAGCTCTGCCTTGGCGAACTGCCGAACTCGAGCTTTTTCTGAGGGTGAAGATATGCTGCCCCGGTCTTTCCGTCGCTCTGAGCTTCTGTGATAGTGTCTGTTGTATCCAAATATCGAGATCGTCGAGTCCCGACACAGGCCGATGGTGCCTGTTGTATCCAAAGATCGAGTGGCCACGCCCCATCTTTCGTTATGCTGGCAGAGCCACAGGTTGCCGAGTGTGCCTGTTGCTTCCGAAGACCGGGGCATCATGCCGCGATCTTTGTCGAGCTACTCCTCCTGCTATACAAGGGCTGATTGATGTTGATGAGAGAGAGTGATTCGCTCTGACTATGCACGAAGATGCGCATACGTTGAGATGCTGGAATGATGCGCCTGGACGAGACGTCAGAGTGATGCGCCTGACAGATGATGCGCCTGGCAGGGGTGCATGGCAGTTGTTGCGCCTGGTTGTAGCTTTTTAGGATCTTCCTTTTTTGTAGAAGTTCTCCTTTGTAAAGCCTTTCTTTAGACATGTAATAAACTTTCATAATAAAAGTCTTCTTTTGAATGTCTTTAAATTTGTACTTTTCTTTTGCTTTGCCAAGTATCTGTTTGAGCTTCCTGGCGCATTTGGGTCGGTCGCATAGTTGGGTTGAGAGCATAGGAATTTTGGCCTATAGATGTGCCTAAAATTCTATGCTTCTACACATCAGTCGCACGACACAAAATTTGTTGCAAATGAAGATCGTCAGGATACGTATATCATCGATGGTATTGAGGAGTATCAAAGATTGATATGCGATAACTCGGGGGTACTCTGATTCGAGGAATGAGGATCGTGCAAGATATTATTGTTCCGACGGATGCTATGTTTGGAATTTTGATGAAATAATTGTTGGATAAAAATGATCATGTCTTGATGGTTACGCCGATAACTATAATGTCGACATTCTTGTCTTGTGCGAGCACAACTCCAGCCTCACCCATGCATCACGTCAGATTTGGGGACGATCGTTTCGCATGAGCGCGAACATGGTGATTCATGTCGCAGGAACGATCGAACTCGGAAAATCAAGATGTGGCAATTTGGATTGCTTCGACTTGTGGTTTGAGCCGAAGGTGGATTCGAGGATTGATCGAACTTATGATTGATGATTGAGTAAACTTGAGGATTGAGGACATCCAATCTACGTATCGAGAATGAATTAGTCTAGACTCAAAACAAGTGTTATGCTCCGATGAGAACGATTATTCTGCGGGAGCGTTGCATGGTGATTTCATGCCGGCCGTGGATAATCGGAATCACGTGAGATTGGGGCGTGACACATTGTTAAAGTCAGACGACCTTGTGATCGATTACGTGAATTAGGATAAATAACTTAAGGAATATGAATAAGAATTATGGTTTAGCGACAAGTCGTATCGTAGCGTGCTTGACTTGAAAAGAATAGATAGGCGGATTATATCGAATATGTTTGAAAAGACAGACTATACAAGTTGCTTGTTGGATGAACGATATTGATATATCGAAGACATGGTTGAACATGACTCAGAGTAGGATGGTTTTGCTGAATGACTCAAACCCCTTGGACTAAGTGTTACAAGTACGAATAAGAGATATTTGTATATATGCTCGATGTTTAGAAATCTGAGTGATGCGAGCTTGGGAAGAAAATCCCGTACTATCAACTTGGTTTGACCCTAGGATTGGGGTCAGTGTTGGCATTATTGTTGGGGAACTATAATTCCAATACTGACATTGATTTTAGCCTTGAGAATTGGCCTAGCGGGTTAGGCGAGACGTCCATGTTGCAAGAGTTAGCATTGGAATGATTGATCTTGAGGGTTGGTATGGATGGATAGAATGATTCTAGAACATGAAAATATCCCTCACGAGACTCGAATGACATGCATATATTTCAGGGACGCATGAATATGTGCACGATGCGACTCGAGTGAGAATAATGAATTCTCGATCACGCAGCTTGGCTGAAATGCATGTATTTTGGGACGCCTGGGATATGTGCACGATCCAACCAAGTGATACGTTAAATTCAAGTGAGACTTGAGAAATGAAAAAGTGTCAAAGATTTTGAAATCGTGTTTTAAAGAAAATATTGATGGTAGTACGAGCGTGGCTCGGATTGAAGAAATACATAGGCGTAGTATGTGCAAGAGTTATAGAATGTTGAATAAAGTGATGAGTCGATGAGTAAGTACTCAGTTAGTTTCAAGGACGAAACTTTTTCTGAGTGATGTATGATGTAGTATCCCGTCCCGCTCAGTCAATTGGAGGAATCAAAACGCCGACGGCGTTCGGACTTAGCCACGCAACGGCTTGCTCAAATACTCTCTCAGGTGGGTGGCTTCGGTAAACTTGCCTCAGCTTGGCCTTCACAGTAATAAAACAAAAGTTTTCAAATGCACAACTAGACTTGATAATAAAAGATATGCATCCACACAGCTAAGGAAATAATCCCAACTTGGGTCAGATTGTGTTAGAACATGGAAAAAGGTTCCACAGTCGGCTTAGAAGTATTGT
Source organism: Iris pallida (assembly GCA_029216955.1). Lineage (NCBI taxonomy): Eukaryota > Viridiplantae > Streptophyta > Magnoliopsida > Asparagales > Iridaceae > Iris > Iris pallida. The sequence continues at coordinate 14,377,187 of JANAVB010006397.1, read as the reverse complement.
TCAGCGTGCTTTCAAAATGGCACTCGGTCCTTCGTCCCTTGGCTTGGGAGAAGGAAGTTGGTCTAAGTTGCTAAGTTGCCACAATGCTAGAATTAGCCTAAGTCATAGGCATGGCCCGCATGAATGCTTGATAAAGTATGCACGATCTCCATCGTCTAGGGCTTGGCATTTCCTTGCTCGTCCCATGGGTTAAGTTACAGTGCACGTTGCAAAGCACAGATTGTGGCGTAAGTCTAGGCACCCAAAGAACTTGGTTGTTCAAGTAGAACACGTGTACGACATGTTCTCTCGATGCAAGGCTTGGCATAGCCTTTGCTAGTCAAGTCATTGCACGAATAAGTTAGACAAGACCTAGGGAAAATCATGCCACGAACAAAGTAACACGTTATGTTCAAGTTAAGATGGAAGACTACTTAGTAGTCGTTCCCTGGATTTCAAACGATAGAAGTTCACGCGACTGGTTGTCACCGAGATCGGTCCCGCTACTTGGGAGTCTCGATAAGGAAGATCGCGAGATCGGTCCCGCTACTTGGGAGTCTCGATAAGGAAGTTCACGAGATCAGTCCCGCTACTTGCGAGTCTCGATCAGGAAGTACACGAGATCGGTCCCACTACTTGGGAGTCTCGATAAGAAAGTTCCCGAGATCAGTAACGCTACTTGGACATCTCGAGAGAAAGTTGGAAAGCATGGTCATGATTAAGGAAGGACTTGGCAAATTGAGTTTAGTCTTGCATGGTCATTAGACAACTTGTGCTTAAGGGGGAATTCCTCGAACGATCCCGGGGCACCGGGTTCGTATCGGCCTAGGAGGAATTGCAGATATTGTACAGCCTTCATCGACGGTACGACTAGATTGAAGTGAACCGTTACAATATAGGCTGCGGGTCATTCGGTAGGAGGTCATACCTTACATACGAATGGTTATCGTATACAAAGATCCAGTATAGCTTGATATTGCTAGTGACCGCTCATATAGATGTGTCGGCGTAAGAGCAGCTATCAGCGTGTATGTCTTTGGATTACGTCGAGTATTAGCAGATTACGAGTTGGGTTAACAAGGTATGCTTATAGCAAGCGCTAGCCTTGAATCGGCATGAGTTAGCTGTACACGATTGCAACACCATTCTGGAGCCTAAGATTTGGCCATAGTAAGGACACGTGCTTTAGCATAAATGTGGCATCGTCATCGAGTCATCTCGAGCTAAGTCAAGAAGGGCTGTAAGGCAAGTTGGTTAAGTCTGGTTGATCCTTGGGAGGCAAGGCCTCGATCTTATGGCATAATCAAGTCTATTGGCACGAACCAGCACGAGTCGTCCCCTTGATTTCGTTGGCACGAGAATGGTCTAGAGGCTCATAAAAAACAAGTAAAAGTCTTGGCACAGATGAGTTTGCATAAGTTTCTACTTGGTGAGGCATTGCCTCGAATGTGTTTTGAAGTTACGAATAGAGTATAGCATGACCCTGTCGTTGCATTGCTGAGTATAGGCCAAGACGTCTTTGTCCTAAAATTGATCCTAAGACAAGACTAGAAAGACAATCAAAAGGGATTAAGCTGCACAAAGTAAATGAACGTGTCGATTTTGTATGGGTGGGCGAAGAGCTCACTCCACCAGTACAGTTGAGTACTGACCCCCACACAGTTTTCATGTACAGGTACAGGTAAAAGCCAGATGGTGCGGAGCTCGCTTGGATGCGTCGAGGCACGGAGTTCCTTAGCGTTTCGAGGCGTACGACGGCATGGAGTCAGAACTTATATGGGACATAATGTATGGACATCGCCATTTCGAAGAATCTGCCACGCATCACCTTGAAGCTTGTATTGAGAATTGAGAGAGAGAGCTGAGTGACTTGTAACATGAGAGAAAAGTAAGCTTGAGAGACTTATAATTTGGCCTCATGCCCACATTGTAATCCTTGTTCAATATTAATAAAAGAGTATTTTGTATGACTTGTGTTTGCTTCCAATTTTCGCTGCTGATTACTCAATATTTTTGCTTGGGACTTCTGTGTGACGACCCCCGTTGCTTAGCCTGTAATCGGCCGTTATGGACCTGCCTTGCATGAGCAAAATCTAGGCTCACGCGACATCACGCCTTAGCAAGGACGATCGCTCCTACAGGAGCGCCGTCTCTCTTTCTTTGGAGTATTTGCTTACTTATCTTCACAATATTCATAGCAATAACAATGTCTTGATATTTTCTTTGTAAAACTTGTGACAAGTCTTTGGTAGTTCCCAAAGAATGCTCCATCATAACCTTGTCCACGTATACTTGATCTTTCCTTTGTAATGATCATTCCTTTTTAAATTATTTCTCTCTCGAAGATCCCTCTGTTTGCAAGAGGCTCTAATAACGTGACAAAAGTGCTACAACATCAAAGAATGCACCAATCTTTGTATGATTCTTAGCAATAACTACAAGTGTCAGTTGTAATTGATGAGCAAAGTAATAAATATAATGGGCAGCTAGATTCTCCATCATAAACAAAGCTTTAAGACCTTAAAACCCACCTCACATATTGCTCGCTCCATCATAACATTGTCCACGTATACTTGATAAACTCAGTCCATGACTAGAAAAGAGGGCCTCGATGGCTTCCTTAAGTAATAAGGCAGTAGTATCACTTACATGTACAATGTCAAGAAAGTGCTCAACTATGCATCCTCTATTATCCACAAAACGTAAAACAATATGCATCACCACTGCCTTGGTGCTCGTAGTTAGCAACGTACTATTATGAGCTCCAACATGAATACCGAATCTACTCTTTTTCTTCCAATTTCTAAACCCCTCTCCAACAAATGCATCACCACCGCCTTGGTGCCCATAGTTAGGTTTAAATATATAACAAACCAAACAATATGCAACATCCTATTTTAGATCATAATAGGATTTTCTAAAATAAGAATTCAATTATATCTAAAATAGCACAACACCAATTATGGACATCTGTCACGACCCGCACCCGGATATATCGGTACGAATACATGGGCCATGCCCATCCTACGCCGCAATATCGACTGTAGAGCGCTGTCAAGTACCCGATACTAACTACAACATCTAAAAGATCCATAACTATAAAGGTACTCATATCACATCACAAATGTTAAGAAAAATAAGACAAGAAGATAATAATATCACTAGAACAACTAGAATCTACAAAAGGATCATATGAGACAAGGATGAACAGAGGAAAAACAATAATAAAACTAAAATAACTACCAGACCTAGAACTCCAGGGAGACAACTCACGGTGAAAGAATATCGAGATCTGCCTCCGCTAGCATCATCCTGTAGTCCAATAATGAGAGCATAACAACTCCTAAAAATATTGTCAACGTATTCAGTCAGGATGGGAACGAGTACATAAACTAACAGCAGTTCCATGTGAATTGACAAATTCTATAAGAGATAATTATAATAAAATATAAGATAAAATATCAAGACTGGAATATTAACAGGATATGTAAAACTAGATATCATGTCAGGGTATAAAATACTGGAATGTAGAACAGTACAGTAATATCTGATGTATAATGTAAATATAAATTAACGGTGCCTTGAGATACTAGAGCATTATGTAATCGGCTTTGGTTAAGATCAAGCTCTTCCATTTGACCGGCTATGAGTCAGGAAATACAAGAAAAATAAGATCAGACCGGCCACAATGGAAAGCTATGAGGCAAGTAGTAACACAGGTCAGGCTTTATCCTACGTGAGGCGAGGGTAAAGCTATGATGCAAGTAGTAACAGGAATACATGAGGGGTATTGATCACATAACTTCTAATAACTCCCTATCCTCGAATAGTATAATAGATCCGGACACAAGACATCATGACACAGAATTCTCTAAGAGGGTAGCTAATCTCCCTCAGGAATTAGTATCAATACAAGTACAAGAAACAAGATCGAACAATGTACCAGTATACTACGGTAACCCAGGAATGACATATCATGACAGGCAACCAATATATACTAGTCCGTGTACCATCGTGTCGAAAATCAAGTAAAATACTACAACTGAATCGAATATAGTAGATATCAAGACAATAAAAACTATCAGAGAATGTACTTGCCTGCTGTCCTGAGCAATAATGAGGGTCTATGCCTGAACTAACGTCACAGAGACCTAATATGAATTTACAAAGTTACTTAGTGTTCTAGAGTAAACAATATATATAAATACATTAATTCTATGCTTCTAGGCCTATTCTAGGTCAAACTCAGTCAAACTAAGTCAAACTGGGTCAAATATTGACTTACAGTTGACTTTAGTCAATTGGTCAACTCTGGTAACTCCTAGTCCACTCTAGGCTAAACTAGGTCAAAGCTAGTCTTTATAATCATCCACATGGTCAACTTATCAACTTCAGTGATGTAAAATCACTGGAATCGACGGATCTTAATTTCGATGCACGGATCTCAAAATACGAACCAAAAAAAGAAGGATTATAACAAATAGTGATAGATAAGGGAAAAAAGTCTACAGATATTGTCGGATGATGAAACAACCATCACCAACGTGTCAAGAATGGTCAAAATTGCTAGAATAGCCTACCCATAAGTCCAATTTGTACACAAGGGTAAAAAAGTAATTTTGGGTCAAAATGATATTCGACATTGGATCCACTTTGCACTAAAAAATATGTCAGGATAAAACTCCTCAAAACCTAACAAAATATATGTCCACGAATCCAGAATGACGATACGAACTCAATGGTATATGCAGAATTGGATTCCGATAACCCGATCTCAAAATGGTCAGTTGACCCGGATATTGGAATTCGATTTGCACAGAAATGCGTGCCGGAACAAGTGTCCACTAAATCTAGCAAAGTATATGTCAACGAGTCTAGAATGATACTACAAACTCAATGGTATATCCGAAATTGGATTTCGATGAGCCGATCTCAAAATGGCCCGTTGACTCGGACTGTGGTGCCCGCCTTGTACCGAAATGTGTGTCGGGGCCCACGTCCTCTAAATCAAGCAAACTTTATATGAATTCGTACCAAAATGATGCCACGAGTCTACTGTTAGTGTCAGAATTTGAATTCGGAGTCCCGGGTTCAAAATTAGAATTTTAAAAGTTGAAAATTACGAATTCAGACGACCAACTTTGGCGTCAAATTCAACCAATCAAACAAGCTCAAAATAAATTAAAACTTAAAGGGCAGAAAGAGGGTTATACCAGCTGTGCATAGGAATTGGTGGCATGCCAAATGAAGTTAAGATGCAAAGATACGAGTCCACGAAGTTGGCTCCATAAAACTGTCCAAAAATAACACAATTTAAATGGTCAACTTGGTGGCCGATTTTGACATAGCAAACGACAGAATTAATGGTTGAAACTTGACAGAGGTAAAGGGGTATATACCAAAATGGAGACGGAAGAAACGGATCGATGATCCAATGGTCGAATCCCCAAAAAATGTGCACAAAGTCGCTGCCTCGAAATATACATTCTGAAATTCGAAATCGCGCGTCACGACGGGATTTCATGTGAAACGCACGAATCGCCCGTTTCTCGCATTGGGGACGAAGTGAACATAACTGGAGGGCTCGCCTGAGGTCTCCACCCATGGGGTGTCATGGGGTCGGCCGTGGTGGCCTCGCGAGGCCGCCGCCGCACTGCTAGTTGCTGCTGCTGCGTGTGCTGCTGTTGCTGCCCAAGCTGCTGTTGTAGCTGCTGCACTGTTGCTGCTGCTGGCCGCAGCCCGCCGAGGGGAGGAGGAGGAGAAGGAGAAGAAGGTGGAGGAGTAGAAGGAGAAGAACGATGGTGATGGTGGTGGTGATATTAATGTTAATATGAAGAAGAAGAAGAAGAAGAGAAGAAGATGAAGGAAATAAAGAATAAGATGATAATGAAGAAGAAAAAGGAGAGGAGGGGTTGTCGGTTGGATAAAGGGAGAGGGGTGTGTGCTGATGGTGATGGGGGTTGTGTGTGTGAGTGGGTAAGGAGAGAGAGAGAGTGATATATGTATATTTATTATAAAGAAAGAGAGAGAGAGACATAGATATTTAAATAAAGTAGAGAGAGAAGGAGAGATATTTTAGAGTAGGAAAGAGAGAGAAATTTGTGTGGGGTATTTGGGTAGTCATGAGAGGGACCACATAAAATCTGGTTGGGGGTTGGATCAAGTTCGATTGAGTTTGGGCTAAGGTTTGATCATGATTACAATTTTAAATCATTTATAATCATTGATGAAATAGGAGCATGTGGGAGATCAATTGGGTGGCACGTGTAATGCCCCGCTCCGAACGGCACATTACGCTGAGGTGTTGACTCAAAGAGTCGCGTTGACCGAATGAAATGTATCGATGCAAATCGATACGAGAGTTACGTTATCTCGAATAATGCATCAAACTAAGTCGATGCGAAGAGTTGCATTGTCCTAAAAAAAATGTATCGAGTTGAATCGATACGAGGCACTACATTGCCCGAAGGATATGTGTGTTGAGACGGCTCGAAGATTCTAAGAAATCGAATCGACCAAGGTGGAAGTCCGAATTGATACAAGTATTGATTTTAGTTGGTTTCATGTGCAGGCTATACGTTTACGCTAAAATATTAGAGGTCGACATTTTGCCTTATTTAGAAAGGGGTCCGCGAAACCAATCGTCGTCTTGCGACAGACTGAGGTATTGGCACGGTAAGACAAATATCGCGGACGTATAATTCAATGAAGTATGAAGTGCTCAAATGGCTGTCAGAAGGGTTGGCCGTGCAACGAAGTTATAAAATCGAGCCACATCGGCTCGGCAAAACGACAAGGCATATCGGCTCAGGATTGACTCTTCTTTTTACTCCTTCATGCCTAAGCCAAAATGTATCATTGTATGCTAAGTTAACATATCGACGCCACGGGCGTGGTCCGTTCGAAAGATAAATCATAGTGTGTGTCGAACACTAGTTAGAAGAATTGAAATAAAACGTGCATCAAATGCACGAGTTGCTATGGGACATTGGTTATCGCAAAGGCGAGCGCCTCGGTGCACAAGCCGCAAGAACATGAGATAACTGTATTCGGCGAGTGCCTTCGTGCATGAGTCATTCTGTGCCTTCGTGCACGAGTTAGAAAGGCTAGCACATTGAAAGATAATAGGCGAGCGCCCTAGCGTGCAAGCCACGAACATTAAACACTAAGTCATAGAACATGGAAATACGGCTTCGATGCATGCACCAAGTGCACGACGCGAGGAAAAAGATGATAAATGTGTCGAAACGTGCCTACGTGGACAAGATCATAAAAGATGGATTCATTGCAAAAGAATACAGTTGTGGCATGAATGTGACTGAACTGTCGGATATAACATGCTGCCTAGAAAGGTGTTCGGGACCTTCGGGTCGTTCGGTTGATGAACATTGAGTTGAGGTATGATGCCATTGAACATTGAAACGAAGTATGAAATGTAAGAACATAGAAAGTTAATAGAAGAAATACGAGATGATAAAGTCTGAGTCTCGGACTTAAGACCATGTTTGGTTGTTTGATAAAGTCTGAGTCTCGGGCTCAAGACTATGTTTGGTTGTTTGAAAATAGGGCGTTGCATGGTTAAATGTGTTTTCCATAAATAAATTCCTTTATTTATTGTGTATCTGGGAAAATTACAACTGTGGAAATCTGATCTAGAAGACGATCACTTTATCCCTTGGACTATGCGAAGAAGAAAAGCTCTCAAAATTTTGACAGTAGATAACTATGTATCTGTCCAATGAATGAGAAAAAGAACTCTATTTATAGAGTCAAAAATAATAACTGAAAAGATAACTGTCTTCACAGCCTGTGCTTAGTTGAAAATCACGCAGGATTTAACATACGCAAGGTTGTGAGCAGTTACTGGACGTGGCCTATAACTGTTGGACACATGGCAATCATGCATGAGTCGTGTACAAGTTACAGGACACGCAGACGAGAGATCAGTGGCATGGCTGCCACGTACTCCAATTTGATGAAATCCACGCAGACTTGTTGAAGACGAAATCCACGCAGACTCAGGGTAGAAAGCTTCAAAATCTACGCAAACTTGGGGCAAGAAGCTTCAGAATCCATGCAGACTTGGTGAAGACGAAATCCACGCAGACTCGGGGTAGAAAGCTTCAAAATCCACGCAAACTTGGGGCAAGAAGCTTCAGAATCCACGCAGACTTGATGAAGAAAACTTCAGAATCCACGCAGACTTGAGGATAGAACTGCCAGCTGTCTTGATTCAGCGTGCCTCGACTGACACAAAATCTCTGGCAGTGATTGCTTTTGTCAGTCACATTAAATGACAAGAAGCTCTTTTGGTACGCCAACTTGACGAAGGTTGAGTCTTGCTGAAGAAGATTTCGAAAATCACGCAATAGACGGCTGTGATCTCTCGAATTCTGTGCATACGTGGCATACGAAGAGACATTCTTCGACTGTTGTGCTGTCAGTCATAATTACTCTCTGACAAATGATGAGCTGTCTCCCCAGCGTGATTTATAAATATTGTCCTGATCAACTGAGCGTGACTTTTGACTCTGTCCTGATCAACTCAGCGTGACTGTCATTTTTAAAGGCCTACAAGACCCCCTTCAAAGTTTTCGAAAAATTGAAAAGACTTCAAAATTTTCGAAATACTTTGAAAATAAGATGATAAAATGAAATCAGTCACGCTGAGATGACTTTAAAGAGATATTTATTCCTGAATGATTGGACTATTGGGATTCTGTGCAGTTAAGATCCCGTATCAATCTCCTAAATCGAGGCAAATCATGATGGGCCGTTTGGAATTCTTCATAAGCCTATAAATAAGCCATAGATTACTTCTTTCTTTCTTTACTTGCATTTGAAAGAGAGAACCCACAGAAGAGAACTTCATCTTCTCCGACGAACTCCTTCCTCTTCGACTTCTTCTTCTACTTTTTTAGCAGCAATGGCTCCCAAAAAAGCTGATGCTCAGGCCAAGGGGAAAGCCCCTGCAACTTCGTCGCGTACCACAACTGATAGACTTCCTCGACAAGAAGTCCCGCAAGCTCCTATGCATCCTAAGTGATAGGAGAACACGAACTGTCGAAGACGATGAAGATGAACTCCACATAGAATTTTTTATGATCTTATGATATTAAACTTCAAAAATATATCCCCCCTCCTTAGGGCAAAGGATATTTAATAAAGTATGCCCCCTCTTTAGGGTCGGCCATACTTCACAGCTTCGTGTTTACGAAGCTCTGTGTTTCACGCAAAGGAGTATGGTTCTCATGATTCTGCGTGACTTTTCACGTTGGCAGAAATGTCCATGTTGAAATAGTCACGCAGCTTTCAGGATGACGCTGCGTGATTTTTCACATGTTGACGGAGATGTCAATGTTAAATTATTCATGCAGTCTTCTGAGAGTCATCTTCTGGATAGATTAGTCTTTGATCTGTCATCGTGTTTTTTTTGTCATTTTTACTTAAATGTGATTCTGGCAATGATGCGTGACTTTCATCTTAATCTGTCCGGACTTTGCGTGAATTAATCATCCGCGTGAATAAATCACTCAGCATGTCATGGTGGTATATCCATATAGAGTCTGCGTGATTTTTTTGAAATTTCTTTCAAATACTGTAATACACGCATAGACACAGATATATCTGACTTTGTCTTCTGTCATTTCCTGTAGTGAATATCCGAAGCGAAGAAGCAGATTTTGAAGGGTGCTTGAGTATCTCATTTAAGCATGATCTATCTCATATAACATTCCCTCAATTTGATCTTCCTGAAGCAAGACTATCACTGTTGGCCAATCAAGACCACACAACTTTACTCTGCTTGATGAATGGACAACCTTTCCAGAGTCTGGATCTGGTATCCCATAAGAAACCAGCATTCTTGTTCGGAGATGCTATAGCACAAAAATCTCAGCCGAAGGGCATCAGGGAGAAGGTGTGTTTCTGCTTTGAGGGGGATGTGAAACAACCCATGTACTGGCCAAAGGTTTCCCGGGGCTTATCAATCATGAGACTTATGCATGCCAGCTACCCGAGAAAGATGTCCTGGTATTTGACAGAATACCAGCAGGCAAAGGCAAGCCGTATTATTTACAGAAAGGAGGGATTTTTCAGTGCCCCGGAGGATCATGTATCAGTGTTTCGGGGTTTGAAGCCTGGATGCATACCGCCTGAAGATTCAGCCATATTGATGCTATTCAGGATGCCCATTTTCATAAATGAATTCATGTCTAACAAGAATGCATTCTATCCCACCGACTCGACGCCGAGGATGAACGGCCTAATGAATCAGGAGAATGTAAGATGGAAGACTTTGGTCAACTGGGCTTTGGAGAATTTCGCGACTGAGCTGAAGAAGATAAATCTCTATGATGCCGTCGTCAATTCATCCTACGGCTTCAAGCCCAACCCCTTCCTATTCCTGGCTTTGGTTGAGAGATACAATCACAGGACGGGGACCTTTATGACTCCGAAAGGAGAGATGGGCTTCGCCCTTCATGAGATGGAATACATCTCACATCTGCCTTCAGGCTCACTGCCGTATAAGGAATATGTTCCTACGACAGAGGAACTGAACTTTCTATCAGAGAAGAACCCAGAGATGTCCATCTATTTGAAGAGATGATGTGCCATTTTGGCACATGTACTCTATATTACAAGGGTTCCAAGGATGAAGCTGGCAACCACATTCAGAAGTGGATGTCCTACCTTTTCATGAACCGTGAAAAGGATGAAAAGAAAATAAATGAGAAGAGGTGGTATCAGATTAGCAACTTCAAACCTCTTTCTGAAAGTGAAATCACTTATTTGCTGGAGAAATATGATTGCAAAGATTTTACTATTACTGAAGACTGGTACGAGTTTAAAGCTGGAACCACTTTCAGCTCTTATGTTAGACAGAGCGGAAAGAGTCTGTCAAGGAACGGTCATCTGGCCGGATTCCTATCCCTGTGGTTAAGAAGATTCATCATTCCTGGCTTCAGCTCTTTGGACATGATACACAGAGGTGTTATCTTTGCAGCGGTGCACCTTGTGTATGGTTACAAGCTGGATTTGTTATCGGCGATGACCTGTAGGCTGAATGCAGGTCTCCGGAATTTTGTCACTAGCATGCTGTCTGCTCAGAGGATGATGACTGAAGAATTCCCAAGGATAGAGATGCCCTTCACGTATCTTTATGGTTGGCTTCTCCTTCATCATGATGGTCTGATACCTCCAGGGGCAGGAGGAAGTAGTAGTCTTTTTCTGGAGAGGTACTCTGGAGAGACGTTCTGGAAGGTTCATACCCTTCCAGAATGTAGAAATGTCTTGAATCGGGCATCACATTGGTCTATCTAATGTGTCCCTCCACCACAGGGCTATGAGAGCATGCCCTTAAACATGATGGACGGAGATATGAGGAACAGGTTAGACGATGTAGCCTTTCAGTGGTTGCAGAGGATACGGCCTTCCCATCTAGTGTATCGTCATGAAGAAATGGCGTATCTAGAGCCATATTTACCAAGCCGATTTGCCAGGCAATTCGGTTATGATCAACTTCACGTTGGGAACGCCACCTCTTGCTTATCTGCTCGTGGAGGGCTTGTCGACGGAGCTCGAGCTTGGAGATATTTTGCGGCTAGGGATACAAAAGTTGTATTCTCTATGCCTAATCCTTTATCTAGCTCGGGGCCAAAGATGCTTTATACATATGCTCGCTTTTATGTGTCGTCGAGCACTTTTAGGCCGAATTTCAATCTGAAGACCTTTGTTGTAGAGGATGAATTGAAGAGGTCAAAGAAGAGGATTATTATTCAACATTTCCCTCCGGAACCCGAAGATGAAACAACTGAGGTTGAACCTTTGTATGAATTGTTTCAGGAGGGAAATTTTCCTGATGAAGTTCTTCCCCCTATATTCGTATCTCTTTCTAAGAGGAAGAGAAGCGATGAATCTGAGACTATCTCCAAGAGGAGTACTAAGTCTCCAACATCTATGAAAAAGAAGAAAGAAGTCTCAGTGACTGCTACATCATCTTTAGGCGGTATCTCGGTTGATGAGGACGATGCCGCTGATAAAGACGAAGAGACTGATGAAGACGACACTCCTTTGATAAGGAAGTCAAGAGGCAGATATGTCAAGAAGTCTGTCAGCAAAATTAAGGGCAACAAACTTCTAGAAACGATCATGAGTGGAGGAGTTTTGCCAGAAATCAATGAAGCAGCTTCTACTGAGAAGACCGAATCTGATGATATTCACCTTGCAACAGCTTCAACTGAACAGACTGAAGTAGAGTCTGTTCAAGTTCAGGAAACAACTGCTCCAACCACAAGTGGAGTAGCTATTGAACCCTCGGAGACGAGGATAATCCCATTTGAGCATGGGACAGAAGGCGTCATTCAAGCACTGGATGACCAGATTGATTACTCTGAAGAAGCAACAGCTCCGGAAGAAGCTACCAAACAGTCAGAAGTTTCTGAAATTCAAGCTGAAGAAAACATTTCTTTGGCCAGAGGCGATGAAGACGTGCCGGCGTCTGAGCTATCAGCTGCTGATGATCTGTTAAAGAATATTTGTCAAGATATCATTCTTCGAACCGATATTCCAGAGACAACTGAGCCGGCAGCCAATACCGAGCTTGCTATCGTCATTGTTCCAGAGACTCATGAAGATGTAAATATCATTGATTCTGAATCAGAAGCTCATCCTGAAGACGAAGAAGAAGAAGAAGCTGAAGGAGGAGAAGACTGGCATGCTGGCACCTCTACTCCTTATGATGAAGACAAAGTCAAGGGGAACAGAATGGAACTTAGCCCTGAACCTGCTCAATCACCGAACAACGCTCTAGCACCCAGTAATTCTGGAGCTGGAAGCAGCCATATAAAGCAGGTATCGGATACAATCATGGACCGACTACGAGAAGAAGCAAAGCTCCCTCCACATACCGAGTATGAACCTCAGCCAGGTAGAACTTTATTTCAAATTCTGTTTCCGCTGTTTTTTTTTTCTTTAGATGCTGATTACATTTTTCTTTAACTGTAGGAACTGCTGCAACAATGAGTTCGACTCATGCTCCGCTTATCCAGGCTGATGCCGATGAAGGGAATTCACACTTAACTTCTCCGGTGGCACATACTTCTGTTCCGAGGATAGAGAATATTCAAGCTTCTTCTTCCATGATGACAGCGACTCCTGGATTTGAGACTGGGTTAACAAGAACTCTAGGAATGTATTCAGATATCATTTACTCATATCTAGATACATATTCCAAACGTTTCTTGAAGGATGAAGATATGCCATTTTCTGATCTTCGAACTATGGTTAAGTTCCCTCTCATGGCGCTGCGTCATGCTGGTTGTGAATCTCAGTGCATCTTCTTCAAATATCTCCTGGATGAGTTGGAAGTAACTATCCGAAAATACTGGGAGACTAAGAAGGAAGATCTTCAATCTTTAACTGCAACTGAAATTAGTCAACTAGAGCATGAAGCATAGTCCCAACAAGCAGCTCTTGAAGCGTTTCTTGCCTCTTCTACTGAGAAATTAGTAGAAAAGGGCGAAGAAATATTAGCTACTCGTCAAAGAGTAGAGCTTCTGGAGAAGGATAAAGCGTCCAAGACTGAAGAGCTGAAAAAATTGAAAGAGGAATTAGCTCGTCTTCAAGAGCGCATTGCTGTCATGGAAACAGATCAAGCTGAGGTTGCTACTGCTTATATCTCTGAAGTTGAACGCTGTGAGACTCTTCAGAAGGAACGAGAACAGATGCAGGCGAAACAGATTGAAGAAGTCAGCCGTCGCCAGTCTACCATCATTACTTTTGATGAACAGAATGTTTCAATTGTAGCAGCAGAACGAGTTAGAAAAACTCATGAAGAGAAACTGACTGCTGTTCTAGATCGTATTAGGGAGCTGATAACTCCAAATGAGTGAACCTATTTTATTTTCACTTTCACTTGTATTTCATGTTTTGATTCCGGAATGAAAGTAAATGAAAATCCTTGATCTGACTTTTGGTTTTGCTGTTTTGATAATGATAGATTCATAGAAAATATGTTCAGAGGTAAATAATACATGACATATTTCAGTAGAATAGAAAATACAAACGAACTTTGTAATTCTATCAAATGATATTAAACCAGAAATAATCTTAGTTTAATACTGATTGGAAAAAAATAGAATTCAGACATAAAAATATCTTTGAACTCAATTTTTTCATGATCTTTAGACTCGGAAATCAAAAGACTAGATGAATGAACGGGTTAACCGTCAGATTATAATGAACGGACAAACCGTCGGATAGATAAACGGACGAACCGTCAGGTATTAATGAACGGTCAAACCGTCAGATGAACGGATGAACCGTCAAGTATGAATCATTTTTTCAAAACAGTCAATAGAAACCATATTGGAAGACAGAAGGTTGCAGTGGAAGTCACCGATACTCGTATCGAAATCCCAAGAAGTGGTACTAGAAGAATCAGTTCTCTTATCTTCGTCAGACTCGGGATCTTCATGGATAATATTGAAAAAAGGAGTAGGGGCTATATAGCCCAGTCCGTATTTCGTCCTTCCATATTTCAGAGAAGGAATACGAACAGGCATTTTTCTTTCCTTTCTACTATTGAGGCCAGTCCTGAAGTCATAGCCCATATTTTTGGTGATGTCTTTAGATTGCTGACTATTACGACGTAGTTGTAATCTTCCAGTATCATCATTTTTGTCTTTATCTTCTAAATCAGAAGGACTTTGGGGCCCTTTATAGAAGAATATTGGAATGTCTCCTGGCTTTCTGCTGGGAACTAGAAAGTATGAAGATTGTACAGGTTCTAGGGATACATCTGTATGAACAGTCTGTACAACCCCTATGGTTATTGCGTTCAAGTCATCTAACAAATGTAAATAACTATGAACATAATTATACACATCAGCATACTGCAAAGATGGAGACTTTTTATTAAATGTAAAAGCAGCAGTATTTACATTGGGAGAAGGCTGAGCCTTAGAGATTTTAGCTAAGTCAATGACTAAAGGGGGAGAAGAAGAACGAGAAGAAGCGTTGTTTCGATTAAGATCGATAACAAATGGCTCAGAAGAGGTGAGCTCCCTTGAAGTTTGAGATGGAAGAATAATCCGTCCTCCAACTGGAATTAGCAGAGTATCCTGTTTCATATGTGGAGATGCAGGAATTACAGTACGTCCACTGACAGGAATAATCATTGTGTCTTGAGCAAACGACTGAGGTAACGAAGAAATCCGTCCACTCACCGGAATGATGAAAGAACCTTCTTCAGAGAGTTTGGAAGATTGTTGCTGAATAGTTCGACCTTTAACAGGAATTATTAAGGTCTCACTTTGTGAATCCTCTTTCTCCATAGCTTGTATAACCCTTGTATACTCTTCTTTGTACATTCGGGAATCATTGAAATAAGCTTCAACCCCATGGAAGGGATTTATATCAGCAACTTCTTTTTGTACTCTTCCATTGCTATCAATGTATTTAAAATACTGATGAAGAGTAGAAGGCACCACATTATTTTCATGAAGAAAGGGCCTCCTCAGAAGAAGATTATAGGATCCCACGATCTCGATCACATAGAAAGTAACTTTGGATCTGAAATCGCCTATCTGAAGCTTCAGATGAATCTTTCCCAAAGGCTCGCTTCGGCTTTGATTGAATCCTAGGATAGTAGTAACCGTCTTAGAGAGCTTATGAAGAGGGATTTTTAGTTCATCCAACAGACTCTTTGGCATTATGCTTATAGCAGACCCTGGGTCAATGAGGATACGATCTATCTTCATTGTATCGATATAACCAGTGTAGTAGAGAGGCCGATCATGTCGATTATCCACCAATAGCATGTCATCTTGTGTAAAGGTGATATTTGGGATAATCTCCAATATACTGTTGCAATGTAAGCAAGTGGCAGGTTCTGCATCTGGCTTCTTCAATTGTGCAAGACAAGAGTCAGCTTGTAGAAGTGCTTCACTTAATGTCTCTCGAGTCTCTTTGGAAAGACGTAGAAGTTCAAAGAGGGACATTCTAGCTGGAGTATTAGCAAGCTGAGCTAAAATGTCGAAATTATAAGGCTTCTGAAGTCCAAGAGAAGAGGACTTCTTGATTGGCTTATCAAACCGAGCCTGTTGTTTGCCTTTCTCCAGAGCTGTAGGCTTGGGAGGAACAGGTTCAGTAGATGATTCTTCTTCAGGAGGAACATTAGAAGCATCTTTATCAGCTGGAGGGATATCAAGAGGATCCTCAGGATTCTTGGAATAATCCTTTAGATAAGGTTTCCCCGTTCGAGTAGCACTAACAAGTGCTTCTTCTTTCTCTTTTGGCTCTGTGTCAGGAATAGATCCAAGAGAAGTCATATGACATGACTTAATCTTTCCAGCCTTCTTGGACTTTCGAGAAGTAGTCTTTTGAGGAGAAGGCGATTCAAAATCTGCCACTAGATCAGGATGGATCCACATGATTTCTCCAGTTTCCAAAGTGATTGGCACTAATCCTTCAGACTGTGGAGGAGGAAGATTTACTATGTCAAGAGTTGCCTTGGGAATAGGAACGATTCCACTTTCAAAGAGTTGAGGAGGAAAATCTCCGAATTGCATAGAGACGACGTTGGAGGTGTTGGTCTTCTCTTTTGGAGTAAGAGAGATAGCTCCAGATTTAATCATTTCTTGGATCTTTCCTTTCAGTACATAACATGTACGAATTGTATGACCCAGCATTCTGTGATATGGGCAGTATTTGGGATGATCTGTTTTACCAGCTTCATCAGGTTTCTTGATCTCAGGTAATTGTATTTTATTACCTTTCAGCAGACATTCAAAGATACCAAGGACATCGTCGTCATCGAAAGAGTATTCTTCTTTGGGGCGAGGTGTTCTTGGTTGTTGAGTTGTAGGAGAAGTTTGAACAGTTGATGCATCTTTGCTTTGAAGATTAACTTCAAGAGTTTCTTTTTCCTTGCGAGCATTGTTTTTATTGTTAGTAACTTGACCTGTTTCTTTAGGAGTCATCTGCACTCCTAAACCTTTGAAGGTTTCAGCACTAATTTCTGCGGCCTTGGCACTAACTATGAAAGAAGGCCAGTCTTAGAATTGAGTGGATCCTGTCCACATGCTGATGATTGGCAACAAGTTTGATTTGCATGTGTCGATGGTGACAGCATCAGGAGTTCCAAGAGGCATCTTCAGAGCTTCTCTTCGAAACCGTTCAATGTACTCTTCTGTACTTTCATTATTTTTCTGCTTGATTCTAATAAGAGCAGACATAGTCATGTCATTGAGCCCTTCATAGAACCGTTCAAGAAACATCTGTTTGAAACCGGAAAATGAGGTAATGCTCCCATCTGGGAGACTTCTATACCATTTATAAGCCGTTCCCTTGAGACATCCAACAAACACCCGAGTAAGGAGGGCGTCGCTTGGTTGCAGCTGATCAGTCATCACTTCAAAGTGATTAATGAACTGACTTGGAGAAGTGGTTCTATTATAGAATGAGATAGTGGGAGGCTTGTATTTAGGAGGATACGATACTTGCTTCCATTCTATCGGATAAGGTTGTTTGATGCCTAACCTTTGTAAACCATCTTTCTGTTTGAATGCCTCGAATTGAGTTTTGAGATTCCTCAATTCTTCATTAACAACTCCGGAAGATTGTGGAGTTGTAACTTGTAGAGAATAGTTGGGAGGTGGAACAACATTGTAAGCACTACCCCCAGCTCCAGAGAGACTAGGGTTTGGTTGAGCTGGTCCAGGAGTATTGGATTGTACTGCTGGAGGAACTTGTACTGGACTCATATCAGTGTCAGTTGGTATGGCATCTGGTACAGTCTATCAATTTTGCATCTGTGTTGCCATGAGTTCATACATCGACTTTATAGTATCAGCCATAGACTTCATTTGTTGTTCCAAAGAAGCAATTCTTTGATCTTGAGGAGTCAAGGAAGAAGAAGGTTCATCAGTATTCCCATCAACCATATAAGTCGTGACTGTACGAGGAATTATTGATGAACTGGTAGATGTTGTTTGTTCTGAATCATTGCTTTGTGCATCAAAGTCAATTATAGGAGAACTACCCCCAGTAGGAAGAGGTGGGAAGTTAGATTCTCTAAGGAATTCAGAATCATCTTCAGAGATCAAATTTCTTTGACTAGAGGCCAGGACTCTTGCTCTGGTATTTCTATATACTCCATCTGGACTATCAACTCTACCCCCAGCATCCCGAGAGGTCATATTGACAGAAGCAAACAAAGGCTCATCTTCATCAGGCATAGGTTCACACTGAATCCGATTGAAGACAGATTGTCGTTTTGTTTGACATCTGCATTGCATTGTGACTCTTGGCTGGAAGTCACATTCATGATCAACATGATCATGAGCCATTGATTGACATCTGCATTGAATTATGACTCTTGGATAGAAGTCACATTCAGCATGGTCCTTTGACACAGAATCACTTCTTCTCTTCTGTTGAAGATATTTTCGTAAATCTGTTTGTGAAGATTGAGGAGTATATTTCCTGTTCTTGGGTCTTGATGGCTCTTGATTATATAGAGAATGATTAATATGAGCCACATAGTTTCTTGCATATTCTGCATCTGGATCTCTTATCCTTGTTTCCAACTGGTATGGTTTCTTAACACCAGAAGTGTTAATTTTTGTTCTTAGATCAGTTGGAGGTAACATATTGGTTTTAGAAACATGGAGTTTTCCTTCCATTGATCTGGATATTTGCAGAGAAGGAAGAGTTGAACCACCCCCTTGATTAGGAGTTGGTAACAGACCTTTTCTAGACAAATTCTGTGCCCAATTCGAAGAAGTCATAGAAGAAAACATTAAGGAATGTTTCTTCTTAGACTCATTCAAGTTTTGAGACATAGAATGTCAAGAAGGAAGAGTAGTCAAAAGACCATCTCCTTTTCTTTGACTAACAAAATTGTCAGTCAAAGCTGTTCCTGAAGTAAAAACTACAGGAGCAGAAGAAACAACTAAAGAGTTATTTCTTTTCGAAGGGACTTTATGTGGAAGACTACCCCCAGTTCTGGTAGAACTTGGCAAAGAAGAAGAGATAGCTAAAGAGCTATTCTTCTTAGATGAAATACACGCTGAAACAGGCTTGGTTAAAGAACCAGTGCTGTTGGCGTGACTTTTGACTTTGGAAATACACGCTGGAACAGATTTGGCTAAGGAGCCAGTATTGTTAGCGTGATTGTTGATTTTAGAATTACACACTGGAACAGACTTGGCTAAGAAACCAGTGCTGTCAGCGTGACTTTTGAGGTTAAAATTGCACGCTGGAACAGATTTGGCTAAGGAGCCAGTACTGTCAGCGTGACTTTCAACTTTAGAGACACACACTGGAACAGATTTGGCTAAGGAGCCAGTACTGTTAGCGTGATCTTTGATTGCTGTCATCTTTGAGCGCACAAGAGTGTGCGTGCTTGCAGTAGAGTTCTTGCCAGTATTAGGAGCAGGCACTGTGGCAGAGACTTCACCATTGGCTGCCAACTGATACTTAGGGACATAGACAGAGTGTCCCTTCGACTTGGCAGTGATGATGGAGGCTGTAGTGGGCTTACCACTCTTAGCCCGCTGCATTTCTTCATAGGCGAGTTGATCGAATTGGATCGTCATCACCTTCTTCGTCGAGCCGATTGACGAAGTATCGCATTGAGTTGTTGCCATCTCAGAAGAGGAGATGGTTTTCCCCAGCAGAGTCGCCAATTTGTTTTCCATAAATAAATTCCTTTATTTATTGTGTATCTGAGAAAATTACAACTGTGGGAATCTGATCTAGAAGACGATCACTTTATCCCTTGGACTATGCGAAAAAGAAAAGCTCTCAAAATTTTGACAGTAGATAACTATGTATCTGTCCAATGAATAAGAAAAAGAACTATATTTATAGAGTCAAAAATAATAACTGAAAAGATAACTGTCTTTACAGCATGTGCTTAGTTGAAAATCACGCAGGATTTAACATACGCAAGGTTGTGAGCAGTTACTGGACGTGGCCTGTAACTGTTGGACACATGGCAATCATGCATGAGTCGTGTGCAAGTTACAGGACACGCAGGTGAGAGATCAGTGGCATGGCTGCCACGTACTCCAATTTGATGAAATCCACGCAGACTTGTTGAAGACGAAATCCACGCAGACTCGGTGTAGAAAGCTTCAAAATCTACGCAAACTTGGGGCAAGAAGCTTCAGAATCCACGCAGACTTGGTGAAGACGAAATCCACGCAGACTCGGGGTAGAAAGCTTCAAAATCCACGCAAACTTGGGGCAAGAAGCTTCAGAATCCACGCAGACTTGATGAAGAAAACTTCAGAATCCACGCAGACTTGAGGATAGAACTGCCAGCTGTCTTGATTCAGCGTGCCTCGACTGACACAAAATCTCTGGCAGTGATTGCTTTTGTCAGTCACATTAAATAACAAGAAGCTCTTTTGGTACGCCAACTTGATGAAGGTTGAGTCTTGCTGAAGAAGATTTCGAAAATCACGCAATAGACGGCTGTGATCTCTCGAATTCTGTGCATACGTGGCATACGAAGAGACATTCTTCGACTGTTGTGCTGTCAGTCATAATTACTCTCTGACAAATGATGAGATGTCTCTCCAGCGTGATTTATAAATATTGTCCTGATCAACTGAGCGTGACTTTTGACTCTGTCCTGATCAACTCAGCGTGACTGTCATTTTTAAAGGCCTACAAAATGGACTTGAGATAATTGTGATAATCTTCCATGTACGGAACTTTCCCTCTGAATGGGCTGTGCTGGGGCACCAGGACCGTTCGGCCTAGGAGGGATATAATCTTTGATATGCGCACATCCGTAAGACGATTAGCAACCGCTTAGCAAGATGTAAAAAGCCGCAAATGATGGTATACACACGATAAGCTTTGGTTGTTTGGGATAGCAACCCAACCCGTGAAGCGTCGGGTTACCCAAATTCAAGAAATAAAAGAAAGAAAGAAAAGAAAGAGAAAAGAAAGAAAGAAAAGAAAGAGAAAATAAAGAAAGAAAAGAAAGAAAGATAAGATAAAGAGAAACGCCTTTAGTCCATTTTGGCGCGAATACGCCAACGACCTTTTTATATAGTTAAGGAACGATGGTTGAAAGTGCAGGCACGTATGTGTCCCGCACATAGATCCTGCATAGAGAGCACTTATAACATGACATGAAAGGAATAGGGCGTATTTACCTTGCGTCGGTACAAGGGCGAGTGCGTCTATGCTGGTAAGAAGTCACGCCACAAAACAAACATAAGATTGCTTGCCTGCTTGCCTATTCAATTCGAATAACATGCTTGCCATGATAACATGCTTTACAGCTTTTGAATATGCCATGAAATCGGCCCTAAGGAGAATATAGCAAGATCATAAGCTAAGTTGCAGGATTGAACATAAATACTAAAATATCGGTTTAGAAAGTTGGTTTTTTTGTCAGTACATGCGAAGACGAACGTATTGACCCCCTACCAGCTTTCATGCAGGGTACATGGAATGGATTGCTCGCGGCGAAGCTTCGTTTGATCGTGCAGAGGCATGGAATGACGTAGCGTTTGAAGCGTGCAATCGCATTGACGCTCGGACTTACAACAGGATTGATGCGGCCGAGATATAGAAGGCATGATGTATGGAACGGTGAAATCCTTTGTGGGTATAGAAGCATGAAAAAGAATAAAGAAAGATCCATGTGGCCAGAGAGCCTCCTGCGGCTCAGAGAGTTCATGCGGCTCAAGTATCCATGCGGCTCGAGCGTCTATGCGGCTCAAACAAGTCCTATGCGGCTCAAAGAGGAGCCACGTGGCCTACAAATAGCTCTCTCGTTTTGTATTAAATGCCTTGACGGCTGATAACTTTGACGAGGTGACAGTTCTGACACGAAGATATCATTATGACTCTCTCATAATGACGGATTCCTTGGGAAGCGAAGAAAATCTCTGACACAATCTCCCGAGATTCAGAAACTGTCATACGGCTTTGACACGTGGACAGTTGTATGCGGCCCAAGCGGAGACTCCCCCATGTGGCTCACGAAGACTAGCCCCATGCGGCTCACGAAGACTAGCTCCATGTGGCTCATGAAGACCAGCCCCTTGCGGCTCACGAAGACTAGCTCCATACGGCTCACGAAGACTAGCCCCATGCGGTTCACGAAGACTAGCTCCATGCGGCTCACAAAGACTACCCCCATGCGGCTCACGAAGACTAGCTCCATGCGGCTCACGAAGACCATCCCTATGCAGCTCACGAGGACTAGCTCCATGCGGTTCACTCATGCGGTCATCCACACTCATGCGGCTCAAATTATACCATGCGGTCCAAATATTCGGGAGGGGGCCACTCTCAAGCAACCTGGACACGCGGCCAGCCTTATGCGGCCCAACTTTCCTGCGGCTCAGATTTCTGCTATTTTGACACGTGGCATGATAGCAGGGCACATGGCAACAGATTGATCAAAATCTCTCAGCAAATCCCAATGAAATATTGGGATCAAATCAGATCATTGGCAAACAAGCAAATTAATGACACGTGTCGAAGAATTCGAGGTTGGCATGACAAATCAGGAGGATTTATGTCAATCAGTATTAATTACCCACAAAAGATTTGATGCAATCATATTTATTGCTCAAATTTTGATAAACGGCCCAGATCTAGTGATCCTTAGCCGCCGACTTTCAAGAATGGGCAATCATTGTAAATCCTAATGAGGCCCCCCCACTCTTATAAATAGCAGGGTGCCATTCCCTTGCAAAGACAGAGATAGAGACATACACAGAGACAGAGAGAGATATACAGAGAGAGACATAGAGAGCCAGAGAGCCTGAAGAGAGAGCATTTCTTCATCAACGCCCAGCAGTTCTTCTACAGAGCCAAGGCTGCACCCGATCATCCAAGGAGTAAGGCAGAGCTGTCGTCACTTTCCCGAGCCTCTACCGTCATCCCCCAAAATCTAAAATAAACAATTGTACTTAGATTGCTGTACCTAGGTTTTCGTCCCTAGGCTTTCTTTGTACAAGCGAGTTTGTATTGTGAAGTAAAAGTCCAGTCCTCCGATAATTGTTCTGTTCTTTTATATTTCATTGTAAACACGATGGCGACTCTGCTGGGGAAAAACTTCTCCACGGCTGAGGAGTTGGTGACGCATTGGGATGCAGCCAAACTTGGCTCCACGCAACAGAAGATGGTCGTTCGCTTCGACCAACAGACGTTTGAAGAAATTCTCTCTAAAGGAAGTGCTGGCCCGATCCAGAAGCGAACCCGCACAAAGAAAGCTCGCTGCGAGTGGAGGCCAAAGTCATTTGCCCCTCCACAAGCTCTGGACGGGGTACTCTCTTCTACCCAAGACGGTGAAGGCGACTCTCATACGGCTCCACTTCGAGTCGTAGAGCACTCTGCTGTTCCCAAGTCCGGCAGAGGAAAGCACTACGATGCTGGACTTGCAGGGACAAAGAGTGGTTCTATGCACCCCAAGAAGAAGCCGAACACTCATGTGGCCAAATCTGTCAACCACATGCAGGAGGCTCATGCGGGTGAATCTGCCAGCCGCATGAAGAAGGTCTATGCGGCCAGATCATCCAGCCGCATAAAGAAAACTCATGCGGCTGAGACTCCCAGCCGCATGAAAAAAGCCTATGCGGCTACGTCTGCCAGCCGCATGAAGATTTCTGATGACAGCCGCATAAAACCCACTCCACGTGGCTCTGTCTTCGACCGCCTCTCCTATGGTCCTGATCTCTTGTGCTCCCAAGAGGATATGTCTGACTCTCTCCAGCATCACCTAGACTCTTCCTACTATGTGCCCTTACGTACTAGAGCGAAGAAGTCTAGGGCAGCGCGAGCTTGGCAAGCTCGGTCCGCTGATCCGGTCTCTGACCATCCGAGCGTCCCACATACTGTTATGCGGGCCTCAGATGGAAAGTTGTGTAGAACCACTCGAGTCCAGCCCCCGGCGGCAAACGGACAAAGAGGTTCACAAAAGTCTTCCAAAATCCAGGGAGCAAATATGGTCGATCCAGTCCCATCTGACTTACGTGAGGCCATCCTCCACAAACGCAAGGAAAGAGAAAATGCATCGGGGTACAAAAAGTCCTCCCACGGACGTCACTGTACCTAAGTCATCGTCAACTGCTGCAATAATGCGACGGTGCGAGAAGACCGGCAGTCCGTCTTTCAAAGACTGCAACAGCCGTCTTCAGAAGATGAGGCACTTCCCGTCGTCTCCTGCAACTCTGCTCAGAAAGTCCCCGCCGATGGGAGAGGGAAGAAGACAAATGTTCCCAGCCTGAAGATTTCAACCACTTTGACTAAAAGACTATCGTCTAAGCGGGTGTCCACCACCAGAGTTTTCCAAGGTACTCGTTCTAAGACGAAATCTGCTACAGTAGAAGATTCGTCGTCCTCAACACTGGGGGTTGCTGGGACTGGGGGTAGCACTCCTCCGAACTTCTACGATAATTCGATGTTCCAAGAAGACGAGTCGGGGGATACAACTCTTCCATCAGATGCAACAAACCTCGACGTCCTCGAGGACGTCCACAACTCCCAAGACGAGGCAAACTCGGAGACTTGGGGTACTGTTCCTTCCGAGTCCGAACCAGAAGAGAACATTCCCACATACCCCGATGACTTCTCACTACAGGGGTATGATTCGGAGGGCGCTTCCTCCACCGCTCCGTCCATCTCTCCTCATATAAAGACGATGTTCATGACAGACAGCAGCCAAGGTGGTTCCAGTGATCGCCAATGCATCGACACTCTCGAAGCCATATTGCTTGCCTTGGTCAAGTCTGTGGACGAGATCAAAGCGGCCCTTACAACTCTGTAAGGAGGAACGCCTGGCCAAATAAGCACGGGTCCTGCGGTCAATACGGACTCGAATTCGGCGGCACCGAACCCGGGCAACAATCCTCCTGAAGTAACGGCCCCCACCGCCGTAGATGAGGCCCACGAAGCGAGAAGAGAGGTCCAGGAGCTTCGAGCCATGTTTCACGCTCGAGAGAATTCTCAAGACCTCAGAATACGGCAACCGTACCCTGCTGCATGGAGGGATGTCCCCTTCCCGCCAAGATATAAGCCGTTCAATATCAATCCTTATGATGGCAAGACCTCCGCAAGTCGGTACATCACTTACTTCGAGGTCACCACCGACCATTTGCCCTATGACGATGCCATTCTCACACGATTATTCATCGGGGCATTGGAAGGGGTCGCCTTCGACTGGTATCGCAGCCTGCCAGACAACTGCATCCACTCCTTCGCCGGCCTCATGCGCATATTCTTGGAGAGATTCTACGAAGTGGGGCAGGACATCACAATGTCCACCCTCATGGACGTCGTCCAAGGGGAGAAAGAGCTGACAAGGAACTATATCGAGCGGTTTCGCCAAACCGCAATGAAGCTGCCGTCTGGAAATCCGGATTCCTCCTTGATTGAAATTTGCCAAAAGAGATTGCTCCCAACAATTAGTCTCTGGATGGGTGAAAGTCAATTCAAGGACTGGAAGACGTTCATCATCAGTGCCACAAGCGCCGAAGAATGATTGAAGAAGGCTCGCCAATTGGGATTGCACATCTCGGACGGAGAGAACAAGGACAAGCGTCCTAATACCAATAACGAAAATGGGGATAGCCCCTCCAACAATCGGGACAGCAGGGGTAAGCAGGCTATGGTGGCCGACACAACACAGAAACCTGAGCCAAAGCTGGCAGAAAAACAATGGCCGCAAATTACTTACTCCTTCGAAGACGGTCACGTCAAGCCCATCTTGGACATGCTCATACAAGGAGACAGAATTCAGCTTCCTCCACCAAGACGAAAACCTCGGCCGGCAGACATGGAGAATCCAAAGTATTGCAATTACCACCGCTACGTCGACTATGCCACACACGACTGCTACCAACTAAAACGATACATCCAAAATCTCATCGATTCGAACGCTCTGGCCATCGATTTCGAAGAGGTAACAGTAGCAGCCAATATTGTGTCAGTACAATTAGGCAGCTTCCCCCCGATGGAAACTCAAGACGGTGTGGTCCCCATCCCTCTGGCAACAATGGAGATTGCTAATCTTCCACCTCCCCGAGATCAGGCTGCTGGTCTAGTACCCCTCACCATATCACGAGGGGAGGTCATGTGGATCCATCCAGACTTGGTATCGGAAGTGACTCGGCCCACATCATCTTCCATCTGCAAGAAGAAGAGTGGAAATGTCAGGTCCTACCGTATAATCTCGGCAGATATCGAAGAAGCTACAGCCGTCGTCACGCGGTCTGGGACACAATCCCAACCCGTGGCTGACAACTCGGCTGAAGATCATCAGCCCGCTACAACCGACGCTCCAGGACCGGCTCAGCCTCCGACGACCGACGAGCCTAGGCCGAAGGAGACTCGCTTTGACAAATCCCTCCGAAAAAGGCACCACAGGGGCTGGAGAAGCCCTACAACTTCGACATCTTGGCACAATTGGCCAACACACCGGCCAAGTTGTCATTATACGAGCTTCTGAGACTCTCAAAGGATGTTTGCGCGGCTTTGAGCGATGCACTCCAAAATGTCGACGCATACCTGGCTCAGGTCAACCTCACGGGAGAGAACCCTCCTGCAGATCTCCAAGACAGCGCCTACATGGGAGCGATGCCCAACATTGTCTTCACTCCACAGGATATGCTCATCAAAACCAACCTGCACGATCGCCCATTATACTACACTGGATACATCGGCGACGTAAAGGTGGATCGAATGCACATTGATCCTGGCTCTTCCATAAGCATTATCCCGAAGGGTCTGCTACATCATCTTCGCATCCCAATGCATCGCCTGACGCCTACAAGCACCGCCATAAGAGGTTTCAATTCGGGCGGGAGCTACCCAGTTGGGAAGATTCGGCTGAAGTGTCAGATTGGAGATCTCCAATCAGAAGTCACCTGCTACGTCATAGATGCGGACACTTCTTACAACATCCTCTTGGGGCGCCCGTGGATACACGATTATATGATCGTGCCTTCCACGCTGCACCAGTGCTTCAAATATGTCGACAAACACGACTTCGTGAGGACAAAATTTACCGACATCGATCCCTTCAAAGGGGTCGAATCCTACTACTCAGACTCCTGTCTGTACGAAAAGTCGAAGAAGCACCTTGGTGAAGGAGAGGTGCAAGCTCGTACCGAGACAGCCACAGGATCAGAAGAACCTCTGACGATCTACCTCCAAGCTCGCAAACCTGGCAAGTCTGTACCCCTTACCGCCACTCTGCGTAAAGACACAATCATCCTCTCGGCATAGGAAGAGCAGATGATAATCCGGCTGCCAAGGTCTGGCCAAGTGCCAAGACCCACAACGGAGCCACTGACAATTAGGTTGCCGAGAGTCGGCCAGCCGCAAACGGAGAAGCTCAATCCCTCCGACAAACCAATGACGATAGGCCTTCCAAAGAAGGGTCGTCACCCCGATGCAAGGCCAGAAACTTCTAGCGAACCAACCACTCCCCGCCCAGCATCGAGTACCAAGCTGGGGGTCGCTAGTCTGCCAACAACTCCACGCTCTGCTCCACCAGCTGAACCTCTGACGATCAAACTGCCCAGGTCGTCCTCTCAGTCTTCATTTATACAGGGGGTAGCCGAAGAGGAACCGGAGCTAGCCAAGTATGTGGCTGCCCACACTGATGTTTCCTCCGCAGATGATGTAATCCCCCTAAAAAAGATACCTTACTTCATCAATAAAGGGCTATCTTTGAACTACCTCGAGCTCAATAAGCTATGTACAATGTATGCTATGGAACACGGTATAGGCACTCACCAACACACACAGGTGACAAATGTGTACACCGCAATCCAGCTTACTCCAGTGGAAGATGCTTACCGCATAATCGAGGGAGGGGACCATCCAATCATCTTCGGCCGGAAGAACGATCCGCATCCCTTCACCATAGAAGAAGTCGACCTTGGATCAGATGCCGGGAGACTGCCTCTGTATCTTTATATCCCCTAATCCAAATATCTCATACAGAAACAGGGGTATGATCTGGAGACGACGCCAGGCTTGAACTACGGTACTGGACGACGATTACCTTTGAAGCCACCGGTCCCGGATGGTAAACCACGGGACTACTATAGCAAAACTCGATGTGATTAGGGTATGTTACACCCACGACGACCCATGAGAGTTCAGATGAAGAATGTGACTGGCATTCACATTCGACCGGGTCACCAACTTCTGACTCGGATACCAGTATCAGAGACATATTCAGACAAATCCTGTCAGTCAACATGGCATTCGCCGACGCTTATGAAGAAGATGAAGACATTCCTGAAATTCTTGAGTTAGAGCCGTGGGCCCAGCAGTTGGATGCACAATGGGAAAAGCGGTTCGAACAGAGAGAATCTCCTACTGAAGATGAGGTTATGCAGGTCGACCTCGGCAGCGAATCTTCTCCAAAACCGATCTTCGTCAGTAAAAGCCTAACAGACGAAGAGCGAGAATCGCTGCTGGAACTTGTCAAAGAATATATTGATGTGTTCGCCTAGAGCTATGAAGACATGCCGGGGTTAAATCTCGATATTGCTCTTCATAAACTCAACATTCGGTCGGATGCAAAGCCAGTCAAGCAGCAACATCGACGCTTCCGCCCGGGCATCATGGATGCGATCGAGGCCGAAGTCAACAAACTGATAGCTAGCGGCTTCATTCGTGAGGAGCAATATCCTGAATGGGTCGCCAATATAGTACCCGTCCTCAAGAAGAATGAGAAGATTCGAATCTGTATCGACTTTCGCAATCTGAACGAGGCATGCCCCAAAGATGAATTCTCCCTCCCTATCACGGACATCATGATTGACAACACCTGCGGCTTCGAACGTATGTCATTCATGGATGGTTTCTCGGGGTACAACCAAATCAAGATGTCTCCTGACGACGAAAAGCAAACATTATTCCGAACACCGATTGGCACATACTGCTACACAGTCATGCCTTTCGGTTTGAAGAATGCCGACGCCACATATCAAAGAGCCATGAGCATCATCTTTAGAGACCACTTACACAAGACGGTGGAGTGCTATGTTGATGACATCGCCGTCAAGAGTCGCTGTAAGGGAGACCATCTGCAGGATCTGAGGACGGTATTCGATCTGATACGAGCGCACAATTTGAAAATGAACCCTACGAAGTCCTTCCTGGGTGTATCCAGCGGGAAGTTCTTGGGTTTCATCATCACCGCCCAGGGTATCCATGTAGACCCTGAGAAGACAAAGGCAATTATGGAGATGGGTCCCCTGAAAAATCTCCGTGAACTCAGAGGCCTTCAAGGGAGGCTAGCTTACATCAGGAGGTTCATTTCTAACCTCTCCGGGCGTTGTCGACCATTCACCCATCTCACGAAGAAAGGCGTCTCGTTCGTATGGGACGAAGAATGTCAGCGGGCCTTCGTCAGCATCAAATAATATTTATCGAACCCTCCAGTCCTGGTGGCTCCGGTTGCTGGAAAACTATTCCTGCTCTACGTACGAGCAATAGAACATTCCTTCGGGGATCTGCTGGCACAAAATAATGATGTAGGCCATGAGCAAGCCATATATTACCTCAGCCGAACGATGATTGGGCTAGAGCACCGATACACCGCCATAGAAAAGGAATGCCTTGCCCTGGTGTTCGCCATTCAGAAGATGCGACACTATGTCACTGGACAAACAATACATGTGATCTCACGAGTCAACCCTCTCAGGGTCCTCATGACTAAACCAGGGGCACTCAGCTCTCGCCTCACTACATGGGCAATATTGCTGTCCCCTTATCATATGATATTCGTCCCACAAAAGACTGTTAAAGGTCAAGCCCTGGCAGACTTTTTGGCAGCCCACCCGGGCTCGGAATCGTCCAAAATATATGAAGAAATCCCAGATGAGGTCGCCGACTCGCATGCAACCTCTCACGATGATATATGGCGAATGTTCTTCGACGGTACTTTAAGAACTGGACCCAAGGGCAACATCGTCGTCGGAGTCGGGGTGGTACTGGTTTCTCCTTCCGGATTGGTGATTAACCGCGCTTATTCTCTTACAGAACCCTGCTCTAACAATGTGGCCGAGTACAACGCTCTGGTCATTGGCCTCCAACTTGCAAGAGAGCTGGGGGTAGAATATCTTGAAGCATACGGCGATTCTCCGTTAATCGT
Source organism: Iris pallida (assembly GCA_029216955.1). Taxonomy (NCBI): domain Eukaryota; kingdom Viridiplantae; phylum Streptophyta; class Magnoliopsida; order Asparagales; family Iridaceae; genus Iris; species Iris pallida. The sequence continues at coordinate 14,347,057 of JANAVB010006397.1, read as the reverse complement.
CAACCAGATACGGGGCTCATACGAAGTCCGCCACAAAGACATGATCCCCTATCACCAAATAGCGATCGACATCATCTCGTCATTTGAGGGGTTCTTCATCGAGCATGTTCCCAGACTCTGAAATATCGAAGTCGATGCCTTAGCCGGCCTGGCCGCTTCCCTAGCAGTGCCAAATCATACTCATCAATCGGTAGATGTGATAGGCCACGAACTGGTCTGTCCCAAGAACAACGTTCAATTCGTGGCAAGTTATTCCGCTCAGATGATCGATGACGTCCCAGACTGGAGACAACCATTCATTGACTTCGTCGTCTACGACATCCTGCCCGAGAACCCAAAGGAAGCCACCTCCATCAGACGGCGTTCTCTCAGATTCTTCTACGATACAGAGACAAAAATGCTGTATCGTCGATCCTATGATGGATTATTGCTTCGATGTCTATCAAACGCAGAAGCCAAAGAAGCTGTACGAGAAGCTCATGACGGTGTCTGTAGGGCCCATCAGCCTGGCCCTAAATTGCAAGACCGTCGTCGCCGAATGGGCTACTATTGGCCTACGATGGTAGCAGATGCTATAGACTATGCAAGAAAGTGCAAAGCCTGCCAAGTCCACATGGACTTCATTCACCAACCATCCGAATTTCTACATCCGACAGTGGTATCCTGGCCGTTCGAAGCATGGGGGATGGATATCATTGGTCCAATCACTCCACCTTCCTCCCGAGGACATCGTTTTATACTCGCAATCACAGATTACTTCTCCAAATGGGCGAAAGCCGTCCCGCTTGCAGAAGTAAAGACTTCAAATGTGATCAGCTTCCTTAAGCACCACGTCATCTATCACTTTGGACTGCCCCGAAGGATCATCCATGATAATGGTCCACAGTTTACAAGCCATGCCTTCTATCGGTTCTGCGACAAGCACCGCATCCAGAATATTGCTACGACGCCATACAATCCAGCAGCAAATGGGTTGGCAGAAGCATTCAACAAAACCATCATCAAGTTACTCAAGAAGTTTGTATCGTCCAACAAACACGACTGGAACGAGAAGCTTGGTGAATGCTTATGGGCATATCGTACCGTGGTCCGAACGGCCACAGGGAACACACCATTCTCCCTGGTATACGAGAGTGAGGTAGTTCTTCCATTGGAGACTCAAATACCCTCGCTCCGTGTCGCGCTCACTTATCAATTGACGACGGATGATAACTACCGTCGCCGACTACAAGAGTTAGAGGCCTTAGATGAAAAATGTCTCTTGGCTCAGCAAAGAATCGAGCTATACCAAGCACGTATCTCTGGAGCCTTCAACAAGAAGGTTAAGATCAGAACATTCCAAGTGGGCGATCTCGTTCGGGCAGTTCGGAGGCCGATGGTCATGACTCACAAGACCGTCGGCAAGTTCCAGCCAAAATGGGAAGGTCCATTTATCATCGAGGCTGTATTCTCCAACGGTGCCTACCGCCTCGCAAAGCAAAATGGAGACTTACTCATGTTGCCAGTCAACGACAAGTTCCTGAAGAAATATTATGTCTAAAATGACAGCATTCCAGATTAACAAGTCATGTACCCGCTGGTGCCACTGAACTCACAACCACAAAATTCCAGATTATCGAGTCATGTATCCGCTGGTGCCGCTGAACTCACTTTCACAATATTCCAGATTATCGAGTCATGTACCTGCTGGTGCCGCTGAACTCACAACCACAAAATTCCAGATTATCGAGTCATGTACCGGCTGGTGCCGCTGAACTCACTTTCACAATATTTCAGATTATCGAGTCATGTACCCGCTGGTGCCTCTGAACTCACATTCCGGTCACTCTCTCGGATAGTAAGTCATGTATGATCATACCTCTGAACTTTCTTCCTGGGAGAGATCCTCCCTCATGATCCACTACCCGCACTCCCAGTGCACAAAAAGGGTAACCGATCCACAAATTTCTAAAACGTCCATGTCCTCATTACCTCTGAGTCGTTTCACTTCCGCAAAAAACAAATCACCCCTTTACATAGAACTTCTATGTCCTCATTACCTCTGAATCGTTCTATGTACCCACCTTCATTGAGCCCACTCCTGTCATGTCCTCATTACCTCTGAATGGGAAGGCTCCGTCGAAGAAACCTTCATACTTGTCATGTCCTCATTACCTCTGAGTAAGTATGATGACTCCCTTTCGACTTATTATCTGTACCCACAACCGGAGTACGCCAAGGATAATGGGTCCACAAATATTCTCCGCTGATTCCACTCCTGCCATGTCCTCATTACCTCTGAGCATGAAGACTCCACGGTAAAACCTCCGTACTTACCATGTCCTCATTACCTCTGAGTAAGTATGTTGGTCCTCACTCGTCTTATTATTTGTACCCTGAACCAGGGTACGCCAAGGGTAATAGGCCCACAAATGTCCTCTATTGACCATAAATATCCTCCGTTGAGTCCACTCCGGCCATGTCCTCGTTACCTCTGAGTAGGAAGACTCTACGGTAAAACCCTCGTACTTGCCATGTCCTCATCACCTCTGAGTAAGTATGTTGGTTCCCCTTCATCCTATTATCCGTATCCTAAGTCGGGGTGCGCCAAGGATAATAGGCCCACAAATGTCCTATGCTAAATCTCTTAGTACAGGCCCACCATTCCTCATTATGCCCCGGGAGCCTAGCTGCTCCATGGCATTCTATCTCTCGATACCCCGAACACCCACGACCACCTTCCCGTGGAACTGTTCTAGGTATCCCCAATCAAACTTGTTATCCGTACCTAAAACCAAGGTATACCATGGGTAACAGGTCCACAAACAAGTCTCCCATGCGGGGCAAACATCATCACAATACCACAGGCACAACAAGCAATATAAATGAAGGAAGAATGGAAAGTACTCTTTATTTGAAAGACGAAAGAAGCATTACATGTTTTGGGACCACGTCCCTCTCAAAAAGAAAAGAAAAAGAAAACAGGAACAAAACCAGAAAACAAAACCAGAAAAAGGCCGACTACAGCTCGGCGTTACACAACTCCAAGAGGCGGTTTCTCACCAAAGCAGTCCCCCGCTCAAGCCTCTGTTTCGCTCGACGCTCGGCCTTCTGGGACAACTGCTCTACATCATTCAAATACATATATGCCTGCCAGTCGTTCTTCGTCTTCTTTAGGGCAAGTTCTAGATTGGCAGAAGCCCTACTAAATTTGTCAGCCTCCTGAATGGCAATCCCTTTCTCAGTACGAGAAGCTTCAAGCTCGGAATCCATGAAAGCCAGCTTTCTCTGGAGCTCGAGGATCTTCTCCCGGATGTCAGCTACCCCGCGGGAGGCCGCCGCTTCCCGAGCTGCATAATCTTCAGTCCGACGGTTCCATTGATCGTACAACTGAGTCAGATCCTGGCGGTCCTTCAATATAGTTGGCTTGATCGATTCCCGAGCAAGCCTCACCTTCTCTACCGCGGTCATGAGGAAATTGCCCTCTTGGTTTATTACCGCAGGTAAATCAGCTTGCTGTAGCACGCGAAATAGGCCACAAGACGATCAGCCTCTAACAGCTTAGGCTCCAGAAGCGCAACCAGTCCCGCTCCACCGGGGAGTGTTCTAAGGATATTAATCTGGCCATCGGCGCATTGACGGGCCATAGAAAAGGGAGTTCCCCTCTCCACAGCTGCCTCAATTCCCCTCTTCAGGTGGCGGTGGAAACTGTCGACCACATCCTGGGATACTTCATCCAAAACTTCCGTAGAGGACGGCGTCAAAGGGAGTGTGGCAGGCAGTACCGAAGGAGTAGCCTCAGAACTGATCGTCCCTATCACCAGGGAAATGAATCCTGTACGAAAAGAGGCATGGATGGCAGCTAGCTCCTCTTCCGTCGCCCGAAGAGCCTGGATACTTGGTAGAGCGGAAAGGTTAACTCCCGAAACCCTATTCGCAGAGGATGGCACGAAAAGCGTCGTCCCTTGCTCCAGCTGTGCTATCACCAAGGCTCCCGAACTTGATTCAGCTGAAGGCCCCTCAGTATGGGTTGGAAAAGAAGGAGGCACACGTGCTTCCATCAGACCCCTCCCGGTAGAGTCCGCCCTGGCAATGTCCATCACCGACAATAAAGGGGTGGGACCTGCACATCCAAAGCAATCATTAATCCACGAAGGACAGGGTGATAGAGCAAATAGGCCTCCTCACAAGTTAAAAAGCTGGTTTATCTTACCAAGGAAAGAGCTCGGAGGCTGTATCTCGTTCGAAGCTAGCATGGTCTCCCCACCCGCAGCTTCTAACTCAAATTCAACTAGTTTCTCTGCCCCAGCCACCCCTAAAGGAGAGTCAGTCAGGTCAGTGTCATCCTGTTGGAATTCAGCTATCTCAGGGACAGGGGCAATAGAGCCCCTGTCCCTACGGGTTGAGGTCCCAACAAGGTGAGACTCCCCGGCCGCCTCCGGAAGAACCCCAGCGGGAGTGATGGCGGTGCATATATCATGGATCAAAGTAGACAAGGCTGGATCGACTTCAGCAGTCGAGTCCCGAGAAACGGACTCCCCGGACGCCTGCAAGGAGCAAAAGAAAAAAATGATTAGGCCATAATTTAGAAAAAGAAGGAAAAGGCGGCTGAAATTCCAAATCACCTCAAAATAGCGTCAACATCAATAAACAGCCTGCGACGTCTTACCGCAGCCCGCTTTGTGGAGTAGGTCTTGCCATCGTCAGTAGACAGATGCCTGCCTCGTTGGCGCGAAGCACCAGGCACAACAGGTGGATGGTCCTCCACCTCTTCGTCCGGCACAGTAGGAGGCTGGTCCCCCACCCCTTCGTTCGAAGAATACACGAGTCATCGGCGGCCTGCTCGTCATCCTCTTCGTCCGTCGCAGTGGACTCCGAGTCTGGCACGGAAACCCTATTCGCCCCTCTCTTTTTCTTCTTGGAACCCTCTGGCTTTTCTGCCAAGCCGGTCCCGACAATGAAGCTGGTGTTCATGTCAAAGTTCACGGGAGATTTGCTTGTCGCAACGTGATAAATAGCCGCCATGTACAGAATATCCCCTTGCGTATTAGCGTCAGGGACTGAGAAGCTAGACCGGGTATGAACAGCATTGTAATAATGCCACGCCCGGATACCGTCAAGGATACTGCCCTCAAAGCCCAGGAAAGCACTGGGGCAGTCAAGGAACAGCTGACTATACCCAAATTGACGAGAAAACCTGCTAGGCAAATAAGGCTCCAAGTATACGTTATTTCGGTAACGATATACTAGGTGCACATGGCGAATGTTGCGCAGCCATAGAAGCATCTTCTCAGATAAGAGCTGGGGAGGTTCAATGCCATCAACGTGTACCCTCCTTACTTCTCTAGGGGTAAACTGAGGAAGAGACACAAAGAAGTCGGGCCCGTCAACTCTTGCCAACGCCCTCCGACAAGCCGGCATGGTGTCATACTCCCAAGATTGATGGCGGTATCGAAAAAGAAAAACGTCATCAGCGGTAACATCATCCTCTGTCCCGAGCCTCATCAATGTCCAGTAATGCATCAATAACCACCCCATGAGATAGTGGTATGGTAGCTCTATGTGTTCGAAGTCCAGCGTCGTCTCACGAGCAATGACTTTAGATGAAAAGGCACGGAGGCCGTGGTATATGCTACACACCATAGCCGGAAGAAGGGCCAGTCTTACTTTGAAGACCAGCTTCACAGTCGGGAGAATGAAATGACGGCTGATCCTTTCAGTAGAACCTGTCCCTCCCGAGACTACGCAATTTCGTAGCCATACCATCAAGAACCCGGCCAAGATTGCTTTCTCGGACATTTGTCGGGTACCGTAGTAGAAATAACTGAAGGAGTTAGTGCGGCTCCCAAACTTGTCACGGGTGGACCACGTCCTTTTGGCCTTCAACATCATGTCCTTCACCTCCTCCGGGGTTTGAGGACCTCGAGACGAAACCAAACAGGAAGGACGTAATTTGAAAAGATACGCGACCCAGGCCGTAGTATGGGGGGCGTTCCCTTCTGAGCTATTTTCTTTCTTGATATCAGTCTGGTGGCAGATGCTATGGTGGCACAACAGTTCTCGGTACACAGCGACAAAACCAGGAAATCGTCGATCCAGGTCATCGAATTCCTCGTTCGTCGGGGTATATACTTTAAAGGTCTCGCCTCCCCACGGCAGCTTAGAAACAGCATGCATTTCATGGAGAGCAAGTCCCAACTCTCCCCCGGACGCGAAGAAAGTCCCCGTACGCCGGCTATACATCTCCAAAAGGGCCATGAATAGCGGCTTGTTAATGGACAATCCGTAACAGGTGCCCCGGATGGCATAGTAAAGGTCAATCTCCCGAAGGAGTTCCTCGTAGTTCCTCAGGATCCATGAGAAAAGGTTGGCCCATGTGGGAATGTGGTTTATCCAATTCAGCAGCGACAACCTGCCCACAGGATAGGACCCCTTGCGAACGAGCTGATTCAGGAAGGTGTCAGCTCGGGTAAAAGTGAAGTTAGGACCAGACACATTTATAAAAGTACCAGGGATCAGCCTCATCACAGTCCGGCTGACTGACTCCCTACTTGTACATCCTGACCTAATACTCATATTATAGTGGATGTTGCCCACGAACATCCCCTGTTGGGTTGGAGTCAGAGAACCTGCCATTTTCCTGTCCAACGGCACCATATTAAACCACGAGAGGGGAAAATGCCGCTCCATCTCGGGAACATGGATATCCACCCCGTCCACAGTGAAGTCCCAGTTCTCAGAAACATCCAGCATTCGGGAGTTCTTTTCGGAGAAAGCATCCCCGAAGAGAAAAGCTGGTTTCAGATATTCTCCGTCCAGTTTCCCCGAATTCATCATAGTGCAAAGAAAATGGAAAGGCTGGTTGTTGATGGCAGCCACCCTCTCCAAAGGCTCATTAGAGGGAAGTTGATCTATCATATGTCGAATTCGATCGTCAAGCCGCACACCCATGGCAAAATGAGCTGAACCCGCTAGAAGCTCTTCGGCCGGGTTGGTTGGAAGGTTCACTAGAAAAGGACAAAAGAAACAGGATTAAAAGAATGGTTAAAACGAAACCACTTAAAGTTTCTCAAAAAGAAGTTCCTATGGGCCTATGCGGCTCGGATCGACGAAGCCTTATGCGGCCCAATTCAGCTGGGTTTCATGCGGCATGGCTTTAATAGAGCCTATGCGGCTCGGGTCAACACAGTTTCATGTGGCCCAATTCATTTGGGAGTTCCATGTGACACTGATTCGATGGCTTATGCGGCTCCGATTAAGACTTATGAGGTTCTATCTCGCAGAGGAGTTTATGCGGCAGGACTCAGCAAAATTCTATGCGGGCCAGTTTGTCAGGAACATATGCAGCTCCGGTCAAAGAAGACTTTATGCGGTTCATATCCAGAGGTAATCTTGCGACTCAAAATCCTTCTCATGCAGCTCAAACATAGGGAATATCCTATGTGGCTCGGATGCGAGAGGGTCATGCGACCCATACAACGCATGCGGCTCCATCATGATCGAACTTGAGCGATTCAAACGATGAAGGCTTGTGCATATGTTATGCAACAGAGCCATGAGTCTTTGGGGTTTAAAGTATTCAAATCCATTCTTACCCTTGAAAGTGGGGCGAACATCAGGATGCACTTCGGGCACGGCGGCCGACGAGGAAGCCACCTTCTTGTCTTTCGCAGCAGCGGAGACGACCTTGGAATATTTGGGGGCCATCTTCAACAGTCGGAGAATGGAAATAGGAAAAGAAAGGAAAGACAACAACAGTTGGAGACGAAGGAGAAAGTAAAGAAATTCTTTCGACTGAACTCATCCATATTTATAAACAAAACCAAGACGCTTTGATTCTCGTGCAGAACAAAAACTAACTCTTCGGTTATCGAGACGAGCCGCCTAAAATAAAGGCCAGACTCCTGGGATCCTGTCCCAAAAAGTGACCTCAAAACTGACAGCAAATCAACAATATTTAATGCAAAAGATCTCCATACGTGGCAAGATGACGTGGCAAAAAGTCCCTACGGCTTGGATAGCTATGCGGCCCGAAAGTCCCTGCGGCTGAGACACTTATGCAGCCCGAAAACCCCTGCGGCCGAAACATCCATGCGGCCGAGACATCATATGCGGCCAGAAGAATACATGGCCATGCTTCTTATTCAAAGTATTTCAATTTTACAAATTAAAAACTTTGAAGGGGGTCTTGTAGAAGCATGGAAAAGAATAAAGAAATATCCATACGGCCAGAGAGCCCCCTGTGGCTCAGAGAGTTCATACGGCTCAAGTATCCATACGGCTCGAGCGTCTATGCAGCTCAAACAAGTCCTATGCGGCTCAAAGAGGAGCCAGGTGGCCTACAAACAGCTCTCTCATTTTGTATTAAATGCCTTGACGGCTGACAGCTTTGACGAGGTGACAGTTTTGACACGAATATATCATTATGACTCCCTCATAATGACGGATTCCTTGGGAAGCAAAGAAAATCTCTGACACAATCTCCCGAGATTCAGAAACTGTCATGCAGCTTTGACACATGGACAGTTGTATGCGGCCCAAGCGGAGACTCCCCCATGCGGCTCACGAAGACTAGCCCCATGCAGCTCACGAAGACTAGCTCCATGCGGCTCATGAAGACCAGCCCCATGCGGCTCACGAAGACTAGCTCTATGCGGCTCACGAAGACTAGCCCCATACGGTTCACGAAGACTAGCTCCATGCGGCTCACAAAGACTACCCCTATGCGGCTCACGAAGACTAGCTCCATGCGGCTCACGAAGACCATCCCTATGCGGCTCACGAGGACTAGCTCTATGTAGTTCACTCATGCGGTCATCCATACTCATGCGGCTCAAATCATACCATGCGGTCCAAATATTCGGGGGGGGGCACTCTCAAGCAACCTGGACACGTGGCCAGCCTTATGCGGCCTAACTTTTCTGCGGCTCAAATTTCTACTGTTTTGACATATGGCATAATAGCAGGGCACGTGGCAACAGATTGATCGAAATCTCTCAGCAAATCCCAATAACATATTGGGATCAAATCAGATCATTGGCAAACAAGCAAATTAATGACACGTGTCGAGGAATCCGAGGTTGGCAAGACAAATCAGGAGGATTTATGTCAATCAGCATTAATTACCCACAAAAGATTTGATGTAATCACATTTATTGCTCAAATTTCGATGAACGGCCCAGATCTAGTGATCCTTAGCCACCGACTTTCAAGAATGGGCAATCATTGTAAACCCTAATGAGGCCCCCCCACTCTTATAAATAACAGGGTGCTATTCCCTTGCAAAGACAGAGATAGAGACATACACAGAGACAGAGAGAGATATACAGAGAGAGACATAGAGAGCCAGAGAGCCTGAAGAGAGAGCATTTCTTCATCAACGCCCAACAGTTCTTCTACAGAGCCAATTCTGCACCCGATCGTCCAAGGAGTAAGGCAGAGCTGTCGTCGCTTTCCCGAGCCTCTACCGTCACCCCCCAGAATCTAAAATAAACAATTGTACTTAGATTGCTGTACCTAGGTTTTCGTCCCTAGGCTTTCTTTGTACAAGCGAGTTTGTATTGTGAAGTAAAAGTCCAGTCCTCCGATAATTGTTCTGTTCTTTTATATTTCATGGCAAACAGTGGACAAGAGAAAATCTGAGTGTTGTAGCCAATCTAGCATATATTGTTGGGCTATCGAAAGCCTTTGTAATCTCAGTTCCAATATCAATAAAGAGAATTGTTTCATATACTCTATTTTTCTTTCGTTGTTAATATCAACTCAAAGATAACCGTTTGAGAACTTGTCATCTTACCTTGCACGAGCGCGACTCCAGGCTCGTGCGGCATTACGCCCCCTACAAGCACGATAATCCGGGTAATTCCGGGTCGAGGCGTGACAGTACGTAAGTGGCACGTATATAGTAGACTAAAAATAGATCAGAACTATTTATTAGGTCGATTACATTGGACCAATGTCGGGCTCTGAAATTAGATTGAAAGTTGGATCAGGTTTTACGGTAGATGATCAATTAGCCTAAATTGACCTGAAAGTTGCGTGATGCAAAAAGAGCACATGGGAACAAGTTTGAGTGGGACATGATATATCAAAATGAAGATAATCTTGTCTACTACAAACTCGTGAAGGAAGTTTCCAGAGATTGACATCTCTGACGCTCCAAAAATCAAAGTCATGGAAAAAAGCATTTAATGATAAAAATAATTAAATAAAAATGAATTATCGAAAATAATTCATTTAGAAAATTTGAAAAATCTCTAAAATTCAGGGGGCTCACATCATACCCACCTTATAAGAATTTTGTCCTCGAAATTAAAGGTTGCTAGTGGGGTTAAAACATGATGGAAAGTTTAGGCAATATCTTAGGCACGATTCAAAGAACGACAAGTTTTGCACGATCAAGATAATCAATTCGAAATTATTTAGACATGACTAGTGATGATAGAATTATGATATGAACAAAATTATATATGCATGATTTAGATGTAAGTTAAGTCATTAAGGCACAATCTTAGTGACGACTAGGAGAATCAAAAATATAAATAAAGTTTGAGTACGGGTGTTCTGTAGCACTTAGGTTTGATGAAAATCAACCTCAAAGTCACACATGCCCGATCAAGATGAGAAGTTAACAATGACCAATATAACGCTTGGTCTGGCTTGGTTCAGTTTTTCCATATGGACCAACCCCACCTACCACCCACTCTCTTCCTTATAAGCCACAAACCCCTTTCTCTCTCCTTATTCACTTCTTCATTTACTTCTTCTTCTTCCTCCATTAACTCTCTCCACTTACTAAGAGAGGCTTAGGCAAGTGCAACTTGCTTCATGGAGGAACTCAATTTTTGTTGTTCTATTTTCTTCCTCACGAGATTCTAAGACACTTTAGCACTTAGCATATTTAATTTTCATGGTTCATTTCATGTAGATCTACGCTTGTTGCATTTCTAGATTTCTTGGGTTTTGATCTATCAAGCTTTATTATTTTCAAGTTTTAATGGTTCCATGTTGTAGAGAATTTTATTCTGCCCCATTTTGACCTATGGAAGTCCGGATTTTGACCTTAAATAAAGGATTTATGGAGCCTGGAAGCAATGGCTTTCACGATTCTTCTTCTCGGAAAAGTTGGAGAAGATGAGCAGTACTTGACCGCATGGCCTTTCCATACGGCAAGTCTCTGAGCCGCCTGGCTCTTGGCAGTGCTTGCCGCATGAGCCCTGTTCTCCTTAGTCGCATGACCCTATTTCTCATTAGCCGCATAAGCCTGTTCTCCTTAGCCGCATGACCCTATTTTTCCTTAGCCGCATAAGCCTGTTCTCCTTAGCCGTATGACCCTATTTCTTATTAGCCGCATAAGCCTGTTCTCCTTAGCCACATGACCCTATTTCTCATTAGCCACATAAGCCTGTTCTCCTTAGCCGCATGACCATGTTTCTCATTAGCCGCATAAGCCTGTTTCTCCTTAGCCGTATAACCCTGTTCTCATTGCCGCATGACCTTGTTTCCCTGAGCCGCATGGCTCTTCCCACAGCCTTTGCCCCTTTTATTATTCTGGTTGTTATATTTATGCTTATGTCTCACGACCCTCTGTGTAACTTGGGTCCCTTGATGGAATGCTTGTACCATGTTAATTCTGAACATGTTTCATGAATAGGACAGTGGCCCGTTGTGGCGCACTCACGATAAGAATGATTGACAAGTAACATGGCATGATAGTGGCCCATCGTGGTGCACTCTTGATAAGTAAACCCGACATGATATACCTCGATATGCTATTGCGACAGCTAGCACAACATGACAAAAATGAATGGCCTAGACACCGTGGGCGATTATGTTTGTACAAATGAACCAGTATTGTCTTGCATCATGTCTAGGATGGAGGCCCCTGAGTACCATGGTCAGGGATACCTACTGAAATTGACTAAGACTAATAACTAGAATAATCCAGTAGTCATGAAAAGATTTTCCAGCTACAGGCAATCTCGTTATCTGGGCGCACAAGTGGACTTGTAGCCTGCCGACGAGTAGGGCACATTTTCAGCACACTGTCATGTGTTGCACCCTTAATGAATGGATATTTGACCTGGATAACCTGGATGGTCTGCAGGGCTTGTGGCTGTCGGAATAATCCTATAGCATCTTGCTAGTAACTAGGCCTGTGATAACCCTAGTTAGTTAAAGTATCAAGCCGTACTTATTGCTTGGCCGTGAATATTGGATGGAGTCTAAAGCCTTGTCTTGTCCCAGTACCTGGTTACTTCAGTAACATGATTGCTTTTGTTTACCTTGTCAATAACTGATCAGAATAACTTCTCATCTCTTGATATTTATTGCCCTATTTAGATTTCATGTCTTAATTATCTTCTTATTTTATGTTCTGATATGTTGGTTTTAGTTCTTAAGTGAAGCCTCCTTTGTGGCACTTGCTCTTTCTGGGATCTGATCCAGCTGGTTTTGCGTGGCCAGATACCAGAGCAGCTCCAGAGGATCTCCCTACCTTCCAGCCAGATGGTGACCACCAGGCGTAACCCTGGCAACGAGTGGGTTTTATTTTTGCTCTCCCATTCTATTATAAAAATATTCTTTTAAGGCGTTTAGCCGACGAGCACGTGTTAGCTCGATTGTACTTTACTTACTGTCTGCCTACGGGCTGTAGCATGATTAACAAATCCTAGGGTTGATCATGTATGACTGAAACTCTTGCTAGTCTTCACATTTTGTATGACTAGCTTCATGATCATCCAAATATGTAATGTATGAGACACCTTACTATTGTATATTTGGTGCTCTGACATCTTGTAACTGTTATTACTTGCTTGAGATTGAGACAATAGGCTTGTTCATGACCCTAAGAGACTGATGGTTTGTAGTTAAACCCTCATGTATCTAGACAGCCGTGACCGTATAGCGAGGTGGGTTGCACTTTAATATACGTAGCTGGCTATGTCCGTCCCCGCTCTCCAGTATTCTGGTTTTGGGGCATTATATGGTTTAAGTGGTGGCCCATGCAGGTCTTGTAAATCAAGATATGTAAGGGTTTACTGAATAGATGTCTCAATCAGCACTCGCCCTTGATCACTGCTCGTACCCTCTAAATTCCTGAATTCTTGACCTGATCACATACTTGTGTCTTTGATCTGTCCTGGTCCTTTCTTATTGTTCCCTGTGTCGTCTTCTTCAGCGGCATTGTTCCTGGTCCTACCGATCGGCAAGGTAGAGCACCTCCTGTCGGTCAGCAGCAACCTGGAGATCAAGCCCAGCATTCAGGAGTAGCCTCCAGAGTTATGCCTACTGGTGGTCAAGAGCCACCAGTTCAGCCAGTCCAGCCTGCAGAGCCTGACGATGGCACCTTGGTGGGTCTCATCAGGACATTACTAGCATCTAAAGATCGTCGGGGCGACACCCTGTACCAGACAGTGCAAGATGCTATGAACAAAGGCGGTCATCAAGGGAACCAGGCAGCCAACAACTTCAAGCGTTTGAACCCTCCCTTCTTCGACGGCAGTGAGGATGCGATTGCCACAGATGCTTGGCTGCAGGATATAGAAGTGATTCTAGAAGCGGCAAAGACATCCGAGAACGAAAATGTGGCAGTAGTACGCCTACAGTTATTGGATCTTGCCCGCAGCTGGTGGGCGGCACAGGCCATTGGATTAGTGGCACCTGTTGCATGGGCAGTATTCCAAGAAAGATTCTAGAGCAAGTACTTCGATACTGTAGCTCGGTACGATCTACAGACGAGGTTCACCAATCTGAAGCAGATGGGCAGGACAGTCGACGGATATGCGGTCGAGTTTTCGAGACTTAGTCGGTTTGCTCCTACCTTGGTAGCGACCGAGTTCGACAGAGCCTAGCGGTTCCAACAGGGGCTACATCTAGAGTATTGGCAGTGGAGCAGTTTGAGCATCAGACTTTTGATGCGGTGTTGAGAGCAGCCATGAGGCACGAGTATACCTCCCAGAGGATCGTGGACAGGACCGGAGGTCGAAAGCGATCTCATGGCCACATGAATCAGTCTTCAGCACCAGTCCCGGCAGTTAGGGCTTTGACAATTGGAACTCCGAGGCGGGCGGCCTCAGTGATATCGGTTCAACATTCAACCCCGATAAACCCTCAGCAGCAGAAGCAGAAGCACTCTTCCGCAATAGGATGTTCACATTGCGGGAAGCCAGGACATGTGGTGGCAGAATATCGCAGGGCACAGAGATTGTGTCTGGCTTGTGGGGCAGCAGATCACAAGATAAGATCCTATCCGAATAGGGGTAGTTCGTCATCGTCCAACTTTACTAGTCCTTCGGTGAGAGGACCAGCACCAGTCCAGCAACAAAAACAGTATCAGCCTTAGAGGCCATTGCCGACGCAGGCACAAGCCTTCTAGCAGCAATACCCCCAGCAGTATGCATAAGCCCAAGCCCTGATTCAGAGCAGACAGAGAGGTTTTTAGCAGAGGTGACCCGCACCCAGAGGACATGGTCAGGCGATGGTGATGACCGTAGAATAAGGATTGGCACTAGGTGAGGTAGTGGCAGGTACTATTCTCGTCAACTCCTTCCCAGCATCATCGTTATTTGATTCTGGTACATCGCATTCATTCATGTCTGCACGATTTGCGACACAGATAGGACTGGAGCCCGAGTCATTATCAGTAAGGCTCAATATACTTACTGGTAATGGTCTTGTAGGAGTAGATAGAGTGTTTTCCTCGTGTCGGATCGTAGTTAGCGGTAGAGAGTTCCCCGTTAGATTGATAGAGTTCCCAATGGCCGATTATGATATGGTCTTAGGGATGAATTGGTTAAGGAACCAGTATGCTAGGATAGACTGCCATGTTGGCAGGGTTGTTTTTAGCATTCCAGGTGAGCCAGAGTTTTTCTTTTCCCGAGGCAAAGTTGAACCTTCTCCTCCAGTATTGCGTATGGCAGTAGCAGCAGTACAGTTACCCCGAATAGTCGAGGAGTTTCCAGATGTTTTCCCAGAAGAGCTTCCAGGAATGTCGCCAGAGCGAAAGATCGAGTTTACTATCGACTTGATCCCAGGGACAGCTCCAGTGTCGGAGAGAGTATACAGGATGGCGCCGTCAGAGTTAGAGATATTGTACAAGATGATTGAAGAACTCAGGACCAAGGGATTTATTCGTGCAAGTGGATCACCTTGGGGAGCCCCAATGCTTCTTTTGAAAAAAAAAGGATGGTACGTCCAGGTTATGTGTAGATTATCATACCTTGAACTCAGTGACAATCAAGAACAGATACCCTCTCCCGAGGATAGATGACTTGTTTGATCAACTCAAGGGGGCAACAGTATTCTCGAAGATTGACTTGCGGTCAGGATACCATCAGATTAGAGTCAGAGAGCAGGACACCCCGAAGACAACTTTCAGATCTAGATATGGGCATTGGGAGTTCCTTGTTATGCTATTTGGAGCAACCAATGCGCCGGCTGTATTCATGGACCTCATGAATCGTATCTTCATACCTTATTTGGATCAGTTCGTGATTGTGTTCATAGACGACATCCTGGTCTACAGAAAGAGTGAAGCGGAGCATGAGCAGCATCTCAGAGTTGTCCTCCAGATTCTTAGAGAGCACCAGTCGTACGCGAAGTTCAGTAAATGCGAGTTCTGGCTCGATCGCATTTCATACTTGGGTCAAATCATCACCAGAGGAAGAGTAGAAGTGGATCCCCAGAAGATCGTGGCTATCGAGACATGGCCAGTACCCAGCACAGTGGCGGAAGTTCACAGCTTCCTTAGATTGGCCGGCTACTACCGGCGATTTGTTTCAAACTTTGCTCGAATTTCAGCGCCATTGACCCAGTTGACCCGCAAGGATGTGCAGTTTGCTTGGACAGCAGAATGTCAGGATTCTTTTGAGAAGTTGAAGCGAGGTTTAATGACGGCACCCATTCTCACACTTCCAGATGGGACCGGGGGATTCTCAGTGTATTGTGATGCTTCAGGCAGAGGTTTGGGATGTGTTTTGATGCACCATGGGAAGGTAATAGCTTATGTGTCATGTCAACTTCGTGATCATAAGAGGAATTTCCCAACCCATGACTTGGAGTTGGTAGCAGTAGTGTTTGCACTTAAGCTTTGGAGACACTACTTGTACGGAGATAGGGTAGAGATTTTTACCGACCATAAGAGCATGAAGTATGTGTTTACTCAGAAGGATCACTACAACAAAAAACCCTTTTAATGACGCTCGATAAGACGTATTGATGACGGCTGATAAAGAAGCGTCATCAAAGTTCGAAATACCTTTTTTCTATGACGGTTTGGGCTAATTCTGGGCTTTTTATAACATTTATAAAACAAAACGTTATTAATATTTTAGAGTGGTGGCAAACTTGTAATATTTTACAAACTTATTCATATTATAAGAATTCGAAATAACTTCTTCTCCTTCTATTTTCTCTCTCCTCCTCCTCCTCTTTCTCTTCCTCCGCTCCCATGTTCAGAATTAGGGTTTGGTCCAGCACGTCCGATCCCCTCCGCCATGGACTCCGACGATGGATCTCCCGATCATGGACCTCTCCGCGTACCTCTCGTCCTCAGCGGCGGCAGAGGAGGATCTCGTCGCGCTGTGCTCGACGGTGAGCGGGTCGCTGAGGGAGATGGGCGCGCTGCTGGTGAAGGACCCGAGGTGCTCGGTGGAGGACAACGACCGGTTTCTCGACATGATGGAGAGGTACTTCGAGAGGTCGGAGGAGTTCAAGCGCCAGCAGGAGCGGTCCAACCTCCATTACCAGGTCCTCCTATTTCTTTTTGTTTTCCCCAAATTTCTGTATTAATTTGATGCCTAGGGTTAGAATTCGAGACTCATAGTTGAATTTTGCAACATACGGACGGTCCAGATCAGCAGAGGAGCAGATCCATCGCTCCTGACCACCCTATATAAACCACTCGAACTGGAATGTATCACTCCTTCTGGAGCAAAAACCCTAGGCGCTCGTTTCCTTCTTTCTCCGTCGACGGCGCAGTTCGTATCTGATCGCTCTCGCCCAACATGAAGGTCCTCCTCGAAACCCTAACCCTAATTTTCTCTCCGTTCTTCTTCGTCTTCGATTGATCTCTGATGTGATTACTGTGCTAACTTTACAATCTGGAATTTCGCAGTTCAACATCGCGAACCCGACCACCGGGTGCCAGAAGAAGCTCGAGATCGACGATGATCAGAAACTGTGAGATCTCTCGACCAATTTTAGTTTTAGCCGTTTCTTTTATAGATATCCTAATCTTGTGATTGTTTATTGATTTTGGAACGAAAGTTCATAATTTGTAGCGTTAATTGGATGATTATATGTGTTCGAGAGTAGTATTGTCGAAAAAAGGAAGTCTGTGGCTTTAAATTCATACTGAAATTTACATCTTTCGTAGTTGGCCTATGATTATTTGCAGTTTCATCTGTTTATGATGGGCGATTGATCGATTTGTGCAATTTTTTTTAAAAAATGAATAGGCGCTTTATATATTTAAGCCTGGGAAAAGAATCTATTGTGTTGCAAGAAGTAGAATTTACCTACGACTAAGTGTAACGAAGTTGTGATTTGAAGATCGAGATTGAGATGTTGATATGCTGGATTGTGTTTGAGTTTGGATTTTTCAAGCTTGGCTATCAATTTGAAGTATCACGTTATTGCACTGGATTCTAGTTAAACACATTAGAAAGTCTGCCACTGTCTACGAATACAAATTATGATGACACGATGAAAATTTAGCTAGGTATACTTCAGAGTAAAGAAAAATCTGAAAATTTGTATCTGTTATCTTTTAACAAACATACTTTTGAGAACAAATTGAGATATAGCTAATGCTAATTCTTATTTGATTTGAATTATTACTCCACTTGTATATATGCTATTTTCTGTCTTTAACATGTTGGACTCTGCTTGATTTTCAGACGTGCATTTTATGACAAGAGGATTTCCCAGGAAGTCAATGGGGATGCTCTGGGTGAGGTATATAATTTATATCTCCCTGCCAATATTTTAGAGGATTTAACTAATTTACATAGTGTATTAAGATTGTTTAACCATAATTTTCTTGTTCTTTGTACAGGAATTTAAGGGTTATGTTTTTAAGATCATGGGAGGATGTGACAAGCAGGGTTTTCCTATGAAGCAGGGAGTGTTGACACCAGGACGTGTCCGTCTTCTACTCCACAGAGGTAATTAGTCTCTTCTCTTACTTTATATTGTTCATATTCCTTGGTTTATTTTTTTTCACTACATAAGGCATTTTCATGAAGAATGAGATGGTGGATTAAACTTCCGGCAGGATTTGTTACCTGTATCTGTAGAGTTGTTTCCAAAGACATCATGCATCATTCTTATGCATATTGGTTACTACCGCCCGACATTCTTATGCAATGAGATGGTGGATTAAACTTTAAGGTGTGTATTTTAATTATCTGTGTTTCCAAAGACATCATGCATCATTCTTCCCGTTGTTATAGTGATTTTTCTATCATATTTCTAGTTCTTATGCATATTGGTTACTACCGTCCGACATTGTCACCTCCAACTGCTATTCAAGAGGAACAGAGCAACAATTAGCTTTATGCCACCTCAAGATTATAAAACTTTCAAATCTCCTCACAATATTTTGATAGCGAAAGAGAGTAAACTGTGATTTGCCAAATACATGGCATAAGAATTAGTTAATTGCTTATGGATATGGTATATGATTTGGCAATGAAAGTTTGTCATTTCTTTCTTGATTGCTATTATATGCAGACATGTTTTTAAATATATGAAACTTCAAGGAGTTTAAAGTATAACACCTGATTTTTACTGGAACTGTTTCGTATTAACATTTTCGCAAGGTTACTGTGCCATACAATACAAAAAAGTATTTTCTAATTCTCCATATCTTCAAGTTAAGTAGACTACTAGACCAAATGTGTACGAATTAATATGTTTTCAAATGTTCTTGGCTACGCTTTTATAAAGATAATTGTTCAGTTTTGTTGTTTACTTTAAATCGCCTGCATACTTCCGATGCTTATATAATTTCTTTTGTCAGGTTCTTTTTTATGCTAGCTCAATATGACTATCATGTTGTATGGGGACTCGGTGTTTGAGAGTGTCGAACAGTTCTTTCAAAAGAACCATCCTAACCACTATCTCGGCCACCAGGTACCTTGTAGTACTAATTATCGATCGTTGGTTCATTGTATAAAAGATTGTTAAATGACTAACTAAAAACTAGAGAAGAAAATGTATTTTTCAGCATTCACTACTACAAAAATCGTTATTAATAATACATTATAGATGACATTAATCCCGATAGGCAACGTAAAAGTATCTGACATGGTAATGTATACCATCAAGTAGAGGATACTTGAAGCTCTAAATTCTCTAGGAATAGATCTGTAGATTTGTTTGTGATATAACAGGAGGTTGGCATCTGTGTTGTCATTTACGCCTTAGCCAACAAGAATGGTGTCTAAATATTATAACATACACAAAATTGAGCTTTTTTTATGTTGTTGCATCTAAAATTTGTTACATATAGTAACGTTCTTGACTCCATCAAAGATCCACAAATTTCAATATTTGATCAGACATTGACCTGTAAAGTGTGGCTCTTTATGAAAGTTACAGTATGCCCTTCCTGTCATGTCTTTGGTTTTCTATGCAGATTGCAACATGAGCTTGAAGTTTCCACAAAGCAAGCTATCTTTGTTGATTCCAACATTAGGTGGTCTCTTCTCTTTGTAATTTTTTTTTCTAGAAAATCCCAGTCCTTCACAGTAGCCAATGAAAATGCTTTAAGCTAGTACCATCTCTTCCTTGAATTCCACTCTGAGTCTCATTGCATCTTTTTTGCAGGTACTCCTTGCTTCCGTGGGTATGGCAGGCGTAATGGTGAACGCAGGAGGAAATCGGTTCGTGGCTGCATTGTTAGTCAGGATCTTTCAGTTCTGAATCTTGTCATCGTCAAGAAGGGCGAAAATGATCTTCCAGGATTGACTGATATTGAGAAGCCAAGAATGAGAGGACCAAAGAGGGCATCAAAGATCAGGAAGTTGTTTAACCTCTCCAAGGAGGATGATGTTCGCAAGTACGTGAACACATATCGCAGAACATTCACTTCCAAAACAGGTTAGCTAACTGTTATTTTTGTATTGATCTTGGAGTTGAATTTTGAATATTTTTGTTTTTGTTTAACAAATTGGTTTTGTTGGCTAGTTTCTAATGTTGATCTGCAGAGGTCTGCTATATTTTCTATTTGGTCTCTAGAAACCTTTGGAAGCAATAAGACTAGTCTAGAAATATTTGTTGTGTTCACTTCAACCATCGGAATACCTGTTCTGGAGTTAATAGTTGTCGCATTCACCAGTGGATTTTATTAGATCTTTATTGAGCACTTGAAATAGATGCATTTTATTTATTTATTTATTTATTTTTGTTAACATTATTTTTTGAACTGTGTTGGAACCAAGATGCTAGTCTTGAGATTTTGTATTTGTTCAACATATAATGTTATGGTTTTAATTTATTTTTCAATTTTATGTGATTTGTGCAGATTTTGCTCTAATGCTCATTTCACTTCAGGAACAAACTAAGAAAGTAGTAATTTACTTGGTCCCTCTGCTGCAGTTCAGTATGTGAAAAGTACCATTTCTGATCTTCTGATGAACCGGATGGACTTGTCCTTTTTGAGAATCAAATCAGCAAGGTCAGATAACTATGCATTATAGGGCTTATAGTAAAGCCACCACCTTGAATTAACTTTCAAATGTTTCACTTTTGCAGCCACTTCTTAGAATATTTGAGCCTATTCTGAAGAATGTAAGTAGAGAGCTTCTTCATGGAAGTCATACCAGATCAGTATCTATTTCTACTCCTTCAAATAGTGGGATAATAAAATACTGCTCGTTCTTGGACGCAGAAGTACGCATACAATTTGGTTGTCTTCTCTTTTTCTCAGGATTTCACTGGTGTTCCGGCTGTCGTTGATTTTTCATGATTATTGGTTATGTGGCTAAGTTTTGATGTAGACAATTTTGGTAGTTGTAAATATATATATGTATTTGGATATTCTATTTTGAGAATGTAATGAAGATGTTGATATGTACTCTATTTTGAGAAATATAATAAAGATGGTGATATATAATGTTAATTTGATTTTTAGGCCTGACAATTATATGGACTGATTTGGATATGCTAATTTGAATTGTATAAAGTGTTATAAATGTGCTGTATTGAGCCTATACATATTATCTATTCATAACGTTTTACAAATGTCCCGAATTGTGCACTATATATTAACTATTCATAACGTTTTTATAGAAACTATTCATGACGGTTATTTTATGACGCTTTTAAAAAACATTTATAACACCCGTTTTCATGACGGTTACGGTGGAAAAAAAAAGCGTCATGGTTCGTCATTCATGACGCTTTTTAGCCATCATTAAAAGGGTTTTTTGTTGTAGTGGATCTTAACATGCGTCAGAGGAGATGGCTGGAGCTGCTTATGGATTATGATATTAACCTGCAGTATCATCCTGGGAAGGCCAACGTTGTTGCAGATGCATTGAGCATGAGAGATGGAGTTTATTATCTAACAGCGCAACCAGAGTTATTAGCAGATGTTCAGAGGATGGGTATAGAAGTTGTCCTTCCTACCAATGTGGCATTGATGGCCAGTATACAAGTTCAGTCCACTATAGTCGAGAGGATCCGGATGGCGCAGTCGACAGATTCCAAGCTTCAGCGACTCAGAGCAGAGTGTAAGGCAGGACAACGGCCAAAGTTATGCATTCATGAAGATGGTACACTTCAACAGGATAAGCGTCTTTATGTACCCAGTGGAGATATCAGACAGGAAGTCATGGCAGAAGCTCACAGTTTACAGTATTCCATTTATCCCGGTGGCACGAAGATGTACCGTGATATTCGTCAGTACTTTTGGTGGAATGGAATGAAGAGGGAGATAGCCTGGTTTGTCTCTCGGTGTTTGGTTTGCCAACAAGTTAATGCTGAGCATCAGAGACCGGCTGGACTTTTTCAGCCCTTGCCGATTCCAGAATAGAAGTGGGAGCATAAAACCATGGATTTCGTGACTGGATTACCTAGGTCCCCGACCGGTAGAGATGCTATTTTGGTTATTATAGACAGGCTCACGAAGGCGGCTCACTTTCTCCCGTTCAGAGTTGGTCAGTCGACGGCTCAGCTAGCAAAGATGTACCCCAGGCAGATCGTCTTATTTTACGGTGTACCAGTCAGTATCACCTCGGACAGAGATTCAAAATTTATGTCGTACTTTTGGCACAGTCTGCAAGAGAGTTTGGGAACTCACCTCCAGTTCAGCTCAGCTTATCATCTGCAGACAGATGGTCAGTCAGAGCGGACCATACGAACCTTGGAAGATATGTTGAGATCTTGTACACTCAACTTCGGTGGTTCATGGGAGGATTACCTGCACCTGGTGGAGTTCTTGTACAATAACAGTTTCCAAGCCAGTATCCAGTTGGCATCGTTCGAGGCACTGTATGGTAGGAAGTACAGATCTCCGCTAGCATGGGACGATGTTGGAGAAAGGCAGATGCTCGGTCCAAAAATGATTACTCAGACAATTGAGGTGGTCAGAAGTGTCAGAGATCATCTTTGCGTCGCACAAGATCGCCAGCGCCATTGGGCCGATTCTCATCGGCGCCTCCTCGAATTTTCTGTCGACGACCACGTATTCCTTAGGATCTCGTCTAACCGTAGCGTCATTCGTTTTGGCGTACAGAGCAAGCTTAGTCCTAGGTATATAGGGCTGTTCGATATCCTCGAGCGAGTAGGTGATGTGTCCTATCGTCTCGCTCTTTCGCCGTCCTTAAGTGAGGTGCATGACGTGTTCCATGTATCCAACTACGACGGTATATCCCGGACCCGAGCCATATCCTGGATCATTCGGAATTGGTTGTTGGTACCAACCTTTCGTATGAGGAGAGGCTCGTGTCTATATTGGACTGGAGAGAGAAGATACTCAAGAACATGACTATTAGTTTAGTCCGTGTCGCTTGGGGTCATCACTCTCTAGGCGAGTCAACGTGGGAGCGTGAAGATAATATCCGATCGCGATATCCCGACCTATTTGACTCGTAAGGTATAATATCTTTCTTATGCCTTATGCTCTTAATTCTTTGCTTAAATGAATGATTGCATGGTGGACTGCTTTGTATAGCTTGTCTGTGATTAGTATAGCTTGTCCTTGCCTCTCTATCCTCTTAATTAAATTTCGAGGACAAAATTCTTTTAAGGTGGATAGAGTTGTAATGCCCGTAGTTCGTATTACGTATTTTGGTATACGTGTACGTATTTTAACTCATAATTGCATGTCTCATTGCATGGTCTATTTTGGTATTTCATTTGCTTGGTTCGTTTCGGTTTGCTTGGTTCGGCTAGGTTCGGTTTTTGCATGTGGACCAACCCCACCTACCACCTACTCTCTTCCTTATAAGCCACCAACCCCTTTCTTTCTCCTCATTCACTTCTTAATTTACTTCTTCTTCTTCCTCCATCATATCTAGGACGGGGACCCCTGAGTACCACGGTCAGGGGTACCTACTGAAATTAACTAAGACTAATAACTAGAATAATCCAGTAGTCATGAAGAGATTTTCCAGCTACAGGTAATCCCGTTATCTGGGTGCGCAAGTGGACTTGTAGCCTGCCGACGAGTAGGGCACATTTCCAGCACACTGTCATGTGTTGTACCCTTCATGAACGGATATTCGACCTCGATAACTTGGATGGTCTGCAGGGCTTGTGGCTGTTGGAATAATCTCATTGCATCTTGCTATAACTAGGCCTGTGATAACCCTAGTTAGTTAAAGTATCAAGCCGTACTTATTGGTTGGCTGTGAATATTGGATGGAGTCTAAAGCCTTGTCTTGTCCCAGTACCTGGTTACTTCAGTAACATGATTGCTTATGTTTACCTTGTCAATAACTGATCGGAATAACTTCTCATCTCTTGATATTTATTGCCCTATTTAGATTTCATGTCTTAATTATCTTCTTATTTTATGTTCTGATATGCTGGTTTTAGTTCTTAAGTGAAGCCTCCTTTATGGAACTTGCTCTTTCTGGTATCTGACCCAGCTGGTTTTGCGTGGCCAGATACCGAAGCAGCTCCAGAGGATCTTCCTACCTTCCAGCCAGATGGTGACCACTAGGCGTAATCCTGACAACGAGTGGGTTTTATTTTTGTTCGCCCACTCTATTGTAAAAATATTCTTTTAAGGCGTTTAGCCGACGAGCACGTGTTAGCTCGATTGTACTTTACTTACTGTCTGCCTACAGGCTGTAGCATGATTAATAAATCCTAGAGTTGATCATGTATGACTGAAACTCTTGCTAGTCTTCATATTTTGTATGACTAGCTTCATGATCATCCAAATATGTAATGTATGGGACGCCTTACTATTGTATATTTGGTGCTCTGACATCTTGTAACTATTATTACTTGCTTGAGATTGAGACAATAGGCTTGTTCATGACCCTAAGAGACTGATGGCTTGTAGTTAAACCCTCATGTATCTAGACAGCCGTGACCGTATAGCGAGGTGGGTTGCACTTCAATATACGTAGCTGGCTATGTTCGCCCCCGCTCTCCAGTATTCTGGTTCTGGGGCGTTACATTAGGAATAATCAAATGTTTAGCACGAACATTGATCAAGGATTAACCATCTAGTCATGAGTGAAAGCAAGGCTCAGACGCGTTCAAAATTTTATGGAATGATTAAGCACTTAGACACGATTTAGAATAGAGCGATAAAATTTTTAAACCTAATCATGATCAAGAATGAAACCTAAGCACGAGTGACTAGAGAATCAAAATTTAGGTACGATAAAAAATCTATTTCGACACAGTCGTGATTAGAGATCAAGATTTTTAGCACGATTTGTGGGTTAACATTATCATGATCATGAAAATCAAAGTCGTATAGTCATGAACTTAATCAAGGCTAAGAGAAGCGAACGAAGAACAAAATTTGAGTGTTTAAAATCACGATCAAGGAATTCAAAGTCGTCTTGGTCATGCCAGGTCATCTGGGCACGACTAATCATAAGAAAATTCAGATATAATCAGGAAATCAAATCAAGGTCGAAATTTTTTTAGGCACGAGTGTTTAAAATCCAAACATGATCAAAATTGAATTTTAATACGATCATAGATACGGTCAGTCTAACCTTGATCAACAGTTATATAGATGTGATAAAGAGTATGACAACAGCCTAGGCATGACCAAAAATGGAATTTCGGTACGATCAAGGATAGTATAAAGCTTAATCATGATTGGAACATAACTTAGTCATTAGTGAGAATTAAATCAAAAGTTAAAGCACGAGTGGTAATAGCATTTAAATCCAATCACGATTAAAAATTTAAGTCTCAATACGATCCAAGTTGATCAATTTTTAATTAGAACAAGATTTAGACAAGATGAAGAACAAGGTCATCGAAGTCTGAGCACGAGCATCTAAGAATGGAAATCCAAGTTAGAATCGAATTTTAAGTCATTCAAGTCTAGTCAGCAATCAAGACTTTGGCGCAAAAAACAAGACGACCAAAATCGATTGGTCATAATCAGAGGGGATCAAAATCTTAATGATATTGAAATTTAAGAGACAATTCGAGGATAAGGAAATGAATTTCTTCTGATATGACTGAAAACCAAAATATAGGATTTATAAAAGGAAGTCGGGCTAATCATCTCGCTCTGCTTCGACTACTACCACGATCCAAAATTTTCAGTCATAAAGATGACCACTCATGAAGCATATTTTTATTATAACTTCTTGATTAATCTTTTCTTTCTTTTTCACCAGATTTGTAATCCTTTCAACTTAGTCATCTTGAAAGTCCAAATTCCTCTACATTTTCCTAAATTTTAATTTAATCCTTATATCAGAATTTATAAATTTTTTGGACATTGTCCAAATCTATACTCCTCCTATTAATGCCACTACAACTAAAAATTCATTCCTCATTATATAAATCAACCTCCACATGTCTTTCAATTGTACCTTCAGATATCATCCTTCTTAAATTTGGTAATCTTACAAAATCTCTAGATTTTCTTATAACTCAATTTTTTTTCCACCGGTTCTCAATCATTCTCTACCAATACTTATTTAATTTTGCATCATCATTACATGCAATCATAATATCCTGTCCATGTATCTTGAATTCATAAATTTAGTACTTTATCTTAGTTCAAAATGAAACTTCTCAAGAATCACTAACTTAAAAATATTTAGGTTCTCAAAATCCAGTCATCCTTGAATATCCTCATCAGCTATAAAAATACAACTATAAAATATTATTGTTTCATTCATATTCCAATTCTTGAAATCATTCTTCGTTCCTCCTGAAACAATCCATACTCAAAATAATTGTCCAAGTGTAATCATTTTTTTTCCCAATTGATAATACTGGCCTCTTGATTTCATTTCCAATCTCAGTCATATTTCATCCCAAATTTTATCTAGATGTCCAACATCTCATATTCCTACCAAGATACCACTTGATAACTAATTCATCTTCCACAAGATAGATGATTATGATACTTCCTCGACTTTTTTCCAAGGTACAAAGATATGAGAATTTCAAAATTTTCAAAGTGTAGATGACATATGTAGATACGAGATAGTTGATAATTAAGACAAGGGAATAGTGGTAAGATGAGAAAATCATCATACGATAATGAAAAATGATAAGACAAAAATAATGGTAGAAATTGTTCTTGCTCATTTGGTCAAAAGAAATGAATCAATGTAAGATATGATCTGATAACCATTCACGTCTATCCGAAATCATGTTGTCAGAATTTTTGCCACGCCAGTAAGCATAGCTGCAATAAACAATAGAGTCCATAACTAAGGTATACACCCTATAATCATGTTATCTAGATTCTTTACCACGCCAACCGGTATGGCTGCAAGAAAATATAAATTCTATAACTAGGATAGTATACCCAAAATTAAGCTCCATGTCCTCGTCATGCTAGCTTGTATGACTGCGATAAATTTTAAACTCCATAAATAAAGTAGATATTTACCCTTCTCATCGTCCTCATCAAATATGTTATCAGAATATATCTTAACTCACTTTATAAAAACTTATCTAGAAACCAAATCAAAGTCAACAACGAACATCAAGATCTAAAATTTTCATCAACAAATCAAGGATAAGTAAATGGAAACAAGCAAAAACAGATTTTGAGGTAGGGTTTAGAGGAAGATTTTTAGGGGATGTCCCAAAGGTACTATCTAGGGCAAGATTCCTGGAATATAATCTAAAATAAATCTTAACCTTTTATATAAGATTGGTAATCATATTCTTCTTTCAACCTAGATGATATATAAGTTCAACTTCTACATTCTAGTTTCCTCCGGGGTCCATAAACACATCCCAATGCAAGAATAGGATTCGATAACGGATAGATTTCAAAATCAGGACGAATAGAAGCAAGTGGGTAATAGACTTGAAATTGTTTTGAAATAAGACTCCCAGGGTTCATCCCTGGAATCTATCAAGTGTTCCTAATATGTGACTGAGTACCAAAATCCTAAACTATTATATGACTCAATCTTAATCCTAGGGCAGGCTTATAGTAGTACAGATAAGCTCAAGTACTATCACGACTTCACATTAATAGCAAAGACTGACCTTTATGGGCTACCGCTAAAATATGTCACGACTCGTACCTGGATATACGGGTACGAATACGTAGGCCACTTCTAGCCTACGTCGCAGTATCGGCAGCAGAGCACTGTCAAGTACCCGATACTAACTACAACATCTAAAAGATCCATAACTATAAAGGTACTCATATCACATCACAAATGCTAAGGAAGATAAGACAAGAAGATAATAATATCACTAGAACAACTAGAATCTGAAAAAGGATCATATGAGACAAAAATAAAATGGAGGAAAAATAATAACAAAAATAAAATAACTACCAGACCTAGAACTCCTGGGAGACAACTCACGGTGAAAGAATATTGATATCCACTTCAGCTAGCATCATCTTGTTGTGCAATAATGAGGGCATAAAACTCCTAAAATATTGTCAACGTATCCAGTCAGGATGGGAAGAATACATAAACTAACAGCAGTTCTATGTGAATTAAAAATTCTATAAGAGATAATTATAATAAATACAAGATAAAATATCAAGACTGGAATATAAACATGATATGTAAAATTGGATATCATGTCAGTGTATGAAATACTGGAATGTAGAATAGTATAGTAATATCTGATGTATAATGTAAATATAAACGATGCCTTGAAATATTAGAGCATCATGTGATCGACTTGGGTCAAGATCAGGCTCTTCCATTTGACCGTCTATGAGTCAGAAAATATAAGAAAAAAAGATCAAGTCGGTCACAATGGAAAGCTATGAGACAAGTAGTAACACAGGTCAGACTTTATCCTACGTGAGGCGAGGGTAAAGCTATGATGCAAGTAGTAACAGGAATACATGAGGGGTATTGATCACATAACCTCTAATAACTCTCCATCCCTGAACTGTATAATGGATCCGGACACAAGACGTCATGACACGGGATTCTCTAAGAGGATAGCTAATCCCTCTCAGGAAATGGTGTCAAAACAAGTGCAGAAAATAAGATCGAAAAATATGTAGCTCCCCTTCCCAAATTTTTTTTAAATATTTATTTATTCATTTATTTGATTTAATAGTGATTTTAGAATTTTTGTAAATAATTATTAGATAATTATTATGATTGAAGACTTTAGCCACAAATGAGTTTTGGAGTACAAGACGATTAGCAATCATGGCACGAATAATGCAGTAGCGTGCTTTGACTAGTGTTTAGCCATAGTAGGAGAATGCCGAGCCATAGGAGTGTCCTAACTAGAAAAATCAGGCCAAGTTATAACATGACCATTATAAGTAAGTTTAATTAATTATTATTAGCTTTATTGACTTTGCAGAAATCCGGTTGAACCAAGTTAGTCCGAACTGGACCGAACCAAATCCAAGCCGTGTAGGCAGAAAGTGTGACCAAGATGTTAGTGTCGATATATTTAGTGTGTACGTATTTTCTTAAATGCTCTATTACCTATATTTTGTAAGTAATTATTATTAATATTATTACGGTTATTTTATATATATATATATATATATATATATATATATATATATATATATATATACTTATATATATATATAAGTATAAAATATATATATATATATATATATATATATATATATATATATATATATATATATATATATATATATAAGTATTTGATGTTCATAACGTATCTATAAGTATTTTTAAATGATTTTTCTTATTTACCCCGGTGTATTTTTGGAATATTTAGACTACATATTTTGTCTGTACACTTAGTATAGATTTTCTTATTAGTATCATTATTATTATTTATATTGTTATTAGATTATTATAATAAAAATATACTATTTAGTATTTTAGATTATTTGTGAAATAAATATTATGTGTATGTGTGTATATATATATATATATTTTTTTATATATATGTGTATGTGTGTATATATGTGTATGTGTGTATATATATATATATATATATATATATATATATATATATATATATATATATATATATATATTTTATATATATGAATATGTATGTACTTGTGTGTGTATAAGATATATGTGTATGTGTGTATATATAAATATATATAGTATATATATACATATATGTGTATATATATATATATATATATATATATATATATATATATATATATATATATATATATATATATATATATATATATATATATATATATTTTTTTTTTTTTTTTTTTTTTTTTTTTTTTTTTTTTTTTTTTTAAATCCACCTCAGCCCATACCAGCCCGGCCATGCTCAGGCCCGCAACTCCCAGCCCAGCCCACAGCTCATGGGTCCTTCCCAAGCTAGCCAATCCCATCCCAAATCCAGCCGAACTGAAATTTCCCCCCCAACAAACCGAACCCCCAAGCCAGCTCTCGAGCTCAGCCCAGAAGCACAGTCGAGCCCAGCTGAAACTTCAACCATGCAAACCCAAAACCATACGGACCCGAGCAAGAACCCGACCTCTCTAACGAACAGCGACCCCCCGCTCGAGTATAAAGAGATAGGAGGAGGAGACTTCGAAGGAAAACCCTAAACTCTTCAATAGAGCGATCACCAGCGCCGACCCTAACCCCAGGAGGTTGCGCGCGTGCACCCCGTGCTGGCCGACCACCGCCAGGGCCGCCGTCGGCCAGCCGTGCCACGGCCAACCACTGTTCTGCAGAACACACAGCAGTGAGCGCGTGCATGAAGCCTACTTCGTCGCGCAATATCGCGACGCTCAGTCGACCATTCGCCGAGTCATTTTCTCGGGTATGTCCCCAACACATACGAGTTTATTTCCTTTCAATTAGAACGAATTAATATGATTTATATTGATCGGAGGATCGACCCAAAATTCGACGAAACTCTGTCCCAAAAACAGAGCACAGTCCAACCCCGACCATGAATTGGAAGTCGATTCCTTGCCAATCGACCGACAGTTTCAAAATTCTGCCTAAATAGGGTTGTAGACAACCTATAGGACTTGAAGACCCTTTTGGTAGTTTCTGATTTCGTCTAATATGTCCCGAGAAAACAATTGCTAAAAAAATCAAGAAAAACAGATTTTAGAAAAATAGAATTTTAGAAAAACTCATCTACACGACGTGCGTCCCGCCAATCCGGGCGACATGATCGCAAACCGAAAGCATCGAAAGCTGTGTATCGGCTTCGTGGTCGTGTGGGCTTTGACAAAATTTAAATTGGTTGCTTGTGCACGACGAATTTGATGCGTATCCGTCGAAATTCACCGTATCGGCCTCTGTGCAAGTTTCTCAATTACTTCGCACACGCTTGTCAGATCGAGACGACACTTATGCCAACAGGACCGTATCATTTTTTGGTCCTGTATGCCAAGTTTGGTCCAATTCTGAGACAGTTGATAAAATTGCCGTTTTGCGGGCCCCCCGGTCCGACTCAACGGATGATTTTGTGCACGGCCTGCCGGAATCCAACTTTGGACACATGGTTGGGTTCGTATCGAAAAACCAAATTCGTAGACATGTAGTTTGATGAATTTAGAGACCATTGACTCTGGCACATTTTTCGGTACAAAGCAGGTCCAACGGCGGATATCGTTTTTGCCCAAAATTACCGTTTTTCCCCTGTGTCCAGAATTGGACTTAAGGCCAGGCAATCCTAGCTAATTTGACTATTCTGAGAATGATGGCAATGTCTATTTCAGCTTTCGGAGACAGTTATGATGAGTTGGACTTTACGGCTCACCAGTTGACTATATTTTATGGGATCTGCGTGCAACCTCCAGGCAAGTATACCTTGCCAACTTGTACATTATAATCTATATGCATGTTCATCATCTCGCTGTGGTTCTTTTCTTACATGCGTGATTGCTTTATTCCATGTCTAGTACACTCATCCTGTTATAGTTTTACTTTACATGTTTCTAGTTGCCTGCACATTCTTGTTCCTTTCTGTTATGATATTTCGATCTGTTACACTGTGTTAGTTTCATACGTATTCCTTGATAGAGTCGTCTAGTCCTACACCAAGATTCCCTCGACTTGATTATAACTTGACATGACTTGACATGACTTGAGTAGGACTTGACTTTGACATTCTATAGATTGTGAGTACTTACCTTGACTACGGTCTATAGGATTTTATACTAGGATTGGCTACTGTCTTGGTTGTGAGTACTTGTCTTGACTGCGATTGAGACACTATAGATTGTGAGTAGTTGCTTTGACTGCAGTCTATAGCTTTGACCTATTAGCCACTTCTAGTATGGCATGCCAGTGTCTTAGGATCCTTGTGTTTAGATCTTGAGTCTTGGTTCATTTAGTCTCGTTGGATATCCTTAATTGTTCCTCACTTCTTTGTATATTTGTACTATTACATGTTGGCTTGTATATTATGTATCTTGCTAGTCCTCTGAGGACCTGATGATCTCTTCAGGTTTAGCGACAGCATGAAGTTAGTTAGCAGAGCGGGATGGTAGAGGATTGCGATGTATGATACAGTTATTTGCTTGTGATATTTTTTTATTATCCTCTCGTGCCTTATATTCAGTACCATGATATTTTCTGCTTATTTTATAGACTCATATCATTCTTAGAGTCTAATCGGACAATATGCTAATGGGCTACAGACCATAACCCATAATTGTTCATTCTTGTTTTATTTGATTCTTGTGGATTGAGATACAGTTTAGATTAGACATGATACCCATGACCTTGACAGCTTATACGTACTCAAGTCGGGCTGGAGTCTGCTCGATACGTAGCTGGCTTGGTCATGTCTCATATCCGGAAAAGCGGGTGCGGGTCGTGACAAGTTTTTGTGGTGGTCCATGCAGGTAAGAGCATATCGTATCGGTTACGTAACTGTACTGATACGAGCCTGCGCAACTGACTAAACCCTTAGAAATCTCAATCCAGACTGCCTTGAAATTTCTCCTAGAAATTCTCTACGACGTCCTTGAAAACTCCATATTTTCTCTCGAATATACTTCCTTGCTTTTCGTACCCTTGACTCTCGTCCCTTCCTATTTCGGGGTGACGAATGATCGTGCTGTCTAGAATTTATCAGAGATTCTTAAGTTATAATTAGAATATTGTTTGATTTTGAATATTTGGTTGTTTGATATATATGGGGGATTAAAGATACCATATGTCCTAGATATCCCTGGTAGAATTATTAGCCATTAGTTAGAAGGTTATAATATTTTAGTAACCATATTTTGAGGAGTAGTATGACCAAAGGTTGGGTAGAAGTCCTCAAGTATTCTGAGTTATAAAATGACTAGAAGGCCATAAAATATTTTTGGAGAAATTGAATTTGAGGAGATTAAGGTAATATTAGACTTTTATTTTTAGGAATGATTATGAATTAGAATTTCGAGGACGAAATTATTTTTAAGGTGGGTAGATTTGTAGCTCCCCTTCCTGAATTTTTTTTAAAATATTTATTTATTCATATATTTGATTTAATAGTGATTTTAGAATTTTTGTAAATAATTATTAGATAATTATTATGATAGAAGACTTTAGCCACAAATGAGTTTTGGAGTACAAGACGACTAGAAATCATGGCACGGATAGTGCAGTAGCGTGCTTTGACTAGTGCTTAGCCATAGTAGGAGAATTCTGAGCCATAGGAGTGTCCTAACTAGAAAAATCAGGCCAAGTTATAACATGACCATTATAAGTAAGTTTAATTAATTATTATTAGCTTTATTGACTTTGCAGAAACCCGGTTGAACCAAGTTAGTCTGAACTGGGCCGAACCAAATCCAAGCCGTGTAGGCAAAAAGTGTGACCAAGATGTTAGTGTCGATATATTTAGTGTGTACGTATTTTCTTAAATGCTCTATTACCTATATTTTGTAAGTAATTATTATTAATATTATTACGGTAATTATATATATATATATATTATATATTATATATATATATATTTTTTTATATATTATATATTATATATTATATATATATATATATATATATATATATATATATATATATATATATATATATATATATATATATATATATATATATATATATATATAAGTATTTGATGTTCATAAGGTATCTATAAGTATTTTTAAATGATTTTTCTTATTTACCCTAGTGTATTTTTGGAATATTTAGACTACATATTTTGTCTGTACACTTAGTAGAGATTTTCTTATTAGTATCATTATTATTATTTATATTGTTATTAGATTATTATAATAAAAATATACTATTTAGTATTTTAGATTATTTGTGAAATAAATATTATATGTGTATGTATACATACATATATATATATATATATATATATATATATATATATATATATATATATATATATATTTTTTATGTGTATGTATACATATATATATATATATATATATATATATATATATATATATATATATATATATATATATATATATATATATATGAATATATATGTACTTGTGTGTGTATAAGATATACGTATATGTGTGTATATATAAATATATATATATATATATATATATATATATATATATATATATATATATATTTATATATTTTATATATATTAGTCTATAATAAAAAGAAAAAGAAAGAATAGTAATAAAACCAATTTTTTTTTAAAATCCACCTCAGCCCATACCAGCCCGGCCATGCTCAGGCCCGCAACTCCCAGCCCAGCCCACAGCTCATGGGTCCTTCCCAAGCTAGCCAATCCCATCCCAAATCCAGCCGAACTGAAATTTTCCTCCAACAAACTGAACCCCCAAGCCATCTCTCGAGCTCAGCCCAGAAGCCCAGTCGAGCCCAGCTGAAACTTCAGCCATGCAAACCCAAAACCATACGGACCCGAGCAAGAACCCGACCTCCCTAACGAACAGTGACCCCCCGCTCGAGTATAAAGATATAGGAGGAGGAGACTTCGAAGGAAAACCCTAAACTCTTCAATAGAGCGATCACCAGCGCCGACCCCAACCCCAGGAGGTTGTGCGCGCACACCCCGTACTGGCCGGCCACCGCCAGGGCCGCCGTCGGCCAGCCGTGCCACGGCCAACAACTGTTCTGCAGAACACACAGCAGTGAGTGCGTGCATAAATCCTACTTCGTCGCATAATTTCGCGACGCTCAGTCGACCATTCGCCGAGTCGTTTTCTCGGGTATGTCCCCAATACATACGAGTTTATTTCCTTTCAATTAGAACAAATTAATATGATTTATATTGATCGGAGGATCGACCCAAAATTCGATGAAACTCTGTCCCAAAAATAGAGCACAGTCCAACCCCGACCATGAATTGGAAGTCGATTCCTTGCCAATCGACCGACAGTTTTAAAATTCTACCTAAATAGGGTTGTAGATAACCTATAGGACTTGAAGACCCTTTTGGTAGTTTCTGATTTTGTCGAATATGTCCCGAGAAAACAATTGCTAAAAATCAAGAAAAACTGTTTTTAGAAAAATAGAATTTTAGAAAAACTCATCCACACGACGTGCGTCCCGCCAATCCGGACGACGTGGTCGCGAACCGAAAGCATCGAAAGCTGTGTATCGGCTTCATGGTCGTGTGGGCTTTGACGGAATTCAAATTGGTTGCGTGTGCGCGACAAATTTGATGCGTATCCGTCGAAATTCACCGTATCGGTCTCTATGTAAGTTTCTCAATTACTTCGTGCACGCTCGTCAGATCGAGACGAAACTTACGCCAACAGGACCGTATCGTTTTTCTGGTCCTGTATGCCAAGTTTGGTCCGATTCTGAGATAGTTGATAAAATCACTGTTTTGCGGGTCCTACGGTCCGACTCAACGGGTGATTTTGTGCACGGCCTGCCGAAATCCAACTTTGGACATATGGTATGGTTCGTATCGGAAAACTGGATCCGTAGACATGTAGTTTGACGACTTTAGAGACCATTGACTCTGGCACGTTTTTCGGTACAAAGCGGGTCCAACGGCGGACATCGTTTTTGCCCGAAATTATTGTTTTGCCCTTGTGTCCAAAATTGGACTTAAGGACAGGAAATCCTAGCTAATTTTACTATTATGAGAATGATGGCAATGTCTATTTCAGCTTTCGGAGACAGTTATGATGAGTTGGACTTTACGGCTCACTAGTTGACATGACTTGAGTAGGACTTGACTTTGACATTCTATAGATTATGAGTACTTACCTTGACTACGGTCTATAGGATTTTATACTAGGATTGGCTACTGTCTTGGTTGTGAGTACTTGCCTTGACTGCGATTGAGACACTATAGATTGTGAGTAGTTGCCTTGACTGTAGTCTATAGCTTTGACCTATTAGCCACTTCTAGTATGGCATGCCAGTGTCTTAGGATCCTTGTGTTTAGATCTTGAGTCTTGGTTCATTTAGTCTCGTTGGATATCCTTGATTGTTCCTCACTTCTTTGTATATTTGTACTGTTACATGTTGGCTTGTATATTATGTATCTTGCTAGTCCTCTGAGGACCTGATGATCTCTTCAGGTTTAGCGACTGCATGGAGTTAGTTAGCAGAGCGGGATGGTAGAGGATTGTGATGTATGATACAGGTATTTGCTTGTGATATTTCTTTATTATCCTCTCGTGCCTTATATTCAGTACCATGATATTTTCTGCTTATTTTATAGACTCATATCATTCTTAGAGTCTAATCAGACAATATGCTAATGGGCTGCAGACCATGACCCATAATTGTTCATTCTTGTTTTATTTGATTCTTGTGGATTGAGATACAATATAGATTAGACATGATACCCATGACCTTGACAGGTTATACGTACTCGAGTCGGGCTGGAGTCCACTCGATACGTAGCTGGCTTGCTCACGTCTCGTATCCGAAAAAGCGGGTACGGGTCGTGACACAATGTACCAGTATACGACGGTAACCCAGGAATGACATCTCATAATAGGCAACTAATATATACTAGTCCGTGTACCATCGTGTCGGGAATCAAGTAAAACACTACAACTGAATCTGATATAGTAAATATCAAGACAATGACAACTAATATATACTTGCTCTCTCTGGGTGTCCAGGAACTCTTCAAACATCTCCATCAACTACGTACTACCCATAGGGATAGTAGGGACGACCTGCGGGGTGGAAGCTTGGAGACCTCAAGTATAGGTGGATCAACCGTTCCGGTGTCGCGTGCTTTTGAACTATCTGAAAAACAGAAAACTGTTAAAATAATCTAGACCTAAATACAACAAGTGTTTATAGATATCAATATACCTGATATACCATTATTTCCCGATTTTCCTATGTAATGATCAAGTTTCCCTAGTGTAATCAAGTCCCCCAATAGTACACTAATACCTAGGTACTATTATGATAGACCTGTATGGGCCACCACTAAAAATATGTCACGATCCGCTCCCGAATAATCGGACACGAGTCGGACACGCCCAGCCTTCGTCGTTAGACACGACGAAGTAAGTTGTACCAAGCTAGGGAAAACTAACCAGATAAACATGAAAGTATATAATCACAACATCTAAAAACGTATCCCAGAATGATCACCATAATCCACACTTCCATGTATATAAATGTACGAGTCATCAAGAATAAAATGTACTATGCATTCTAAATCAAAATCTAAAAGTAAAGCTAACAGTCTAAACCTGAAACCTCAAGCTAAGTCATGACCCATCCTGCTCAGCTAAGATCCCGGGCTCTGGCCCATATGGTAGAATGATATCCTGCAAGCATACATACAACTTATCCAGTCAGGAGCAGAGCAAAGTACAGTTCTTGGTAATGAACAAGACATCATGATATCAAAGTACAAGGAAACATGGTATGTAAAGCACAAGAAGGAACATGGTGTATAAGTACATGAAAGAACATGGTATGTAAGAACATGAAAGAACATGGTGTGTAAGAACATGAAAGAACATCATATCTCAGGAATCACAGAAACTAAGTACATGATATATCTCCTGAACATGTGTGTACAATATTTGAAATATAACTAAGTATGTGACCGGCTAGGGGTAAGCACATGAAAGCACATGAAGCACATGAAAGCACATGAATGGTACGGCTTAGGACCCGCGTGCACGATGCGGGGTCTAAGCTAAATATACCTGAGTTATTTCTTGGGTTTGGTCACATAAATAGTATATTTTCCCTCCCCAGGTACAAGTAATAAGAACAAGGAACATGAGCACCAAAAAACATGTCGTATCGTAGTGTGTCAATCAAGGAAGCACATGATATAATGAAATGTACAAGACCATAGAATATACTTGCCTTGCTCTAGGAAGGTACGGGTGGTCAGTGGAGCTGAATGTCCTCCTGTTTTTATAGGTACAAGTTGATTAATAACTAAACAAGCTCTAGATTGGTATTTTGTAGCTCTACATTTATAATATTTGGTTAAACCCAAATATTAACTACTCAGTAATTATTCTCCTTTACAACTATTCTTAAAACCATTATTAGAATATAAATTAGCTAGGTCCCTAACCCATTCCCAAATTCCTTAATTTATCCAAGACAAGCATATATATAAACTCAAGTTTATTGATAAAATCTAACATGACTTCTCAGCTACAAAGGCAGACACTGATGTCTTAGGAAGCAACCTTCCCAATACAATATGGCAATATCAGTTTATTAGATTGAAAATAGTGTAGGGGAAATCTCAGGTTTAACTTAAATACTATCTCAGGTTGGCCATCCAATCTCAGGTCACACTATTTCATTTCTCAGGTTACACTATTTCATTCAATCTCAGGTCACACTATTTCATTCAATCTCAGGTCACACTATTTCATTCAATCTCAGGTCACAGTAAGATCAGGGCAGTGATGAGAAGCCCCATTCAAAATCTGGCCACAACGCTGCATACAGTTCCATGGTTCAGAATTTGAACTAAAATTAGCATAATGCTTGTGAGAACACATTCCCAAATTCAGCTTGAAAACTGAACTGAATTCCAAAGTCAAGAGTCATTCAATAGACATATAATTTCAAGACTTCTTAATTTATACAATAGTGGTATCAACTACAAGCCATCACTGGAATACAATGATGTTCAAAATACAACAGTATTAAACTAACTGCTACCCAAGCAAACTACTTAACCCTCAAATTTAAATTGAACAATCCAAACGGCTACTAGGCTTCTACCACCACTAAAAAAGTCTGATCAATTGAAATCGACCCCTGGTTTTTGACCCATCCAGGACACTCTTCATTGGACACGATCTGCAACTGCATAGTCCTAACTCCCAGGATCACCCACAGAGACACGATCTCAAGTTGAGTTCACAAACTTGTACCCACACTAGCTACACCAAAATGACACCAGCAACACCACGGCTACTGCTACACAATTCAGACATGTAAACTGCAACCATGAGCAACATCTAAGTTCCTACACAGAATAAAGACCTTCTGAACAAAAGTATGGAGAAACAAACCTGCAGTCATGAATTGAAATGAGTTTCCCTGGACACACTCCTTCTGAATCTGATTCCTGGAGTAGCATTTAGACCAAAGAGTTGGCGATCAGACACATGAAAACTGGATTCGTAGCTTCCCTTGTGCTAACGAATTAAATTACACATGAAAAACCCAGGAACTCAAAGAACCATAGATTGACAACAAAATCCCCCACAGAAACTATGAATTAACCATTCTAACCACAAATTTAAATACAGAGATACTTACTGTTTGATCCTGAAGAACGAGTTGGTCCCCGATAGGAAATTGGTCAGCCCAATCAATTGATGTCAAACATTCCTATCCTAGATCGCGTCAATTGATCAAGGTCGATAGAACAATTGCAAAGAGGAATGATCAAAACTTACTACTGTGCGATCGATTTACCATAACTATGAGATCCGGTCGATCGTTCTACTTCGGTAAGATTCCTACTAGAATTTGACACAACAGAAAATTTGGAGAATCAACAAAGTGAACAAATCCATGTCAAAATATTCGAGACCAAATAAGAACGTAGGTTGGACTCACCGAGAATTTGGTTTTCGATCGAAGACACAAACACGCGTCACATCGATCAAACGTCGGAGAAGGAACTCGTCGCCGAAAGGAGACGCACGCTGCTGCTCGTCGGAGAAGAGCAATTTGCGGTCGAAAAAATAGTCACCGCCAGAGAAACGAGTGCCGTTGATGGATGATCTCGCCGAGATCTGAACGGAGAGCCTAGACGTCGAAGAAGGTCGCCGTCGCCATGGACAAAGGGACTAGGGTTAGGGCTAACGAGATTTGGGAGAAGAACCTCTCTCAAAAAATTCTCAAAAAAAATGAGAGGAGAATACTCTCTCTCCAACGCAGCCGACTTAATAAAGAGAAAATGTGCATTTTACACATTACCCCCCCCTGCTCAACAGATTTACTTAACAGCACCCCTTAATAATTTAAGCGAAAAGACCCTCTTCTTTTCTAAGAATTGCAGAATACTTAAGAAATCAGTTAGGATATTTCTAAAATTGAGTGGGGTCCACTATTGGTTATAACAAACTTTTAAATTTAAAAATTTTGCTCAAAATTTAATTCCCTCGAAAATAGATCACCAAAAATTTATTATTTAAAATTAACTTATTATTTGAAACTTAAATAAAAAATTATAGTTTATTAGAAATCGAATTTATTTTCTCAAAACCGAAAAGTATATTTACAAATCTCTCCTCCTTAAAAAAATTTCGTCCTTGAAATTCGAAAACCAAAAAAATAATCTCAGTAAATCTCAAAAGATCCAAACACCAGTCATTTATTGAAAATAGAATTTCAAAAGAACAGAGTACAATCAAATCAATCAAATAGATTGGGATAGTGCTCCCGCATCTCGTCTTCGTGCTCCCATGTGGACTCTCCCGGAGAGTGGTTTCTCCACATGGCACGGACAAGTGGAATAGTCTGGTTCCGCAGGCGCTTCTCCCTCCGATCAAGGATCTTCACTGGCTGCTCCTCGTAGGTCAAGCTCGGACCCACCTCTAGCTCTGAATAGTCCACCACATGGCTCAGATCTGGAATGTAGCGTCGGAGCTGAGACACATGAAAAACATCATGCACTCCCTCCAATCTAGCTAGAAGTGCTAGTCGATGTGCCACCTTGCCAATCAGCGCAGCCACGTCGAAAGGCCCGATGTACCTCGGACTGAGCTTCCCGCCTCTGCCAAATCTGATGACGCCTCTAGTCGGCGAGATCTTCAGGAACACTCTATCTCCAACCGCGAACTCCAGTGGCCGTTTGCTGCTGTCCGCTCAGTGCTTCTGCCGTTCTTGTGCAACTCTGAGACGCTCTCTGAGCCTTGAGACCCTGTACGACAATTGTACACAAGAAGTTGGAATAACACGATTAATGATCAAGAATCAAATATGCACGATAGAATGAAGTTCCAATTACAACTTAGAGGAGCAAAATCATGAAGACACACTTATTAAGTACGATCAAAAATCGATAGTTAAGCACAAGTGGACTAGGACGCAATAGAAAAATTATGGTCAGATAGACATGATTTATGATTGAAGTTTATACAATGTACAAACGAAGTATGGAATCAAAATCTGGCAATATATTATTTGAGGAATTCAATGATCTAATGATAAAATGTTAAAGGGAGGTTAACAAGGGTTGATTGAGAAAACGTACGAAATACTCAGGAGGTACAATATCAAATCCGGATAACATGTAAGGATTTGTGATTCTCGAAAACCAATAATCATATAAAAATGGAATACAGTCTCCATGATATACAAGAACATATAGATATTTGAAGTCACTTTACTTAGAATCCCTGCCCCGCCAGTGTATGTCTGGCTGCAGTGAACTTTCGGTTCCATGACTTAAATAACAATATGTTACCGAATAACATATCCACTTTATTCATTTTCAACAATTATCAACGAAGCAACTCAAAAGATCTAAATATGAAGAGTTTAGGACAAAGTCTCAATAATATCCGAAAACCTATGGATGTCTAAAATTACTTCGACTTGGAGTTCATGCCTCGACAGTGTACAGCTGGCTGCAGTGAATCCTCAGTCTCTATAATCCAGATAATGGCTACAGCGTGCAACTGTCACGCCCTAGTAGGTCATCGAATAGTCTTTCAACTTTATCCATAGAAAATCTCAAGGAATCAAAATAAGTTTCAATAGTCCAAGTCAAGAAGATGGTGAGGTTATCTGACTATTAGAATACAAGGGTTTATTAGGTACTAAGAGACAATAAGGAATCCAATCAGTGAATACCAAAGGGCAACCAGGGAGATTAAAAATCTAGACATGGAGCGAAGTTTCAAATTATAACGGAATCTCAACTGATATCTGGAATGGTAACAAGATTCCATATATGGGACATTATCCCAAAGGGATAACAGAGTCTCGAAGGATGAACTGAAGCAAGGTATCAGATAGGAGACAAGTTTCAAAATAAGAAATAAATACCGTACTGGAAACAAGTTTCAATAAATTCTCGAATAACAATGAAATCTCGAGCAAAAATTTGAATTGAAAACGAATTCTTCAATAAGGTACACAGTGAAAAATAGAAAATCAAGTATCAATAAAGTCATGAATAAGGAACAAAATCTCAAATAGAAAATCCCAACGAGGAATCAAGATTTGAATAGTAACTAGAAAACAAATTTCAATAGGAAAAAAGGTATTGGATCGTAAATATGAAACAGGCGAATATCAATAGTAACAAAATCGTAAATAGAAAGCAAGTCCAAAATAAAGTCAAAATAAGAAATAGAATCTCAAACAAGCATCAATAGAAGCGAAGGTTCAAACACGATTTCAGAATGATATTTCAAGTAGGAATAGATCTTGATTAGTACAAGTTTGATTAATGAGCAAATTATCAATAACAAGTAGGAACAAGTACCCCAAAAAACAAGCGAATCCTTGGATAGGAAACGAGGTCGAAACAAGTAGTAAACAACAACTCTCGAATAGAAAATCGAAATCATCAAAGGAAATGAGCAAACAGTATTGAGTAATGGATTTCAAAATAAATATCGAATTGTGGATATGAAACATGTTTACCGAATAGGAAACAATCTTCGAATAAGGGACAAATTCTAGAATAGGAATATTATCTGGAATAGACACCAAAGGGTTTAAAATTGAAACAAAATCTATCAAGCCATTAAACAGGAACAATAAAATTCTAGAAAATTTAATTGGAATGTGAATCACGATCCATAGTCTGCTCCAACCATGCAAGAAAAATCTTCAGTCTTCAGCATGTCTTCAGTATTTCTCTGAGACTGGAATTGCTTCAATTTCTTCAGCTGTTCTCACGTAGGCTGATCCCCGTGGTAGTGCTTCATGCTGTTGCTGAACCTGGAGAGGCGGTTCCTTCTTCTGTGATACTGGTGCTCCTCGTGCTTGTCCTTGGGCAGTGTGATCAGCGGTCTCCAACAGTCCTTGACTTGGTGGACAGGTGATCAGCAGTATAAGCATAGCCTTCGCCTTTTGCGGCACTCTTAGTAGTGGTGTCCTGAGCTGCGACAGAAAATACAAATGATAGCCGGCTGAACCTGAAACTCCTGCTGGGCTGAAGAAGCATTGTCTGAGTGTGGCAACGCTTTGCGGATCCATAATAGCTGCTATCTCGGCCATAAGTCTTCATGTCTCTCCTGGCCTTCAGCTTTCGGTCTCGTTCTATTGTCTGTGCTACATTCTGGATCTTCTGGTTGATAGCTCCAATCTTCAGAGGAGTCGAGTCATCAGGGACTTGGATGATCTTCAGTTGTGACACCAGGTTCTCGATCTGCTCCTCGATGCAAGATATGTATTCGGTGTCGGAGAAATCCAAAGGTCCAGAAGTCTGGAAAGCAGAAGTCTTTTATGGCTCGAAAAGTGCATTCACAAGTCTGGCTTGAAAAATGATGGCTTGCTCTCTC
This sequence comes from Iris pallida, assembly GCA_029216955.1. Classification (NCBI taxonomy): domain Eukaryota; kingdom Viridiplantae; phylum Streptophyta; class Magnoliopsida; order Asparagales; family Iridaceae; genus Iris; species Iris pallida. Next base: position 14,303,601 of record JANAVB010006397.1, on the reverse strand, counting down.
TGGGTGTCCAGGAACTCTTCAAACATCTCCGTCAACTACGTACTACCCATGGGGATAGTAGGGACGACCTGAGGGGTAGAAGCTTGGAGACCTCAAGTATAGGTGGATCAACCGTTCCGGTGTCGCGTACTTTTGAACTATCTGAAAAATAGAAAACTGTTAAAATAACCTAGACCTAAATACAACAAGTGTTTATAGATATCAATATACCTGATATACCATTATTTCCTGATTTTCTATGCTGTGATCAAGTTTTCCTAGTGTAATCAAGTCCCCCAATAGTACACTAATACCTAGGTACTATTAGGATAGACCTGCATGGGCCACTACTAAAAATATGTCACGACCCACTCCCGAATAATCGGACACGAGTCGGACATGCCCAGCCTTTATCGTTAGACACGACGAAGTAAGCTGTACCAAGCTAGGGAAAACTAACCAGATAAACATGAAAGTATATAATCACAACATCTAAAAACGTATCCCAGAATGATCACCATAATCCACACTTCTATGTATATAAATGTACGAGTCATCAAGAATGAAATATACTATGAATTCTAAATCAAAATCTAAAAGTAAAGCTAACAGTCTAAACCTGAAACCTCAAGCTAAGTCATGACCCATCCTGCTCAGCTAAGATCCCGGGCTCTGGCCCATATGGTAGAATGATATCCTGCAAGCATACCTACAACTTATCCAGTCAGGAGCGGAGCAAAGTACAGTTCTAGGTAATGAACAAGACATCATGATATGAAAGTACAAGGGAACATGGTATGTAAAGCACAAGAAGAAACATGGTGTATAAGTACATGAAAGAACATGGTATGTAAGAACATGAAAGAACATGGTGTGTAAGAACATGAATGAACATGGTATCTCAGGAATCACAGGAACTAAGTACATGATATATATCCTGAACATGTGTGTACAATATTTGAAATATAACTAAGTATGTGACCGGCTAGGGATAAGCACATGAAAGCACATGAAGCACATGAAGCACATAAAAGTACATGAATGGTACGACTTAGGACCCGCGTACACGATACGGGGTCTAAGCTAAACACACCTGAGTTGTTTCTTGGGTTTGGTCACATAAATAGTATATTTTCCCTCCCCAGGTACAAGTAATAAGAACAAGGAACATGAAAAAGTCTGATCAATTGAAATCAACCCCTGGTATTTGACCCATCCCGGACACTCTTCATTGGACACGATCTGCAATTGCACAGTTCTAACTCCCAGGATCACCCACAGAGACACGATCTCAAGTTGAGTTCACGAACTTGCACCCACACTAGCTACACCAAAATGACACCAACAACACCACGGCTACTGCTACGCAATTCAGACACATAAACTGCAACCAAGAGCAACATCTAAGTTCATACACAGAATAAAGACCTCCTGAACAAAAGTAAGGAGAAACAAACCTGCAGTCACGAATTGAAACGAGTTTCCCCCAAAGACTGGACACACTCCTTCTGAATTCGATTCCTGGAGTAGCATTTAGACCAAAGAGTTGGCGATCAGACACATGAAAATTGGATTCGTAGCTTCCCTTGTGCTAACGAATTAAATTACACATGAAAAACCCAGGAACTCAAAGAACCATAGATTGACAACAAAATCCCCCCACATAAACTATGAATTAACCATTCTAACCACAAATTTAAATACAATCGAAATACTTACTGTTTGATCCTGAAGAGCGAGTTGGTCCCCGATAGGAAATTGGTCAGCCCAATCAATTGATGTCAAACATTCCTATCATAGATCGCGTCAATTGATCAAAACAAGGTCGATAGAACAATTGTAAAGAGGAATGATCAAAACTTACCACTATGCGATCGATTTACCAGAACTATGGCCAATCGTTCTACTTCGGTAAGATTCCTACGAGAATTTGACACAACAGAAAATTTGGAGAATCAACAAAGTGAACAAATCTAGGCCGAAATATTCGAGACCAAATAAGAACGTCGGTCGGACTCACCGAGAATTTGGTTTCCGATCGAAGACACAAACATACGTCACGTCGATCGAACGTCGGAGAAGGAACTCGTCGCTGAAAGGAGACGCACGCTTCTCCTCGTCGGAGAAAAGCAATTTGCAGTCGGAAAAAATAGTCACCACCAGAGAAACGAGTGCCGTTGATGGATGATCTCGCCGAGATCTGAACGGAGAGCCTGGACGTCGGAGAAGGTCGCCGTCGCCATGGCCAAAGGGACTAGGGTTAGGGCTAGGCGAGATTTGGGGGAAGAACCTCTCTCAAAAAATTCTCAGAAAAAAATGAGAGGAGAATACTCTCTCTCCAACGCAACCGACTTAATAAAGAGAAAATGTGCATTTTGCATATTACCCCCCCCCCCCCCCCCCCCGCTCAACCGATTTACTTAAACAGCCCCCCTTAATAATTTAACCCCCTTAATAATTTAAGCGAAAAGACCATCTTATTTTCTAAGAATTGCAGAATACTTAAGAAATCAGTCAGGATATTTCTAAAATTGAGTAGGGTCCACTATTGGTTATAACAAACTTTTGAATTTAAAAATTCTGCTCAAAATTTAATTCCCTCCAAAATAGATCACCAAAAATTTATTATTTAAAATTAACTTATTATTTGAAACTTAAATCAAAAATTGTAATTTATTAGAAATCGAATTTATTTTCTCAAAACCGGGAAGTTGCGTTACAATATGAACTCAATGGTATATCCGAAATTGGATTCTGATGAGCCGATCTCAAAATGGCCCGTTGACTCGGACTGTGGTGCCTGCCTTACACCTAAATACGTGTCAGGGTCTACGTCCTCCAAATCAAGCAAACTTTATATAAATTCGTGCCAGAACGATGCCACGAGTCTATTGGTGGTGTCAGAATTTGAATTCGGAGTCCTGGGTTCAAAATTAGAATTTTAAAAGTTAAAAATTACGAATTTGGACGACCAACTTTGACGTCAAATTCAACCATTCAAATAAGCTCACAATGAAATAAAATTTAAGGGACAGGAAGAGGGTTATACCAGCTGTGCACAAAAACTAGTGGCACACCAAACGAAGATGCAACGACGGAGATACGAGTCCATGAAGTTGGCTCCACAAAACTATCCAAAAATAATATAATTTAAATTGTCAACTTGGTGGCCAATTTTGACATAGCAAACGACAGAATTAAAGGTTGAAACTTGACAAGAGTGAATGGGTATATACCGAGACAGAGACGAAAAAATAGATCGACGATCCAATGGTTGGATCTTCCAGAAAATGTACACAAAGTCGCTGCCTTGAAATGTACATTTTGAAATTTGAAATCGTGCGTCACGACGGGATCTCGTGCGAAACGCACGAATCGTCCATTTTTCGCATCGGGGACGAAGTGAACATGCCGGAGGGGCTCGCCTGTGGTTGCCGCCCATGGAGGAGTCATGGGGACAGCCTTGGTGGCCACGTGCGACCGCCGTCGCGCTGCTACAGCCGCTGCTAGCTACTGCTGCAGCGTGTGCTAATGTTGCTGCCCGAGCTGCTGTTGCAGCTGCTGTACTACTGCTGCTGCTGGCTACAACCCATCGAAGGAAGAAGAAGAAGAAGGAGAAGAAGGGTGGTGATGGTGGTAGTGATGATGATGTTAATGTGAAAAAGAAAAAGAAGAAGAAGAAAAAGAAGAAGAAGAAGAGAAGAAGAAGGAAATGAAGAAGAAGATGATGATGAAGAAGAAAAAGAAGAGAAGGGGGTGCTGGCTAGATAAGGGGGAAGGTGTGTGGTGATGGTGATGGGGGTTGTGAGTGGGTAAGGAGAGAGAGAGTGATATATGTATATTTATTATAAAGAGAGAGAGAGAGAGAGAGAGAGAGAGAGAGAGAGAGAAAGAAAGATATATTTAAATAAAGTAGAAAGAGAAAGAGATATATTTTAGAGTAGAGAAGAGAGAAATTTGTATGGAATATTTGGGTAGTCATGAGAGGGACCACATAAAATCTGGTTGGGTATTGGATCAAGTTCGATTGAGTTTAGGCTAAGGTTTGATCATGATTACAATTTAAATCATTTATAATCATTGATGAAATAGGAGCATACGGAAGATCAATTGGGTGGCACGCAAGTGGCATATGTATAGTAGACTCAAAATAGATCATAACCATTTATTAGGTCGATTAGATTGGACCGATGTTGGGTCCTAAAATTAGATTGGAAGTTGGGTCAGGTTTTACGATTGATGATCAATTGGCCTAAATTAACCCAAAAGTTGTGCAATGCAAAAAAAGCACAAGAGAACAAGTTTAAGTGGGACATGATATATCAAAATGAAGATAATCTTGTCTTTCTATAGATTGACATCTCTGACGTTCCAGAAATCAAAGTCATGAAAACGAGCATTTAATGATAAAAAATAATTAAATAAAAATAAATTATCGAAAATAATTTATTTAGAAAATTTAAAAAAATCCCTAAAATTCAGGGGGCGCACAACATCCAAATCTAATCTAATCTAATCAAATATTTAATAACATTTGGATTCCACAGGTATGTTTTTACTAAATCCAGAGTGGACTCCAATAATCTTTCCTCCAGTCTGATGAGAGGGTATTAACCCCATGGATCCTCAACTGGACTCCATGTCTGTCGTCTCATGACAGAATTCCTGTTCCTCCATGCCACTGATCTCTGATCTCCTGAGTTGCTTTGCACCTTCCTTTGTCTCCAACTCCTCGACCGTGATGTCGATGCTAGCTGACATGCGTAGCACCTCTTGCACCACTGGGATCCTGTCGATATCAATGACACGACTAGGACCAAAGTCCCTGATGATCAGCCTCACTATATGTCTTGGCTGCTTGTCTCTGACTTTCATCTTCCATCGTAAAGTGTTAACGTTCTGACGAGTTTCTTCACCCTTAGCTGGCCCAACCAAGTGGACGGTACAATTCTTACAAGATTCGAACTCCTGAACCTGTCTACCTTTATGTCCGAACTTGAAGCTCCCCCATACATATACGTCCTCGAGCAGAACATCACGTACTGTATATGCCGTCGATGACCCACAGCTTTTCTTGAACTGTGTGAATGATGATGCTCCCGTCTCAAATTGAGTTTGCTGTAAAACTTCACCTCCTCCATGGCTTCGAACTGCTGAAATAGATATCGCTCCGTGAAGATTTGGCAAACCACCTGTCGCCAAATCTGGATCCGTAGAGCAACCCCTACTGGAGACCGACCAGCTGTTATAGAATCGACAGACAGACCCTCAATCTTTGACTCATCACCATCCGTCGCTTTGTCTCAATGAACCGAATCCTCCGTAACCCTCAAAGCATCTATAAGGCCCTCCTTAGCAATTTCTCGACGATCCACCTCCTGTCGAACACCCCTCGAGCCTCCATCCTGTGTCTGTGGCCTGCCTATACAGCTCAACAGCTTGATCCTGTACATGCCACAACACAAATCTTTTCGAGCCAGCTGTAGAAAATCCTTCGCAAGCATCCAATTTTTGCTCCCAAATAGACTACGACAACCATCATCTACCAGTCTCCCTACCAAAACCAACTTGTAGTACAAACTCGATACATGCCGCACACCCCTGAGGACGAGTTTCTCATAAAACTCCGTCGTCAAGTGTAAATCACCAATGCCTACAACTGCAACCATTTCCTTGTCGCCCATCTTCACACGTCCAAATCTACCATCGCAATATGATAGGAAGATCCTCCTATATGGAGTGGCGTGATACGATGCCCCCTTGACCATGGCTAGTCGCCATAATGACACATAACATAAGGTTCCTCTGTGTCGGTCGCTACGATAATGATATCTCCTTTTGTTGTGAGATCCTTCTGATCATCCTTGCATTTGGCCTTCTCAGCTTTGAGCTTCACGCAGTTTCTCTTGAAATGACCCATTTTGCTACAGTAATAACAGTCCTCCTTACGGTCCACAATCGCAAGATCCCGAGAACTCTCCTTGTCCTCGTCTGTGACTTGGGTCTTTCTTTCCCGCGGTTAGTCACCAGAGCGGACTCCTACGATGATTCCACTTGCTTGCATCGGACCTTCTTATTTAACAAGCTACTTTTGACGGCCTCCATCGTGACAACTCCATCAGGCGCGGAGTTGCTCACCGACACCACTATTGTCTTCCAACTTTCTGGCAGAGAATTTAAGAGCAGTAAGGTCTGTAGTGCCCCATCTCGCTTAGTCAATTGGAGGAATCAAAATGCCAACGGCGTTTGGACTTAGCCATGCAACGGCTGCTCGAAGACCCGCTTGGTCGACGCGACTCCTCGCTCAGGTGGGTGGCTTCGATAAACTTGCCTCAGCTTAGCCTTCGCACGAATAAAATAAAATATTTCAAATACACAAGTAGGCTTGATAATAAAAGAGACGAATCACATAGCTAAGGAAATAATCCCAAGTTAGGTCAAACTGAGTTAGAACATAGAAAAGGTCCCACGGTCGGCTTAGAAGTATTGTAAAATAGATTTTAAAATGACACTCAGTCCTCCGTCCTGTGATTTGGGAGAGGAAAAGTTGGTCTTCGCCATAAAGCTATGAATTAGCCTAAGTCATAGGTGTCGCCCGCATAAATGCTTAATAATGGATGCACGATTCCAATGTCTAAGGCTTGGAATAGCCTTAGCTCGCCTTACGGGTTAAGTTGCATCGTACGACTTGTGGCATAAGTCTAGGCACCCAAAGAACTTAGTTGTTCAAAAGTCGAACGCATGCATGGCACCTTCCCACGATGCAAGACTTGACGCAGCCTTTGCTCGTCAAGTTGTTGCACGATTAAGTTAGACAAAGTTATGTTAGGCTATCGAAGTCATTCTAAGCATCGTTCCATGGTTTTTGCGGCTGTCATAACCACAAAGTCCTACGATCTCAAGGCCCGTCATATAAAGTATGTCTTGGGCGGTAGTGTCGCACAACATACAAGTTGGTTTAAGGCACGATGTCAAAAACTTAGTATTTTAAGGCACGAGCTACGGTTGATTCAAGTTGAGTTTAGAAAAAAGGGCTATCGAATAGTCATTCCTGAGTTGAGTAAAATGAGAAGGCAACATGGAAGAATACTCGTGACCATGGGTCGTCGAGGCAATCTCAAATAGTAGAAGTCTGGAACATGGTTCTGAAAAAATGGTAATACTAGAAGAAGCATGACTGTGTAAGACGGTAGTTCGAGTCGAGTCTTGTATGATCATGGACAACTTGTCGACAAGGGAATGTTTTCTTGAACGACAACCCTGGGCCACAGGACCGTTTTGGCCTAGGGAAAAACACAGGTTTTAGCCGAGCTAGGAGTACCACTCAGGTTATTCGGGAACTTTCAATGGGGATCGCTACTTGCGTTGAAAGGGCCCCGAATAACAAAGCTAATGTGTCCAAAATACCTTCTTGTGCTAGTGACTATTTCATATTGATGAGTCAGTATATATCGGCGATCCGCGTGTATGCCTTTAGATTGAGTCGAGTATGGTGTACGCGGTATCAATGAGTCGAGTTGAATGTGTGCACGATTTGGAACAAAATATTTGGGCCTAAGATTTGGCTGTAATAAAGACATCGTGCTTCGGTACGAGATGTGGCATCGAGTACTAAGTTGTTGGCATAGAGTTGCATAAGTTGGATTTGAGTCGTTTCAAGTTTATGTTAGGAAGCGCCGCAAGGCAAAGTTGGTTAAGTGACACTTAGTTCACAAATCTTGATTGAGTCAGTTGATGATTAAAGCAGCAAGAGCCATGAGACGACAATATGTTTAAGTCATACTGAGTTGCGAGGCACGACCTCAATATATACACACAAATAGAACCCGTGATACGACCATGATGTTAGCACAATGGCCTTGAAGCACGATTATATGGGAATTGGGTACTATCGTGTTGTTACATCTCTGAGTATAGGCCAAAAGGCAAACACGACTTGATAAGTTGACGTGGTAGGCACGGGGATGGTCTTGAGACACAAATAGGCCAGACGTCTATGTCCTAAAACTGATCATAAGGCAAGAGTAGAAAGACAATCAAAAGGGTCATGTTGCACAAAGTAAATGAACGTATTGATTTTGTATGGGTGAGTGGGGGCTCACTCCGTCTATACAGTTGAGTACTGATAACCACACTGTTTTTATGTGCAGGAACAAGTAGAAGCTCATTGGCGCAGAGCTCGCTTGGATGCGTCGATGCATGGAGTTCTTGGCATTTTGAGGTGCACGACCGTATGGAGTCAGGACTTATATGGGATATAATATATGGACATCGTCTATCTGAAGCATTCAGTGGCTTATCAAATTGTATTGAGCGATGAGAGAGAGAGTAGAGTGACTTGTATTGTGAGAAGAGTAAGTTTGAGTGATTGTAATATTGGCCTCGTGCCCACCTATGTAATCTTTGTTTCAATATCAATAAAGAGCTATTTGCATGACTTTTGTTTTGTATTCAAGTTTTTGCTGGTATTAATCAATATTTCTGCTTAGGACTTCGGTGCGACGACCCCGTCGCCTAGCCTGTAATCGATCATTATGGAACCCGTCTTGCGTGAGCGCAACCTAGGCTCATGCAGCATCACGCCTTAGCGAGGACGATCGATCCTACGGGACCGGGGAGTGACATAATAGTATCAGAGCACGGCTTTACGTCCTTGGACTTTCTATTGAATTCTTTAACTTCGATGATGTTTCACAATCGATATTATTGGTGCGCTCTCTCTCAAATGTCCCACGAGATATCCATACAATAAGTCTATATATTTTACAAATCGTATGAGAATAGTTTTTGACAAAACTAAAAGATGGTTCGCATAAAGCACGGTTGGCTAAGTCGGGCTGGACATATACACCAAAATTATGTCGGGCGAGAATGAGTTAGACTAGATTCATAAAAGTATTGGGTAGTGTGATAGAAGTGCCATCGAATGATGATATTATCTTCGATGAGATATTGATGAGCGTGCTTGCAATTTGAGGAATGATTCGAACGGAGATTCAAAGTAATCAATTTTGAATCGAATGATAGTTTTGAGGATTTGTCGAATGACTTCATCCCTGAGTGGTGTATGGGATAGCATCAGAGATGTTGATCGATTGAGGATATGAGGTGCCAATGAGTCTATCTGTCACTACCAAAATTCTAGTGTGAGGGTATTTTTGTCATTTTTGGGGTATTTTAAATTTATTAGAATTTATTAGAAATTATGGGAATTTTTAGGAATTATTTGAGATTGTTTGAACTAGGTTGACTTTTGACTAGTGTTGACTTTGTAGACCAACCTAGAAGCTAACCCTAGTTAGTGGGTCATGGTTAGGTCAAGTGACTCTAGTCTAACCTAGCCTAGGACTTGGTTTAGTCATTTTAGCAAAAGGATTAGGAAGTCATAAGTCATGGCTTATGGTTTTAGAACTTTAATTAATTTAATCCATCTTAGCCTTGTAACTTGGCCCAAGGCCCAATGATTTGGCAAAGCCCTAACCCTAAGAGTGTATGGCCGGCCACCCCTATAGCCTAGGGATTTCCACCATATAAAACCCCTCCCAAATCTAGGGTTGCCTCCTTCTTAGGAAGAGCCCAAATTTCAAGGAGGTGAGTTCTATTGTCATTTAATTTCTAGAGCTCCTTTCCTATTCCTTTTTCTTTCTAAATTGTTCCAATAGGTTCTAATAGGACTGTTATTGTTGTTGTTGAGCTCTCTTTTCAGTGTGAAGTTGTTTTGGATTGATTGGGTCTTCAAGTGGAGAGCATTGAATAGGGGGATTCTATTGAAAGTTCAACAAGAGGTAACTTCTTCAAATCTCTATGAAATTTCAATTAGTCTTCATGAATAGGAAGCCCTAAGGGTCCCCCTAGGGTCTGGATAGGATTCGTGCTTGGTGTCAGGGGTTTCGTGTCCGTTCTGGACACGTATCAGTAGTTAGGACTAGGTGTTCGACGAAATGCCTCAAAGGGCATTTCGATCGTATTTATTCAATATTTTTGAATAGGAATGTTAGTTTAGAACTTGTTTGTTGATCCCTGTCCTTGTGTGTTGGCGTCGTGTCATTTCGTGTCAGTTTCACGGCCTGGACACGCGCGTGCACACGCTCGCGCGCGTGCTACAGGGATCCCCTGCTACTCGGGGGCAAGTTCTTCCTGGACACGACACTTGGACACGAGATTTTCGACACACACGTTGGGGCAGTGTCTGTCATGACACTCCCCAAGTGGCACGACCTCTCCTGTCGTGTCGGAGGAGCATGAGACAACGCACGGGTTTTACACACAACTGTGCAGTCGTGTGTTTTGGTTTCTGATACGTGTGTGTGGACACGCCTGTGCGATACGACACGGCGGTGCAGGGTGTCTTATGGATAGCCCTATATGTGGTGAACCTATGTTAGTGGACACTTGTCTTGGGTTGTTCTCTGTTGTGCACAAGACACAAGTGCACACACGTACGAGGCAGTGCACTGCTGTGCAAATACCAGTGTGCTGTTTTGGGTAAATTGTTGTGGACACGTCGTGTCTTAATATGTTGGACACGAGACACTTCCTATATCATGTTCACACCCTATATTAAGTGTTACCAACCAATGTTTAGCTTTTAGATTTATTTTGATGAGTAATTCTTCTTAAAACCTAAGTTAACTGATACTTGAAATTCCCTGTTATGTTCCAGTTTTCAAAAATGAGTTTTGTCATCAATTTAATCCATTACATGCTGTTAATTACATGGATTGAAACCCTAATGTGGTACCCCTATGTATTTTCTATGTGAATGTCAAAAATGGTATTGAGTTGGTGTAAGTTTGATTCATTTTCTGTGAATGCATCTATGGACTGTTAGTTGCTTGAGTTCATGGGCTAACTGTTTTCCTAACTGCTGTTCTTCATTGTTTAACTGGTCATAAATTGCTTACATTCTTGTGTGAAATCTGAATATAGGTTCCTGTTAGCTTTGTGGTTAACTAGTTAGTTGAAATCTGGAAAAAAAAAGCATGAACTCTAATAGGTTTCCTGTTAGACTAATTCAAGGTGTTCTAATCTGATATAATGGACAGTTGCATTGGTTCACTCTCTTGCATTGCTCTTTATTTCTTTTCACTGTCTTCTAGTTCTAAGAAATCTGATGGGATTCTTGTCCTCTAATGTATGTTCACCATTGTAACTACTGCATCCCAGGTTTACCACTTCACTGTTCTTGATAACATACTTTTCTCTTCACTGTTGCTCTACCTTTCACTGTTGTAATTCCTGCATTTACATGTATAAACACCTCACACATCACCTTGTAACTGTCCACTAGTACACACACCTTCCTTCCTAGTTTTTACACATTTTTTTCACTGTTTTGTGTTTTCCTGTATATATATATAGTAATTCCTGCACACACACACTCTTGATTGCCACACACTTTTCCCTCTCTTTATGATCAAGTATATGCATATTTTAGTATGAGTGTATATATGTGGTGTGTAAAATGCTTTATGTATAATGTGTATACATGTGTACTTGTGAGTTGTATGTATATATGTATATATATATAGTATTTAGCCTAGGTATACTTAGTGTTAGTTCAATATGAATGTATCTATATATAATGTTGGATGTACATAGGTGAATGGATACTTGGAAAGTTGTGTGTTGTCTAGTATAGACTTGTTAGACCTAGATAGTTGAGTTTAGACTTGAGTAGACTAGATTGACCTAGTTTGACTTCTAGGGTTGACCAAAGTTGACCAAGAGTTGACTTTGGCCTAGATTGACCTAGAACCATATAGAATGCACAGTAGGACTGCATTACACTATTCTGGACTTGTTGTGACTTATGCTGTTCTGATTAGGAGCCAGACACCACTCCTTAGACAGTACGTTTCATACTGGACACTCAGATACAGGCGAGTACATTCTCTGATCATTTCATATCCTGCTTAGAATTATTTTCTGCAGTAGATTACTTTACTTGTACTGTCACGTTGGTCACACGGATTGGTACTATATGGATCTCTTCATGAGATGTTATCCTTAGGGAGCATCAGGTACTACATGTTCTGTGTGTTTCACTTACATGGCGTATCATATGCTTCATTGGTTCTTTGACCACTTACGACATATACTCTTATGATCGTAGAGTCTTCCTAGAATCCTCATCCCATTTATGGGACTACTATGTATCACCTTCGGGGTCTATCACCTTCGGGGTCTATCACCTTCGGGGTCTATCACCTTCGGGGTCTACTACCCTTCGGGGGCTGTTACATAGCATCATATAACATAACCTGGCTGGATCCTTGTGTATTGATTGGGGGTACGGAGGAGTAGAAATGGACATGTGAATAATACCCAAGTAGTATCTTATCAGAATCTCTTCCACAGTGTCTTATCAGAATCTCCTATGCCATTTACATGTTCATGTTGTACTCTGATTCACTAGTCACTGCTAGTTCTCTATGTATAGTAGATATTTCTATTACAGTTCTCTCTCTGTTTACATACTGTACTTCTTTCAGTACTTGTATCTTACTTTATTGCATGTTTATATTTTCTAACCTGCTATGAATTGTTGATATGTACTGTACTCGCTCCTGTCCTGACTGGACCTGTTGAAAATATTACAGAGGACGAGGAGGAGGCTTACCTGGATACCTACTACGGGGCAGCCTTAGATGACAACTGCGAGCTGGACCCTCAGGAGGACCCAGCTCTAGCTGAGAAGATCACCCCGATTGCCTAGACTAGACTAGTTAGGCTTATCTTACTTTATGCAGTCTTGAGACATGTCTTAGTTAGACTTTATTTGGAGTTATGAGTTGTATATATTCTTTCATCTGAGACCTTGTACTGTTGGATATTGCTGGGATTATCTTAGACTACTGCTATTTCATCTATTTACTTCCTTGAGTTCTATTTCATTTCGTGCTATCTCTTCCTTAGTTGTGATTGAGTTTTACTGTCATGTCACCCCCATTCGGGGAGTATAAACTGTTTAGATGTATATTGTTAGATGTATGTTGACCTAGGACAGCGCTCTACCGTCGACACTGCGGCATAGGCTGGGCATTGTTACGTTCTCGTGCCCTCACAGTGGGTGCGGGTCGTGACACGTTTTTAGTGGTAGCCCATGCAGGTCTAGACTAGAAGTATGGTGGTACTCGAACTAGAGTATCGCTGCAGCCTGCTATAGGATATAGGACATTAACTTTAAGATACTCAATCACTTTAGGAAAATTTCTTTTATTGCCATTTAAATCCTTTGTCAGCTGATCCTTTGAATTAAAATTGCCCGTCTTTGTTATTTTGCTTCTTTCTCAGAAATTGATACTCTTGTTTGTCTATCTTCAGGATGGTAGAGACTCGATCGCAGCGTGCCGTCCATGAGGATGCTATAGAGGGGACTGCTACCTCTCAGCCAGTACGGCGAGGCCAGGGGACTGCAGCTCCTGCCACCTCAGCTCGTGTTGAGACCTCGGCAGCCGCAGCAGGGGGTATGCATCCACCGACTGGGAGGCAGGACCCGGTCATTCCAGAGGATCCTTTCCAGCCGCTACCGCCTCCAGGACATGTGGACGCAGCTCAGATGTTCGCGTATTTCTAGCAGTTCATGGACCGACAGCAGGCTCGGCAGGACAGAGGCATGGAGTTGGCCGTCACGACAGCCGCAGCTCGACCAGTAGTGCAGCAGCCGAGGACACCGGGGATCGAGCAGTTTCAGAAGATGAGCCCCAGAGACTTTCTGGGGACAGAGGGGATCTTATATGCCGATGAGTGGATCGAGCATATAGAGGAGATCTTTCGCTTGGCCAGGATTCCGGCAGACCTTCAGATCGAGGCCACAGCTAGCCGGATGCGAGATCTTGCTCGCACCTGGTATCAGTCAGACCCCAGGGTGGTGGTACCAGGGCAGACTTGGGAGCAGTTTAGGGGCTTCTTCAAGAAGAAGTTCTTCCCAGATTCAGCAGTCAGAGCCTTAGAGTCGCAGTTTGAGAGCTTGGTCCAGGGGAGCCTCTCAGTAGAGGAGTATGCTGGAGAGTTTGGTCGTCTCGGCAGGTTCGTGGAGGGCTTGAGCGAGACGGCGAAGGCCCAGAGGTTCCGAAAGGGTCTGGTCAAGGAGGTCAAGTCCCTGACCAAGGGCAGCAAAGATGCTACGTTTGAGGAGATCTTGACGGGGGCCCTGTTAGCTGAGGATGATCTTGAGCTTAGGCTCAAGAGAGGGAGAGACCTAGTTGGAGGCAGCAGTAGCGGGGGCCAGGCCAAGAGGCCCCACTTTCAGCATCAGCAGCTGAGGCAGTTTCAGCCGCAGCCGATCCAGCAGAGGCCAGTTCAGCAGCAGCAGCCGAGACAGCACCAGCAGGGTCAGAGACAGGGAGCCACTTGTGCCGACTACAAGAAGCCTGGGCACGTCTTCAATGAGTGCCAGAAGAGGCTAGGCCTGTGCCTATTGTGTGGTTCAACAGACCACCAGATGAGGGAGTGCCGCATAGCACGAGCAGCTCCGGGAGGTGGAGCCAGAGCTCCAATGGGCCAGCAGCGGGGACCAGCCCTGCCAACGCAGCAGCAGAGGTTTGTCTAGCACCAGCAGTAGGCCAGGGGAGGCCAGCAGGGGCGAGCTTTCACCATAGCAGCTGGAGAGGCAGAGGTGACTTGAGAGCTGATTGCAGGTTCGATTCTTCTTGACTCCAGTCCAGCATTTGCATTATTTGATTCCGGTGCTTCGTATAGCTTCATATCAGTATCTTTTGCGATTAGACACGGTATCATAGCTGAATCGTTGCCTAGGACTTACAAGATCACGACCGGGGGTGGTATTATCCTCGTGAGTGATGTTTGTAAGGGTCGAAGAGTAGTTTTGGGAGGCCGTGAGTTGAAGGTGAGCCTGCTCGTAATGCCATTGCCGAACTACGATATAGTACTAGGCATGGATTGGTTGAGCAGGCACCACGCCAGCATTGATTGCAGAGGGGGTAGAGTTCTGTTCAGAGCGCCGGGGAAGCCAGAGTTCGAGTACTCCAGACGTTAGGCAGAGCAGAGCAGCGGAGTCTTCTGTGGAGTCTCGGTCGAGGAGCAGACGATTCTAGACCCCTTGATAGCAAATTATATGGATGTTTTTCCAGAGGAGTTGCCGGGACTGCCACCAGACAGAGACATAGAGTTCTCGATAGACTTGGTTCCAGGAGCGGAACCTATCTCTCAGCATGTCTATCGGGTGAACAACAGCGAGCTGGTGGAGCCGAAGAAGCAGGTGGATGAGCTACAGGACAAGGGCTTCATCCGCTCGAGTTCGTCGCCATGGGGTACACCAGTGTTGTTCGTGCCGAAGAAGGATGGGTCAGTACGTATGTGTATTGACTATAGGGCACTCAACAACCTCACGATCAAGAATAAATATCCACTGCCGCGGATCGACGATCTATTTGACCAGTTGAGCGGAGCTCGGGTATTTTCCAAGATTGATCTGAGGTTGGGATATCACCAGGTGAAGGTGAAGAGGGAGGATATTCCCAAGACCGCTTTTAGGACGCGGTATGGACAGTTCGAGTTTTTGGTTATGCCGTTTGGGCTAACCAATGCACCATCTATGTTTGTGAACCTTATGAACAAGGTGTTCCATCAGTATCTGGATCAGTTTATGGTAGTGTTCATAGATGATATTTTGGTATATTCTAAGACTGAGGAGGAGCACGAGGACCATTTGAGGATCGTGCTGAAGACTCTCAGGAAGGAGCAGCTTTATGGGAAGCTCTCCAAGTATGAGTTCTTCTTGGATCGGGTAGACTTCTTGGGGCATGTGGTGACTGGAGATGGTATCTCAGTTGACCTTAAGAAGATTATAGCAGTTGAGGCATGGGCGGCGCCGACTTCAGTTGCAGAGATCAGGAGTTTTCTGGGGCTGGCAGGATATTACCGGAGATTTGTGCAAGATTTCTCCCGGGTTGCAGAGCCGTTGACACGGTTGACCCGGAAGGATACTGAGTATGTTTGGTCAGAGGAGTGTCAGACAGCTTTTGATGAGTTGAAGAAGCGGCTGACGACAGCTCCGATTATAGTGATGCTTCAGGAAAGGGGCTGGGTTGTGTGTTGCAGCAGCACAGGAAGGTGATTGCCTATGCTTCCAGGCAATTATGTCCCCATGAGAAGAACTACCCTATCCACGACCTGGAGCTGGCAGCAGTGATATTTGCTCTGATGCTGTGGAAGCATTATCTGTATGGTGAGAGGGTGGAGATCTTCACAGATCACAAGAGTTTAAAGTATGTGTTCACTCAGAAGGAGTTGAACATGAGACAGCGCAGATGGTTGGAGTTGATGAAGGACTTCGACATTGCACTGCAGTATCATCCAGGGAAGGCCAACGTGGTTGCCGATGCCTTGAGTAGGTATCCGACAGCCATGTGTTTGACCATGGATCGGCATTTGCTTGTCGACTTGGAGAGCCTTGGGATTGAGGTGATCGTACCGGGAGTGCAGATGCAGCTATGGGGGATGCAGATTCAGTCAGACTTGGTGGACAGGATCAATGCGGCCCAGCTCGAGGATGTGGCTTTGCAGAGTATCAGAGAGCAGATCAGTATAGGAGTGGGGGATCCTGAGTTTTCACTTGCAAAAGATGGTGCCCTGAGGCACGGTGCCAGGTTATGTGTGTCTAGCGGGGAGCTCAGAGAGCAGGTTATGCAGGAGGCCCACAGATCTCAGTACTCTATACACCTGGGTGCCAATAAGATGTACCGAGACCTGCAGGAGCATGTATGGTGGTCAGGAATGAAGTGGGAGGTGTTCCACTTCGTGGCTAAGTGTTTGGTCTGTCAGCAGGTCAAGGCTGAGAGACAGAGGCCCGGTGGATTGTTGCAGCCGCTGCCCATTCTCGAGTGGAAATAAGAGCATATCACTATAGACTTCGTTTCAGGATTGCCGCGTACTCCAGAAGGGAAAGACGCGATTTGGGTCATCGTTGATAGGTTGACCAAATCGGCCCACTTCTTGCCATTCAAGGTGGGTACGTCTACCGAGAGACTGGCGGAGATGTATATGCGGCAGATAGTCAGGATCCACGGAGTTTCGGTCAGCATCATCTCGGATCGAGATAGCCGTTTTACTTCCCATTTCTGGAGGAGTCTGCAGACCAGCTTGGGCACTCAGCTCAAGTTTAGTACTGCATTCCACCCCCAGACGGACGGACAGTCAGAGCGGACTATTCAGACCCTTGAGGATATGCTTCGGACGTACGTCTTGGACTTTAGAGGTTCCTGGGAGGATCATCTTCATTTGGTGGAGTTTGCCTACAATAATAGTTTCTAGGCCAGCATTGAGATGTCACCTTTCGAGGCTCTGTACGGGCGTAGGTGCCGTACACCCTTATCCTGGGATGATGTTGGTGAGCGAGCTTTGCTGGGGCCAGAGATGATTATGGATGCGGCCGAGAAGGTGAAGCTCATTAGGGACAGACTTCGCGTGGCGCAGGACAGACATCGGCACTGGGCCGATAGCCACCGGAGGCCCTTGGAGTTTGAGGTACATATTAGAGTAGGATTAGATTTAGGGTGTTTCTTTGTGATTTTTTTATCATGTTTGTTATTTATATTAATTGAGACCTTGCTTGTGATTAGGTCGGAGACCAGGTTTTCTTGAGGATATCTCTGACTCGTGGTACGATACGTTTTGGTGGAGACGGAAAGCTTAGCCCGCGCTTCATCGGCCCTTTCGTTATCAGCGGGAAAGTCGGTGACGTGGCTTACAGGCTAGACTTGCCGCCTGCACTTGTGGGGGTCCACAATGTATTTCATGTATCACAGTTGAGACGGTACGTGGCTGACCCTAGCCATGTGCTCGATAATTCAGAGATAGAGGTTGGGCCTTCTCTCAGCTATCCAGAGCAGCCAGTAGAGATTCTGGATCGACGGAATAAGGTTCTGAGGAACCAGGTGATACCCTCGGTACGCGTCGCATGGAGGCATCATTCTCCAGGAGAGTCTACCTGGGAGCGGGAGGATGAGATGCGCGGGCGGTACCCCTATCTTTTTGGACCGTGTGGTATGCTTTCTATCCTTCTCATCAGTTGTATTTCGCCTTTCAATTTCGAGGATGAAATTCTTTTAAGGAGGGTAGATTTTTCACTACCACAATTCTAGTATGAGGGTATTTTTATCATTTTTGGGGTATTTTAAATTTATTAGAATTTATTAGAAATTTTGGGAATTTTTAGGAATTATTTGAGATTGTTTGAACTAGGTTGACTTTTGACTAGTGTTGACTTTGTAGACCAACCTAGAAGCTAACCCTAGTTAGTGGGTCATGGTTAGGTCAAGTGACTCTAGTCTAACCTAGCCTAGGACTTGGTTTAATCATTTTAGCAAAAGGATTAGGAAGTCATAAGTCATGGCTTATGGTTTTAGAACTTTAATTAATTTAATCCATCTTAGCCTTGTAACTTGGCCCAAGGCCCAATGATTTGGCAAAGCCCTAACCCTAAGAGTGTATGGCCGGCCACCCCTATAGCCTAGGGATTCCTGCCATATAAAACCCCTCCCAAATCTAGGGTTGCCTCCTTCTTAGGAAGAGCCCAAATTTCAAGGAGGTGAGTTCTATTGTCATTTAATTTCTAGAGCTCCTTTCCTATTCCTTTTTCTTTCTAAATTGTTCCAATAGGTTCTAATAGGACTGTTATTGCTGTTGTTGAGCTCTCTTTTCAGTGTGAAGTTGTTTTGGATTGATTGGGTCTTCAAGTGGAGAGCATTGAATAGGGGGTTTCTATTGAAAGTTCAACAAGAGGTAACTTCTTCAAATCTCTATGAAATTTCAATTAGTCTTCATGAATAGGAAGCCCTAAGGGTCCTCCTAGGGTCTGGATAGGATTCGTGCTTGGTGTCGGGGGTTTCGTGTCCGTTCTGGACACGTATCAGTAGTTAGGACTAGGTGTTCGACGAAATGCCTCAAAGGGCATTTCGATCGTATTTATTCAATATTTTTGAATAGGAATGTTAGTTTAGATCTTGTTTGTTGATCCCTGTCCTTGTGTGTTGGTGTCGTGTCGTTTCGTGTCGGTTTCACGGCCTGGACACACGCGTGCACACGCTCGCTCGCGTGCTACAGGGATCCCCTGCTACTCGGGGGCAAGTTCTCCCTGGACACGACACTTGGACACGAGATTTTTGACACACACGTTGGGGCAGTGTCTGTCACGACACTCCCTAAGTGGCATGACCTCTCATGTCGTGTCGGGGGAATACGAGACACCGCACGGGTTTTACACACAACTGTGCAGTCGTGTGTTTTGGTTTCTGATACGTGTGTATGGACACGCCTGTGCGACACGACACGGCGGTGTAGGGTGTCTTATGGATAGCCCTATATGTGGTGAACCTATGTTAGTGGACACGTGTCTTGGGTTGTTCTCTGTTGTGCACACGACACAAGTGCACACACGCACGAGGCAGTGCACTGCTGTGCAAATACCAGTTTGCTGTTTTGGGTAAATTGTTGTGGATACGTCATGTCTTGATATGTTTGACACGAGACACTTCCTATATCATGTTCACACCCTATATTAAGTGTTACCAACCAATGTTTAGCTTTTAGATTTATTTTGATGAGTAATTCTCCTTAAAACCTAAGTTAACTGATACTTAAAATTCCCTGTTATGTTCCAGTTTTCAAAAATGAGTTTTTTCATCAATTTAATCCATTACATGCTGTTAATTACATGGATTGAAACCCTAATGTGGTACCCCTATGTATTTTCTATGTGAATGTCAAAAATGGTATTGAGTTGGTGTAAGTTTGATTCATTTTCTGTGAATACATCTATGGACTGTTAGTTGCTTGAGTTCATGGGCTAACTGTTTTCCTAACTGCTGTTCTTCATTGTTTAACTGGTCATAAATTGCTTACATTCTTGTGTGAAATCTGAATATAGGTTCCTGTTAGCTTTGTGGTTAACTAGTTAGTTGAAATCTGGAAAAAAAAGCATGAACTCTAATAGGTTTCCTGTTAGACTAATTCAAGGTGTTCTAATCTGATATTATGGACAGTTGCATTGGTTCACTCTCTTGCATTGCTCTTTATTTCTCTTCACTGTCTTCTAGTTCTAAGAAATCTGATGGGATTCTTGTCCTCTAATGTATATTCACCATTGTAACTACTGCATCCCAGGTTTACCACTTCACTGTTCTTGATAACATACTTTTCTCTTCACTGTTGCTCTACCTTTCACTGTTGTAATTCCTGTATTTACATGTATAAATACCTCACACATCACCTTGTAACTGTCCACTAGTACACACACCTTACTCCCTAGTTTTTACACATTCTCTTCACTGTTTTGTGTTTTCCTGTATATATATATATAGTAATTCCTGCACACACACACTCTTGATTGCCACACACTTTTCCCTCTCTTTATGATCAAGTATATGCATATTTTAGTATGAGTGTATATATGTGGTATGTAAAATGCTTTATGTACAATGTGTATACATGTGTACTTGTGAGTTGTATGTATATATGTATATATATAGTATTTAGCCTAGGTATACTTAGTGTTAGTTCAATATGAATGTATCTATATATAATGTTGGATATACATAGGTGAATGGATACTTGGAAAGTTGTGTGTTGTCTAGTATAGACTTGTTAGACCTAGATAGTTGAGTTTAGACTTGAGTAGACTAGATTGACCTAGTTTGACTTCTAGGGTTGACCAAAGTTGACCAAGAGTTGACTTTGGCCTAGATTGACCTAGAACCATATAGAATGCACAGTAGGACTGCATTATACTATTCTGGACTTGTTGTGACTTGTGCTGTTCTGATTAGGAGCCAGACACCACTCCTTGGACAGTACGATTCATACTGGACACTCAGATACAGGCGAGTACATTCTCTGATCATTTCATATCCTGCTTAGAATTATTTCCTGCAGTAGATTACTTTACTTGTACTGTCACGTTGGTCACACGGATTGGTACTATATGGATCCCTTCTTGAGATGTTATCCTTAGGGAGCATCAGGTACTACATGTTCTGTGCGTTTCACTTACATGGCATATCATATGCTTCATTGGTACTTTGATCACTTACGACATATACTCTTATGATCGTAGAGTCTTCCTAGAATCCTTATCCCATTTATGGGACTACTATGTATCACCTTCGGGGTCTATCACCTTCGGGGTCTATCACCTTGGGGGTCTATCACCTTCGGGGTCTACTACCCTTCGGGGGCTGTTACATAGCATCATATAACATAACCTGGCTGGATCCTTGTGTATTGTTTGGGGGTACGGGGGAGTAGAAATGGACATGTGAATAATACCCATGTAGTATCTTATCAGAATCTCTTCCATAGTGTCTTATCAGAATCTCCTATGCCATTTACATGTTCATGTTGTACTCTGATTCACTAGTCACTGCTAGTTCCCTATGTATAGTAGATATTTCTATTACAGTTCTCTCTCTGTTTACATACTGCACTTCTTTCAGTACTTGTATCTTACTTTATTGCATGTTTATATTTTCTAACCTGCTATGAATTGTTGATATATACTGTATTCGCTCCTGTTCTGACTGGATATGTTGAAAATATTACAGAGGACGAGGAGGAGGCTTGCCTGGACACCTACTACGGGGCAGCCTTAGATGACACCTGCGAGCTGGACCCTTAGGAGGACCCAGCTCTAGCTGAGGAGATCACCCCGATTGCCTAGACTAGACTAGTTAGGCTTATCTTACTTTATGCAGTCTTGAGACATGTCTTAGTTAGACTTTATTTGGAGTTATGAGTTGTATATATTCTTTTATCTGAGACCTTGTACTGTTGGATATTGCTGGGATTATCTTAGACTACTGCTATTTCATCTATTTACTTCCTTGAGTTCTATTTCATTTCGTGCTATCTCTTCCTTAGTTGTGATTGAGTTTTACTGTCATGTCACCCCCATTCGGGGAGTATAAACTGTTTAGATGTATATTGTTAGATGTATGTTGACCTAGGACAGCGCTCTACCGCCGACACTGCGGCGTAGGCTGGGCGTTGTTACATTCTTGCACCCTCACAGTGGGTTCGGGTCGTGACACTATCAGCAAGCATCATAGTAAGCAAAGCCTTAGATTGAGCAACATTGAGTAAATTGTAATCTTGAAGTTTGATAAGTTGATTTGAACGAACTCGAAATGATGCACACGAGATTTGGATTGTGCAAGTGTGAAATACGAAAATGATTGAGTAGGCAATTTGAAATCGAGAAAAATTTAAGGTGCAACGAATGGATGACTTGATAAAGAAAATTGATATGAACCGTGTATGAAAAGTTAGCACGATTGAAAGTTACCGTGCATAAAAAAGTTTGATTTTGAAGTTACGAAGGTGACTCTATGAGTCTGGATAGATGTTGCTTGATGATTTGAGTTAGCATAGAACGATATGAGTTGAGAAAAGATGTTGCTTGATGACTTAAGATATAGACGGATGAACATATATGATTATGGGTTTGAACGAATTGAACATGTAGCTAGTTCGAGGGATAATGATCGAATTTGATCTTGAATATTGAGGAGGTCATCCAGTTCGGACAATAGCAATAGTCAAACGACTCGAAATTTGTTGCAAATGAAGATCGTTAGGTTACGCATATCGTCGATGGTATTGAGGCGTATCAAAGATCGATATGCGATAACTCGAGGGTACTCTGAGTCTGGAAATGACGATCGTATAAAATGTTATTGTTTCGATGGATGCTATGCTTGGGGATATTAATTGAAAGAAATGTTTGGATGAAAAGAAAGTATCTTGATTGCTTCGATGATAGCTATAATGTCGATATTCTTGTCTTGCGTGAGCGCAATACCAGCCTCGTACATACGTCACATCAGATTTTGGATCGATCGTTCCGCGTGAGCGTTGACATGGTGATTCATGTCACGGGAATGATCGACCTCGAAAAATTAGGATATGGCAATTTGTATGCTTCGACTTGTGGTTTGAAGCGAAGGTGAATTCGAGGATTGTTCGAATTTATGATTGAGGATTTAGTAAACTTGAGGATTGAGTAGATCAAATCTGCGTATCGAGAATGAATTAGTCTAGACTTAAATCAAGAGTTACGCTCCGATAAGAATGATTATCCTGCGGGAGCGTTGTTTGGTAATTTCATGTCTACCGTGGATAATCAGACTTGCGTGAGATTGGGGCATGATCATTGTTAAGCAGATGACCTTATGATCGAATATGTAAACTATAGTCAACGACTTAGGGAATATGGAATAAGAACTATGGTTTAGTGACAAATTATGTCATAGCATGCTTGACTTGGAAAGAATGGATAGGTAGATTATATCAAACGGGTTCTAAGAGATAGACTATGCAAATTGCTTGTTTGGACATGCGATAGTGGTATGCAGAAGACTTGATTGAGCAAAACTTATAGTAGAATGGCTTTGCTGAATGACACGGACCCCTGGATTGAACGTTGCGAATGTGAATAGGAGAAATCAATGCTCAAAGTTTAGAAATTGAAGTTATGCAAGCTTGGGTAGAAAATCCCGTACTATCAACTTTGGTTTGACCTTAGGATTGGGGTCAGTGTTGATATTATTGTTTGGGAATTATGATTCCAATACTGATGATTGACTTTAGCCTGGAGAGATAGCCTAGCGGTTAGGCGTGACGTTCCTATTTCGAGAGATAGTATTGGTACGATTAGTTTTCAGGATTGATAGGATGAATCGGATAGGTGGGATTGGATTCACTATCACAAGGCTTAGCTGAAATGCATATATTTCGGGGATGTCTTAAATATGTGCACGATCCAACTAAGTGATATGTTGAATTCAAGTGAGACTAGAGGAACGAAAAAAGTATCGAGGATTTTGAAATCGTATTTTGAAGAAATATTGATGGTAGTACGATCATTAGATTTGAGATGAACTTGAATGATGGGAGATCAGGTGGTTTGCCTAAAAACTGAGTTGTCCGTATGTACGACGAGTGTAAGTTACCCAAGTTAAGATATAGTTGTTCGTGTCGAAAGATAACCAAAGCACGAGCGTGGCTCAAATTGAAGAAACACATAAGACGAATGTGTGCGAGAATCGTTGGATGTTGAATCAAGTTAGAAGTCGATAATTGTACTCAGTTAGTTTTCAGGATAAAACTTTTTTCTGAGTGGTGTATAATGTAGTGCCTCGTCCCGCTCAGTCAATCGGAGGAATCAAAATGCCAACGACGCTTGGACTTAGCCATGCAACGGCTGCTTGAAGACCTGCTCGGTCGAGGCGATTCCTCGCTCAGGTGGGTGGCTTCGGTGAACTTGCCTCAGCTTGGCCTTCGTACTAATAAAACAAAAGTTTTCAAATGCACAAGTAGGCTTGATAATAAAAGATATAAATCCACATAGCAAAGGGAATAATCCTAAGTTATGTCAAACTGAGTTAGAACATAGAAAAAGGTCCCACGGTCGGCTTAGAAATGTTGCACGATGGCTTTCAAAATGACACTCGGTCCTCCGTTCCGTGGTTTGGAAGAAAAAAAGTTGGTCTTCGCCACAAAGCTATGAATTAGCCTAAGTCATAGGCGTCATCCGTATAAATGCTTAATAAAGCATACACGGTGCCAACGTCTAAGGCTTGGCATAGCCTTAGCTCGCCCCATGGGTTAAGTTGCATCGCACGGCTTATGGCATAAGTCTAGGCACCCAAAGAACTTAGTTGTTCAAAAGTCGAACGCGTGTACGACACGTTCCCATGATGCAAGGCTTGACGCAGCCTTTGCTCGTTAAGTTGTTGCACGTTTAAGTTAGACAAAGTTATGTTAGGCTATCAAAGTCATTCTAAGCGTTGTCCCATATATTTTGCGGCTGTTATAACCACATAGTCCTACAATCTCAAGGCCTGTCATATAAAGTATGTCTTGGGCAGTAATGTTGCACATAATGCAAGTTGGTTTAAGGCACGATGTCACGGACTTAGTATTTTAAGGTACGAGCCACGGTTGATTCAAGTTGAGTTTGAAAAAAGGGCTATCGAATAGTCATTCCTGAGTTGAGTAAAATGAGAAGACAACATAGAAGAATACTCGCGACCATGGATCATCGAGGCGGTCTCACATAGTAGAAGTCTGGAACATGGTTCTGAAAAGATGGTAACACTAGAAGAAGCATGACTGTATGAGACGATAGTTCGAGTCGAGTCTTGCATGGTCATGAACAACTTGTCGATAAGGGAAAGTTTTCTCGAACGGCAACTCGGAGCCACGAGACCGTTTTGGCCTAGGAGGAAACATGGGTTTTAGCCGAGCTGGGAGTACTACTCAGGTTATTCGGAGACTTTCAACGGGGATTGCTACTTGCGTAAAAATGGCCCCGAATAACAAAGCTAATGTGTCCAAAATAGCTTATTGTGCTAGTGACTATTTCATATAGATGAGTCGGCATATAGCGGCGATTCGCGTGCATGCCTTTGGATTGAGTCGAGTATGGTGTACATGGTATCAATAAGTCGAATTGAATGTGTGCACGATTTTAACACAATGTTTGGGCCTAAGATTTGGCTGCAATGAAGACACCGTGCTTCGGCACATGATGTGGCATCGAGTATTAAGCTGTTGGCATAGAGTTGCATAAGTTGGATTTGAGTCTTTTCGAGTTTAAGTCAGGAAGTGCCGTAAGGCAAAGTTGGTTAAGTGACACTTAGTTCACAAATCTTGATTGAGTCAGTTGATGATTAAAGCAGCAAGAGCCGTAAGACGACAACATGGTTAAGTTACACTGAGTTACGAGGCATGACCTCAATAGGGACACATAAATAGATCACGTAATACGACCAAGATGTTAGCACAATGGCCATGAAGCATGATCACATGGGAATTGGGTACTATTATGTAGTTGCATATCTGAGTATGGGCTGAAAGGCAAACACGACTTGATAAGTTAATGTGGTAGGCACGTAGATGATCTTGAGACACAAATAGGCCATACATCTATATCCTAAAACTGATCCTAAGACAATAGTAGAAAGATAATCAAAAGGGTTATGTTGTACAAAGTAAATAAATGTGTTGGTTTTGTATGGGTGGGCGAAGGGCTCACTTTGCCAGTACAGTTAAGTACTGACATCCACACAGTTTTCATGTGCAGGAACAGGTAGATGCTCGTTGGCACGGAGATCACTTTGATGCGTCGAGGCATGGAGTTCCTTGGCGTTTCGAGGTACGCGACTGTATAGAGTCTGGACTTATACGGGACATAATGTATGGATATCGCCTATCTAAAGCATCCGGTGGCTTATCAAATTGTATTGAGAGATGAGAGAGAGTAGAGCGACTTATAATGTGAGAAGAGTGAGTTTGATTAATTGTAATCTTGGCCTCGTGTCCACCTATGTAATCTTTGTTTCAATATCAATGAAGAGCTATTTGCATGACTTGTGTTTTGTATTCAAGTTTCCACTGGTATTAATCAATGTTTCTGCTTGGGACTTCAGTGCGACGACCCTGTCGTCTAGCCTGTAATCGACCGTTATGGAACCCGCTTTGCGTGAGCGCAACCTAGGCTCACGCGACATCACGCCTTAGTGTTGACGATCGATCCTACGGGACCGGGGCATGACAGGGCCTGAAGCTCATCATCAATCACCATCTTCATCACAGACAACTAATTGATGATACCCTGAATCTCGTTCAGATGTTGTGACACTGGGGCACCTTCCGTGT
Source organism: Iris pallida (assembly GCA_029216955.1). NCBI lineage: Eukaryota > Viridiplantae > Streptophyta > Magnoliopsida > Asparagales > Iridaceae > Iris > Iris pallida. The sequence continues at coordinate 14,276,943 of JANAVB010006397.1, read as the reverse complement.
ACTTCGAGTTGACGAGTTGACGAATAAGAAATGCCTTGTTGCCACCCGTCTTCTTTTCGTACATCGAATGCAGATTCTCCCGCAATGCTTTTATCGAACTCTCCATGGACACATGGTGAAACACCGAATCATCCAACCATTGGCAGATGAATCCAATGGCCTTCCAATCCAGTCGTTTCCAGTCTTCAGTAGCTTTGTCCTTTGGCTTTGCGCTGTCGCCCTCCAATGGACCATGCAAGTCCTTGCACTAGAGTAGATGCTCCATCCTTGGCTTCTAAATTGACCATTTTCCCTATATAAGGGTGATCATACGAGTATTCATCTACTCCGTAGACATGGTTGCTAGAACATCCGAAGCTCTGATACCAATTGTTGGGCGTGTGTGGAAGCGTTTGCCAACCCACCGACCAAAACCAACCCCCGTCTAACGAACACCAAGCACAAGATGAAGACAAATATATGGCGGTGACGTACGTCACCTGGACAATTCCTAACCTTTAATAACTCAAATAAAATTACAAGATTAACAGAACTCACGTTGAACCCTTTGTCATAATAGGTTCAGCTCCCTCACCACTCTCAAGAAGAAAAATAGAAGGTTATACTTGAGATCACTCACCAACCCATAGCAATCTCCCTAACCGAAGTTGACGATTCATCGATTAGATCTTTTTCTTCCTTCTGTCTTGGATAAAGAAGTCCTAAGAGCAAAGTACAGACTTTTGTAAGGGGGGTAGATTTGTCACCACTATTTTTCTAAAATAAGGATAATTTTGAACTGTTGTAAAATTGAGCATGTTAATAATTAATTGGTGAATTTTTGACTATTTTTAATATTATTTAAATTGATGTATTGTGATTGTGTCCCTTTCTAGTGAACCTTAGAACTATTTAGCCTAGAGACTAACCATGACCATGGAGACCTAACCATGTGATTAGATTAGCTAATTACCACTTTTAGGCTAAAGGTATTTTGGTCATTTGTGACATTTGAATTAATTTAAATTTTGATTAAGTAATAGTGAGCTAATTGATATATTAAGCCTTAACCTAGAATTTCCCTAATCTAGATATTGATCATGAACCTAGAGGCTTAGTCAGTAGAATTAAGAAAGTAATGCAAGCCCTAGAATATCTAGATATTAGTCTAAGTAAATATTTTGGTGTAAACCCTAAGTTGGTTGGGCCTTTACCTAGAAAGCCTTGATTACAACCAAAGGAAGCCCATTAACCTAAATTAAACCCTAACTCTAGACTACCCATGACAGCCTCCTTGCCTATATAACATCACATAAGCTCCCCCTTTGCCTCTTTTTATCACAAACCCTAACCCTAATAGTGTTCTTCTCCAAATTTGCTCCCTTTCTCTAAATTACCTCCAAATTGAACCAAATCAATTACAATACACTCCCCTAGTTTAGAGGAGGGCTCTATTGGCTAGCTAGCAAGGACTGGGAGCAATTTGACCATTGGAGCTTGGTGGAGATCTAGATCTAAAGGCTTTTCATTGGGATTCCAACTCTCAATAGGTAATGACCTATAAACATATTTAGATTCTATTTTCTTTCCATAGATGCATTCATTTAGGGTCCCCCTAGCTCTAGGCCAAGTTTGGTAAGAAATCAGATCCGTTTGGTATGTGTATTGGAGGAGTATCGAAGAACTAATCAATGTGTTCGATAAAATGCCTCATAGGACTTTTTGTTCTTGGTTTTCAAAACTAATTTCACAATTTTGTAGCTAATTATATGTAGATTAAAATTCATGTTGACTGAGCTGGATTTGGGCACGTTTTTGTGTCCAAATTGGACACGGGAACACGGCACGAGGCTATCGTACATACCCTGCTACCCCGTGTACAGATCTAACTGGACATGACACTTCGACACACCATATTTGGTGGACACGTGGGGGCTACGACTATCAGTGTGCTCCCAAAATTTAGGGGGATCTGGTGCTATATTCGAAGAGAAATCACATCTGTACAGTTTTTACATTGACACGAACAAGCAAATTCGAGGCTCTGATACGACTCTCGAACTCGGATACGACACCACTTGGACACTGATCAGTGATATTGACACGTGCACCTGTACCTAGGCTACCCTAGGACACGAGCCCATGGTGTTTGGTTGGACACGTCGTGTCCTACACCTCACGACATGTGCGTACGAGGCAGTGTCTGTGCATAGTTTCAGACTTAGATTGGCACCACTATTTTGACACAACTTGACACAATCTGGACACGTTCGTAGGACACTGGTACATGACACTTGATGGAAACATTTGTATGCACACACACACTCAACCCTTGATGTGGTTGTATAGGTTTTTAGATGATTTTGGGATATGTTTTATGTTGAGTATTGAACTAATTTGCTTTGGGTTTTGTTGTTATCTGGGTTGTATCATATGTTGATACATATAGACTTGAGTAGAGATTTATCCCAGATTTACTGTTATTGTGGGATTACATGTTATACTTAGGTTATGTAGGTTAGTTTCAGTTAGCTATTGTTAGTTCAGATTTTGTGGAATAATGATAGAGTGAGTTAGTGTTGGGGACCTTGGGTTTGCTTGGCATAGTTTGGCTTTGCATTGCAGTGGCAAAGCAGCAAGCTATAGTAGTAGCAGTAGCATGCTTGAGGCAGCAAGGGGTGTCCCCTTTGGACAATGAGTTTTAGGCCATATGGCCATTTAGTGGGTTTCGGGGGTTTACCTACTCTTAGAGAAGGTTATATATATATATATATATATATATATATATATATATATATATATATATATATATATATATATATATATATATATATATATATATATATATATATATATATATAAGGAGTTTACCTATTGACCTAAGGTATGATTTTTACATATAGCTAAAGTATTAGATAACTATCTATATTAGCTAAGGTGATAGATTAGCTATAGTCTATGGTAATATGATACTCTATTGGATATATATATATATATATATATATATATATATATATATATATATATATATATATATATATTATATATATATATATATATAGTGTCCTATAGTCTAAGGTAACATATATGTTAGGTTGGGATTGAGATATCCTAGTATTACCAAGGTAATGTGGATTACCTTGAGTATTGGTATAGAAAGTGGAAATATATATAGGTAAACTTATAAATAGATTATAGGATAATGTGGTATCCTAGTCTATGATGAGGTAACCCATAGATGACCTAAAAATAGCCTAGTTGACCTTGTTTGAATAGATAGTTGACAAGATCCTAGATGTTGACCTAATTTGACTGGAGGTTGACCAAGAGTTGACTTTGACCTAGTTTGACTAGATAGTTGACTTGACTCTTACTTTGACCAAAGGTTGACCATAATTGTGTTAGAGTTGACTTTAACCTAGAATCATATAGATTGTATTGTAAACTTCAATTATTATACATTGAACTCATCATAACCTGCATTGCTCTAAAATAGGACTTTGTGACTTCAGTTTGGACATCTATACATATCACTTACTCAGGGTATCTGGCAAGTATATTTTCTGATAGTTCTTTCATTTACTTGGTGATTACTGTATTTCAGTTCTAGTTAGTTCTATTTGATATTTACTATGAGTCTTGGCACGATTGTTTACGGATTGGTATTGTCATTGGATTTTCAGTCATGAGATGTTACCTTAACTCATCGCGATGGTATCAAATACTGTTCTTGTTGGCATTGGATAATATTGGATATATTGGTATCGAATACTGTTCTTGTTGTTATTGGATAACATTGGATAAATATTGGTTAACATTGGCTAGTAACGTGTTATGGTTGGATCCATCATATCAGTCGGGGTGGGATAATACTAGTTAGATATGTGATCAAGAAATATCGGCAAATAGTGTAATCATTGGCTACTAGCTAAGCATACATTGCACGTATGGTTGAGCTAACCTTAGTGTAAGCATTGAATATCCCAAGCCGATCACATATCCAACTGGCATTCCAAAACACATTGTCTATTACAGTTTTATACATTCAGTTCACCATTACATTGTTCTATCTTGATGTAGTAGTTCTTTTTCATTATTTGATCTCACAGATTTCTGTCTATCTTACCATGTTTATCAATATAACTGTCTATAACTGTTTTATAGTCCTTGTCATTTACTTGGGATTTCTAGATGAGATGTGCTCGTTCCATCCAGACTGGATATGTTGACAAAATATTACAGATGGCATAGATGACTGTCCTACCTTCTATGAGGCATATGAGGGTGGCACACAGGAGCACGAGGAGGATCTAGCTCAGTAGATGTTGCCCTAGTTATAGTTTAGAAGTATTAGTTTTTATGTTTTATCGGATTGTTCCGATTGTTAGATGAGACTTATTATGTTCAAGATATGTACTTATTAGTGTTGGAAATCTAGACTTGGGTGTTGTGATAACTCTATTATTTATTCAGTTTATTTCTTTTATCTGATTCTATATCGTGTGTCACGACCCGTACCCGCTTTTCGGATAAGAGACGTGTCCAAGCCAGCCTACGCCGCAGAGTCAGCGGTAGAACGCTGTCAAGTCCGCAAGAAATAAATGCTCAAAATAAAACAATTGCTGCTCATTCACATTTCTAAATTTATTACAACATTTACAACATTTATATTTAATGAAAATTACAAGTTCTCACAATAAATGAAAATGACAATTAGTTCCACTATCTAGGTCGGCCTCAGCATACCCATGTCTTCCCAGTGCTATGAGTGATCGCGGCTAAACCTAAAAAATGTTAGTTATTCAGTCAGGATTGGAACAAGTACACAAACCGATGACAATACGAGAATACAATAGAATTAACAAGACATGAAAATAACATATGAGAGATAAAACTGGTAGATAACTGATGACATAGCACGATAGAGAAGTAAACAATAAAAAACTAATAAAAGACATCTATCTAGGTGGTGTGAAATATCCGTTTCGACATGTGAACGGCTAGGGGGTAAATCTGGCACACTGCACGTGTCGTGTGCAGCGACTATTATTCAAGAATAGACTCATGGGATAGTTCTGGGTAGTTCACATGTCTACTGAGATATTTCCCCTCCCGACTACTCCGTGTGACGAGCGTGTCAACAAGCAGCAAGATATATGTATAGACATGAAATAAAAAGACTACTATGAATCGGAAAGCAATCATAAAGTGCACTTGCCTGAGGTCCTTAGCTGGAGAAACCAATACTATACCATACCACTCAATGAGCCACAATCAATCAACACATGCAGAAGTCTCCAGATGCTGAAATAAACAGTACCAACATTCTTAGAATAGTCAAATTAGCTAGGGTTGCCTGTCCTTAAGTCCAATTCTGGACACAGGGGCAAAATGGTAATTTTAGGCAAAAACGATGTCCGCCGTTGGACCCACTTTGCACCGAAAAACGTGCCAGAGTCAATGGTCTCTAAAGTTGTCAAACTACATGTCTACGGATTCGTTTTGACGATACGAACCCAACGGTATGTCCAGAGTTGGATTCCGGCGGGCCGTGCACAAAGTCGCCCGTTGAGTGGGACCGTGGGGCCTATAAAACGACGTTCCGATTCCACTGTCTCAGAATTGGACCAAACTTGGCATACAGGATCAGAAAAATGATACGGTCCTGCTGGCACAAGTTTCATCTTGATCTGACGAGCGCACACAAAGTTATGACTAAATTTGCATTGTACAGATACGGGACGATTTTGACGGATATGCATCAAATTCGTCGCGCACACGCGACCAACTTGAATTCCGTCAAAGCCCACACGACCACGAAGCCGTTACGCACCCTTCGATGCCTTCGGTTTGTGACCACGTCGCCCGTTTGGCGGGACGCACGTCGTGCGGATGAATTTCCAATTTTCTATATTTTTGAAAACAGGTTTTTCACAAACTTTGGGTTCGAATATCTTTACATCCAGTGAATGAAAAATTAAACTAAAAGAAAGGATTTGAAGGGCTACATGTGGCCTAAAATAACATTCAAAAAAGTTTCTAGAATTACTAATAGGTTGATCATAATCCATCTCGAAACATGAGGGTTTCGACTGTTTTGATACTCTGTTTTCGGTGGGTTTTTCGACAACTTTGTGTCGATCCCCCTGATGGGTTATGCGACTACGCTTAAATCTAGTCAATAGGGTCTACTCCTGGTTATGTTGTCTGTCCAACGAAACAATTGGATCGAGAAATAGAGGAGCGATGGGCGAGATACAGTACCTGTAATATGGGTGATCGCACCACTGTTACTGTCGTTCTTCCGTGTGCCGATCACAGCGCATGCGCACGGCTGCTATCCGCGCACTCTCCGGCGGCCGGCGGCAGGCCAGGACGGCACACGCACGGGGTGGGTCGCCTGGGATCCGTGGGTGGCGCGCTGTTGTTCGAGCGGTTTTAGGGTTTGGATTATGCCGTTTCTCTCTCTCTCTCTCGGTTTTATAGTTATTCGATTCAACCGAACAGAACAAGGGGGGTCGGGTTGTGCAGGTATGGGGGAAGGTTCGTGGGCATGGCTTTGTTGGTGTGTTTTAGGTGTTGGGCCGGGCTGGCTCAAGGGCTGCTCCTTATTCACTTCTATTTTCTATATATATATAACTAATACCTATGTATACATCTATTCTATTGCTTCCTCTTTATTTTATTTACTCTATTATATGTATATGTATATACATACCCCCACATACATATGTACTTGTACATAATATATATATTTATATATGTATACATACACACGTATATTATATTTATATTTATTTACAATACCTTCACCGATACATATATATTATTATGTATACGTACACATACACAATACGCAATATTTAATATATTATATTTATGCATAAATTATAAATCATATGATAACAATTTAATATAACAATTAAATATAACCATTAATCATAATCAATAAAATAATAATATTAAATAACAACCCCAATAAAATAATAATAATCAAAATAACGAAATTTAATATACCAATAATAGGCATTGCATCTACTTGAAATATGTATACCTGGATTCTTTGTGTACACTGGATGCCTACATGGGCTCGGGCTCAGTTCGGATCCAGTCCAGACCAAAAATGGTATAACTGGTCACTCTAGTCAAATAATATTAATAATAAATAATTAACTATTTATAATGGTTACGTCACAACTTGGCCTGGTTTTCCTAGTTAGGACGTCACTAGGGCTTGGCCTTCCTTGGCATGGCTAATACACTAGTCAAAGCACGTCACTGTACTATCCGTGCCATGATTTCTAATCAACTTGTACTCAATTCCTAACAATGACTAAAATCATCTACCGTAATAATAAACTAAATAATTATTTATAATAATCTAAAATCACCAAAATAATAACATAAATAAAATAAAAATATTTTTTTAAAATTTCCGGGAAGGAGAGCTACAAATCTACCCACCTTAAAATAATTTCGTCCTCGAAATTATAACTCGTAAACATGCCAAAAATTCGAAAAAACAAAATAATAATAATAATAATAATAATAATAATAATAATAATAAGTCCACTATTACCACAATCTCTTTAAATTTAATTTCTAAAAATATTTTATGGCCTTCTCTAGTCATTTTATAACTACGAATCCTCGAGGACTTCTACCCACCTTTGGTCACACTACCCACTTCAAACACCTGACGTCATAACATTGTAACCCCAACTAATTACAAAAAGTAACTACCGACGAATATCTATAGTATAAGGCATCTATAACCCTCTCCTATCTATTAGCAACCCAAAATTTAACAAGCAACAAATTTACACAAGTAGCTAAGAGATATTGATAAACTCTAATAAGCATGGCTATTCGTCGCTCCGAAGTAGGGAGGACAGGAAGATAAGACAGAATAATCGGGAGCAATTGTGAAGTTTCAAGAGCAGTGGAGAGTATCTAATATTACAGATAGAAAGGGAGTTTATGAACCACTACCTTATTTGCTAGATTGGGCTTACTCTAGTCCAGTCACTAGCTACGTCGAAGAGCCCTTCGCTACTTAGAGTGGCCTGCAATCCGTGCAATACAGAAGTCTCGTTCTCGAAATTCTAATTCAAACAAGGTTCCATAACGGAACGAAATTTGAGAAATCAAGATTGTGGTCTTAATGGGTTCTCTATTTGGACATCAGTCATTGGTTGGATAAACATTGGGTTTCAATCTATATGGACTAGACGAGATTCCAATGATAAAACTATTCCTACTAACTTAGGGTATCCTAGAATAGGTTTCTACCCAAGGGATTGAGCTAGTTGCTAGTCAGGTTGGTTAGCTAGGTCCCTGAAACTCAAAATATGCCTTCAGTGACTTTTGTGTTTAAGTAGCACAAGAGACCTCAATTGGGTGGCACATTAGTAGTTTGTTCGTAGTGGGCTTAGAGTAGACCACAACCATATATTGGGTCGCAGGAATTGAGTCGAAGTTAAGGCTCTAACGGAAGTCGGAAAGTATAACGGGTAGGTACTATGGTAAGGGTTATAGCTAGTCCTTTTAACCTGAAAGTCGTACCATAGAATTAGAGTACAAGGGGACGGGTTTGAGTGGGACATGATATACCTAGATGAGGGTGGACTCGTCTAGATCTTGCATATGAAATTTGTCGGAAGGTAATAGCTGGTCTCGTGCTCCAAATATTAATGACACAGTCGGGGACACAAAATGATCTAAATAGAAAGTGGGATCCCATGGGCACTAATTATCATTCTAATGGAAAACTATTCTAATCAATCGGTAATCTTCGTATATCCTAGAATTGAGAAGGCTTACAGTCTACCCACCTTAGAGGCTAGGATATGGTGGTAAGGTTCCTGTCACAGGGCTGGTCGATGGTAGCTACACTTGCATATACAACTATTATAGTCATGAGGATACTATGTATCTATCTATCAATTACGAGTTTTTGTCTTTCCAACCAGTGAAGTCAAAACATTAAAGAGTTCAAGAGAGATGTCACTGAACACAATTACATGATTCAAGGGCGAATGTTTAATTCAAGAGAAATTGTCAAATCAGTCACGGTTGAGATCCTAGAGACATCTATATCTCAATCCATGTAGGGTAATTAGATGAAGAGCGAACCGAATGCATCATGGTTGATCAGACCGTAATACACTGATTCTGATTAGACAATATGTTAGCGGGCGTCCCCAATAAACATATGTCTTGAATCAAGCTCGATAAAGGAGTAAGCTTGCAAAAACTAAGCTATAATAGCAGCATTGGTCAAGAGAGTCAAAATATAATTATGCGAGATTTTTGAAAGGAGGAATAAATAGTTTGAGTTTTTAGAGAATCAAAACCTTACCTGGCGTTCTTGCTTATAAAGTCATCCTACTATCTACCTATCCATAAGGTCTTGATCGACTAATGGGTTATGGAACTCTAGATTCTATATTCTAGGTAAACCTATTAATATCAGTCAACTACTTCGTTAATAGATCACAAGAACCACTTAACGCTAGGTTGGAAGATATGCTACTCAACTTACAGAACTTACACTAGTATTGGTTTTGAATCTTATGGGGCACCGGCATCTTTCTATTCTCTATAGTATCTAATCTTGTGATCACGTCTAAAATTATTTTACCGAGAATTATGCCTCGCCCATATAGTCTGGCTGTGGTAAACCGTTGGTTCCGTGATTCAGATGTGATAAACTATCAGGGACTCTACTCTATATTGACACTAGGGTATCTAAGATCTAAAGAGGTCAACGAGAACATAGTTTTAGCAATGATCCATAACCTATAATTCTTTGAAAGGATTTCAATTCTATGGGTTGTGACTCGCCAGTGCGCTGCTGGCTGCAGTGAACCCACATTCTCCATTCTCAAATAATTGACGACAGTGCGCTGCTGTCTAACCATCGCAGTCGTTAAATTACTCTAACTGTATTCCTAAGGACTTCAAGGAGTTGCCAGAGTTTCAAACTAGTTGACTATGATAGAAAGTGTAATATCGGCCTATAGGTCTCAATCCTTAAGGTAAAAGGCTGGTCGAAAAGAAATATCTGAAGACAAATAAAATAAGAACATCCTAATCTTGATTTCCTAAATATTTCAAATAGTTGAGGGGAAAACTTTGAACCAATCCTACATCGAGATTTGTATATGAAAAGCAGAATCAGAAATTATAAACCAGTTACTTACAGCAAAATAGAATTTAAAACAGGAAATTCTAACTGATGATAAAAAATTATATCTACAAAGAGCAAAAGAAAACGGAACAGGTTATCAAGATTATAGCCTTAATTCTAGGGAAAGCCTAACTAGCCAAGTGAGTAGTATACCTACGTTGGATCATGTCGTCATATCAAGGGTAATAGTATTTCTATAGAGGTTTGGCAAGTCATCTGAATTCAATAATTCCTAAATAGCATGGCCTATCTAACAACCTTAACTACCCAACAGTCAATTTGAACAAGGGACTCCTAGTCTTAGTCATTATCTTAAATCATTTTAATCCTAGTTTGTGAATGAGCATTTCATTGTCGCAGGCTCGCAATAGTACGACTAACGTACCATCACGAGTTCATAATATTCTGCAAAAACTGACCTGCATGGGCCACTATAAAAACTTGTCACGACCCGTACCCGCTTTTCGGATACGAGACGTGTCCAAGCCAGCCTACGCCGCAGAGTCGGCGGTAGAACGATGTCAAGCCCACAAGAAATAAATGCTCAAAATAAAATAATTGCTGCACATTCACATTTCTAAATTTATTATAACATTTACAACATTTATATTTAAAGAAAATTATAAGTTCTCACAATAAATGAAAATGACAATTAGTTCCACTATCTAGGTCGGCCTCAGAATACCCATGTCTTTCCAGTGCTATGAGTGATCGCGGCTAAACCTGAAAAATGTTGGTTATCCAGTCAGGATTCGAACAAGTACACAAACCGACGACAATGCGAGAACACAATAGAATTAACAAGACATGAAAATAATATATGAGAGATAAAACTGGTAGATAACTGATGACATAGCACGATAGAGAAGTAAACAATGAAAAACTAATAAAAGACATCTATCTAGGTGGTGTAAAATATCCGTTTCGACATATGAACGGCTAGGGGGTAAATCCGGCATACTGCACGTGTCGTGTGCAGCGGCTATTATTCAAGAATAGACTCATGGGATAGTTTTGGGTAGTGTCACATGTCTACTAAGATATTTCCCCTCCCGACTACTCCGTGTGACGAGCGTGTCAACAAGCAGCAAGATATATATATAGACATGAAATAAAAAGACTACTATGAATCGGAAAGCAATCAAAAAGTACACTTGTCTGAGGTCCTTAGCTGGAGAAACCAATACTATACCATACCACTCAATGAGCCACAATCAATCAACACATGCAGAAGTCTCCAGATGCTGAAATAAACAGTACCAATATTCTTAGAATAGTCAAATTAGCTAGGGTTGCCTGTTCTTAAGTCCAATTCTGGATACAGGGGCAAAACGGTAATTTTGGACAAAAAAGATGTCCGCCATTGGACCCGTTTTGCACCAAAAAATGTGCCAGAGTCAATGGTCTCTAAAGTCGTCAAACTATATGTCTACGAATTCGTTTTGACGATACGAACCCAACGGTATGTCCAGAGTTGGATTCTGGCGGGCCGTGCACAAAGTCGCCTGTTGAGTGGGACCGTGGGGCCCGCAAAACGACGTTCCGATTCTACTGTCTCAGAATTGGACCAAACATGGCATACAGGATCAGAAAAATGATACGGTCCTGCTGGCGTAAGTTTTATCTCGATCTGATGAGCGCACACAAAGTTATGACTGAATTTGCATTACACGGATACGGGGCGATTCTGACGGATACGTATCAAATTCGTCGCGCACACGCGACCAACTTGAATTCCGTCAAAGCCCACACGACCATGAAGCCGTTACGCACCCTTCGATGCCTTCGGTTCGCGACCACGTCGCCCGGTTTGGCGGGACGCACGTCGTGTGGATGAATTTTGAATTTTCTATATTTTTTAAAACAGGTTTTTCACAAACATTGGGTTCGAATATCTTTACATCCAGTGAATGAAAAATTAAACTAAAAGAAAGGATTTGAAGGGCTACATGTGGCCTAAAATACCATTAGTTTCCAAAATTACTAATAGGTTGATCAGAATCCGTTTCGAAACATGAGGGTTTCGACTATTTTTATACTCTATTTTCGGTGGGTTTTTCGACAACTTTGTGTCGATCCCCCTGATGGGTTATGCGACTACGCTTAAATCTAGTCAATGGGGTCTACTCCTGGTTATGTTGTCTGTCCAACGAAACAATTGGATCGAGAAATAGAGGAGCGATGGACGAGATACAGTACCTGTAATATGGGTGATCGTACCACTGTTACTGTCGTTCTTCCGTGTGCCAATCACAGCGCCTGCGCACGGCTGCTATCCGCGCACTCTCCGACGGCCGACGGTAGCCCAGGGCGGCGCACGCGCGCGGGGTGGGTCGCCTGGGGTCCGTAGGTGGCGCGCTGTTGTTCGAGCGGTTTTAGGGTTTGGATTATGCCGTTTCTCTCTCTCTCGGTTTTATAGTTATTCGGTTCAGCCGAACAGAGCAAGGGGGGTCGGGTTGTGCAGGTATGGGGGAAGGTTCGTGGGCCTAGCTTTGTTGGTGTGTTTTAGGTGTTGGGCCGGGCTGGCTCAAGGGCTGCTCCTTATTCACTTCTATTTTCTATATATATAACTAATACCTATGTATACATCTATTCGATTGCTTCCTCTTTATTTTATTTACTCTATTATATGTATATACATACCCCCACATACATATGTACTTGTACATAATATATATATTTATATATGTATACATACACACGTATATTATATTTATATTTATTTACAATACCTTCACCGATACATATATATTATTATGTATACGTACACATACACAATACGCAATATTTAATATATTATATTTATGTATAAATTATAAATCACATGATAACAATTTAATATAACAATTAAATATAACCATTAATCAAAATAAATAAAATAATAATATTAAATAACAACCCCAATAAAATAATAATAATAGAAATAACGAAATTTAATATTCCAATAATAGGCATTGCATCTACTTGAAATATGTCTACCTGGATTCTTTGTGTACACTGGATGCCTACATGGGCTCGGGCTCAGTTCGGATCCAGTCCGGACCAAAAATGATATAACTGGTCACTCTACGTCAAATAATATTAATAATAAATAATTAACTATTTATAATGGTTACGTCACAACTTGGCCTGATTTTCCTAGTTAGGACGTCACTAGGGCTTGGCCTTCCTTGGCATGGCTAATACACTAGTCAAAGCACGTCACTGCACTATCCGTGCTATGATTTCTAATCAACTTGTACTCAATTCCTAACAATGACTAAAATCATCTACCGTAATAATAAACTAAATAATTATTTATAATAATCTAAAATCACCAAAATAATAACATAAATAAAATAAAAATATTTTTTTAAAATTTCCGGGAAGGGGAGCTACATCGTGCTCTATCTTTCTTAGATTTGTGATTCAGATTATATAGTTGAGATGTCATATTATACCTCCGTACGGAGATGACAGGTTATATGATTCATATTGGTAGTTGATAGATGTTATAGATGACCTATACAGCGTTCTACCATCGACACGGCGTAGGCTAGACGTACCCACATTTTTGTGCCCCTAAACAGGGTGCGGGTCGTGACACATTTTTGTGGTAGCCCATTAGGTCAGAGTCACGACTAGTACGATTACGTAGTGGTGCTCGACTTAGAGTGCTGCTATTGTTGACACAAAATCACAGTCAACCAAATATTGATAAAATTGACAATATGATACTTGTCATAATTCAATATGACACATCAAGACTGAACTCAGTACAAGACGGACGACGGCTCGTACCTGCAGTGTACTATGTTTCGAGTCTGTATTTTATACTTTTCTTGAGTCTAGATAAATGTAAACTGAGTCGCACTGAGCAGTTTGGGCCTTTACCTATACCCAAACTGCAAACCAAAAGCTCCACTAAAACCAAACCAGTCCATACAGCCCATTAGAACCATTCTGTCTTCTGGAGACAGAGTTCGGGCCGAACTCTGCCTCCACACAGAGTTCGGGCTGAATTCTGTCCCCTAAAATCCAGGACCCTAATTTTTAGGGTATGTTGTATGCTAGTTGTCCAACGGCCAAAAATTTAAATTCTTGACCCAGAATTCTGGCCGAATTCTGCCTATTGCTACTCCTATAAATAGGCCTTGAATTCTCACTTTTCCAATAATCCAATCTTCTCTTCTCTTCTCTCTAAAGCCTTATACAAGCCTTACCCTTCTCATCTACTAGCCACGAGCTCCCTAAGCCTCAAAGTGCTCAGTGCTCTTCAGTTAGGAGTTTATGCAAGAGTTCAAAAAGTCGCTTGAAAAATTCCAAGCATCGCCGCTGTGATCTCTGTAAGAAGTTGACGTGCTCTTCTGAAGAAAAGGCACGGGGTGTAACTACTATTTCACAAATAGTGGATTTAATCCTGAGCTAGAGTTCTCAGGCCTGGACTAGTCCTCCACGAGGAAAACCAGGTTAAAATTGGCTGTGTTTGCGTATGCTTTCTCGCTATTTATAATTTCCGTATTTACTCTGATTATTTAATGTTGGTGAAAGAGTTTAATTTTTAATTGGATATTATTTTCACAAACTCTATTCACCCCCTCTATAGTTGCCTACTTGTTCTTCAATTGGTATCAGAGCTCTGTTCTCTCAACAAGAACTAACATCCTAGAGCTGATCCATGGCAACTACACAACCCATGTTTTCCAATCACGGTGAAGGGCAGTCCACTCATAGGCCTCCCCTATTTGATGGAACAAACTACACCTATTGGAAAACAAGGATGAGTTTTTATCTCAAGTCGCTAGACTTCGAGCTGTGGACCATTGTTACCGATGGTTACAAAAAGCCTGCCAGGATAGTTGTCAATGGTGATCTCGTCGAGAAACCCCACGAAAAATATTCTGACGAGGAAAAGAAACAGGCGAGTCTAGACGCGAGAGCTATTAATGCTTTATTTTGTGTAATAGACAGGAATGAGTTTAACAGGGTCTCAACATGCACCACCTCTCACGAAGTATGGAGACTTCTAGAAGTGATGCATGAAGGAACCACCCAAGTCAAGGAGTCGAAAATAAGTCTTCTCGCTCAAGAATATGAGGCGTTCAAAATGAAGCCTAATAGGACGATCACACAAATGTTTACAAGATTCCTCGACGTCATCAACCCCTTGTCATCTCTCGACAAACAATATACAAATCACGAGAAGATCCGCAAGTTACTTAGGGGGCTACCAAAAATTTAGAATCCTAAGGTAACAGCTATCATAGAAGGCAATGATCTCCCCACAATGTCTATGGAGACTTTGATGGAAAAGCTGATGACTCACGAGCTTGACCTCAAAGACTTCGAAGAGCCTGCTCCAAAGACAAAAGAGATTGCCCTTAAAGCTCATTGTCGAAGGGTTGATCCTGAAGAGACTGATAATGAAAATTTGGAAGGTGATGATCAAGCTCTTCTTGTCCGCAACTTCAAGAAGTTCCTTCGCTTCAATCGAAAAAAGAAGGAACAACAAGAAGATGACGAAGAAGAACCAACATGCTACGACTGCAAGAAGACTGGACACGTCCGAAAAGACTGTCCATTCATAAAGAAAAGCAACCGATATGAGAAGCCCTATAAGAAGTCTTCCTCAAGAAAATATGCCAACACAAGTATTTGGCATGAAAGCGAAGTTAGTGACTCCGAGGAAGAAAATGACTCCCCTTAAGACACCGCCAATGTATGCCTAATGGCAACATCCGATAAAGTAACTAGCGATACTCTCGATGATTTCACTTTTGATGAACTTGGCAATGCATTCAATAATTTACTAAATAACCACAAGAAAGTCATTAGTAAATATAAGCATGCCAAGGAGAAGATCAAAAGCTATGAAGTCGAGATTTAAAAACTCTCTTCTTTGCTTGATAATGTTAGAGACACTCCACCCACGGAAGACACTAATGAGGTGTACAAGCTTAAGTTAAGCCTACATAATGCCGAAGCACGTATTGAAAAGCAAACACGTGAGATCACAGCACTCAACACTGAGCTTGCTGAAGAAAAGAATAGACACAAGATCTCTATTGCTAAAATTGATGGTTTGAATGCTAAGTGTAATGAACTGCATGCTGTCTCTAAGAAATTAGAGATTAGATTGGGAAAACAGGTTGCTCAACCTCAAACCCAATCACATAAGACACACAAAGCACAAGACTACTCAAAATAGTCAATCACATCATCCACATGCAGTACGTAAACATACTTACATGTATATGTACTTCCATACAGCACACAAACCACATGCACATAGAAATTATTCTCATCATTCTACTGCTACACACAATCACCATGCTACACATAGATACAATCATCACCATGTTGCACATAGACATAATCACCACCATGCTGCATATAGACATAACCATCATCCTGCTGCCACATATAATTACTATCATGCTGTTCCACACAACTCTCACCATGCTACATATAGATATCATCAATATGCTCCAAATACAAATAGGCATGCCACTTACACCTATTGTGGATTATATGGACACATTTTACCATAATGTAGAATTAGGAGATTAGTAGATATAAATCTATATGAATGGGTGCCAAAAACTAACATTTCAGGACCCACAAGAACTTGGGTACCAAAGGTCACATCTACTCTTGATGTAGGTGGACCTTCCCTTCTCAACTAAAAGCAAGTGGATTCTCGATAGTGGATGCTCGCGACATATGACAGGAGACACAAATCTTTTCGCATCACTATCGATGAAGAGGGAAGGGTATGTATCCTTCGGCAACAACCTAAAAGGGTATATCATAGGTAATGGTACTATTGGTCATCCTCCTTCTCCTGTAATAAAGGATGTCTGCCTAGTGACCGAGTTAAAGCATAACCTGCTCAGCATAAGTCACCTTGCTGATCATAGATATAATATTAACTTTGGACAAAATAAATGCTACATTTAGGATAGGTCAACGGAAGATATCGCTTTTGAAGGGATAAGAGATGATAACATTTATATTTTCTATCTATCTAGAGATACTAACAGTGTAGGTAGATGCCTCTATGCCCACAAGGATGAGAGATTATTGTGGCACCAGCGTCTTGGTCATGCTAATATGGATACTATATCTAGGCTGTTAGCAAAGAAGCTAGTAAGAGGCTTGCCCGACATCATATTCAAGAAGGACACGGTATGTGCCGAATGTGAGTTGAATAAAGCAACCAAGTCTTCGTTTTATTCAATTAACACTGTAAGTACTACTAGACCCTTGTAATTACTTCATATGGAATTATTTGGTCCTAGTAGAGTAGCCAGTATTGGTGGAAAACTCTATGCTTTTGTTATTGTAGATGATTTTTCTAGATTCACTTGGGTTTTCTTTCTTTCAAACAAAAGTGATGCAATTTCTGTTTTCAAAAGTTTTGCTAAAAAGGTTCAAAATGAAAAAGGCTACATGATTACTCGAATCCGAAGTGATCATGGAGGCGAATTCGAAAATACTGATTTTGAAAAGTTTAGTGACTCAAATGGTTTTGATCATGAGTTTTCTTGTCCTAGAACTCCTCAACAAAATGGTATTGTGGAGCGGAAGAATAGGACTCTTGGCGATATGGCTAGAGTCATGTTGAATAAATTTTTACTTCCGAAATATTTTTGGGCTGAAGCTGTCAGTATAGCGTGCCATATTTTAAATAGTGTACTCATTCGACCTATTATGAAGAAAACACCCTATGAGCTTTGGTTTGGAAGGACTCCAAATGTTTCATATTTTAGAGTTTTTGGTTGTCGATGTTTTATCCTTAACACCAAAGACAACTTTGGCAAATTTGATGCCAAAGCTTACGATGGTATCTTTCTTGGCTATGCTGTCAAGAGCAAGGGATATATAGTCTTTAACGAACGCTCATTGATTGTGGAAGAGTCTAAAAATATGACTTTTGATGAAGATAATAGTACAACAGCCTCTCCTGACGATGATGTTGAGCCTTCAACTTCTACTCCGATGAATACCACCACTGAAATAAATTCTCTGGAGGACTTGCCAAAGAAATTCTCTTTCAAGCCGTCACATCCAGAAAACTTGGTAATATATGAGGTTTCATGCGGGGTAAGTACTCGATCATCGTTAAGAGACTCCATTGCTAGCACTGCCTTCATTTCACAAATTGAGCCTAAAACTGCTTTAGAAGCTTTTAATGATGAGTTTGGATTTCTGCCATGTAAGAAGAACTCAATCAATTCGAAAGGAGCCAGGTCTGGAAACTTGTTCCTAAGCCAGCTAATCATTCAATTATTGGTACAAAATAGGTTTTTCGAAACAAAGTAAATGAAGATGGTTCAGTTACACGCAACAAAGCTCGTATAGTTGCTCAAGGATACAACCAAGAGGAAGGTATCGACTATGATGAGACGTATGCTCATGTTATAAGACTGGAATCCATTCGGATGCTTTGTGCATTTGCCAACTTTCAAAATTTTAAATTATTTCAAATGGATGTTAAAAGTGCTTTTCTGAATGGTTTTATTAAGGAGAAAGTATTTGTAAAACTACCCCCTGGTTTTGAAAATCACAAATTTCTCGACCACGTTTTCAAACTCAAGAAAGTGCTATATGGCCTCAAACAAGCCCCTAGAGTTTGGGATGAACACCTAAGCAATTTTTTGCTAGATAAAGGTTTTTCAAAAGGGAAAATTGACATCACACCATTTATCAAAAGTTTTCAAAACACTATTCTTTTAGTGCAAATTTATGTAGATGATATCATATTCGGTTCTACTAATGAAAATCTTTGCCAAGATTTTACTAAGTGTATGCAGAACGAATTTGAGATGAGCATGATGGGGGAGCTCACCTACTTCCTTGGATTGTAAGTCAAATAAACTTTGCAAGAAACTTTTATCAGCCAGTCAAAATATACAAAGATATGCTAAAGAAATTTGATCTTGACAACGTCAAACCAATCAGCACCCCTATGTCTACTTCCGCCAAGCTGGAACCTGATAAAAGCGGCAAACCTGTTGATTAACGTAAGTATCGAGATATGATTGGTAGTTTACTTTATTTAACTGCTAGTCGTCCCTATATCATGTTTAGTGTTTGTCTGTGTGCTCGCTATCAAGCTAGTCCTAAGGAATCACACATGTCTGTCGTTAAGCGTAACTTTCGATACCTTAAGGGTACTGTTACAGTGGGCTTATGGTATCCCAAATCTACATCCTTTGACCTTATTGGTTATTCGGATGCTGATTTTGTAGGATACAAGTTCGACCGTAAAAGTACAAACGGCACGTGTCATTTATTAGGTAAGGCTCCAGTCTCTTGGTTTAGCAAGAAGTAAAATTCCGTCGCACTATCCACAACAGAAGCTGAATATATCGCAGCTGGTCGTTGTTGTGCCCAAATTCTATGGATGAAACAAACCCTTGCAGACTACAACCTTTTTTATGCACATTCCTATATTCTGTGATAACACTAGTGCTATAAACCTCACTAAGAACCCTATATGTCACTCACGCACAAAACACATCAAAATACGTCACCACTTTTTGCGTGATCACCAGCAAAATGGCACTATAAACTTAGAATTTGTTGACACTGATCATCAACTAGCAGATTTCTTTACTAAACCACTATCCGAAGAGTGTTTCAACTATTTGTGTCGTGAACTAGGAATTTTTGATGAAGCTGTTATTCATTAAAGTGACCTGCATAAATATCGATTATGTCTTGGTTCTTTATGATGAATCTGTTATGGGTACAAGCCGAAAGGGTCCTTCTGACAACAAGGCATAAAAGCCTAAGCGACACGGTGCACTTGTCCTCAGGACTACCGCTAGCTAGGATCCGGCCCCTGCAGCTACCCTATGGCAGTTTCACCATACTGGATTATGGCATAACTCCTTGTTTATTACATGGTATACTTTTATTTATCACATGCTAAATTTAAATTTTTGAACTTCAATTTGATTCTTTGATTCAGCTTTCACTTGTTGCAATTCTCTACTTGGATTTCTTACTTTTGCATATTCATCTTTCCATTACTTTATTCTTATTTATGGCTTGACTCCCTATTCCATGATTTATGTAATATTACTCATGATGATACACGTTTATATTCACGTGTTGCTGGCATTGACATATCTTTTGATGACTTTGAATTGGCTGAATATCTTAAAATTCCGGAGCCTAACTCATGGGAGAAACTTGTCGATGCTCGCAAGTTTCAATTCCCCGATGGGTCTTCCCTTGAAAGCTTCAAGGACGATTTGTGTACCCCAAACACACGTCCACGCAAGCTTCTTGCCAAATTTCTCAATCCTTACTTCTATGAACTTCATCGCATTGTCTTCAACACGATTCTGCCTAAAGAAGGATCGACTGATGAG
Source organism: Iris pallida (assembly GCA_029216955.1). NCBI lineage: Eukaryota > Viridiplantae > Streptophyta > Magnoliopsida > Asparagales > Iridaceae > Iris > Iris pallida. The sequence goes on along the minus strand of JANAVB010006397.1, from coordinate 14,256,408 downwards.
GTTACATATTTTGAGATCTCTGCTTTGTATCACACACATTTACATGTTCCATTCAATCTTCCATGTACCATGATGGACTGGATGATCAATGCTAGGAAGAAGCTAAGGCCTTTGGTCTATACTCTCTATCTTCCTATGATTTTCTGCACTTTTCATGTCCCACTTGATGACTGTCAGTTCCTCCCTGCCCCTGCCTTCCTATCTAAGGCACGACGGCTTCAGGCAGCTGTCGATTCTCCTGCTGAGTCCGAGCACTCTGATGCTCAGGCTGACGCACCTGCTCTTGGACAGGATGCGCCCCCTCCTCCTGCTACTCTTGAGTCGATTCAGACTATGCTCCGCGATCGATTCGTATTAGAGGATGATCGCTGGAGCCAGCTTGACTACCGTACCACTCTGCAGATGAGTGCCATCAGCAACTCACTGCATGACATTCGGTACTCTATGTCTCGTCATCCTTCTATGCCTATTCCTATGGAGCGGGACCCTGCTTGCGATGGATACCGTATCGATGACCCTTGGGTTATATGCTATCTGGATCCGGATGCGACTTTCGTGGATCCTCGTCGTTCATTTACTGATCCATCTGACGACGCTGGACCTTCACGACCTCCGTGATGGATGTGGTCTCCTACTTGCTGCTGCTGCTGAGGATCTTATGTTTACTTTTTATGCACTATGGATTTCTAGTTTATGTAGTTACTCTTTATTGTATTAGACTTCTTTATGTTCTATGACTCTTGAGACACTTGATGCAGTTTCTTAGTATTTTGGTGTGCTTGCCAGTTATTTTCATTTACAAATTCGCTGGTTGTTCGTGTTTGATAAATGACAAAGGGGGAGAATTATTTGATATTCATATTCATATTTGATATTCATATTCATATTATTATATCATCACTACCAAAATTTATCGATTTAGCGACGGCCCTATCCGTCGCCAATCCGACGGGACTTTCCATTAGCGACCGATCACTGACGGGTTTTGGCCAAAACAATCCGTCGGCAATCAGCTCGTCGCTAATAACTGTCCGTCGCTACGTAGTCGTCATACGACGGAATAGCAACGTTTTGTCGACTTAACAATACGAAGCATTAGCGACGACTTTTCGACGGACTATCGTCCATTTCAAGTATTAAGTACTGAACTGTGTAGACAATAGCGACGTAAAGTTCTATCGGTAACCCGTCGTAATAGCGTATCAGAGTGTATCATGCCGTCGCTAATCCGTCGACGCCTTCGATAACAAAGGACGGATTAGCGACGGTTTTCTGACGGAAAATCCGTCGATCAGGTTCTGGAAATTCTTGTCATTTCCAGCACCATGGCGACGGAACAGTCGTCGCTATTCCGTCGATATCTGTCAACGGAATACGGACGGATTATCCGTCGACCATGTTCTATAAATTCTTGGTATTTCCAGAACAAAGGCGACGGATAGGTCGTCGCTATTCCGTCAAACTATATACCATGCCGACGGATATTCCGTCGACCACCCGTCGCTACCTGGAAACATTTTCAAATCTCCAGTTAGCGACGGATTAGCCGTCGAAAAGTAGTCGGAAACTGGTAATATCCGTCGCGCAACGGTCACAAGTCCGTCGCTAACTAAGAATATTTTGAAAAAAAAATTACAGCGCTTTCCCTGTTCGCAAAAATATACATAAACCAAACAAATATATAATGCACACCAATTATCCAACAATCACATAGACCAAATATATAATGCACACCAATTATCCAAGAATCACATAGACCAAATATGCACAAACGAATTTAATGCACACCAATTATCCAAGAATCATATAGACCAAACCAAATTAATATAAAATAGACATCAATTATCCGGAAGAGTAACCTAATATCCGTCGTTATAATCCGATCATAGCACAAATATTTCAAAATTTCCACAAATATTCCAAAACACATAGGAAAATCGACTTTGGCCTCAACAAAGACCACAAGTCAGACGATGAATCCTCACAGCCAGGGAACATAGTTGCGTTGAGGCATGTACCATTCTATCAGCCACTTTGCATACGAAGGCTCAATCTGGTTGAGGTCTTCTGTAGGGATAGAAGGGTCGGTCCCGATGCTACTACTCTCCGACGGTGGCTCCTCCTTAACTTCAAGCTTGGGAGCAATCTCTTCCCTGATGGTCATCGGTTCTTCCTTGACCTCGACCTTTGGTAGCACCTTCTCTTTAACAGTCACCGGCTCTTGTTTGACGACGGAGACTTCCTCCGTGTCGACCTCCAAGGGTTTCTTGCCTCGACCCCTTCCTCGACTAGCATCACCACCTCGACGAGTCCTAGGAGCCATCTTTTTGACAACAGAAATTTTCATATAGGGTAAAGAAATTTACTCAAATTATAAAAGTTGTGACGTTGGTTTTTTGCGTTCATCATCATTAGAGGGAGCAGCACTGGAAAAGTTATGACGTTGGTAGCATGAGAGAGTAAAAATCTGTATCACAAGACTAACAGAATTACTATGTAATCATGTACTCACCAATAATCGGATGTAACTGGAGTCATTGAGCCTATCATGCAGTAATTGGTGGATCCGCTGGTATAGGCCGGATGTACTTAGTATCTAGTGTATCAGATTAGTATCGATCTATCGGTTTGGTATAGGACGTATCATATTGGTATTGGCCTTAACAAATTGGTATCGTCCTATATCCGATATGTACATGTATCGGCCGAATAGCTAGGATTCATATTGGCCTTATCGATTTGGTATCGGTCATATCCGATAGGTATCGGCCGTGTTGGATTAGTATAGACCATTTCGGATTAGTATCGTGGAAGGTTTAGGAACAACTGTACTTAGATTTTTCTCTTCTCGAGCTAGAATACCATTGCAAGAGAATCACCAGATCGTGATTGGCCAGTTACAGTAACATACATGCTTCCTTTTCCATCAGGAAAAGCGAGATTGAAAAAAAAGTATGTATATTCTGTAACTGGCCAGTTACGCTCTCGTGACTCGGTAATCTAGCTCTAGAAGAGAGAAGTCCAAGTACAGTTGTTACTAAACCTTCCACGATACTAATTCGAAATGGTATAAATCCAACACGGCCGATACCTATCGGATATGACCAATACCAAATCGATAGGGCCAATATGAATCCTAGCTATACGGCTGATACATATCGGATAAGACGATACCAATTCGCTAAGACCAATACCAACCGATACGGCCCATACCAAAATGATAGATCGATACTAATCCGATACGGTCAATACTTATAAGTACCTACGGTCCAGGAGGTTGATCCGCTAGTACATCCATGTACGATCAACGAAGTAACGATCCATTTCAATTTGGATGTGAAAATCTGTATCGTAAGACAAATTAAACATAATCAGTTCTATTTCACATGCTTAATTGCTAAGTATGAGAACGAATGGCTCAGAACACAACCCAAAATTCATTCTAGCATACATTAGTGTGAATCATCTATGTTCTGTACATATGGTGTAGTATATGTTCTTATCGTATCTAGTATCTGAAGGACGTAACAGAATCAAGATGAACTCACTAATGTAATACTAAGACATCATCTACTACTATATAAGATATAGTGATAGGTTGTCGTATCATCATTGCCGAGGGATGAGGGTCGGAGGACAGTCAACTTTATCTACGGCTACATAGTTTCTGCCTCGCTAGTCGAATGGCTTAATTGCCAAGTATGGGAACGAATGGCTCAGAACACAACCCAGGATTCATTCTAGTATAAATTAGTGAGTTCATCTTGATTATGTTATGTTCTTCAGATACTAGATACGATAAGAACATATACTACAACATATGTACAGAACATAGATGATTCACACTAATGTATGCTAGAATGAATATTGGCTTGTGTTCTGAGCCATCCATTCTGATCAAGCATCTTCCTTCTTCTCTCCTCCACCATGGCTCTGAACCCATCTGCTCCTCCCTACTTCCCTTCTTTTTATTTGACTCTCTCAGCCACATATGATATCCAGCTCAAGTGTAGAGTCGGAGGAGAAGAAGTGGACAGGAAGAGGAGGGGGAAGCAGCATAGCCGACGGCATGACCCGGAGGAAGTATAAAGGTTTTCTTCAACATACGTAGGAGAACTATAAGGATATATCTTTTCACAACATATCACCTTGTCAAAGACCCTTAATGTAACAACCATGTTACCGCGGTGTCGAAAGACTAACATGTCATAATTTTCTAAGCCGTGTGTTTTGACATAATCCTCCAAACTCTTTCCTGCTATGTAATAATGCAAGATTACTACATAGGAGAAAAGAGTTGGGAAGATTATGTCAAAACACACGGCTTAAAAACTTATGACATATTAGTCTTCCGACACCGTGGTAACATGATATTCACATGAAGGGTCTTTGACAAGATGACATGTTGTGAAAAGATATATCCTTATAGTTCTCCTACGACTGTTGAAGAAAAACTCTGTACTTCCTCCGGGTCATGCCGCCGGCTGTGCTGCTTCCCCCTCCTCTTCCTGCCCACTTCTTCTCCTCCGACTCCACACTTGAGCTGGATATCATATGTGGCTGAGAGAGTCAAATAAAAAGAAGGAAAGTAGGGAGGAGCAGATGGGTTCAGAGCCATGGTGGAGGAGAGGAGAAGAAAGATGCTTGATCAGAACGGATGGCTCAGAACACAAGCCAAGATTCATTCTAGCATACATTAGTGTGAATCATCTATGTTCTGTACATATGGTGTAGTATATGTTCTTATCATATCTAGTATCTGAAGAACGTAACATAATCAAGATGAACTCACTAATGTAATGCTAAGACATCATCTACTACTATATAAGATATAGTGATAGGTTGTCGTATCATCATTGCCGAGGGATGAGGGTCGGAGGACAGTCAACTTTATCTATGGCTACATAGTTTCTGCCTCGCCAGTCGAATGGCTGCAGGGACTATGTCCTGATCACCATGTCGTACCGTAGACTAATGTAAATGGAGCTGGAAATATCCGTCGCTAACCGGTCAGTAGTCCGTCGGTAACTGAGAATTTTTTTGAAAAAAAATTGCAGCACTTTCCCTGTTCACAAAAATATGCATAAACCAATATATAATGTACACCAATTATCCAACAATCACATAGATCAAATATGCACATACGAATTTAATGCACACCAATTATCCAAGAATCATATAGACCAAACCAAATTAATATAAAATAGACATCAATTATCATGAAGAGTAACCTAATATCCGTCGTTATAATTCGATTTATCTTCAAGTGTGAGAACGGATGGCTCAGAACACAACCCAAGATTCATTCTAGCATACATTAGTGTGAATCATCTATGTTCTGTACATATGGTGTAGTATATGTTCTTATCGTATCTAGTATCTGAAGAATGTAACAGAATCAAGATGAACTCACATAATGTAATACTAAGACATCATCTACTACTATATAAGATATAGTGATAGGTTGTCGTATCATCATTGCCAAGGGATGAGGATCGGAGGACAGTCAACTTTATCTACGGATACATAGTTTCTGCCTCGCCAGTCGAATGGCTGCAGGGACTATGTCCTGATCACCATGTCGTACCGTAGATTAATGCAAATGGAGCTGGAGCCAAAATACAGAAACCAAAATACAGAATCAAATCCCTGGGTTCGCCAAAAATACAAAACACAGTTCTAATTCATATGTATTTTAAGTGTGAGAACGGATGGCTCAGAACACAACCCAACCGGAGAGGATACTCTGAAAGATCCATCTGAGTAGGACGTATACTCTGAGAGATCACCTTTACAAGAATGATATCAGTAGTGGGATTGAGTGCTGGAGGGGATATTATCAGAGTATACGTCCTACTCAGATGGGTCTCTCACTATTACTAATTTTTTTTGACAGCATGGTGGATGTGCTCCGTCAATAGATTCTTGCTCCGAGCTAAAACTTTGCCTCGGAGCTCAAGTGGACATCTTTCGTGTAGAGCTCGAGTGAGAGGTTCCTGACAGCATGGTGGTCTCCTTTGTTAAAGTATCCGTGCTCGTCCTACAACCAATGTGGGATGAGCACGGATACTCTGACAAAGGAGACCACCATGCTGTCAGGAACCTCTCACTCGAGCTCTACACGAAGGATGTCTACTTGAGCACCGGGCCAAAGTTTTGGCTCGGAGCAAGAATCTGTTGACGGAGCACATCCACCTTACTGTCAGAAAAAATAGTAACGTTGAGAGACCCATCTGAGTAGGACGTATACTCTGATAATATCTCCTCCAGCACTCAATCCCACTACTGATATTATTCTTGTAAAGGTGATCTCTCAGAGTATACGTCCTACTCAGATGGATCTCTCAGAGTATCCTCTAGTGATACGTTGTCGTATCATCATTGCCAAAGGATGAGGGTCGGAGGACAGTCAACTTTATCTACGGATACATAGTTTCTGTTTCGCCAGTCGAATGGCTGCAGGGACTATGTCCTGATCACCATGTCATAGTCTAATACAATCCAGAGATTGACACAGTACTAATTCATATATGTAGTCCAATACAAATAGTCTAATACAAAAACAACCCAATACAAATAGTCCAATACAAATAAGTACTAATAGCTAATGAGAACCACGCAGCTCACGCAAACGCTCAGTGATACGATCACGCAACCACCTCGAAAAAGCGAGATTTTTGGCGTAAGGATAGATGTCGTCCCTTGCAAGTGCTGTATGAATAGAACTCCAGGTCTCACTAGTTACCGGTGCTGGATGAATAGAACTCCCGGTCTCACTAGCAACCGGAGCCACTTCCTCCTTAACTGTAGGGGGAGCCACCTCAGCATTCACTGTTTCCCTCAAACGACGTGCCGCTCTTCGGGTCATGAGTGCCATCTGGTAAGATCGATAGTCATAAATAATATAATTGTAACATAAGCAAGCTAACTAAAGGAACCATCATGCAATTTGAGTACATTTTTGAAAGCCGATAAAGTATAAAAATTCAATTTTTTGCCAAGTGTGAGAACAGATTACTCAGAACACAACCCAAGATTCATTCTAGCATACATTAGTGTGAATCATCTATGTTCTATACATATGGTGTAGTATATGTTCTTATCGTATCTAGTATCTGAAGAATTTAACAGAATCAAGATGAACTCACATAATGTAATACTAAGACATCATCTACTACTATATAAGATATAGTGATAGGTTGTCGTATCATCATTGCCGAGGGACGAGGGTCGAAGGACAGTCAACTTTATCTACGGCTACATAGTTTCTGCCTCGCCAGTCGAATGGCTGCAGGGACTATGTCCTGATCACCATGTCGTACCGTAGATTAATGCAAATGGAGCTGGAACTGGAGCCAAAATACAGTACTACTTCACCATTTCGTACCATTTTACTCTCTCTCTCTCTCTTTCTTCTCCCTCCCTTTTCGGCGCTCTCACTCTCTCCGGCGCTCTTACACTACTAATTCCTATGTATTTTAAGTGTGAGAACGGATGGCTCAGAACACAACCCAAGATTCATTCTAGCATACATTAGTGTGAATCATCTATATTCTGTATACATATGGTGTAATATATGTTCTTATCGTATCTAGTATCTGAAGGATATAACAGAATCAAGATGAACTCACATAATGTAATACTAAGACATCATCTACTACTATATAAGATATAGTGATAGGTTGTCGTATCATCATTGCCGAGGGATGAGGGTCGGATGACAGTCAACTTTATCTACAGCTACATAGTTTCTGCCTCGCCAGTCGAATGGCTGCAGGGACTATGTCCTGATCACCATGTCGTATCGTAGATTAATGCAAATGGAGCTGGAAATATCCGTTGCTAACCGGTAACTAGTCCGTCGCCAACTGAGATTGTCATATACACATATGTATATCACAGCTAGATGTATAGATATATACATCTATACAGAAGCACACAACTGATAGAACTCGTACTGTCCTTGAGACAGTGAACATATACACCATGAATCCAAACCCCATATTCACATTTACTAATCCAAACACCACCAAACTAATGGATAACACCCAATATGGATAACACATTATTTAGCCAATATATAAACTCGGATGAATTTGAGAAGCAAAGCCACCCGCCGTCCTCGACCAAAGCCCGCCGCCCCAAGCCCGCCGCCCAGTAGTTCGGTTGCACATATATATGAAGAGTGCTTATGGCTGTGCGTCGGTTGCAAATAGCCCCGACGCCCCCACCCCAAGCCAGCCGCCCAGCCCCCGACGTCGCCGCCCCAAGCCCACCGCCCTGCCCCCGACGCAAGCCAGCCGTCCAGCCCCCGACGCCCCAGCCCCAAGCCCGCCACCCAGACCCCGACGCCCCCGCCCCAAGCCCACCGCCCAGCCCCCGACCCAAGCCAGCCGCCCAGCCTCCGACGCCCCCGCCCCAAGCCAGCCGCCCAGCCCCCGACGCCCCAGCCCCAAGCCAGCCGCCCAGCCCCCGACGCCCCCGCCCCAAGCCCACCGCCCAGCATTCGACCCAAGCCAGCCGCCCAGCCCCCGACGCCCCAGCCCCAAGCCCGCCGCCCAGCCCCCAACGCCTCCGACCCAAGCCCACCACCCAGACCCTGACCCAAGCCAGCCGCCCAGACCCCGACGCCCCAGCCCCAAGCCCGCCGCCCAGCCCCCGATGCCCCCGCCCCAAGCCCACCGCCCAGCCCCCGCCCCAAGCCAGTCGCCCAGCCTCCGACGCCCCCGCCCCAAGCCCGCCGCCCCCGCTGCCCCTATACGACACCGCAAGAGAGAGAGAGAGAGAGAGAGATCGAGAGAGAGAGAGAGGGGGTTACCTTCGGGTGAGAGAGGAGAGGACGCCGACGTCGATCATCGAAGCCGACACCGACGAGAGAGAGAGAGAGAGAGAAGAGAGAGTGAATTTAGGGAGGAATGCGAAAAGATCCCCCCGCCGTTTCATTTAAACTCTGGTACGTATATTTAGCGACGGACTAGCGACGAATAGATTTCCGTCGCCCAGTAGTCGTCCTGTTTGATACTTGCCGACTGAATATCCATCGCTACGTGGTCGAAGAAATGTCCCGCCAATTCTCTACACAATTCCCGCTAAATAATCGACTGAGTAGCGATGACTACTGTTCCGTCGCTATATCACCGACTACCTAGCGACGGATATGCGACCTTTCCTCCCCCTAAAATTGAAATAAAAATATATAAAGGAGTGTGGTCGGTAATTCATCGACGAGCTGCCACGAAGCCGTCGCTAACGTCGACTGAAAATTTTCGTCGCTAATTGTCCGTCGCTAATTTACTGTATTTTGGTAGTGCATATTGTGTATCTGTGCTTTGGGAAAGATTGTATTTATCAGGACAAAAGGAATGTTAGCTTACAACGTAGCAATGTTTACGGGGGAGCTATTGCTAACTCTGTACTGATTATGGGAGAGCTACTATTTTTATAAATGTGTCCAGGTATGAACATTGAATATACAAATATCATTTTGTCAATTATCAATATGGGAGAGATTGTTGACACAAAATCACAGTCAACCAAATATTAATAAAATTGACAATATGATACTTGTCATAATTCAATATGATACATCAAGAATGAACTCAGTACAAGACGGACGACGGCTCGTACTTGCAGTGTACTTTGTTTCGAATCTGTATTTTATACTTTTCTTGAGTCTAGATAAATGTAAACTGAGTCGCACTGAGCAGTTTGGGCCTTTACCTATACCCAAACCACAAACCAAAAGCTCCACCAAAACCAAACTAGCACATACAGCCCATTAGAACCATTCTGTCTTCTGGAGACAGAGTTCGGGCCGAACTCTGCCTCCACACAGAGTTCGGGCCGAATTTTGTCTCCTAAAATCCAGGACTCTAATTTTTAGGGTTTGTTGTATGCTAGTTGTCCAACGGCCAAAAATTTGAATTCTTGACCCAGAATTCTGGCCGAATTCTACCTATTTCTACTCCTATAAATAGGCCTTGAATTCTCACTTTTCTAATCATCCAATCTTCTCTTCTCTTCTCTCTAAAGCCTTATACAAGCCTTACCCTTCTCATCTACTAGCCACAAGATCCCTAAGCCTCAAAGTGCTCCGTGCTGTTCAGTTAGGAGTTTGTGCAAGAGTTCAAAAAGTTGCTTGAAAAATTTTAAACGTCGCCACTGCGATCTCTGTAAGAAGTTGACATGCTCTTCTAAAAAAAAGGCACGGGATGTAACTACTATTTCACAAATAGTGGATTTAATCCTGAGCTATAGTTCTCAGGCCTGGACTAGTCCTCCACGAGGGAAACCAGGTTAAAATCGACTGTATTTGCGTATGCTTTCTCGCTCTTTATAATTTCCGTATTTACTCTGATTATTTACTGTTGGTGAAAGAGTTTAATTTTTAATTGGATATTATTGTCACAAACTCAATTCATCCCCCTCTAGAGTTACCTACTTGTTCTTCAGCTACGAGCCTGCTATTAGGATATAGGTTATAGGCTATATAGAGAGTTACTCAATCATAATTAGAAAACTTCTAAATCTTTGATTTTAATCCTTCATTACAATTTCTTCAAATTCAACTGTCCTACCTTTATAATATCTTATCTTGTTCTATATTGATCCTTGTTCAAATATGTCTCCAAGATGACAGTGACTCAAGCTCAGGCAGATGGATCCAGTGCAGCGCCGGAGAGGTCCGATCCGTCGTGACCTATTTGTTCGGATGAGGGAGTGGTCCAGGAGGCTGTCCCTACTGCCCCTACTGTTCCTACCATCCTGGTGGGAGAGACAACAGCATCTGGGGGTCTTCCTTAGCAAATCCAGAGGCCTACTATCGTTATGCCAGAGACTCTTCCACCTCCACCTGTGCTTCCGACCGATACCATTCAGATGTTCACGTTCCTCCAGCAGATGATGGAGGTACAGCGAGCACAGGCAGAGGCATCACAGTGTCAGGTAAAGATTCTGAGACAGAGCATGGAGCATACTCATCAGTTGGCACTGACAACAGTAGAGAAGGTGGCTACGGATCCGCCACAAGGTGCCCCTGTCCAGGAGCAGCAGGCTAGGCCTAGTTCAGTACTTAACTTCAAGAAGATGTACCCTCGAGAGTTCAAGGGAACCGAGGGCTTCCTTTATGCCAACGATTGGCTAGAGGATGTGGAATGGAGCCTGGAGTTGGCAGAGATTTCGGAGAGGCTGAGAGTAACAGCAGCAGCGAGCCAGTTCTTCGACATCGCTCTGAACTGGTACCGTACGAACCCTCGTGCATCAGTGAAAGGGCTGACCTGGGAGAACTTCCAAAGGCTCTTCAAGGAAAAGTATTTCCCTGATGTAGCTCTTAGCGCGTTGGAGGACCAGTTTGCAGGACTGGTGCAGGAAAACTCATCGGTAGACGAGTATATGGAAGAATTCTTTCGCCTGAGCCGATTTGCCCTGGTCATGGTTCAGGATACGGGAGAGAAGGCCCATAAGTTCAAGAGGGGCCTGAACCACACTGTTCGTTCTCGTACATCTCGGCATCACGAGGCAACTTTTGAGCAAATATTGATGAACGCTCAGATAGCGGAAGAGGACCGCGGTCTTAGGCCCAAGAGGAGCGGTGATGCTTTGGGTGGCGCTAGTAGTAGCATGGGACTGGCGAAGCGTCCCCAGTTTCTGCGTCAATCATTCCATCTCCCATAGCAGCATTTTCAGGTTCCAGCTAGGGCTCAGTTTCAGCAGTTTTATGCACCGATATGAGCCCCGGTACCACAGGATCGACAGCAGCCTCAGTAGCAGATTCAGTCAGCTCCTACTTGTACCTACTGTCAGAGGTCATGCCATACTTGGGAGGTGTGCAGAATGAAGTTGGAAGCGTACATGCACTGTGGATCAATGGATCATCTGGTAAGAGATTGTCTCTTCACCCTTCACGGCCAAGGGCAGAGAGATGGAGTTAGGCTACCTGTGGCACCGCATCATGCCCAGCACCAGAGGGCAAGGCTTTAGCGCTGACGGTCAGGAGGCCGATGCTACAGTTGATAGGTTAGCAGTTGTCTTTCTGTTCTTTTCTGTCCTTTTCCATATTGTTGTGTGTTTCAGTAGAACCTCTTAGATTATGCTTTCTACTGTGATAGATAGTATAGTGACCCTGTTCGAGACTGTGAAATCATGACCAGTAGGACTATGATCTGTATACTTCTAGGTAGAATTTTTTTGACCTTGATTGTTGGGGGTTTAACCTAGAAGGAGTATGACCATCTTAAATTTCGAGGACAAAATTTTTCTAAGGGAGGTAGATATGTCACAACACTTTTCTAAAGTGAGGATAATTTTGAACTTTGTTAAAATTGATCATGTTAATAATTAATTGGTGAATTTTTGATTATTTTTAATATTATTTAAATTGATGTATTGTGATTGTGTCCCTTTTCTAGTGAAACCTTAGAACTATTTAGCCTAGAGACTAACCATGACCATGGAGACCTAACCATGTGATTAGATTAGCTAATTACCACTTTTTAGGCTAAGGGTATTTTGGTCATTTGTGACATTCGAATTAATTTAAATTTTGATTAATTAATAGTGTGCTAATTGATATATTAAGCCTTAACCTAGAATTGCCCTAATCTAGATATTGATCATGAACCTAGAGGCTTAGTTAGTAGAATTAAGAAAGTAATGCAAGCCCTAGAATATCTAGATATTAGTCTAAGTAAATATTTTAGTGTAAACCCTAATTTGGTTGGGCTTTTACCTAAAAAGCCTTGATTACAACCAAAGGAAGCCTATTAACCTAAATTGAACTTAAACCCTAACCCTAGACTACCCATGACAGCCAAGGGCAGCCCCCTTGCCTATATAACATCACATAAGCTCCCACTTTGCCTCTTTTATCACAAACCTAACCCTAACAGTGTTCTTCCCCAAATTTGCCCCCTTTCTCCAAATCACCTTCAAATTGAACCAAATCAATTGCAATACACTCTCCTAGTGTAGAGGAGGTCTCAATTGGCTAGCTAGCAAAGATTGTGAGCAATTTGACCATTAGAGCTTGGTGGAGATCTAGATCTAAAGGCTTTTCATTGAGATTCCAACTCTCAATAGGTAATAACCTTTAAACCTACCTAAATTCTGTTTTCTTTCTGTAAATGCATTCATTTAGTGTCCTCCTAGCCCTAGGCCAAGTTTGGTAAGAAATCGGATCCGTTTGGTATGCGTATTGGAGGAGTATCAGAGAAGTAATCAATGTGTTCGATGAAATGCCTCATAGGACTTTTTGTTCTAGGTTTTTAAAACTAATTTCATAATTTTGCAGCTAATTATACGTAGATTAAAATTCATGTTGACTAAGCTGGATTTGGGTATGTTTTTATGTCCAAATTGGACACGAGGATACGATACGAGGCTGTCGTGCATGTCCTGCTACCCCGTGTCCAGATCTAACTGGACACGACACTTCGACACACCATATTTGGTGGACACGTGGGGGCCACGAATGTCAGTGTGCTCCCAAATTTTGGGGGGATCAGGTGGTGTATTCGAAGAGAAATCACACATGCATAGTTTCCATACTGACACGAATACGCAAATTCGAGGCTTTGATATGCCTCTCGAACTCGGATACGACATCACTTGGACACTAATTAGTGACACTGACACGTGCACCAATACCTAGGCTACCCTGGGACACGACCCCATGGTGTCTGGTTGGACACGTCGTGTCCTACCCCTCACGACACGTACGCACGAGGCAGTATCTGTGCACAATTTTAGACTTAGATTGACACCACTGTTTTGACACAACTCGACACAATCTGGACACATTCGTAGGACATTGATACATGACACTTGATGGACACATTTGTATGCACACACTCACTCGACCCTTGCTGTGGTTGTATAGGTTTTTAGATGATTTTAGGATATGTTTTATGTTGAGTATTGAACTGATTTGCTTTGGGTTTTGTTGATATCTGGGTTGCGTCATATGTTGATACATATAGAATTGAGTAGTGATTTATCCCAGATTTACTGTTATTATGGGATTACATGTTATATATAGGTTATGTAGGTTAGTTTCAGTTAGCTATTGTTAGTTCAGATTTTGTGGAATAGTGATTGAGTTAGTTAATGTTGGGGACCTTGGGTTTGCTTGGCATAGTTTGGCTTTGCATTGTAGTGGCAAAGCAGCAAGCTATAGTAGCAGCAGTAGCATGCTTGAGGCAACAAGGTGTGTCCCCTTTGGATAATGAGTTTTAGGCCATATGGCCATTTAGTGGGTTTTGGGGGTTTACCTACTCTTAGAGAAGGTTATATATATATATATATATATATATATATATATATATATATATATATATATATATATATATATATATATATATATATAAATATATTTTTTATATATATATAAATATATATATATATATATATATATATATATATATATATATATATATATATATATAAAATATATATATAAAATATATAAGGAGTTTACCTATTGACCTAAGGTATGAGTTTTACATATAGCTAAAAGTATTGGATAACTATCTATATTAGCTAAGGCGATAGATTAGTTATAGTCTATGGTAATATGATACTCTATTGGATATACCTATATATGTACATAGTGTCCTATAGTCTAAGGTAACATATATGTTAGGTTGGTATTGAGATAACCTAGTATTACCAAGGTAATGGGGATTACCTTGAGTATTGGTATAGAAAATGGAAATGTATATAGGTAAACTTATAAATAGATTATAGGATAATGTGGTATCTTAGTCTATGATGAGGTAACCCATAGATGACCTAGAAATAGTCTAGTTGACCTTGTTTGAAAAGATAGTTGACAAGACCCTAGATGTTGACCTAATTTGACTGGAGGTTGACCAAAGTTGACCAAGAGTTGATTTTGACCTAGCTTGACTAGATAGTTGACTTGACTCTTAGTTTGACCAAAGGTTGACCATAGTTGAGTTAGAGTTGACTTTGACCTAGAATTATATAGATTGTATTGTAAACTTTAATTATTATATATTGAACTCATCATAACATGTATTGCTCTAAAATAGGACTCTGTGACTTCAGTTTGGACATCTATACATATCAGTTACTTAGGGTATCAGGCGAGTACATTCTTTGATAGTTCTTTTATTTTCTTGGTGATTACTGTATTTCAGTTCTAGTTAGTTCTATTTGATGTCTACTATGAGTCTTGACACGATTATACACGGATTGGTATTGTCATTAGATTTTCAGTCATGAGATGTTACCTTAACTCATCGCAATGGTATCGAATATTGTTATTGTTGATATTGGTTAACATTGGATATATTGGTATCGAATACTGTTCTTGTTGGTATTGGATAACATTGGATAAATCTTGGTTAACATTGGCTAGTAACATGTCATGGTTGGATCCATCGTATCAGTCGCGGCAGGGGTAATACTAGTTAGTTATGAGATCAAGAACTATCGGCAAATAGTCTAATCATCGGCTACTAGCTAAGCATACATTGCACGTATGGTTGAGCTAGCCTTAGTTTAAGCAGTGAATATCCCAAGCCGATCACATATCCAATTGGCATTCCAAAACACATTGTCTATTACAGTTTTATACATTCAGTTCACCATTACATTGTTCTATCTTGATATAGTAGTTCTTTTCTATTATTTTTTTTCTCATAAATTTCTGTCTATCTTACCATGTTCATCAATATAACTATCTATAACTGGACATATTCATGTTCTCGTGCCCCTAAATAGGGTGCGGGTCGTGACACTTAGTCCCACGATCTCAAGGCTTGTCATATAAAGTATGACTTGGACGGTAGTATCGCATAGAACACAAGTCAGTCTAAGGGACGAGCCACGGTCGGTTCAAGGAAAATTTAGCCACGATCTATGGCACATGAAGAACACGTTTTGTTCAAGTTATGCTTGAAGGCTATGAATTAGCCATTCATGAGTTTAAGTCAATAAGAGTATGAAAGTACTGAGAAAAGATTCGGGACTGTAAGCCAGTCGCCAAAAAGAAATATGTCGGGACTGTTGGTCAGTCGTCGAGGAAAGATGTTGGGACTGTAGGTCAGTCGCCGAGGCAACCCTGGTTTGGGCTCTGCAAAAGAAGTATGAAAAAGAAGAGAATTAAACCAAAGGAAAGTAAGTTGTGACGATTAGGCCATACATTTATGTTAAGTCTAGAAGTTCTCATAGGTGCGTGGTCATAGACAACTTATCGACAAGGTTTCGCACCCTCGATTCGAAAACCTGGGGTGTAACGCCCCAGTCTCAAAATACTTGGGACCAGATACGTATCATGCCAGCTGCATATATACGAAGCACACTCCAATATATGGAAACCTTGTATGTATACATAAGCTGTAAAATATAGTAATCCAAGTCAAACTAAATCTCATCCACAATAAAATGAATAATAGTATAAAATCAACTTGAATATTTTTGGTACAATTGTTGGGCGGAGACAAAGTCCACTACCAACTATCAAAAGAAGATAAAGTATACAAGAAAATGATCCATGAGAGTATCAAGATGAACCAAGAGCAAACATCTTCGAAGAAATGGAGATGCCCACAATCTTGGCTAGAACACCTGCAGTAAACCATGAAAGCACACACCTGGAGAGATAACCAGGTCCTCAGAGGGACGAAGCAAGATACAAGAAGAATAAGCCATTATAACTGCATAAGTAAAAATACTATAAAACTACGACACGACTGGGTCCTTAACCATCTATGTGATATGCACTTTGAGGACAACGTTCTACGCAGGGGCTGTAGGATCAGCAGAGTAAATAAAGTGTGGCAGTAAGTAGCGCTCATCCGAGTCACTATCGGTCCTGGGCAGAAGGTAGTGCTCATAAGAGTCACCCTCGGCCCAAAATATGTATAAAAATAAATGTAGCCCCTACGCTAATAGCTGTCCCCTTCCTCCAATGATACTGTACATGTATCGTAACCACGATACACCAATACGTGTCGTTTCTACCACACGGTTTTATAATAGATAACTGTCAAGTCTTCTAACATGCATCTAATGACAGTTATTCCTACGCATGCGCATAGGTGATCAGCCAACACGCAATTGACTACTACATGATACTCATAACTCACACACAACTCGTGATACAATCGTGACAAAGTTAATGACATGCACTCTATTGACGAAAGTCTCTTAATTCTAGGTCCACAAGCAAGAAGGAAAAATAATAAACAAAAAATATAGATACAAATATTGAATAAAATGCAACTAAATATAAGCAGTAAAATATAGCAAGGTATCTTGCCTGAGGTTATGTGAAAAAGAGAATAATCCAGTAGCTCGAACCGGCAAATAAACGAAGCAAGAAAAGCCAAATCCCGCAGATGACTCCAAAAGCTGCAACAAACATCACGAACGAGTTTGGAATATAAGATATGTCTAGGAAACGCCTGTCCAAAAGTTAAATTCTGGAACAGGGGCAAAATCGTAATTTCGGGTCAAAATGATGTCCGACGTTGGACCCACTTTGCACCGAGATGCGTGCCAATATCTACGGTCTCTAAAGTCGTCAAACTACATGTCTACGGATTTGTTTTGATGAGATGAACCCAACGGTATGTCCAATTTTGGATTTCGGTAGACTGTGCACAAAATCGGCCGTTGAGTGGGATTGTAGGCCCGTCAAAATAGCGTCCCGATCAATCTTCAAAGAGTTGAACCAAACTTGGCTCACAAGACCAAAAAAATATTTTGAGTCCAATGGTGCAAGTTTTGCCGCGATTTGATGAGTGTACATAAAGTTGTGACTTAATTTGCAAAAGGTCGATACAGGGTATCTCGACGGATACGTACTGATTTCGTCACGCATATGCAACAAAATCGGGTTCCATCAGTTTTCACACGTCGACAACATCTATATGCGTCTTTCGATACGAATAGTGCGCGACCACGTCGCCCGGTTTGTCGGGGCGCACGCCGTATCGGGTATTTTTTTCTACTTTTTGAAAACAAAATTTATAATTTTTCGTAAAACTTTAACAACGTGTAACTTTTTACACACTAGATGAAAAGTGAATCCAGAAGGTGCGTTACAATCTCGGTTATGTTATCTTTGACTGTCTTCAATTAGTTTCTACATAATTTTAATGGACAACGAGAAAAGTGGCCGACAAGTTGGTGTTTTGAAACAGTTTTTAATATTCTAGAAAAGTGGTTTTTCTCCAACTTCGCCTCGATTTTTCGAGCAAGTTGGATGGGCACGTCGAAATCCACCTAAGGGATCTCGAAGAGGGTCATGTGGGCTTTCTATACGAATTTACGGATCTAAAATCGGAGTAGAATTGACAGGGAAATAGATCGGGGAAGTGGGATACCTTAAAGTGGGAATCTGTTGTTTTATGGTTGTTGTTGTTGTCGCCGTGACGATCGGGAGGCGGAGATGCTGTCGCTCCGGCGAGGCTGGCACGCACGCTGAGGAGAGGTACGGGGACAGAGGTGAGAGGAGGAAGGAAGGAAGGAGAGTGGAGGAGGAGAAATAATTAAGGATTAGGGTTTTATGGGGCGCGCTATAGTTGCTGCTTGCTAATGCTAATTGTTGTGGGGGCACGCAAAGCATGGTATTGCTGTTGCTTATTACTTTTGGTGGGGGCACACAATGCATGGCATTGTTGTTGCTTTTTTTGGTGTGGGTGGTTGGCCAGGTGGTGGCGCCGACCACTCCATGCAATATTATTATAATTTTTTTTCTTTCTTTCTTTCTTATCTTTTCAAACTTTTATATATATATATATATATATATATATATATATATATATATATATATATATATATATATATATATATATATATATATATATATATCCATACATATACCATAATTTATTTTAAAACCAACTAAAAAATTTAATATTATCTATCCAAATATTTAATATATTTAAACATATCTACATATATATAAATTCAACTCACAATAAATCAACTCAAAATAATAATAATATCTTGATAGAATAAACATGTTTAATAAATCTCTACAAAATAACTTTAATAATAATAAATTAATAAAGTCGTCCCAATGGGTGCACTTATACCGCACACCCTTACCCGGGTCCACAAAATATACTATTTTGTAAAATATTTTTTTAATAATAAAGTACTAATAATTGCACAAATAATTAAATAATTTAAAAAAATAGGGGTTTTACATTCTACCCAACTTATAAGAATTTTGTCCTCGAAATTTAGGAAGAAAAATAATAGGTAGGGCCGGGAGATAGATGGGGTTTATCAATGTCGAAATGTGATTAAATTTGGATAAGGCGAAGAAATGACATTCAATACAAACATGCATTAGAAAAATTGTGAACTCGGTATATCCAAAAACACATCGGGGTTATTGAATAAGGGTTGCTAATGAAGGTGACAAAATTTTGAATATCCAATTTTAGAGAACAATAAGGAATTGAGTAGACCAAAGAGAATAAATTAGACATTTAGAAAATGTGATCCCCTAAGGGAGAAATGGATACTAATCGTCTTGGTCGAGGGTTTGATTAAGTGATGATTAGAATCACTCTCGTGCGTTCAAGTGGGATTAGAATGGCACAATAAAAATTTTAGGATTGAGGGGAAGAAGAGTCTAAGATGAGGATATAGCCACATGAGTTGGTCGGTGTCTATCTAAATTCGTGTTGAAATAACTGATAGAAAAAATAAAGGTGATATCTTACATCTATCTTATCATGTACAGTGCCTTGTCTTTCCAAATTAAGTAAAATACAAGAACAACAAAGGTTTCAAAGACGGTGCTATTGAGTACGAATGCGGGGTTCATAGGTGACACAAATAATTTAAAAGATAATTGCCAAGGCTGTCGCGGATGAGACTCTAAGGCAAGTTTAACTATGTCTCCATCCAGATAGAATAATACATGAAAAGTGAACCAAAGTGCAATAGGTTGATCAGACTATCATGCACCAGTTCTGATTAGATGGGTGCACCCAATAATATATGTCATGATCAAGCTTGATAACGAAATAAGCTTGCAAAACTGAAGCTACATTAGCAGCATGAGATAGTCAAAATATGAGCAAGGGAGGTACTGATGAAGAAAATTTAAAATAGTCCAAGATCTTTTAAAAATCAAGGCTCGCCCGAAGTTTGGGCCTATACACTTGTCCCAGTATTTCTTCATTTATGGCTTGGTCGCCTATATAAGTTTAGGGTCCTCTGAATTTCTAGTCTGAGTAAACTCATCAACATGATTCATAAGGATAAAGGTTTTGTTAGGTTGTGAGGTATTCTACCCAACTTACAAGAGTTCAACTAATAGTGTGATGGGACAATGGGTCACGCAATCAAGGTAAGCACAAAGTCAGACATTTAATGGATGAAGTAGAACACAATCCCCTATCAGGTTGAAAGAAATGAGTCAACGTTGGACCTCTAATTCAAGTCCGAAAGTAACTTGTGTCATGGTAGAGGTTATAGCTTAGCCATTTGACTGGAAAGTCATATCAAAAAATTAGAGTACAAGGAGACGTATTTTTAGTGGAACATGATATATCTACATTAAGGTGGGCTCGTCTAAGTCTAACATATGAAGTTTGTTGGAAGAAAAAGTCTAGTGTTGTGCTCCAAATATTCAAGTCACGGTAAGGAATGCCAAAATATTCAAAATAGAATGTGGGAGTTCATGAGGTGAATAGTAATGCTCCAAAAATAAAGGAGATCAAGTTAAAGCATGCAATAAAATTAATTAAAAATCCAGCAAAATAATTTAGGATCACAGTTCTAGAGAGAAGATAGCCTCTTAAATGAATATAGTCAATGAACAATTAAATCATTATTCAAATTGCAACTGGGTTAGAAGGTTACCATAAAAGATCGAGATTCGAGGGAAAATCGAGTAAGTAAAGATTGAGATACAATATAGTTTGATAGATAACTAGCAACGCTTGTGTATATACTACTATCATGGTCATGAGTGACATGGCATTTAGTATGGAATACTTCCAATTTATTAGGGCTATCTTGGTGGCCTAATATTAAAATTGAAAATTCAAGTTTCCTCCAAAAGTTTCTTAATAAATTTCTCTAAATGAACTATCCAAATTTCGTATTCACTCCAAGCCGTCAAATTTAATCATGACCAAATCAATTCCCTTTCCAAGTAAACTTCCATCACGTTACTACTAACCTTTCTAAAATTTAACATTTCCACTCCAACTTTTAAACTCAAAAAACTCATGAATCAAAAAAAAATTATATCACTTCATAACTTTAAAACTCCAAAAATTTCTCCAATAACCCTCAAGATAAACGTTTAACATATCACGGATAATCTAAAATTTACAGCTCAATATTTTAACGCACTCATCATATAACTTCTATTTCTAAGTCATTCAAACAAAATCACAACTTTTTAAATGGTAATTTCCCTTAATCATTCAAAGTAACTTTTCACCACATCTTTAGTAACTTTTTCCAAAGTTTGTAATATTAGCAATCTAACTTTAAACTCAATATTCAAATGATCTTATCAGTCATCGAATCAATTTTTTTCCCCAAAATTCCCAATCAATCTCGAATAAACCTTTTATTGTGTCACAAATCAAATCTATATATTTTTCTTCTTCTATCATTAATCCAAATCTTAAACTCAAATTTAAATAGGAGTTATCAATCGTAATTCATACAAGAGTTTAAAGTAAATCCTCAATTTGATTATATATCCTTCAAAATATTTTTAACAAAAAATTCTTAATAACCTTACTTCAAAAATTTACGAACTTATTAATTGGGAACCATACAACCCAATTTAAAACCAAGTTTTATCAACCGCCCTCATAATTCTTACAGCAGCAATTAAATTAATTTTTTTTCTAACTTTATAACTCTTCAATGATGTATAGCTATAATCAAATGAATCATAAATATTTCTCAAAGACCTTCAAAATCAAAACTCAAAAATCAATTCAACTTCCTTTTTCAATTGTATATAGATCCTATTATCCGTTTGTAGATCCAAATAAACTTCTAAAATCCTTCGAAGTTATAAATGTTGCTACTACCCAACTTGGAATTAACAAATTCTTCCTATAAGATCATACATCAAGAAGATATGGTCCTTTGCTTCTTAAGGTAAAAATGTCTTTATAACTCCAATATGATCTCTAATGCATACTAATTGCCAATGGAATCTTCCAAGCCATGTGTTTGACCTATGAACATATGCTAGTGTAGTCATCTTCCTAACGGTTGGTAAGCATGAAATAAGAGGTAAGGTTTTGTAAACCCCCTAAAATTTCTACTTTAAATTTTTTTTATAAATTGAGTATTTAAAATTTTTACTTGGTGTTTGTACGTCGCATAGTCGTATGGGACGTCGCGTACGAGTTCGTATTTTTGTATGCCTCGTCAAGTGCGAATATGTGCGAGATACTTATTTTTGTAAAACATTTATTTTAGAAGCTTGGTTTTCAAATAATAAATATTTTCGATTATTTAAAATGGTAAAATGCGTCGCTTTGGGAATTTCTAAAACTTATTTTAGAAAACTATGTTTCATTGCATATGAGGTGCATACATTTAAATTTCATATATATATAAGTCTATTTTCAAAATTAATTAATATTATATTTTGTTATTCAAAAAGATATTTAAAAATATTTACTATTTTCGAAATTATTATTATTGATACTTTTGGAAAATATATTTGAAAATTATTGTGGCCAATTTTAAATCTTGATTTGATTTTATGGTTTTAATTTAAAAAGTTTAAAGGTAGAATTTATATTTGAGTTTAGATTATCTACGTTTAAATTAGAAGTTAATTTAGATTTGATTTCTGAATTATTTAAATGGGGTTTAAACAAACCCAAGCCTTATCCAACTGGGAATTTCCACCTCCTATAAAAGGAGAGGTACTCCTCCAAAAATTTTCCATCCACCAACCTCAAATTGTGCATCGTGTCCGTGCTGTTTTTCCATCCACTATGTGTTATTTGTATATATACAGTTTCCTCAACGTGTCGGACATGCCCGGACACACTATCCCGACCCCCGCCTGGCCACCACGGATGACCTTGCAACGATGTCTCCCTACCCCAACCATCAGCATCAACACCACCTACATATCCTCGATGTCAGCCTACCAACAACCTTGTCGTCCCCATATTCCCCGTTCGTCGACCCAACAACCAACCATCGACGAAGAACCCTACTCGCCCGCCGTGTCGAACAGCCCCTGTCATTACCACATTTCTAGTTTGAGGGTAAATTTGTCATTTTTGGGGTAAATATAATTTATTAGTATTAATTAGAATTTATGGGAATTTTTAGAATTTATTTTGGAATTATTTGGACTAGTTTAATTTTTGGTCAGTTTTGACTCATGTGGACCAACCTAGAAACTAACCCTAGTTAGTGGGCCATGGTTAGGTCAAGAGACTCTAGTCTAACCTAGCCTAAGACTTGGTTTAGGTCTTGTTTTAGCAAATAGTAATAGGAGTCATAAGTCATGACTTGTGGTTTTAGAACCATTGTTAATCTAATCTACATTTAGCCTTGTAGTGGCCCAAGGCCCAACCAAATGACAAGACCCCAACCAAATCCCCAAGTGGCCAGCCACCCTTAGCCTAGGGAATCCCACCCTATATAATCCCTCTCAAAACTAGGGTTGCCTCTTTCCATAGGAAGAGCCCTAATTTCAAGGAGGTAAGTTCTTGTCTTCATTAATTCACCATAAATTCATTTTAGGTCCTAAAATCCTCAAATCAGTTGTAATGATTTCTAATGCTGGTATTCTTGCTGCTATTAATGTTTTGGTCCATCTTGCTATTGATTGGAAGTGTTTGGGACATCAAGCAAGGTGTTAGAAAGAGCCCCTTTCCTATTGAAAGTTCAAACTAAGGCAACTTCTCCAAATCTCCATAGAATCCCTGTCAATCTTCACGAATAGGAAGCCCTAAGGGTCCCCCTAGGGTTTGGATAGGTTTCGTCCCTGGTGTCGGAGTTTTCGTGTCGTTTTGGACACGTATCAGCTCCTAGCCGTAGGTGTTTGACAAAATGCCTCAGTGAGCATTTTGTATTGTTTTTGAATTGTGTTTGAATAGGAAGCATCGATTTGTAGTCGCTTACATGTTTTTGGGACACTGGGGTGGTTCCTGTGTCGTGTCGTGTCGTTTTGGGACACGCGTACGCGCGGATCTGTGGCGCGCGCACGAGCACTGTAGCTCCCCTGCTACCAGCATGCTCGTGCGGGCTGCACAGGACACGTGGACACTTGAAACTCGACACGAAGCAAGGGGCAGTATCTGTCATGACACTCCCCAAGTCTTGTGTCGGTTGGTGTCATGTCGGACACAAAAAATCGTGTGCACGGGAAAGGCTGTGCACGTGCACTGTTTGGGTTTTGGTTCTGAGTATAGATTCATTTCCTGTGGTTTAACTCCTGTATTAATTAGTTATTTTAGGTCCTAATATATAGTATGTGGTGTGTGTAGAGTGATTGCATGTTTTTAAATAAGTTTTGTGTGAATTTTGAATTCAAAATGGTGTGGGAGGAGTATCCTGACACATGTTCTGATACTCGAAATGTTCACTGTTATGTTTTAGTTAGTTACATTGTTCAATAGTTATTAATCCTAATGACTGATGTTAATGCTAAGTTTAAACTCTAAATATGCTTCCTATATACATTAGCTACCATAGTTAGTTTGGTATTTAATTGTTAAGGTTGGACTATTAAATGGGTTGATGTTCATGAAATAACTTAAGTTATCTATGCAATGTTCTTTATGAACTGTTGAGTATACATGAATGTCATTAAGGGACTGAGCCATTGAGTTACTGATTTTGATTTCCCATCCCTTCCTTCTTACTGAGACTTGTTCTCAGAATCTGAGTTTTGGGTTAAACTGAAAACTGGAAATTGGTTGGGTTATATATTGGAGCCATGAACTGTTTTCCTGCATACTATTATTTCCTGAACACCACCCTTACTTACATTACTATTTCCTGAACATTTCCTTCTCTTCACTGCTGTGATTTACTGCATATTAATTCCTATACACTGCTGTTCGCCCTCACCTCACACACAAGCCTGATTTCCTGCACACCATTGCACAGTTTACACATTTCTTCTCTGTTTCCATTTCCTGCAGATAATTACATTCTTCACTGCTCTATGTTGCATTCACTGTCATCTGTTTTCTGCCTTCTTTTTCTTATTTTCCTGTGAACACCACTTTGTTGAACACACACACATTTTCATTGATTTTTACTTCTATTTAAGTCTTGCAATAAGTCCTGAGTTTTGGGTTATGGTTATGTAAAGACCAAGGAATTGGGTTCCCTTCTTCCTTCGATTTGAACTTCCAGTTTTAGCTTAACCTGGAAATGAGGTAAGGAAGGGGGGAACTTGATGTTAATTTGAAGTCTTTTATGGCTTGAATGTTTCCCTATCCTTCACTGTTCTCATGAATATTTATATGCACACTGTCACATTGTCCTGCCACATTACTAATTCCTGCACAACATTCTTCCCTGATTTTTCCTGCAATTTAGACACACTTACACACACCCCTCTTCTTTGTTCACTGTCATAATGTAAATCCTGCACTCTTGATAGCCTGTACACTGTTTTGTTCTTGCACATTGATGCACACACCCACAGTTTTCTAACACACACTATTGTGTCCTGTCACATAGCTACACACACACACACATTGTTACACATGTTCTTATTATACCTGTCTATGTTAATATATATACATATCATGTTCACTCTAGTATAGATGTAGTTGTGTGTATATAATAATGTATAATGTGGTTTCATGTATGAGTTGTGGGTTGTAGATAGTGAAGGTCAATGATGTATGGTTATCATAGGCTTGTATTATATATATATACTCTATGTATATGTTGGGGGTGTATAGGTGTAAGCCTTACTCATGTATACATGAAGTTCTTGATAGATAGCTAATGTGAGGTAAATTAATGTGTGTTGTTTGCTGGTTGTATAGCCTAGGATTGGTATGTGTTGTCTAGAATAGAGTTTTAGACCTAGTTAGCCTAGTTTAGACTGAATTAGACTTGGTGGACCTAGTTTGACTTCTAGGGTTGACGAAAGTTGACCAAGAGTTGACTTTGGCCTAGATTGACTTAGAATCATATAGAATGCATAGTAGGACTCTATTTTGATATTCTGGACTTGTTGTGACTTGTGCTGTTCTGATTAGGAGCCAGATACCACTCCTTGGACAGTACGTTTCATACCGAACACTCAGTTACAGGCGAGTACATTCTCTGATCATTTCATATCCTGCTTAGAATTATTACCTGCAGTAGATTACTCTACTTGTACTGTCACGTTGGTCACACGGATTGGTACTATATGCATCTCCACATGCGATGTTATCCCCCTCGGGAGCATCGGGTACATTGTGCTTGTG
Organism: Iris pallida; assembly: GCA_029216955.1. Lineage (NCBI taxonomy): Eukaryota > Viridiplantae > Streptophyta > Magnoliopsida > Asparagales > Iridaceae > Iris > Iris pallida. The sequence continues at coordinate 14,229,976 of JANAVB010006397.1, read as the reverse complement.
CGTTTCACTTACATCATGTACTCATGTTCTTCTATTTTACATGTGCACTCCTGTGAATCTTGTACTCTCATGTTCACGGAGCCCCCATGTATACTATCATATGCACCCTATACGGGCCCCCATGTGATATCTTGTGCAATAACATAACCTGTATAGATCCTTGTGTATTGATTGGGGTACGGGGGAGTAGAATTGGGCATGTGAATAATACACCAGTAGTTTCTTATCAGAATCTCATCCTTAGTGTCTTATCAGAATCTCCTATGCCATTTACATGTCCATATTGTACTCTGACTTACTAGTCACTGCTAGTTCTCTATGTATAGTAGATATTTACATTACAGTTCTCTTCCTGTTTACATACCGTATTTTTTTCAGTACTTGTATCTTACTTTACTGCATGTTTATATTTTCTAACCTGCTATGAATTATTGAGATCTACTGTGCTCGCTCCTGTCCTGACTGGACCTGTTGAAAATATTACAGAGGACGAGGAGGAGGCTTGCCTGGACACCTATTACGGGGCAGCCCTTGATGACACCTGTGAGCTGGACCCTCAGGAGGATCCAGCAGTAGCAGAGGACTTTCCCCCGACTGCCTAGACTAGACTAGACTAGACTAGTTAGGTTATCTTATTTATGCAGTCTTGAGACATGTTCTAGTTAGACTCTTTATTTGGAGATCAGTTTGTATATATTCTTTTATCTGAGACCTTGTACTGCTGGGATTATCTTAGACTACTGTTTTATCTATTTCATTTCCTTGAGTTCTATTCATATCGTGCTATATCTTCCTTAGTTGTGATTGAGTTTCTATTGCTATGTTACCCCCACTCGGGGAGTATAAACTGTTTAGATATATACTGCTAGATGTTGTGAACTAGGACAGCGTTCTACCGCCGACACTGCGGCGTAGGCTGGACGTACCCACGTCTCATGCCCTTACTCTAGGGTGCGGGTCGTGACAGCCCCCGTCCTCCACCACTCCGCCATCACCACCAACCCGCAACACCACTTCCACCATCATCCTACGACCACTGCTGCCGCCCACGAGACACCCCCATCACCGCCGTCGTCGACACCCAACTTCATCACCAACTTCATCAGAGAATGAAATTGAGAAAACCTAACCCTAAATGCACCACGGTGGGCCGCCGTGCCGACCGACGGAGCTGCCACGACCTCCTCCCGCATCCCGGACTTCGTCGCCGCTCTGCCGCCTCGGCAAATCCCCTCGGCCGTGCCCCACGGATGGCCGTCGGCGCCACCATTGCAGCGCCCGAGCCCGGCCGACGCCACCGCGCTCCTTCAGCCACCCCTTACCTCCGGATCCAGCTCCTTCCGGCGAAGTCGCCACCCGCTGCCCCGACCTCAGGAACCGCAGATGGCCGCTCCCGCCGCCGTTCGTCCAACGAACGCAGTCCTTTGCCGAGAGCCCGTGCTCCGCCCGTACCGGCCTCAACCGTGACTGCCTTCCGCCGGCGCTCTCTCCACCGCCGATCCGCCGGCGCACTCCGCATCCACCGACCTCCGGCAGCCGCCACCTCCGCTGGGAGGGCTCACCGCCACAATTCTGACCGCGTCGCCTCTTCGCGCGCCGGCTTCCAACCGTCGACCGCCGCCCGCCGCTCCGTCTCCACCCGCCGACGCCGGAGCCACCGAGGTGATTAACCCCTCTCGACCCTTTTGATCTCTTTCTCATCTCTCTCACTCTCTCACTGTATTTGGGGATAAGCATTTTATATAATTAGTAAAAGTTCTGTTATTATTATTATTATTATTATTATTATTATTATTATTATATTATATAACAATTATTATTATTATCATCATCATTATTATTATTTATTACTGTCATTGTTATTAATACTTTGGAAAATAGTATATATTATTTTACAGGATTATTATCATATTTTGGAGAGTTATAAATATACCCATATTTATTAGATGTAGATTTCCTAATTTTAAACTATCTTCTAGTAATTTTTATTTATCTAATTGAATATAGTTTTTCTATCTGTAAATCTAAAATTTCACAAACATAGAATATGTGTGGCATAAAATGTTTTGTGTATTTTTCAAGTATTTAATGAATACTTTTTGACTAATAAAAGGCAATTTCCAAAATTTATCATATTTTGTTTCCAAAAATTGTCATATATATATATATATATATACTTAGTAAATATATATATATATATATATATATATATATATATATATATATATATATATATATATATACTTAGTAATATAGTTATGACCAAAAATGATTTCTCGAGATTCTTGAATAATTTCATATGAGGTTACCAAATTTATAAAAGGATTTTCTAGTATTTACGAATGTTTACCAAGTATTTTTAGATAATAAAGCTAGTTTCAAACACTATAAGTAATTGCTAAAATAGTTTTACCTAAAATAATTTCGTCCACAATATTCATGTATTTGGGACTGGGGCGTTACATATTTTTGTGGTGGCCCATGCAGGCTAAGTTTGCCGTTTCGGTTACATGACTTTACTGAAATCTCATCCACATACTTGAACACCTTCCTTGACCTTCCTTGATTTCCATATTCCGACTCCCGTGGCTTTCCTTGATTTTTGTATCTTGCTTGAACTCTTTCTACCAACACCCTATCATCTCGTGCTTAAACATGGTTAGAAAGATGACTACACTACTATATACTTATTGGTCAACCCTATGGCTAGAAGGATTATATTGACAAATAATATCCATTGAGGTTATATTTGAGTATAAAGACATTTATTTTCCTAGAAATATGATCTTAAGGATTAGTTAATTTCAAGTTGGGTAGTAGCATATTACCGCCTTCAAAGGATAGTTAGAATTTTATTTTTGTTACTAAAAGGTGGTATACACAAGAGGATAACTAGATCGAGAAAACAAAATTTTGATTTATGAAATTTTTTTTGAAATGGTGAAATAGTTATGATTTATTAGGGATATGAAATCAATTGAGAAATAACTTACGTTTTTATATTGTGACGCATGATTTACGGTTAACTTTAAAAGTTTGGATTGTAATATTATAAAGTTTATCTCGAAATTATTTAAGGAGTACTTTTAATTACGATTTTTAGACAACTAGAGAAGACGAAAGATAAGTTTGAGAGAGCTTAAGGTTTAAAATTGAGTCATACGATTTATAAGTTTATTTAATTTGGAGTTGAAAAAAATGATGGTAAATTTTGTTTAAATATTTGGAGGATATGAAAGCGACTTTGAAGGAAAAATTCAAATTTTAAATTGTGTCATATGATCTATGATTTAAAAAGTTAATTAGATTTCAAGTTTAAAGCCTTGATTATGGATATTTAAATTTTGGTAAAAAAAAAGGGGATTTAATTCGAGTTACATGATTGATGAAGCAGACTAAGAGTTATCTCGAGGTACATTTGAGAATTGGAAAATTTTAAAAGTGATGGCTTATTATGAAAATTTAGTCGTACCGCATTAGATATGATCAAGAATTTTTGGAAATTATTTAAAGGAAATTAAATTTTAAGTTATGATTAAATACTTGATGGAGTATCTTGAGATTTTATTTCGATACTGTTGGAGAACTTGAAATTTAAAATTTGATCATATATTGGTAGAGGACCAAGAAGCAAGCAAGTCACCTTAATGGGATACAAATATTCCTCATTAATTGCCATGATAGTTGTATGTACTCGAGTGAAGTTAAGTCATCTGCCAAACTATATGAAAATATCTCAATCTTGACTCACTCGACATTCCCTCAAACCTAGATTTTATCATGACTTTCTCATACTCCATCTAAGGGGCTATCATATCTCTAGAAATTGTATTCCTAACATATTATCTTTATTTCATGCTTTAACTTGGTCATTTATTTTATGCGTTAATCACTATCTCATGAACTCCTACTTTCTATTTTAAATTCTTTTGTGTCATTTACCGTGACATGAATATTTGGAGCACAACACTAGACTTTTCTTTCCCACAAATTTCATAAGCAAGACCTACACGAGCCCACTTTCATGTAGGTATATCACGTGCCACTAAAACACGTCTCCTTGTAGTCTAATTTCATATTACGACTTTCGGGTCAAAAAGACTGGACTCTAATCCCTACCGTGAAACCAATATACTTTTTAACTATAGATGAGACTCGACCTCGACTCAATTCTTTCGACCCGATATATGATTTTGTTCTACTTAATTCCTTACATGCTTAACCTTGCATTTTATCTTGATTGCTGGACCTATCACACCATTAGTTTAATTCTTGTAAGTTGGGTAGAATACCTCACGACCTAACCAGCATTTTGTGGACCACATTGATAGGTTCACTTGGACCATAGAATTCAGTAGACCCTAACTTATCTAGTCAACCAAGCCGACTGTATAGGCCCAAACTTTGGGCAAGGCTTGATTTTAAAGAACCTTGGACTGTTTAATTTCCTTTATCATGGTCCCTTACTTATACTTTGACTATCTTATAATGCTAACTTAGCATAAAATTTTTCAAGCTTATTTACTTATCAAGCTTGATCATGACATGTTTTATTGGGTCGCTCCCACTAACATATTGTCTAATCAGAACCGGTGCATGATGGTCTGATCAACCTATTGCACTTAGTTCGCTTTTCATAAATCATTTACGTGGATGGGAACATAGATAAACTTGCCCTAGAGGCTCATTTGCGATTGCCTTGACAAATCTCTTTGAATCATCCAATCGCCTTTGAACCACATATTAGAATTCAAATCATCTTCCTTGGACTGTGATGGCCTTCGTCTGCTACCTATTCTGGACGGGGCATGTACTTGATTGATTGGCCAAACTATTCTCCTATGACCATAAAGTTTGTGTATACGCGGAGATAGCTAGCCACTAACCTACCAATGTAACTTTATCCCTACCTTGAGTTCCTCGTCCTTTTCTCAACCGTAGATTCAACTTCACAACCTTCTTCGAACTTGAGAAGGATTCAAACCTAAACCTAGGCGACTATATTCTCTCAAATGGATTGCCCTTAATCTAGTCGATCCCTTGTCTCCTTATTCTATGTCGTATCTTGATTATACTTTAAACCTTAAATCTTCTTTATTTTATTGTGTTAACTAGCAACCCTTATTCAGTTCGTAGCCGTGAGGTATTTTTCGTAGATAACGAGAACATGACTTACAAATTGCATACTTGTGTTGAACGTTATTATTTGCCTCGTTTAATAATCTGATCTTATCTTCCCCATCTTCTCAACCCAACCTATTCCTCAATTTCGAGGACGAAATTCTTGTAAGTTGGGTAGGATGTAAACCTCCTAAAATTTCTACTTTAAATTTTTTTTATAAATTGAGTATTTAAAATTTTTACTTGGTGTTTGTACGTCGCATAGTCGTATGGGACGTCGCGTACGAGTTCGTATTTTTGTATGCCTCGTCAAGTGCGAATATGTGCGAGATACTTATTTTTGTAAAACAATTATTTTAGAAGCTTGGTTTTTCAAATAATAAATATTTTCGATTATTTAAAATGGTAAAATGCGTCGCTTTGGAAATTTCCAAAACTTATTTTAGAAAACTATGTTTCATTGCATATGAGGTGCATAAATTTAAATTTCATATATATATAAGTCTATTTTCAAAATTAATTAATATTAATATTTTGTTATTCAAAAAGATATTTAAAAATATTTACTATTTTTGAAATATTATTATTGATATTTTTGGAAAATATATTTGAAAATTATTGTGGCCAATTTTAAATCTTGATTTGATTTTATGGTTTTAATTTAAAAAGTTTAAAGGTAGAATTTATATTTGAGTTTAGATTATCTACGTTTAAATTAGAAGTTAATTTAGATTTGATTTCTGAATTATTTAAATGGGGTTTAAACAAACCCAAGCCTTATCCAACTGGGAATTCCTACCTCCTATAAAAGGAGAGGTACTCCTCCAAAAATTTTCCATCCACCAACCTCAAATTGTGCATCGTGTCCGTGCTGCTTTTCCATCCACTATGTGTTATTTGTACATATACAGTTTCCTCTCCGTGCCGGACATGCCCGGACACACCATCCCGACCCCCGCCTGGCCACCACGGTCAACCTTGCAACGACGTCTCCCTACCCCAACCATCAGCATCAACACCACCTACATATCCTCGGCGTCAGCCTACCAACAACCCCGTCGTCCCCATATTCCCCGTTCGTCGACCCATCAACCAACCATCGACGGAGAACCCTACTCGCCCGCCGTGTCGAACAGCCCCCGTCCTCTACCACTCTGCCATCACCACCAACCCGCAGCACCACTGCCACCATCATCCTACGACCACTGCAGCCGCCCACGAGACACCCCCATCACTGCCGTCGTCGACACCCAACTTCATCACCAACTTCATCAGAGAACCCAATCCACCGACCAAACCACCAGGAACCCCGTCACCACCACCCACGGCGTCGCTGCGCTCACGGTTTCCACCACCCAAGACGAAAAAGAGAATGAAATTGAGAAAACCTAACCCTAAACACACCTCGCTGGGCCACCGTGCCGACCGACGGAGCTGCCACGACCTCCTCCCGCATCCCGGACTTCGCCGCCGCTCCGCCGCCCCGGCAAATCCCCTCGGCCGTGCCCCACGGATGGCCGTCGGCGCCACCATTGCAGCGCTCGAGCCCGGCCGGCGCCACCGCGCTCCTTCAGCCACCCCTTACCTCCGGATCTGCCTCCTCCCGGCGAAGTCGCCACCCGCTGCCCCGACCTCAGGAATCGCAGATGACCGCTTCCGCCGCCGTCCGTCCAACGAACGCAGTCCTTCGCCGAGAGCCCGTGCTCCGCCCGCACCGGCCTCAGCCGTAACCGCCTTCCGTCGGCGCTCTCTCTACCGCCGATCCGTCGGCGCACTCCGCATCCACCGACCTCCGGCAGCCGCCACCCTCCGCTGGGAGGGCTCACCGCCACAGATCCGACCGCGTCGCCTTTTCGTGCGCCGGCTTCCAACCGTCGACCGCCGCCCGCCGCTTCGTCTCCACCCGCCGACGCCGGAGCCACCGAGGTGAGAAACCCCTCTCGACCCTTTCGATCTCTTTCCCATCTCTCTCACTCTTTCACTGTATTTGGGGATAAGCATTTTATATAATCAGTAAAAGTTCTGTTATTATTATTATTATATTATATAACTATTATTATTATTATTATCATCATCATTATTATTATTTATCACTGTCATTATTATTAATACTTTGGAAAATAGTATATATTATTTTATAGGATTATTATCATATTTTGGAGAGTTATAAATATACCCATATTTACTAGATGTAGATTTCCTGATTTTAAACTATCTTCTAGTAATTTTTATTTATCTAATTGAATATATTTTTTCTATCTGTAAATCTAAAATTTCACAAACATAGAATATGTGTGGCATAAAATGTTTTTTGTATTTTTTAAGTATTTAATGTATGAATACTTTTTGAACTAATAAAAGGCAATTTCCAAAAATTATCATATTTTGTTTTCAAGTAATTATATATATATATATATATATATATATATATATATATATATATATATATATATATATATATATATATTTAAAAAAAATATTTACTTAGTAATATATTTATGACCAAAAATGATTTCTCGAGATTCTTGAATAATTTCATATGAGGTTACCAAATTTATAAAAGGATTTTCTAGTATTTACGAATGTTTACCAAGTATTTTTAGATAATAAAAGCGAGTTTCAAACACTATAAGTAATTGCTAAAATAGTTTTACCTAAAATAATTTTGTCCACAATATTCAAGTATTTGGGACTGGGGCGTTACATGTTTAAGGTAGGAGAGGTCAAGCAGGATGCAAGGAAGTCGAACGAGAGTTCAGAGATTTGAATCAAGGAAGGTGATCAAGTAAGTGGATGATATTTCTAGACTCTAATCCTAGATGCAGGCTCACATCGGTACAGTAACGTAACCGAAGTGATAAACTTGACCTGCATTGGCCACTACAAAAACATGTAACGCTCCAGTCCCAAAATACTTGGGACCAGATACGTATCATGCCAGCTGCATACATACGAAGTACACTCCAATATATGGAAACCTTGTATGTATACATAAGCTGTAAAATGTAGTAATCCAAGACAAACAAATCTCATCCACGATAAAAAGAATAATTGTATAAAATCAACTTGATTATTTATGGTACAATTGTTGGACGGAGACAAAGTCCACTACCACCTATCAAAAGAAGATAAAGTATACAAGAAAATGATCCATGAGAGTATCAAGACGAACCAAGAGCTAACATCTTCGAAGAAATGGAGACGCCTACAATCTTGGCTAGAACACCTGCAGTAAACCATGAAAGCACACACCTGGAGAGATAACCAGGTCCTTAGAGGAACGTAGCAAGATACAAGAAGAACATGCCATTATAACTGCATAAGTAAAAATACTATAAAACTACGACACGATTGGGTCCTTAACCATCTATGTGATATGCACTTTGAGGACAACGTTCTATACAGGGGCTGTAGGATCAGCAGAGTAAATAAAGAGTGGCAGTAAGTAGCGCTCATCCGAGTCACTATCAGCCCTGTATAGAAGGTAGTGCTCATAAGAGTCACCCTCGACCCAAAATGTGTGTAAAAATAAATATAGCCCCTACGCTAATAGCTGTTCCCTCCCTCCAATGATACTGTACATGCATCGTAACCGCGATACACCAACACGTGTCGTTTCTACCACACGATTTTATAATAGATAACTGTCAAGTCTTCTAACATGCATCTATTGACAGTTATTCCTACGCATGTACACGGGTGATCATCCAACACGCAAGTGACCACTACATGATACTCACAACTAACACACAACTCGTGATACAATCGTGACAAAGTTAATGACATGCACTCTATTGACGGAAGTCTCTTAACTCTATGTCCACAAACAAGAAGGAAAAATAATAAACAAAAAAATATAGATACAAATACTGAATAAAATGCAACTAAATGTAAGCAATAAAATATGGCAAGGTGTCTTGCCCGGGGTTATGTGAAAAAGAGAATAATCCAGTAGCTCGAACCGGCAAATAAACAAAGCAAAAAAAAACCAAATCCCGCAGATGACTCCGGATGCTGCAACAAATATCACGAATGAGTTTGGAATATAAGATATGCCTAGAAAACGCCTGTCCAAAAGTTAAATTCTGGAACAGGGGCAAAATCGTAATTTCGGGTCAAAATGATGTCCGCCGTTGGACCCGCTTTGCATCGAAATGTATGCCAATATCTACGGTCTCTAAATTCTTCAAACTATATGTCTACAAATTTGTTTTGATGAGACAAACCCAACGGTATGTCCAATTTTGGATTTCGATGGACTGTGCACAAAATCGCCCGTTGAGTGGGATTGTAGGCCCGCCAAAATAGCGTCCCGATCAATCTTCTCAGAATTGAACCAAACTTGGCTCACAGGACCAGAAACATATTTCGAGTCCAATGGCGCAAGTTTCGTCACTATTTGATGAGTATACACAAAGTTGTGACTTAATTTGCAAAAGGTCGATACGGGGTATCTTGACGGATACGCACTGATTTCGTCGTGCATATACAACAAAATTGGGTTCCATCAGTTCCCCACACGTCGACAACATCCATACGTGCCTTTCGATGCGTATAGTGCACGACCACGTTGCCCGGTTTGTCGGGGCGCACGCCGTATCGGGTGTTTTTTCTACTTTTTAAAAACAGAATTTACAATTTTTTGTGAAACTTTAACAACGTATAACTTTTTACACACCAGATGAAAAGTGAATCCAGAAGGTACATTACAATCTCGGTTATGTTGTCTTTTACTGTCTTCAATTAGTTTCTATATAATTTTAATGGACAACGAGAAAAGTGGCCGACAAGTTGGTGTTTTGAAACAGTTTTTAATATTCCAGAAAAGTGGTTTTTCTCAAACTTCGCCTCAATTTTTCGAGCAAGTTGGATGGGCACGTCGAAATCCACCTAGGGGATCTCGAAGAGGGTCATGTGGGCTTTCTACACGAATTTACGGATCTAAAATCGGAGTAGAATTGACAGAGAAATCGATCGGGGAAGTGGGATACCTTAAAGTGGGAATCTGTTATTTTATGGTTGTTGTTGCCGCCGTGACGATCAGGAGGCGGAGATGCTGTCGCTCCGACGAGGCTGACACGCACGCCGAGGACAGGTACGGGGACAGAGGTGAGAAGAGGAAGGAAGGAAGGAGAGTGAAGGAGGAGAAATAATTAAGGATTAGGGTTTTATAACATATATATATATATATATATATATATATATATATATATATATATATATATATATATATATATATATATATACATATATAGGGGTTTCGGCCAACCTGCTGCTTGCTTCTATGTGGGGGAGCGCTATAGCTGTTGCTTGCTAATGCTAATTGTTGTGGGGGTACGCAAAGCATGGTATTGCTGTTGCTTATTGCTTTTGGTGGGGGCACACAATGCATGGCATTGCTGTTGCTTTTATTGCTTTTGGTAGGGGCACACAATGCATGGCATTATTGTTGCTTTTTTTTTTGCGGGTGGTCGGCCAGGTGGTGGGGCCGACCACTCCATGCAATATTATTATTATTTTTTCTTTCTTTCTTTCTTATCTTTTCAAACTTATATATATATATATATACATATATATATATATATATATATATATATATATATATTCTACTATATAAGAGAGAGGAGGATGCGGCAGTGGACGAGCTTCCCTCTCCTGACCTCGCCGCCCCCATCCCCCGTCGGGATTTGGTGGCAGGGCTGGCCGATCGGCCTGTCCGGGCCGGCGGCGCCCTTCTCCGTGTTCGTTCCTCTAGGCGCCCCCTCTCCCTCTAGTTGGCCGGTCCCCTCCAGGCCCTCCGGCCCGTGGGGCTTCAACCCCCCCTCCACGCCGGATTCTCGCCGAGCGGGGGCCACCATCCCCCTCCCCTCCGGCGTCCTAGGCGGTCCCGGCGACGCCGGGCTAGGCGCGGCCCCGCTCCGGCAGCCGTTCAGCCGGTTGAGCCCCCCTCTTTGGTTCCCCCTGTCGTCCCCTTCGCCGTTCCGCAGCCGCTCTCCTCGGCAGTCCCTGCCATTCTGCGGTGGCCCTCCCGCTCGAGCGTCCGGGCCGGCCCTCACCGGCGGTTCAGATGCTAGAGCACCTCCGGCGGTCCCCCCTTGCCGCTTCCGCTTCGATGTCTACGTCCCCCATCCCGGCACCTCTTGCCTCCCCTCTTTCCTGGCCAGCTCCTTCTCCCGTGGCGTCGCTTCAGCCTCAGGCGGCGGCTGCCTTCTTCTCTCTCCCGTGGCCGTCGCCTGCGCGTTCTCCGGTTTTCGGCGGCTCTGGTCCGCCCCTCGCAGCTTCCTCCCTTGCCTCGTCGGCGTTCTCCTCGGCAGCGGCGGCCCCACCATCGTGGGCCACGGTGGCCGCGTCCCCCTCTCCGTCCTCCACGCCGTGGCCCTCGGGGCCCTCCTCGGCGTTGATCGGGTCTCCTTCGTCGGCGGTGGCGCTGCCCTCCTCTTCAGCCCCCCGCTACGAGCTTAGGAGTGCTCTTCGCCGCTCGTCGGCGGATCTCCCCCCCTAGCCGGAGTTTCGTCTGCGGTCGCCGAGGTCGAGCCTCTCCTCCCCCCCTCCGGCGGCACGGGCGCCCTCCCCCTCCTCCCCCTAGGGTCTCCTCTCCTCCCTCTTCCTCAGGCCTCCCCTCCTCCGAGTCCGCCCACCGGCCGGAGCTACCCTCCTCCTCGGGTCTCCCCTCCAACCTCCTCCTCGGGCCTCCCCTCCTCCGGGACCGTCCTTCAGCCGGAGCTCTCGCTCCGCCGTAGCCTCCGGCTTCGTGTCGGGCCTCCCCCCGGAGTAGTTCCTCCTCGCCGTCGGCCTCTCGGCCCCCCCCTTCTCTCCCCGGAGCCGCCCCCCCTCCCGCTGCCGGCCTTCTCGTCCTCCCTCGCCGTTCCCCGGGCACCGGCCTTCCTCGCCGGACCCTCGAGCGCCGTCCGGCCCGCCCGGCGGCGATGGCACCTCTCCCCGTACCCGCCTCCCCCCTACTCTTTTCCTCCTCCACAGCTGGCCCTCCCCTCTCCCCCCGCCGGCGCCAACCCGTCCAGCATCCCCGCCGCCTTGTCCCCGCTCCGGGCGACGCGCCGGCGGGGGGCCCGATGCTCCTCGTGCATCCCCCACTTTGGTTCGCGCGCTGCAGCTTCGGGCCACGCAACCGCCCCTAGGGTCCCGCGCCCACCTACCTTCCTTGGGCTACGCGCCCGCCCATCCAGCTCCCGCCCTCGGGTTTTGAGCCTGGCATGTTCCTGCGCAGGCTGTGGTTAGCATTTTCGAATTTTTTGGAAACTTGCTTTTCAAAAATTCGAAATGCAAGCCCTAATTTCGTATTTTTCGATTTTCTAATTTTAGTTTGTTGCATTATCTACTTTGCCTCCAGGGCTTCTTGTGTTTTGGCCCCTGGTACATGTAATGCTCATTACTGAGCCACCTTTTTAATTCAATAAAATTCTTCTTTGTGTTAATATATATATATATATATATATATATATATATATATATATATATATATATATATATATATATATATATATATATATATATATATATATATATTCTACTATATAATAGGAAAACTTGATGGTGAAACTTTTGAATTCCAAAAATACCCTTACATGTCTATATTAATTAAAAATTGTTCATTAATATTAATAAGGATAATTTAATAATTATGAAGGCTACCCCTTGATTTTCCTTAAAAGTTTTTCTAAATTAAATAAAAAAATATTAAAATACGTGCAAGGCACGTGCACATATGGTAGTATATATATATATATATATATATATATATATATATATATATATATATATATATATATATATATATATATATATTTTAGAAAAGCAAACTTTATAGAATCGGAAACAAACACAACAGAACAGAACAGGGGGCACTAGCCCGCCAAACCAAAACCGTATATATATATATATATATATTTTATATATATATATATATATATATATATATATATATATATATATATATATATATATATATATATATATATATATATATATATATATATATATATATATATCCATACATATATATATATATATATATATATATATATATATATATATATATATATATATATATATATATATATATATATATATATATATATATATTAAAAAAATATATATATATATATATATATATATATATATATATATATATATAAAATATATATATATATATATATATATATATATATATATATATATATATATATATATATATATATATATATAAAATATATATATATATATATATATATATATATATATATATATATATATATATATATATATATATGTATATATATCCATACATATACCATAATTTATTTTAAAACCAACTAACAAATTTAATATTATCTATCCAAATATTTAATATATTTAAACATATCTACATATATATAAATTCAACTCACAATAAATCAACTCAAAATAATAATAATATCTTGATAGAATAAACATGTTTAATAAATCTCCACAAAATAACTTTAATAATAATAAATTAATAAAGTCGTCCCAATGGGTGCACTTATACCGCACACCCTTACCCGGGTCCACAAAATATACTATTTTGTAAAATATTTTTTAATAATACGCCGTCGGTGATTCGAGGATTTGAGCATGGCTAGCTACCCTTAGCTGCAAGGGCCTCGTCTTGCACCACCTACATGTCCAAGATGGCTTAAATTGCCAGTGACCTTTCATATAGTTAAGTTGACGTGCTGAGCGGCAATATGCACGAACGGCGTCGGTCGAATCAAAGAAGGAGCAAGCAAAGCACGAATGAAGTAAAGATGTTATGCACGATCGCATCATAAGTCTTAAGAGGCCTAAGATTTGGCTATAGCAAGAACACGTGCTTCTGCATGAATGTGGCATCGTAATTGAGTCGTCTCGAGTTAAGTCAGAAAGGGCCGTAGCGCAAAGTTGGTCATGTCACATTGAATTGTGAGGCACGACCTCGAATGTTTGAAGCATGGACCAAGTCGATGACACGAAACATGTTGCGTCCCAACGTATGGTATAAAAGGCAAGCACAAGTCGGTACATTCATGTTGCTAGCATAAGAATGGTCTTGGGGCACAACGATAATCAAGTTATCGGTGCAATGGCACGGGGATAGTCTGAGACACAAATAGACCAAGAGTCTTTGTCTTAAAATCGACCCTAAGATAAGAATAGAAAGACAATCATAAGGAATTATGTTGCACAAAGTAAATGAACGTGTTGGTTTCGAATGGGTGGACGAGGAGCTCACTCTACCAGTATAGTTGAGTACTAACACCCACACAGTGTTTATGTGCATGCACAGGTAGAAGCTCGTTGGTGCAGAGATCGCTTGGATGCATCGAGGCACAGAGTTCCTTGGCATTTCAAGGCGTGCGGTCGCTTGGAGTCGAAACTTATACGGGACATAATGTATGGACATCGCCTATCTGAAGCATCCGCTGGCTCGTTGATTTGTATTGAGAGATGAGAGAGAGCTGAGTGACTTGTAATCAGAGTAAAAAGTGAGCTTGAGTGAATGTAATCTTGGCTATGCGACTTTATAATCTTATGTTCATTATCAATAAAGACTCTTATTTTGTTTCAATGCTTGTGTTGCCTTGTATATTCAATATTTTTGCTTGGAACTTCTGTGCGACGATCCCATCGCAAGCTGTTGTAATCGACCGTTATGAAACTGTCTTACACGAGCGCAATCTAGGCTCATATGGCATCACGCCTCAGCGAGGACGATCGGTCCTACGGGACCGAGGCATGACATAACTGTAGTGTCCCGTCCCTACATTGTGCCCGTTCTCCGTCCATGGGGTGTGCGAGAAAGGAACACTGTCGCCATCGATTCAGTCGGAACCGATAGGTCGGGATCGATCGAATCGGTCGAACGGAAACGATTGAATTAAGATCCATTCCCCGTTATGGAATGGCTTCTTCGAAACCAAGTCCCATATTCAGCAGGTTGCACCTCAAGGATTGACTCTGCGACTGAGTCGAAAGAGATCTCCCGTTGCTCTGTTCTTCACGCCGCTTGCGTTGGTTTTGGCTTTGGTTTTCTGAATGAGTTTTCGTGAACGTTTTCGATGGTTTTCATGGCTTGCATTTAAAACTTGCATTTCTTATCAAACTTCTTGAATAATACAGTGTTCTAATCGGTTGCTTATGCGATTTCAGGTAATCGCGTAGGCGACGTCTAGCGTGACCAACAAGTTCTCTCGCCTGAAGTAAACTCAAGGTGAGTGGCTGACCTCCTTCACCTCGACCTTATATCTCAAAGTCAAGAAATGAATCAATTATAAGTTGTCACAATATTACCTTAAAAATGTGCCTTAAATCACTCGTTAACGTAGCACGGTCATAGACAACTTGTATACAAGGGCGATTGTTTCTTCGAACGGTATTCGGGGCCACGGGACCGATCCGGCCTAGGAAAAAATATGATAGCTATGCTGGATTGTACCGCAGGTATTCGGTGCTCCTTTAACGGGACTCGCTACCTGCGTTGAACGCGCACCGTCTAAACCAAGCTATGTCCAGAATGGTTCTCATGCCAATGACCTCCGAAATTGTGTACTAGTTGAACTTATGTTATTCAATATGACAGGAAAGAATATGGTGTTGTACGGCACGCTATGCCGTGGGTAAGTTCTAGCACAAATTTTCCTTATATATGTTCCATCAAACTGCTTGCATAAAACTGACTAGGATGGCTAGAAAGATCACTAAAATAAGTTGTATGTTTTATCTAAATTCTTGAACCAAATAAGAGCATGAAAAATAACAAGCCACTCGCTAGTACACGTTGATTGTACTGATCCTCGCTCTCCACAGGTGCTATAAATTAGGAGAAGCCTGCCTTGTGACTGAAGGCAATGCTCGTGTGTTTTGAAGCTTCGTCCGTGCGGTCGAACCTAGATCCAATCTCTTTTGAAGACTCCGTTGTTGAAGACCAGAAGACAGATGGAGCGACTTCCTACCATCCCAGGTGGTTTTGTAATGTTGGTTTATGATCAATGGATGAAATGTATGGAACGACTATCTTATCGACGTTCGTTTTATAATATAGTCAGTTTGTAAAAAAGCTTGTGCAGCGCCTTTGTATCGAGTCTGTAAAGTGATGTTCAGTATCAATAAAGCTTAAATTTTCTTCTTTATAATGTGTGTTCAATTTACTCTGCGTATTCACTTGTTGTTGTGTTTCGAATAACCTTATGATTATGCCTTGTGCGATCACAATTTAGGTTTGCACTGCATCACGCTCGAGGGATGACTATCGATTCTACGGAATCGCGGTGTGACATAATGGTATCAGAGCACGAATTTACGTCCTTTGGCCTTCTGTTTGAGTCTTGGACCTTTGACCTCTTGTCGATGAGATTAGTTGTTCCCTACAGCGAGTCCGTAATATTTTCTGGGACTAATACAAGTTGCCTACTAAATCCAGAGGTCCAAGAAATTGTGGGCGGGAACGGAGATAGTGCTTTGAGCGACTCGAGCAGCTCAGGGGCGCAACCCTCAAACGTTCCTATGGATCCCATGGAGCGGATGATGCGCATGTTGGAAGGGCAATAGCGACAGGCCAAGACAAATCAGCGTCTGAACGAACAACATCGATAGTACATTGTAGAGCAGCAGAGACAGGCTGCAGCACGGTAGACTCAGTTCGAGGCCCGATTCGATGTGCAGTTTAAGTTGTAGCAAAAGCAGCTTGATACTCTTCAGCAAATCGTCCAAACAGTTGTGTCCAACAAAAATTCTGTGACGACTCACACTGTAGCCGAGCCTGCGGTTCGACCGATTCAAATTGAGCCGGAGGCGCCCGAAAATTTACCTACGACACCAAGAAGCTCCAACTTTGAGGTGTCAAAATTCACAAAAAATTGCCACACTTATTTTTGTGGTACTGAAGATCCTTCTTTGGCGATCGATTGGTTGGAGGAGTCGGAAGACCAGTTTGAGCTTCTGGGCGTCGATGAGTCCAAGGAAGTCGTATGCGCTTAACTTCTACTCTGATTGAACGCACATGACTGGTGGGATATGCAAAAGCGAGCGATCAGACGCGACAACGAGACAACGGCCATTTCTTGGGCCACCTTCCGAAAGGCATTCGAGATCGAGTACCTCCCTGCAGTTGAAACAAGGAAACAAGACGGTGAGGCAGTACGCAGCAAAATTTAATAAGTTAGCCAAATTTGCTGGAGCATTCTTGCCAACAATAGAGAGTCGCACTCGACGGTTCGAAGTGGGACTACGACCCTCTATCTCTGCTCATGTGTCAGTTTTCGAATACAAGACAATAGGCGAGTCCCTGAATCACGCTCTCCACCTTGAACGCCAATATCCTCCAGATGCTGCCGACACTGTGCATATATACAATCACAAACGCCCTAGCCACACCAGTGTAGAGGCTAAAAATTAAGCTGCGCCACCCATTAAGGTGTTCGATCATCAGATGGCGCTAAAATATTATATTGTGCCAAACAATCAAGTTACGCAGCATTAGGCTGCACCAACATCAGGTTACGCTGGAGTCAGGTTATGCGAGCGCCACGTGGCACACTTCCTCGAGAAGCTGTAACGGTATTATCATTACCTGACAAACTGACAGCACGAAGATTAAGGAAAATATGTTCAAATCCTATACAATACGGCGCTCGAAAAGATTTTGCCATCATGTAATTAATGCTGATAGATGGTTCGCGCAAGTCACTGTATGGCATAAAGATTAATCAGTACAGCACAAAAAACAACCTAGTCAAAGGCGTCAGTTATCCAGTTGTGCCCATGCGCAGTCTGACAAGTTGGAGCCACTTGATCAATTCTTATTTTTAACAGGGTGACGTGGCGTGCAAGCCACCAACTTTGCAGAGCGTGCTCACTATACTGCCCACGATCACGCATATCTTAATCAAACGATGCCACACATCCATAGTAGTTGGTACAACTGCTCGCGTAAGTTGTTACATTGTGCCATACACAACCTGATGAAGCTCACACGAGGTGATCAACTAGTGTTCAAGACAGAGTGACATGGCACGCAAGCCACTAACTTCACAGAACGTGCATGTTTGCTATTAAAATCTTTGAATTAAAATTTCTATCACAAACAGAACGGTGTTACAATGTAGGACTCAGATGTAATCCTAGGAATACACTTTTGTTTTTGTCTGGGTCCTGTACCGATGGAGCAAGTGGTAACGCGTTGACTCCGTTGACTATCTGACGACAATTTTAGGTTCTCTGAAGTTCTGGGTTGCTCTGGATGCCGGAGCTTGTGGAGGGAAAGAAGACGTTGATTGTCTCTTTCGATCTTAGTGAGTAGACGTGCGTCTCTGTAACTCTGATTATCTCGTTATGTGTATGTCTCTCATTTGGAAGAAGGAATGATTCTTCTTTTTATAGGCAGCAGGTTGGGGATGCTCATGCGCACATATGTAGGATGCGCCTACGCGTAGAAACGCCACGTGGTGGTTGCTGCGGAGGGTGCATGGATGATGCGCCCTAATTTGTGGGATGAATCCTTCTTGCTGCAATCGTAGGCTGATATGTGACAGTGGGGAGGATTCTTCGGTTGCTGAGATCTTGGGAGGTTAGCACCCCTTCGTAGACAGAACCGAGTTAAAGGACACGTAGCGCATGCCTTTGGTTCAAAGATCTAGCATTTGGTGGAGAATGATCTGATGGGCTGCGCCTGGGATCCGACGTATGAGGATACTTTGGCTCGTAATCTTCAAGAGTCACAAACCAGTCTGGGCACATAGCTTTTGAGGTGCATGTTTTGGTCACATGGCCGGGGAGGTGCATTCAGCGACTTGACTTCTGTGATCAGAAGTAAGTCAGAGGCGTATGGCTTTTGAGGCGCATGCAAATCTTCGGACGCATGGCTGCGGAGGCGCATACGAGTGGTTGGTCGGCCACGTGGCCTGTAACCGACAGAGGAAAGTAATCATGATGCTGACGTCAGTGGCGCTTTATTTTTTGCAAAAGCTGTTGTCGCTCTGTCATCGAGGCATGGCTGCTGTCGTCTCAGACTTCAACATTTAATACTCTTGACGGGTAATGAGCTTTTGAGTGGATGTATTGATCTGCGTCCTACTAGGCTCATAGGGATGCGTGGGGCGCATCCTTATAAGGTGCTTGGTACTGATGGGCACGTCTGTTGCATGGCGTATCTTCATTGGTCCGACTGTTGAGTTCTTCGAGTGCTTTAAATAGCCGTTTTGACCTGGCTGAATTCGAGGGGATAGGTTCATCACCATGAATATAAGTTCATTGTACGGGATTCGGAGAGCCCGCCACTTGGCGCATGGGTTTGATTTTCCCGGCCTATAAATAGCAGCAACGAGAGAGTTTGTTTCTCGTTCTCTCTCATCTTCCCGAATGGAGATGAACTTCTTCGCTCGAGTACATTCCGTTGACAAGACGCTTCCGAGGGTGAAGGTGCATCGAGTCATCTTCGTACGCACTTGTGAAGGTGACTGTTACATCCAAAAGTCAGGATCGCGGGGTCTCGATGCTGGCCGAAGGTGCCTGTTGCATCCAAAGATCGGGACGTTCGAGTCTCGTCTTTGTTATGCTGGAAGAGCCACAGATCAGAATTGTGGTGCTTCCATCTTCGTTGGGCTTTGGAGAGCTCTTCCTCCTGCTAGGGTAGGGTTGGTTGCCCACCCTTGTTATGCTCAATAACTGCTTCATTAGATGAAGCACTTGATCGGATCGAAGTAGAGCGCATATGCTGAGACTTCATGATGCGTCTGACCGAGACGCTGAAGAGATGCGCCTGACTGAGATGCCAAAGAAATGCGCCCGACTGAGATGATGAAGAGATGTGCCTGGCTGAGATGCTGAAGAGATGCGCCTGACTGAGACGCTGAAGAGATGCGCCTGTCTGAGACGCTGAAGAGATGCACCTGACTGAGATGCGCCTGGATGAAGCGTAGCTTTAGGATTTTTTGATTTCTTCTTCGTAAAAAAAGTCTTCTATGTAAAAAGAGTCTTTAGTCGTGTAACAGACTTTTATGAAAATAAAAGGCCCATTGATGCTGCTACTCTTTTACCGTTTTATGATATTTTTGGCGCATATTGACTATTTGATGTGCTTGAGATTTTCATGCTTCTACAAGACCCCCTTCAAAGTTTTCAAAACTTTCTGAAGTTTTGGAATACTTTAAATAAGAAGCATGGTGGTATTTTCAATAGGGCGCACGACTTGTTCGGGGCACATGATTGCTCCACGCATCTGTGATGAGGCGCACGCTCCTCTCAGTTTTAAATGCAAACGATAACGCTTCTAAATAAATGAAAAGATTAATGATGATCTTTTGGATATCCGCAGCAATCCTTTCGCAGTGCCCAAAGCAATGGCTGACGTCACCCAAGCCTATAAATAGGCATCCGGTGGGGAGAGAGAGAGAGAGAGTCCTTCCTCTCTTTGCTTCCTTCTTTTAGATGTCTTCTTTCAAAAAACCCTAACTTCTTTTAAGAGATGGCTCCCAAAACCCCACACAGTGGCGCTGGCCGAGGCAGGGGTAAGGAGCCGATAGAGTTTGACGAGGAGGACGCTCCCGTCGTCACTGTGACTCCCGCCGACGTTCGGCCAGCGGTGACGGGTGGGTGTCTTCTGTCTTTGTGGTTCCCAACATTTTAGACGAGTTTGGAGAGCACGGATGAGTTGCATCCTGTTGCTGTGCCCTAACTCCTTGTTGCTGACACACATGGACTTCTGTTCTGATGATGCGCTGAGGCTATTCCGCTGACGCGCATGGGTTTAGGCCCTGATTATGTGCCGAGGCTTCACTGCTGATGCGCATGGACTTAGGCCCTGATTATGCGCCAAAGCTTCACGGTTGACGCGCATGGGCTTGGGCCCTGGTTATGCGCCAAAGCTTTACTGCTGACGCGCATGGGCTTTGGTCCTGATGATGCGCCAGGCTGCTGATGCGTCCCAAATGCTTTGTCTTTTTAAAGCCTCTAAATTTTTCCTTGCTGCTTGACTTTTGTTTTTGCTGTGTCAGTGTCGATGAATATCCCCTTGCTAAACGAAGTCCTCCTGGATGCTTTTCTTTGCCAAATGGGGGTTGACTTCAACGAGAAGGTTATTAACCCAGCGAAGGCTGCTATTATGCTGAATCAGCCTTTCGAGAAAATGTTGTAAATTTTGGATCAATCGTCTATTTTTCTCCAAAGTATGATGGAGAACGGCAAACTAAAATCTGCTGAATCCGAGAATATGACTTTCTTGAAGCCTGTCTTTATGTTTGGTGACCGCTTGACCTCCACTGAGGTGAAGGTACTGAAGATCAAGGAAGACTGGTTCTTCACGGCGAGGGACGTGGCCCTGTACATGCGATAGTTTGAGCGTTAAAGGGGCAGTGGAGGGTACCCTTCGGATTGATGTTACTGCAAATCAAAGGGATACCTTGGCCGCCTCGCGAACCGGGACCTCGTACCATTGCTGAACTTTGCGCCCTGGAAGCCTTTATAGTGATGTTCCTCCTGACACCTTCGCCTTTGGTGCTTCGATCTTTGCAAGTCGGATGCTAACATCGAAGATTGTGTATCCGAAAGAAGGTTTTCGGGTTGAGGGCTGGTGTCACCACGTGTCGAAGTGGGACGAGCTGACCCTTTAGGTTTTGTCGAAGTTCAAGACTGAGCTCAAAGTGATTGGACTGACCACCGCTCTTCGCGCCACCCAAGCAGGTATCGACCTTAATCGGCCTATGTTTCTTGCTCTCCTGAAAATGTTCAACACCCAGACTGGCACTTTCTTTACTCCAGTGGGCGAGTTAGGATTGGCCCTCCATGAGATGTATGAGGTGTCCAAGCTTTCCTGGGAATCGGAGCCGTATGAGGAATATTTCCCGATAAATGAAGAGATCCATATCCTGGAAGACAAGGACACAGAGATGATGGCTGTTTTCAAGGAGGTAGCGAGCCACCATTATCTGATGCAACGGAAGGATAAGGGCGGGTCACAGCCCCATGTGATTGCTTGGAGGGATTATGTCTTCAAGCAGGACCTGACGGACCCTTCCAAGATTCGGTTTAAGACTCCGCAGGGACTGAATCACGCGAAGGTAACCTCCGAAATAAGCCGACTAGGCGAGAAGACTCCTCGTTCAAACGAGAGTGGTGATGACGTATACAGTTGTTTCTGGCATTGCGTGCACCCGATGTCTTCCAAGGTAGTGTTGACTGCCTATTTGATGATATGGCTCCGGAACTATATGTTCTCGGGCGGATCTGGATCTGTAGAGAGAGTGAGCAGGAACCTCATTTTGCCAGCGGTAAAATTGGTTTTTGGTCGCCCTCTGGCTCTCCTTTCCGCGATGGTGTGTAACCTGCTGCGGGGTTTGAGAGATTTTGCTGACGATGTGGTCCATAAGAAGGACAAAAAAGACAATTTTCCTCGAGCTGAGCTACCGTTCCATTATCTGATGGGATGGTTAATTATACATCACCCAAATGTGATGAGCCCAGGCCCTGAAGACGATCATGTTGTAGGTGACGCCTTTATCCGTCGCTTCTATAAGAGGAAGTGGCTGCACACCGGTGTCCCTGTCTGTAGGAGGGTTTTGTCTTATCTTCAGGGGTGGGAGATCACCAAGGTCAACCCTGTTTTCATAGGTTTCGAGGCTGACCAAGAATTGGAAGACTCCGGTGAGGTTGCGATTGCCCTGCCGACATGGGGGTTTCGCTGGTTGCAGAGTATTCAGCCTTCCCATTTGGTCTACCACAACATGAATAAGTGTTATCTGGAGACGTATTTGCCGAGTTGGTTTGCACGTCAGTTTGGTTACACCCATCTAATGTTAAGGAACCCTAGTAATAGTCTAAGGTTTGTCGGAAGTTTACTGGATGGAGCCCGGGGTTGGCAATATTACAACGCCGGATGCACTGGAGTTTGTTTCACTATGCCAGTTCACAACCCTCGGCCGCAGATCTTATATTTGGCTGTTAAGCTGTATTGCGCCATAAACACTGTGTCTCCTGAATATGACAGGGAGACTAGTTTCATCGCTGGCACTCAGCTAGAGGCAACGAAAAACATGCTGGCGGTGGCCCGGTCATATCGTCCACCAGAGGTTGCAAGTTATCGGGCTGCTGCTCCAGCATCAATGAGGGATACTCAGGAAGAGCCCCCAGCTGGAAAGAGGCAGGCTGATACGGAGGTCGGTTCGTCTGCGCCGAAGAGGCCGGGGAAAGGTACGACTCCGAAGGTAGGAGCTCCGGAAGTGCCACCTGTAGTACCAACGGAATCAGCTCCCGCAAAGGTAAATACGTCCCACATAGTCTGATCTACTCTTTGATTTTTATGACTTATGTCCTCTTTTTGTAGGAGATGCTGAAGAAGAAACCCCGAGTTTCGAAACCGGGTATTAGCAGAGCGAAGGAGGTGGCGAACTCTTTCGATGAGCGTATTCCTCCGATTATAGCATATCCCAGGAAGGGGAGCACTGATGATGTCGCTTCTATGGAGAGTTTGGTGTCTCCAGATTATGTTGGAAGGGAAGTTGAAGGTGCAGTAGTTCCCGGGATAGTACAAGCTGCCGTGGGGACCTCTGATATCGAGGTTCCAGCAGAAGCTGTGCTTCCGGATGAGGAAGAGGAATGGAGTTCGTCTTCTTCGGATGACGTTACTCCAGAGATCCCTGAGCCTGCAGTAGGGACAACAGGCGCGGCTGTAACAGAGGAGAGGGCTGATTCCTCTTCTCGTCATGATGAAGGAAGGTCGGCTACACCGTTGCCGAGCCCTACCCCAGACCCAGCAGTGAAAGTCGAGCTGGCTGTCGTCCACGAGGTACTGGCAGACTCTATTCCCGTAGAGGGATTTGATGAGGGGGACGAGACTTGTCTACCGAGCCCAATTCCAGAGGAAATATCGAATCGGGAAATGGGTGCTGATCCTGCTGTCTTATCGTAGAAGGAAGGGTCTGTGCTGGTGCAGGTAGTATTTTGGAGACAGAGGAGACAACCCCCGACGTCGGTGGTCCCTCCGAGATTGAAAACGGTAAGGGTTTGCTAGTGAAATAACCCTTTGTTGCTCCTCCTACTTGGGGGACGATATCGATACCCCATTCGTCTCCTTCTGCCCTCTTGGCTCCTCGGGCTAGTGGCGAAGTTCAAGTCTCCGATGAGGGAGAGTCCGCTGACGTTGAGGTTTCAGTCTTGCGGATTGAGGTCGGTGGATCTTCTTCAGGTCTGCCGTCCATCACAGTAGCTTCTCCAACTCCTGCTATGACGCCTCAAGTATTGGCTGATACGGGTGAGTATGTACAGTTTACTGTCGAGGCGGTCTACAAGATGATATAAAAAGGGATATCGACGGTATTGAATACGAATGGGAGTTTCGCGATGGCAAAAGCCATGGCGCTCCCTTACATTGGTCTGATACGTTCCCACCGGGGCCATGATCATATGGCTGAGATTCTGGAGGCGTCGGTGGCTGAGCTCGACCAGCATCTTTTCGAACTTCAGAGTATTCGGCGGAATGACTATTCTACTCTGATAGAGGCAGAAAAGAAGAAATTGATAGGTGACGTTGAGTCGTCTTATCAGGCTAGGTGGCCATTTGGGACCGTGAGGTGGCCGATACTGAGGCTGCGGTGGTGAGACTATCCCAGTCCATGCAGGAGAAGGAGGAGCTGCGGGCCTCATTGGATGCTAGTATAGCGGAGGTCACTGCCAAGATTCGCCTCCTTGAAGACTAGCGAGCCCAACTTTTGCTAGATGCTGAGTGAGCCCAGGCTGAGCACGTAGCATCCAAGGAGGAAGAAGCAGCTTTTACCCGCCATATTCTTTTTCTGTCCTGCCAGCGGCAAGAGTTGGACGCTAAGTACGAGAATGATATTGCTCCTAAGGCTGTGGAGGTGATGTATCAAGAAGCTGAACGCCGAGTCTTGGCGACTGTGGGGACTCGGGCTGAAGGCTTGAAGCATCGGATCGAAGAGCTTTCTGCCAATCCCAATAATGCTTAGGGATTGTAGTCTCTCTTTCTTATTTTTATTTTTTTGTTTTTTTGTTTTTGGCAACTATGTTGGGGATGTAATCCTTTACTTTTGAATGCAAAATAAAGAATTTTTCGGTGTGTTCATCTTTACTGTCATGAACTAGTAATTTGTGTGGACCTATTATCTTTTGCGCACCTTAGTTTTTAGGTACAGATAATAAGTTTGAGAGGACCGACATGTTTGCTCAAAGGTAATATGGACGTGGCAAATATGGGGTTCAGATGACGAAATATTCCTACTCAGAGGTGTTATGGACGTGGTAGGAGTGACTCTGGGGGGATACGCGAAACTACTCAGAGGTAATATGAACATGTAAGTTCTGCGATCGATGTACGGTAACGCAGGGGTTGTCTGTACGGGATGTTTACTCAAAGGTAATGTGGACATGGTAAACATGATAAGTAGCATGATCCTACGTAGTGTAAGATTCTGCTTTGCAGGGTATAGAGGAGCAACTCAGAGAAAATATGGACGTGGTTGTTCTTCTATTGAGGATAGAATGCCACGGAACAACTGGGTTCCGAAAACATAAGATTTTGTGAAAGGGAGGTGTATGTGAGCTCTGATGATCAGGTCCACTGATTCCCTTGCTGGGTAGATGGAAGTACATATCTAAAAGATGCCAAGAGTAGTACTTCTTTAGGAACTTGCCATTGATGGGCATCATGAATAAGTTCTCGTTTGGTCAGGCGACGCGGTAAGCACCGTTTGAGTATACCGTCTCTATGATGAAAGGTCCCTCCCACTTGGGCTCAAACTTTTTTGGTATTTTGTGAGTCAACACCATCAGCCTCCTGACTGCCAGGACTAGGTCGCCTATTTGGAAAGTCCTCTGCTTGACCTTTTTGTTGAAAACCTATGATATACGGGCTTGATAGAGGTCAATACGCTGCTGATCTAGGAGACGTTTTTTGTCAAGTGCCTCCAATTCTCGTAGACGACGACGTTGATTGTCTTCTTCTGTCAATTGGTTTATGATCGCTACACGGAATGAGGGTATCTGGATCTCGAGAGGCAGTACCGCTTTGCTCCCGTAGACTAAGGAGAATGGTGTATTGCCCGTCGGAGTCCGTACCATTGTACGGTAGGCCCAAAGGCATTCGTCGAGCTTTTCATCCCAGTCTCATTTGTTGGATGACACGACCTTTTTGAGTAGCCTGATGATAGTCATGTTAAAAGCCTCGGCCAATTCATTTGCTGCCGGATTGTAGGCAGTTGATGCCACGTTCTGAATACGATTCTTGTCACAGAATCTGCTGAAAGCATGGCTGATGAACTATGGACCATTGTCGTAGATAATCTTATGGGGTACCCCGAAACAGTAGATGACATGATGCTTGATGAAACTGATCACCCTAGAGCTTTTTACTTCCATCAGTGGAACTACTTTTGTCCATTTGGAGAAGTAGTCGGTGATGGCTAGTATGAAGCGGTGTCCCCTCGATGAAGGAGGGGTGATAGGTCCCACAATGTCCATGCCCCAAGCTTTAAAGGGCCAGGAGGCGACCGTAGATGTAGTGGTTCTGATGGTGTATGCATAAAGTCGGCGTGAAGCTGGCAAGCATGGCACTTTTTAGCATAGTCGACGACGTCGGCTGCCATGGTTGGCCAGTAGTAACCCATGCGTCGCAGTCGATCCTGCAACTTAGGCCCGGGTTGGTGAGCCCCGTAAGTTCCGTCATGAGCTTCTCGAAGTGCTTCGGCTGCTTCTTCATTGGATAGACATCGAAGGAGAAGTCCATCGTAGGAACGTCGGTATAGCGTTTTAGTAGCTGTATCATAATAAAATCGAAGGGAACGCTTTCTGACCGAGACGGTTTCTTTCGGGTCTTCTGGAAGAGTTCTATAGACAACGAAATCGATGAATGGGAACCTCCAGTCTCGAACATTAACACCGGCACTTGTCGTCATGGCATGGGATATTTGTGTGCATAGGTTGTTTTTAGGACAGACTAAGTCTCGACCAACTACCGTGACGTAGTGTTGAGTCCCGAGGGGTGCTGCTAATGAAGCTGCGAGGACAACCAGAGCGTCAGCCTCCAGCTTTTGTAGCCGAGGTACGTGTTCTATGAAGAACTTGGTGAAGGTTGAGATAATATTCAATGCAACTTCATGATAAGGAACCAGATCTTCATGACAAACTTTGTACTGCCCTCAGATCTGGTATACGACGAGTTTTGAGTCACCGTAAGCTTCCAGATGATCCATCCCCAGTTTTCGTGCCAACTGGAGTCCCATGATGAGAGCGTTGTACTCGGCAACATTGTTGGAGCATGGCTTTGAAAGGGAGTAAGCACGCTGGATGACCAGCTGATTAGGGGAGACTAAGACCACCACCATTCCTGCGATGATTTGGCCTTTGGGGCCTGTTCTCAAAGCACCATCAAAAAACACCTGCCAGACGGAGTTTTCTTCGATGACGTTTGATTCTTGGACCTCATCCGAGATGTCTTCATAGAGTCTGGAGGACTCTGGGATCGGGTGTGCATCTAAAAAGTCGACTAGAGCTTGGCCCTTGACGGCTTTTTGTGGGACGAATACCATGTTATACGGTGTCAACAGGATTGCCCATGTAGCTAGTCGGGAGTTCAATGATCCCAGCTTCGTCATGAAAATCCTGAGTGGATTGACTCGGGAGATGACATGAATTGTCTGGCCCGAAATATAATGGCGAGTCTTCTGGATGGCGAACACCAAAGCCAAACATTCCTTTTCGACAGGATTGTACCGGTGTTCAGCCCCGATCATTTCCCTACTAAGGTAGTAGATAGTTTGCTCGTAGCATGCATCGTTGTTCTGAGCCAACAAAGTGCCGAGGGAATGATCCATGGCACGAACGAAGAGGAGAAATGGTTTGCCCGTGACGGGTGCCACCAGGACTGGCGGGCTCGTCAGGTAAGCTTTGATATTATCGAAAGCTTTCTGGCATTCTTCTATCCAGACATAGGATTCTCCCTTCTTCATGAGCTGGGTGAAGGATTGATATTTTTTGGAAAGGTTTGCTATAAACCTTCGGATGTATGCAAGACGCCCTTGCAGGCCTCGAAGTTCTCGGAAGTTCTTCGGAGGGTCCATGTCAAGCATGGCTTTGGTCTTCTCGGGGTCGACATAAATGGCTTTCGTCGTGATAATGAAGCCCAAGAACTTTTTGCTAGAAACCCTAAGGAAGGATTTAGCGGAGTTCATCTTGAGTTGATGTGCTCGTATGAGATCGAAGACTGTATTTAGGTCCTATAAGTGATCATCTTTGAGACGGCTCTTGACGGAGATATCATCAACCTAGCATTCAACTGTTTTGCGTAGATGTTGATGGAAGATGGTACTCATAGCTCGTTGGTACATAGCACCAGCATTCTTCAAACCAAAGGGCATCACTGTGTAGCAGAAAACCCCTTTCGGAGTCCTGAATGACGTATGTTTTGCGTCATCGGGGAATATTTTGATCTGGTTGTAGCCTGAGTACCCGTCCATGAAAGACATACGTTCGAAGCCACATGTATTATCGATCATCACGTCAGTGATTGGAAGCGAGAATTCGTCTTTCGGGCAAGCAGTATTGAGATCTCTGAAGTCGATGCAGACTCGTATCTTTTCATTCTTCTTAGTGACATGGACGACATTGGCCACCCAATCCAGATGTTGCTCTTCATGAATGAATCTGCTGCTTAGAAGTTTATCCACCTCTTGAATGATAGCGTTCATGATGTCATGACGAAAACGTCGTTGTTGCTGCTTTATAGGAATGGCATCAGGTAAGATGTTAAGTCTATGCATCGCGATCTGGGGATCAAGTCCCGATATATCTTCGTAGCTCCAAACGAAGACGTCGATGTATTCTTTGGCCAATTGGACTAAAGACTCCCGATCTCTTCCCTTTAGACTCTTGCTGATAAAGATAGGTTTGGAAGAAGACCCATCCCCATGGTCGATCTGCTCGACTTCGTCTTTGGTAGGGGGTTCGCGTAATTCAAAACGAGACTCCCACTGCTCTCCTAGGCGTTGAGCCCAAGGTTCTTCCTCGAAGAATTCCGACATTTGGTCATCGCCTTCATCCTCTCGAGATTGTGCAGATGCCATGTTGACTAATAGCATATTCCTGAAGATTGGGCCGATACTGGTATCGAAATCCCAAGTTGATGCATCAGATGAATGAGAGTGCTCCACTTCTTCCGCTTCCGAACTCTCTGGAGTTGTCGACGGTCTGACATAGCCCACCCCCCTCGTCGAGTACGATGATAGTAGTGCTACGACTTTCCTTCAGGTGTTGGGAGTCGGAGGGGAAGACGCCGGCCTTTTCCATAGATCAGGCCCTTGTTGCTTTTCAGATCGTAACCCATCTTTTGGATGAGATACTTTGCCTTGTCCGTGTATCGATAGACTTAGATTCTGTTGGTATCCGGTTCTGTCTCGAGTGGCGGAAGGTCTTAATGACGCTCAACTTTGTCGAAGATGATGGGTTCTTCGTCCTGGTTCCGTAGTGGGACTATAAAACAGACTCCTTGGGACGGGACTACTCGATTTACATGATTGACGGTCGTTATTTGTGTTTGTAACGACCATAGGACGTTATCTAATGTATACATGGCATTCCAATGCGGAAGACTAGAATAATTGAAAGACACTCTATTATTGATAAAACACTAGATTTTGTCTCGTGGGATTACATTGGCAAGAGAGGGTACATCTACGTCAGCAGATATGTATTCTCCTAACTTTTCATCTGTGAGCACTGGGGCTGGTTCGGGAGAATTCATCACAGACTTAACCTTGGCCTCTGAGAGGGCTGTGTGGGCCTACTCTTGCAGCTTGAGTGAGGCTGAAGATTGCGGAGGCTTGCCTCTAAGACGCACCTTCAGGGGTGCCTCAACTGCACCTTCGGTGATGGTGCCTTCCCCTGTAGTTTTGCCACAAGGGGAGCCGACATTTGAGGGGGTTTTTCTTTGAGCCGTATCTTCAAGGGAGCTTCGGTAGATGTTCAACCTAGAGAAGTTGGTGCTTTTCCAGGTAACTTGATTGCCATGGGAGGCAGCGTTTGAGACAATTTTCCTTTGAGTCGAATTTTCAGAGGATCGTTGGGAACCATCTCTGTCTCCATGTCCATCTCTGCCGCTGTTTTTGCTTCGTCATCAGCATCATTGGCTTCCTCTTCATCGAACGACTTGTATAAGCTAGCATCAGTGAAGTAGGCTTTGACCCCCTTTAAAGGGTCAATGTCCGTGAACTCTTTTCGGATGATGTCGTTAGTGGACACATACTTCATGCATTGGTGGAGTGTAGACGGCACCACCATGTACTCGTGCAGCCTCGGGTGACCTAACATGAGGTTGTAGTGGACGTCAGCGTCCATGACATAGCAAGTTACTTCGGTTCGGAGATTACCGATATGACATTTCAATCAGATTTTGCCCGGTAGTTCACTTCTGCTGGCATTAAAATTGCTGATTGTAGTGTTGAAAGGCGCCAGACGTTGCATCGGGAACCCCAGTGTTGAGAGCAGAGTCTTAGGGATGAAATTGAGGGAAGACCCTGGATCAATCTGAATTCGCTTTACCTTGACGGAACCCACATACCTTGTGTGACACAGCGGCCTGTTGTGCCGGTTGTGCTTAAACAGCATGTCTTGTTGGGTGAAGGTTATGTTAGGGATGACCTCCACCGTACAATGGCAGTACGCACATATTGTTGGGATATCCTCAGGCTGCTTAACCTGTCTGATGAAGGACTCAGCATCCTTTAAGGTTTCACAGAGAGCTTCGCGGGTGTCTTTGGAAAGACGAAGAAGCTCGAACAGAGATAAGCAGGCAGGAGTACCGGCAAGTTGTGCCAGTATGTCAAAGTTGTGGGGCTTGGCTAGTCCCGAAGCATTTTCTCTTCACAAAGGCTTGTCGAAGCTGTCCTCTACGTGCTTATGTTTATTGGCTGCTGGAGGTCTGGATGGACCTCCCCTCCTGGGCAGCGGGGGTGGTGCAGGGAGGCACCACCTCGACGGCAGCTTCATCAGGTTGGGTGTTCTGCTGTGAACGCTTTTGTACAGGAAGTGCCTCTTCCATGGAGGAAGAGACCATACGGCAAGACTTGGTCTTCTTGCCCTTAGTTTTGGAAGCAGAGCGTACCCCCGGTTGAGTAACTTCGGAAACGAGGTCTGGGTGAACCTATATGACCTCTCACCAAGATATGGTGAGTGGGATGAGTCCACTCACGTTGTCACGGGTAGGTGGTAGGTTGACCACCTCCATTGTCGCCTTTGGGATGGGGACGATGCCATCTTGTGCTGTGGTTGGAGGCAAGGTGTCGAATTGGAGCGACACTAGGCTGGCCGAGACTGTCTTCTCCTCGTAATCGATGGAGATGACATTCGTATTAATTATGCGCTGGATATAATTCTTGAAGACGTAGCAATCCTGAGTTGGATGTCCGACAAACCGATGGTAGTGACAGTACCTCGGATTGTCAACTCTCCCAACCTCGTCGGGACGCTTCGGGTCCGATAATTTAATCTTATTATCCTGCTTCAACATCTCAAACAGTTGCAAGGTGTCTTCATCATTGAAGGAGTAGACCTCCTTTGGCCTCGGTACAAGCAGAGGCTTTTGAGTAGGTGCTTGTACGCTTTTAGAAGCATTGACAGTCAACGCCTGCTTTCCCTTCGTCTCACGTCCAAGGTTGCTGGTAGCAGGCCATTTTCCCTTATCTTCAAAAGCAGAAAAACTGACTCCCGGAAGGCGAGTATTGCATGCCTTCTTTTCAGCTGCTTCGGCCTCAATAATCAATGAGCTCCAGTCGGAAGGAGGAGTAGAATTGAGCCAGAGCTTAACCGAAGGAAGCGTGTTCATGCTGCAGGAGAAGAGGAGTGCATGTTCTGGCATACCCGGGGGCAGTCTCAAGCAGGCTCGTCGGAATCGTTCGATGAATGCTCGAACAGTCTCTTTTTCCGTCTGACGTACCTCTATAAGGGACGCCATCGTCATGTCTTTCCCTCCGTCGTAGAAACGTTCGAGGAAGAGGCATGTCAAATCATCAAAGGAAGATATGGAGTTGTCAGGGAGACTACAGTACCATTCGTAAGCTACTTCTTTCAATTTCCCGACAAACAGGCTGGTGAGTAGCGCATCTTCCTTCGGGAGATGTTCCGTTTGAGACTGGAAGTATGTCAGATAACGGCATGGAGAGTCCTTTCCGTCGTATAGCGTCAATGTTTGTGGTTTATACTTGGGAGGATAGACCACTTTGTTCCATTCGAGAGGGTATAGTTGCGGGATCCCCATCTTCTGGCGCTCCTCCTGTCTATTCTTTGACTGGAAGCATTCACGCAAGTCCCTGATCATCTCAACCACGTCATCCGTGGAGCTAGGAGTCGGAGAAGGCGGTACAATATGGAGTTGTACATTCGAAGGTTTCGATACCCGAGGTGCTTCGCGGCAATCGGTATTCAAGGATGCCCGTTGAAGGGGCACACTTGATTCCCCGTTGGCTCCTGGGTCAGGATTGGTGGAAGGTGCTCTGGCCAAAGCTGACAGTATCTCAAACACTGCTTGAGTCGGAGTTTGCATGGAGGCAGAGAGGGTTTTGAGTCCCCCCTGCAAAGTATCCATGCGATGAACGAGGTCTGCTGGCGGAGCATCTGACTCCGTATCACCACCTCCTGTTATGTATAATGTCATGACATGAATGGAAGTGGATGGATCGGTTGAAGCTTTACTTTCAGCCTCGCTCTCCTGTAGAAGAGTCACTTCTCCTGTAGTTTCATCCTGGCTATCTCCAGCTATGTTCTGGAGGATATCTTCGTCTTCGGGAGGAGGATCAACAAGGGCTTAACTACCCCCAGTTATTTTCTCTGAAATCTTCTTTCTCGCCCGGGTGCCTTCAAACACTCCTGAGGACGGGACAGTCACTTTGGTCTTCCTCGGCTGGCTCTTGGATGAGGACGAGGTCGAGGAGTTGCTAGTCGCCTTTTGGATTGATATGGAGACTATGTTGCAAGAAGCAACCCTTAGTTCCGGCTCCTCTTCGATCGACACCTTCTTCCTGAGGCATCGTCGGAGGGGTATTGACGATTGCAGTCGCTGGAACACAGACTGCCTTTGTGGTAGGACTGCTGTCCTGCAACAATAGCTGATGGTGACCACAGCACAGGTGTGCCCTGCGAGGGGCACATTGTGCTTGTCGGTCAACTCTCCTGATCGACGTTTGTGAATGATCATATTTCGTAAATCGTTAGAGGAGAGCGTCACCTTTACACCCCTATCAGGCGCATGGCAAGGCCAAGCGCCGGGGTGATCAAGTAAATGCTGCACCCCCTGATCCAGCGCATAAGATGCGCCCAGATCAGTAGTGGGGGAACAACATTTAGGGTGGTTTGAACTAGCTTCAGACGTACAACCAATATAGGCATAGGGGTTCAAGACCACATAGCTTGCCTCGAACGACTTGGTTGCAATCGCAGCGGATGTGCCCAAGTGAAACGAGGTCTTTGAAGGTTGGCTCGTTCGCGGTGCAGAAGCACCCGAGTCAACCTTGTACAGCTTACCATCGGCAGCGCGCATGATTGTGAGAGCATGCCTCTGACTTACTGTCGGCATAGCATGTTCGAGGCACGTGGCCCGTACCGCCTTCGACTTCTTCGTACTAGCCCGCTGGGATACATAGTACTCAGAGTTCAAATTATCCTCGCCATGACAACGAGTGAGTCTGTCAGAGACAGAAGCCTTCCACGGCGCATCAGAGTTAATGCGGAGGGCGTTAGATGTGCCCCTGCTCCATCGGTGCATCTTTCTTGACTGAGAAGGAGATGGTTGGGGAATGTAGTCAGCCCACATTTCCCAGAGAGATGTGCTGCACCCATGGACGCAGCATGGCTGCTGAGGACGTCAGCAGGAAGGGTAGGCTGCATCGGCGCATCCCCTTCAGTGATGATGCCAGGGGCCTCCACCTTGCGTACCCAGACTTGGCGAGTCTTCTTCGGCTTCGGCAGCCGCTTCGAAGGACTTTCACTGCCTTCAGAGATAAACTCCTCATACGCCTGTTGATTGAGGCGTACGACTCGTGTCTTGTGGGAGAAGCCCAACTTCACGCCGTCAGATTGTGACACAGCTTTCTCATCAGAGGAGAAAGAAGTCCCCAGCAGAGCCGCCAGCTTGTTTGCCATTAAAATCTTTGAATTAAAATTTTAATCACAAACAGAATAGTGTTACAATGTTGGACTCAGATGTAGTCCTAGGAGTACACTTTTGTTTTTATCTGGGTCCTGTGTTGATGGAGCGAGTGGTAATACATTGACTCCGTTGACGATCTGAAGACGATTTTAGGTTCTCTGAAGGTCTGGGTTGCTCTGGATGCGGGAGCTTGCGGAGGGAAAGAAGATGTTGAGTGTATCTTCCGATCTCTGTGAGTAGACGTGTGTCTCTGTAACACTGATGATCTCGTTATGTGTGTGTCTCTCCTTTGGAAGAAGGAATAATTCTTTTTTTTATAGGCAGCAGGTTGGGGCTGCTCATGCGCGCATATGTAGAATACGCCTACGCGTGGGAACGCCATGTGGTGGTTGCTGCGGAGGGTGCATGGATGATACGCCTTGATGTGTGGGATGAATCCTTCTTGCTGCAATCGTGGGCTGACACATGGCAGTGGGGAGGATTCTTCGGTTACTGAGATCTTGGGTCGTTAGCACCCCTTCGTAGACTGAACCGAGTCAAAGGACACGTGGCGTATGCCTTTGGTTCAAAGATCTAGTATTTGGTGGAGAAGGATCTGATGGGCTGCGCCTGGGATCCGGCGTATGAGGAGACTTTAGCTCGTAATCTTCAGGAGTCACGAACCAGTCTGGGCGCATGGCTTTTGAGGTACATGTTTTGGTCACATGGCCGGGGAGGCGCATGCAGCGACTTGACTTCTGTGATCAGAAGTAAGTCAGAGGCGCATGGCTTTTGAGGCGCATACAAATCTTCGGGTGCATGGCTGCGGAGGCGAATGCGAGTGGTTGGTCGGCCACGTGGCTTGTAACCGACAGAGAAAAGTAATGATGACGCTGACGTCAGTGGCGCTTCATTTTCTACAAAAGCTGTTGTCGCTCTGTCATCGAGGCATGGCTGCTATCATCTCAGACTTCAACATTTAATGCTCTTGACGGGTGATGAGCTTTTGAGTGGACGCATTGATCTGCGTTCTACTAGGCGCATAGGGACGCATGGAGCGCATCCTTATGAGGCCCTTGGTACTAATAGGCGCGTCTGTTGCATGGCACATCTTCATTGGTCCGATCGTTGAGTTCTTCGAGTGCTTTAAATAGCCATTTTGAGCTGGCTGAATTCGAGAGGATAGGTTCATCACCATGAATGCAAGTTTATTGCACGGGATTCGGAGAGCCTGCCCCTTGGCGCGTGGGTTTGATTTGCCCGGCCTATAAATAGCAGCAAGGAGAGAGTTTGTTTCTCGTTCTCTTTCGTCTTCCCGAATGGAGATGAACTTCTTCACTCGAGAACATTTCGTTGACAAGACGCTCCCGAGGGTGAAGATGCGTTGAGTCGTCTTCGTACGCACTCGTGAAGGTGACTGTTACATCTAAAAGTCGGGATCGCGGGGTCCCGATGCAGGCCGAAGGTGCCTGTTGCATCCAAAGATCGGAACGTTCGAGTCCCGTCTTTGTTATGCTGGAAGAGCCACAGATCAGAATTGTGGTGCTCCCATCTTCCTTGGGCTTTGGAGAGCTCTTCCTCCTGCTAGGGTGGGGTTGGTTGTCCACCCTTGTTATGCTCAATAACTACTTCATTAGCTGAAGTACTTGATCGGGTCGAAGTAGAGCGCATATGCTGAGACTTCATGATGCGCCTGACCGAGACGCTGAAGAGATGCGCCTGAATGAGACGCCGAAGGAATGCGCCCGACTGAGACGCTGAAGAGATGTGCCTGGCTGAGATGCTGAAGAGATGCGCCTGACTGAGATGCTGAAGAGATGTGTCTGACTGAGACGCGCCTGGATGAAGTGTGGCTTTAGGCTTTTTTGATTTCTTCTTCGTAAAAAAGAATCTTCTATGTAAAAAGAGTCTTTAGTCATGTAACAGACTTTTATGAAAATAAAAAGCCCATTAATGCTGGTACTCTTTTACTGTTTTATGATATTTTTGGCGCATATTGTCTAGTTGATGCGCCTGAGATTTTCATGCTTCTACAGTGCCCACTACACTGCCCACGACCACACACATCTCAATCAAACGATGCCATATGTAGCAGTTGGTACATCTGCTCGCGCAAGTTGCTACGTTGTACCACGCACAACCTGAAGCGTGCGCAATCCAGAATAACTGCTAAAACAGTTATTTCAAGAACTCTATAAATAGAGTTTCAAATCAATCACAAGGCATCAAGAGTGATCATAATCTCCTGCTAAAGTATTGTTGCATTCTCTAGAGGCTCGGGTCCTCGATATCACGTCGTCCAAGGGATAAAGTGATCGTCTTCTGATTAGATTCTTATAGTTATACTTTTCTAGAAATCAATTGTACTCCTGTACTCTTTTTTTAAGTTTGTAATAAAACTTTTGTTCTTTGCAAACAAAATGATGACTCTGCTGGGGACGACTTTCTTCTCCGACGAGAAAGTAACAACTTAATATGATACTGCGTCAATCGACAAGACACAGAAGACCCTGATCGTTCAAGTCGACCAGACAGCCTACGAGACCATGATCAATGCTGGGGGTGCCAAGAGCACTGCTGCCGCTGTTAAGAGCAAGACATGCTCTGTTTGTACTTCAAAGTCCTCGGTGGTGCAATCTCCTGTCTCTGTGCAACTTGCACCCATCAGTGCTTTGGCGCAACCTAAAGGAGACAATCTTTCGGCTAATCCCTCCACTTCTCCGATTCTGAAATCGAAGGAGACTCTGTCTCGACACACTACTGTCCAAAATAAGGGAAAGTGCCCTTTGGCCTTCTCTTCCCTGGCGCAACCTGTACCTGTTCTTGCTTCTGTACAACTTGCACCCATCACTGCTTTGGCGCAACCTAAGGTAAACAGCCTTTTGGCTAATTCCTCCACTTCTTCGACTCTGAAATTGAAGGAAACTCTGCCTCGGCACACTGCTGTCCAAAACAAAGAAAAGCGCCCTTTGGCCTTTTCTGCTCCAGCACAACATGCTCATGTTTCTGCTCCAGCACAACTTGCGCATGTTCATGCCCTGGCGCAACCTGCACGTACTTCTATACTAGCATAATGTAAAGAGAAGCACTGTTTAGTGATTCCCTTTTTGCCACCAAATCAGAAGTTTAATGAGAAATCACTAAATCAAGGAAAACGCTCTTTAGCTTTTTCTCATTCTGCTCGAGTCGTTGACTGGCTGGAAAGTAATGCTCTCTTTAATAGAGGCAACCAAATATCTGTCGGAAAGATGGGTTCTATTCAAAATAAACCTTCCATGCAAAAGGATATTATGCCTACTCCAAAGAGATCAGGGCAGGATCTACCAACCTTATGTATTTCAAGATCCCGATGAGGCAAACTACTAGTATCTCAAGTAGATGTACAAGTAGATCCTCTATCAGACTTGCGCACCTATATCAACAGGTGCCAATTAGGCCCAACCTCGGGAAATCATAAGATGTATCAAGCGCAACCAGCACCAATAGCTAACTTACACCAGAGGAAGAACGCTGAGGTGAAAGATCATGTGACTTATGCTAACCAGCTTAGCACGTCCTTATACACTCAAGGTACAGGACACCTTAGGAACATGAATCATGTCCCGAATATCGTCAAAGACTATATTTCTGTAACTTCTTTTTGCCCTGTTAGTGACCTCCGTGAATTCTTAATACAGAAGCGAAAGGTTGCAAATCTATCTTGTCCAATGGTGGTCCAACAGCAACAGCATTATTGTAATCACCACCATGAAGTTGTCATCAAATGCTGCTGTCAATCAGCCAAGGGGTCCGTCTTTGGCCGTTTGAATTATGTTCAGACTTCTGAACCAATCCTAGTGGACGAAGATGAATTACTCTTTACTCCTGTCAACATGACATCTCGAAGCACTGGGGGTGGAAAACGTCCAAGACGTAATGCATCCCGTAATCCTAGTCAACAATACTTAGATCGGATTCATGAATCCAATGAAGGAGTATATTAATATACTAGATCAAGAAGTCGAGAAATAATCAGTTAAAGGAATCTTTCTTCCGACTAAGACACAATCGGTCAAAGGAATCTTCTTGATTCTAACCAAGATTTCTTTAATAAAAAAAAATATCCCTATCACTTATTCTTGGAATATTTCTTTATGTGACTTTGATGTTGACAGTAAAAGTTTTGAAAGGACCATTCTTTCTACTAGCTTGTCTTCAAGGGCTAAAGAAGTGACTGCTTATGCCGTCACAGAGGATCAAGATACTTCCAGTTCTTCCAGTCAAGAGCAGAGAATTGCTGCTTTGGAGGCTAGTTTGAAGAACATGGCTGAGATGATGACAGGTATACATGCTGTGATTATGGCACAACATACAGTTCCACCGGTCGTGAATCTGATTCCGACTCAGAAACCCGTGACAACATCAGTTCCCACCAATATTGATCTGGGGGTACAATCTCCTCACACCGCTTCCATTCCTGCACAGGCTATTCTAAGTCAATCTGGTGTCGGGGTGGTACTTATCATGTGGTACCCCCTCCTAATACATTGAATCAATCCACTACTACACAATTAACAGGAGATACCAATGAGGCCGTAAAACTTTTGCGTACTCAATTTAAGGGTTTCAAACAGAAGGATGGCCTGTAGAAGCTTGGGATCAAATAGCCCTATCCCATAGAATAGAAAGAGATCCAATGTCCTCCTAAATACAAACATTCTACTATTATGCTGTTTAATGGCAGCACGTCTCCAAGTCAATACCTCAATCACTTTGAAGTAATGACTGATCAACTTCAACCAAATGACGCTCTTCTTATTAGAGTATTTGTTGGTTGTTTAGCTGGTGCAGCATATGACTGGTATTATAGTTTACCATATGGGTGTATAACCTCTTTCGTTGGCTTCAAACAAATGTTCTTGGAAAGATTTTATGAGGGAACCAACAACATGACTATGTCTGCTCTCATCAAAATCAAACAATGACATAATGAAACGACTGAACGTTTTATTGAACGGTTCCATCGTGAAGCACTCAAAATGCCCTCTCGGAACTCCAGCTGCCTTAACTATAGACACTTGTAAATCAAATTTGTTGCCTATAATCAGCATGTGGACAGGATCAACACAGTTCCAGGATTGGTCTTCTTTCATAATGAACGCCAAAGCGGCAGAAGAGAGCGCTAACAAATTCAAGCAATTAGGCATTCAAGTGCCTAATCTTGACAAAGATGAATGTGCTGCACCAAATAATAATGGTCGTCAGAACAATCATAAGAGCAAGAAAACTTTGGCCATTAAACTCAAAGGCAAAGAAGCCCTAGCCATCAATGTAAATCAGCCAACATCTACCCCTACAGTACCACCACAACGGGCGCTACGTCCAAAAGAAGAATACTCTTTCGATAAAGATGATATCATAAGTATCTTTAATTGCCTCATCAAGAGCAATAAACTCCAACTGCCAGAACCTAAATGGCCATATGAAGTTTGTAAGACTGACCATCCTAAATATTGTGTTTACCATAGGTTTATTGGACATCCAACTCGATCGTGCTATGTGCTCACGGGTAAAATTCAGGAGATGGTCAATTTCGGTGCAATCACTCTCCAGTAAGACGAGAAAACTGTAACGACTAATGTCGTCTCTTTACAGTTTAGAGATTTTCCAGCTCAACTTGTGCAGGACGGTGTCATCCCCATTCCGAGAACTACTCTGGAAATTGTTAATCTTCCACCTACACGAACAGATGGTCTTGTTCCTCTGTCTACTGATAGAAGGGAGTCCATCCAGATTTAGTGGCGGATTGTAAAACCCGTAAATTTTTTCAGTTAAATTTATTGAATAATTTATTTAGCTTATTATTATTAAATCATTATTAATTGTTAAATTAGGAAAAAAATTGTATTTTTAGGAAAAACATATTTTTGAAATATTCTTAATCCTGGAATTTTTGAATGTTGGTCCAGACCCGTCCGGAGTCCATTTCGAACCCAAGATCTTTTTCCGAAATAAATTAATTTTTTTATGAATAGCATTTTCTTAATTAAAAGCAAAATAACTATTTTCCTTAAAAATAAATATTGTTCATAATTGATTGGATTTCTTGTTTTGGCCTGGCCGTCCCGGACCTGTTTCTGAACTCATGTTCGAATCCGAGCCAATCTCAGTTTTCGAAATCATTATTTAAAATATTATTTTTAACAAAACATGTCTTCATAAAGAATGAAAACTTTAGACTCTTAAACTCTTTTTCCATTCAACATACTTTTTCATTTATCATATATTTCTCTTTCTCATTTCTCATTAAGAGAAAGAGCTACTCCTTTATGTTTCAACGACCAAATGGCCGACCCTTCTGTTCCCAACCGACTGCCACCTACGACTCCTCCATTCACCTCCCCGAACGGCCATGGCCGTTGGGTTCCGAAACCCCTAAATTTTTCTCCTACATAAACCCCTTCTCTTCACTCAGCTCTCACCAAACCCACTCCCGTGCCCTAGTTCCGAACCGAACCGAACCCCTCCGTCGGAGTCGCGCCCCGCTGTCCGCCCATCCCGGGAACCTTCCGCGAGGCGCCTCCGCCCGTCGGACCTCTGTACGGCCACCCTCCCTAGGCCGACGCCCCACCGACGACCAACCCCGACCGCCACCTCTCCGCGATCGAGTGCACCCCCCCGACCTGGGCGGCCCCCTGCTGTCCCGATCCACGCGGCCTCCCCACGGCTGTCCCCAGCCGACCCCGCGTGCCTCAATCCGCTGTCCGCAGAACCTTACGGGTCTCGATCCTTTCCCCGTGACCGTGTTCGTAATATTCCAGTACTGTTCGTGTGCTTTTTGAGTTTTTCGGGTTCACGTGGATTTCTATTTTCCTAATTTTCACCTGAGAGCTCTAGCCGAGCAACCCAGGTATATTTTTGTTGCCATTTTCCATAGTTAATGATGAGAATTGGTCCCCGATTTCCCCCGGAAAATCAGTAATTCTTAGTCAGGGCATTTTTGGACTTTTCGAAATCTTTCGGAAACGTTCTGTCGGCTTCTCGGGAATTTTCGAGTTTGCTTCGGAATAGCTCTGTGACTTTTAAATCTGTAGCTTGGTTTTGGTTTTGGTTCTGAGACTTTCTGAGAGTGTTGGTTCTGTGATTTTCGAGTTTCCAAGTAATTTCACTTTTCCGAATATCCTTCGGAAATGTGATGTGGTTATATATTTTTCAGGTTCGATAATATTTTTGGGTTTAATTGGTGGAATAAATTTTCGGGTTATCCGAGTGATATTCGGGAACGTACTGTGGAGTTCGATATTAATTTTTGGGTCATTTCCCTGGTTTGGGGAAATTTATTTGGTATTGTGGCACATTTTCCCAGTTTTGGGTTATCCCGAAAATAGAGGAAATGCTGCCGAAATTTTATAAAATTTATAAATAGATTTCAAATTGGTTTTTCGGAAATATTTTATAAAATGGATTTTTGGGCGACGACCATATCGGTCCATGGGCCCTTAGCGAAATGCAAACAAAATCGGTTTCTCCCGGACGTTGAGGCATTAGCTATTTTGACGATTCGACCAAGTCTGAGACTCGTATTATATTTAGTTTATCAAATTTGTTTTAGTAATTGAATTGTAGAATAATTTTTAGAGACTAACAAATATTTTTTTCTTATTTTAATTCATGTAAAAAAAGTCTGTAAAGGGCATAAGTCCATTTATTTCTGCTAATTTTGTAATAGCTAGTAATGTGTTCGTATTTTTTTCTGATTTTGTTCGAAAACGTAAAAAAATTAGAAATGATAAATAATTATAATATTTTAGAAATTCATGTTCTTCTCATTTAAAGAAAAATATAGTTTTATTATATAAATTATAAAATACCAAGTTTTGCCAATAAACCAATAAATACAAAGTTTTCCGAAATTAAATATAAAATAATCTTTCCATCATAATTAAATGTAACGTATTAGATAATCGAGTTTTGTTTGTGTTAGTATAATAAATATTAAAAATTGACTAGGACAAATTTAGAGATTGTAACTAGCACATCTAGCATGACAACTTTTGAAATCTAAGACAGAATTCTCGATTGTAGGATTTTGAGGACAAGTCTGAAATTCATCTCGGAGACATTACCCTCATTCCAGTCAAATGAAGGCAAGTACATTTTGTGGTAGTTTACAATTATTTAGTAATCGTTTTATTGCAAGTTTAAACCACGATGCAACACGGAACTCTCTCTGAGAGCATTGACTAATTAACTGTTGGGTACTGGGGGAGTAGTTTAATGAGTATGACCACATCCAAATAGTATAATTGCTGTATTAGCTTATCCCTCATACACACGGGGATAAGCCATATCGTATCAATAGGATACAACTGTACAACCCAATCCGGTCATATTCATTGCCTATTCACATCACAATGTCTTAACTGCTGGAAAACTATTTATTTTAAATTGTTTAAAAGTGCATAGCTCAATTATTATTTCAATTGTTAGATTATCATAAATTGTACTTTGCTCCCTCCTGACTGGAGACTACATTTTTAGGTAATATTGATGATGCAGAGCTACTGATTAGTAGTTATTATGATCCTGAGTTGTATCCAGCTGTGCTACCAGATGATGCTGATCTTGGAGATGACGAGCTATCTTTTAGCTGTTGTCATTTTCTATTTCCAGTTGTTGTTGTTTGAAAAGACTATTTCTATTATCAGTTGAAACTTTTGTTGGATAAGTTTTAATTATCGAAATATTAAGTTGTGGCAATTAGTCTGTGTTGTTGATTACCTGCATTAGTGATACAGCTTACTGTCGTCGTCTCAACAACGGTACAGGCTGGGCATGATCCGATTCGACCCAAGAAATTGGGACCGGGTCGTGACATGTTTTTAGTGGTGGCCCATGCAGGTCAGATCAAGGAAAAACATATCTAGAAACATTTAGAACACTAGAACAATAATTTGTCACAACATAGGAC
The DNA here is from genome assembly GCA_029216955.1 of Iris pallida. Classification (NCBI taxonomy): domain Eukaryota; kingdom Viridiplantae; phylum Streptophyta; class Magnoliopsida; order Asparagales; family Iridaceae; genus Iris; species Iris pallida. Next base: position 14,186,774 of record JANAVB010006397.1, on the reverse strand, counting down.
CGAAATATATATATTAAATAAATATTTTTGTTTGTTATAGACTGGTAGGCTACCTTGCTTATGTTTTGCAATCCTAAACCTTCCAGAATATGGACACAAATCCTGCTGGCGATGGGGTATCTTCACCTGATCACACCCCTCCTCCCCAATCGAGTCCGGATCCTACACCTCGGCAACTGGCCGACCGTCCCCATAATGCACCCCGTGGGATGTATGCTGCTATAACGGTAGATCCATCATCTTCCCAGACTGAGCTGCAGCCCCCTGTGGTAGTACCCCCTCAGCTGCCCCACCGGTATCTGTGGACCCCACCGACCTCATAGGTCTGCTACGAGGAGTGCTAGAAGCCCAGAGAGCTCAAACGGAAGCTCATCAAGAGCAAACTGCGATTATGAGGAAAAGCATGGAGAATGCTCATAATGTGGCTATGACTGCTCTGGGGAGAGGAGAAGTAGCTCAACTTGAACCAAGGCCTGCTAAGGTAAACATAAATCTAAGGGATTAATTTATGTAACATTAAGGCCATTTAAATTAATGGGGATCATATTCCTAAGGTGGGCGATATTGAGAGTTTCAAGAAGCAGAACCCTCGACCCTTCAAGGGAACCGAGGGAATCGTCTATGCTGACGAATGGCTCGACAGCATGGAGCGTCTTCTAAGCGTCGCTCGACTTCCAAAAGACCTCAAGGCCGAAGCAGTAGGACTCCAACTGCAAAGTGTAGCAAGCACCTGGTATCGGAATGAACCCCGACTCCAGGACAAGCAGCTTGACTGGGATACCTTCAAGTGGTTGTTCCAGAGGAAGTTCTTCCCAACATCAGAGTTGCAGGAGATGAAGAGGCAATTTCAGAACCTGAAGCAAGGAAATATGACTGTTGGAGAATATATGGCAGAATTCGGCCAACTCAGCCGCTTTGCCAAGAATTTGGTAGCTGACCCTGATGATCGTGCTGAAAGGTTCAGATATGGGCTAAGAGAAGAGATCCGTACCCATGTGATCTCAGGTGGTGCTAAGACTTATGAAAGGATCCTAGAGCGAGCTCAGGATATAGAGAAGAGTCAACCCGCTCGCTCAAAGAAGGATTATCCTGGAACTAACAACTTCCAGGGTAATCAAAAGAAGCCCAACAACAACAACAACCGGCCTCCTCACCACCAGCAACAACACCAACAGGAGAGGAACAATGATAGAGAACCTCAGAGACAGATCCATATCTGTGATTTTTGTAAAAGGCCAGGGCATCAGTCAAACATCTGCAGGAAGAGGCTAGGACACTGCCTAGTCTGTGGGTCTGCCACCCACCAAGTGAAGGACTGCCCCTCGTCAGTCCACCGGACTGGAGCAACTCAGCAGAAAGGTCCTCTGCCCACTCAGCAACAACAATTTGGACAGCATCAACCGAAAACTGGGCGAGCCTTTGCCCTAGCAGCAGAGGAACAAGAGCCAGAGTAGGAACCTACAGCTGATGTCATCACAGGTTTCATTTATGTGCATTCACATCCTGCTTTAGTATTATTTGATTCAGGTGCATCACATAGTTTCATATCAACAAAAATTTATCTCTGCACACCACATAGTTACGGGCTTTAGCAAGAAGATATGTAGAGTCATGACTGGTGGAGGACCCCTACCCATTACGGAGACCTGTAACTATCCCATAAATATATCAGGTCACCGGTTCATAGCACCTTTGCTTGTGATGCCCTTACCCAACTATGAGGTCATCCTAGGGATGGACTGGTTGAGTAAGCAGCATGCGCTGATAGACTGTCACAGAGGATGTGTAGTCTTCAGCCCACCTGGAGAGCCGAAGTTTGAAATCTCTCGAACTCCAGAGGATATGGAGTGTGTTACCTACACCTCTATCACAGAAGAGCCCGGACCTCCCCATCCTATCATAGCAGAATTTATGGACGTCTTCCCTGATAGTCTTCTCGGGTTACCCCCAGATCGAGACATAGAGTTTATCATTGACCTAGTCCCCGGCTCTTTCCCTATTTCTAAGAGATGTTACAGAGTCAACCCGAAGGAGGCCAAGGAGATGAAGGAACTGGGGCAAGAAGCTATTGTACCTGGAGCTGATTCAACCATGATGCAGTTGCAACTGCGTTCAAGTCTGATGGACAAAATCAAGGAGACACAATTCCAAGACGACATGCTTTACAAACTCAGAGATCAAGTGCTGGCAGGAACACTTGAAGGATTCTCTATCGCCAGTGACGGAGCATTGAAGAATGGCACGAGGCTGTATGTACCATCTGGCAAACTGAGGAATGAGCTTATACAAGAAGCGCACCAGTCGTAGTATTCCATACATCCTGGAGCTAATAAGATGTATCGGGATATGCGTACCATTGTTTGGTGGTATGGAATGAAGAAGGATGTATCGAGATTTATGGCTAGATGCTTGATTTGTCAACAAGTGAAGGCTAACAGACAGAGACCCGCAGGACTTCTACAGCCGCTGGACATTCCGGAGTGAAAGTGGGAGCTTATAACAATAGACTTTGTGTCATGATTGCCTCGATCCCAAGGAGGAAAGGATGCCATTTGGGTTATTGTGGACCGATTGACTAAGTCAGCTCACTTTATCCCCTTCAAGGTTGGTTTATCCACCGAGAAGTTGGCGGCACTGTACATGCGGCACATCTACCGGATTCATAGAGTACCGGTAAGTATTGTATCTGATCGAGACACTAGATTTACCTCACACTTTTGGAAGAGTTTGCATGACAGCTTGGGAACAAAACTGAAGTTCAGCACAACCTACCATCCCCAAACTGACGGACAATCGGAGAGAACCATCCAGACGCTAGTGGACATGCTGAGATCTTGCATCTTGGAATTTGGAGGGTCTTGGAAGGACCACTTGCATTTAGTAGAGTTCTCCTACAACAATAATTACCAAACTAGTATCGATATAACACCGTTCGAAGCAGTTTATGGACGTCGTTGCCGCACTCCACTTGCATGGGACGACGTAGGAGAAAGAGTACTGCTGGAGCCAGAGATGGTGACTGACACAGCAGAGAAGGTAAAGGTGATTAGAGACAAGCTCAGGATTGCCCAAGACAGATAGAAGCATTGGGCAGATAGCAGTCGTCGACCACTGGAGTTTGAAGAAGGAGATAGTGTCTTTGTAAATATTTCTCCTACCAGAGGAACGATCAGATTTGGCATAGCTGGGAAGCTGAGTCCCAGATACATCTGTCCATTTGAGGTTTTGAGCCGAATTGGTGAAGTAGCGTATCGATTAGCTCTACCAGCTAGTCTTGAGGACGTGCACAACGTTTTCCATGTTTCGCATCTCAGACGCTACATCCCGGATCTGAGTCACATCTTGGACCATTCAGAGCTAGAGATTGGACCCAGCCTCACCATGCCAGAGAAGCCAGTGGCAATTTTGGACAGAGGCGAGAAGAGGACCAGGAACTCGGTGACTCCCATAGTCAGAGTTATGTGGAGGCACAATTCCCCAGGCGAGTCTACCTGAAAGCGAGAAGATGAGATGCGAGAGCAGTACCCGTACTTGTTTGAGACCTGAGGTAATTCCTAACCCTATCCTTTAATTTTGAGGACGAAATTTTCTAAGGATGGAAGGTTATAAAACCCGTAAATTTTTTCAGTTAAATTTATTGAATAATTTATTTAGCTTATTATTATTAAATCATTATTAATTGTTAAATTAGGAAAAAAATTATATTTTTAGGAAAAACATATTTTTGAAATATTCTTAATCCTGGAATTTTTGAATGTTGGTCCAGACCCGTCCTGAGTCCATTTCGAACCTAAGATCTTTTTTCGAAATAAATTTATTTTTTTATGAATAGCATTTTCTTAATTAAAAGCAAAATAACTATTTCCCTTAAAAATAAATATTGTTCATAACTGATAGGATTTCTTGTTTTGGCCTGGCCGTCCCGGACCTGTTTCTGAACTCATGTTCGAATCCGAGCCAATCTCGGTTTTCGAAATCATTATTTAAAATATTATTTTTAATAATATAAGTCTTCATAAAGAATAAAAACTTTAGACTCTTAAACTCTTTTTCCATTCAGCATACTTTTTTATTTATCATATATTTCTCTTTCTCATTTCCCATTAAGGGGAAGAACTGCTCCTTTATGTTTCAACGACCAAATGGCCGACCCTTCTGTTCCCAACCGACCGCCACCTACGACTCCTCCGTTCACCTCTCCGAACGGCCATGGCCTTTGGGTTCCGAAACCCCCAAATTTTTCTCCTACATAAACCCCTTCTCTTCACTCAGCTCTCACCAAACCCACTCCCGTGCCCTAGTTCCGAACCGAGCCGAACCCCTCCGCCTGAGTCGTGCCCCGCTGTCCGTCCATCCCGATAACTTTCCGCGAGGCGCCTCCCGCCGTCGGACCTCTGCGCGGCCACCCTCCCTAGGCCGATGCCCCACCGGCGACCAACCCCGGCCGCCGCCTTCCCGCAATCGAGCGCGCCAGCCCGACCCGGGTGGCCCCCTGCTATCCCGATCCGTGCGGCCTCCCCGCGGCTGTCCCCAGCCGACCCCGCGTTCCTCAATTCGCTGTCCGCAGAACCTTGCGGGTCTTGATCCTTTCACCGTGACCGTGTTCGTGATATTCCAGTACTGTTCGTGTGCTTTTGGAGTTTTTCGGGTTCACGTAGATTTCTATTTTCCTAATTTTCACCTGAGAGCTCTAGCCGAGCAACCCAGGTATATTTTCGTTGCCATTTTCCATAGTCAATGATGAGAATTGGTCCCCGATTTCTCCCGAGAAATTGGTAATTCTTAGTCAGGGCATTTTCGGACTTTTCAAAATCTTTCGGAAACGTTCTGTTGGCTTCTCGGGAATTTCTGAGTTAGCTTTGGAATAGCTCTGTGATTTTTAAATCTGTAGCTTTGTTTTGGTTTTGGTTCTGAGACTTTCTGAGAGTGTTGGTTCTGTGATTTTCGAGTTTCCAAGTAATTTTACTTTTCCGAATATCCTTCGAAAATGTGCTGTGGTTATATATTTTTCAGGTTCGATAATATTTTTGGGTTTAATTGGTGGAATAAATTCTCGGGTTATCCGAGTGATCTTCGGGAACGTACTGTGGAGTTCGATATTAATTTTTGGGTCATTTCCCTGGTTTGGGGATATTTATTTGGTATTGTGGCACATTTTTCCAGTTTTGGGTTATCCCAAAAATAGAGGGAATGCTACCGAAATTTTATAAAATTTATAAATGGATGTCAAATTGGTTTTTCGGAAATATTTTATAAAATGGATTTTTGGGCGACGACCATATCGGTCCATGGTCCCTTAGCGAAATGCAAACAAAATCGATTTCACCCGGACGTTGAGGCATTAGCTATTTTGACGATTGGACCAAGTCTGAGACTCGTATTATATTTAGTTTATCAATTTTGTTTTAGTAATTGAATTGTAGAATAATTTTTAGAGACTAACAAATGTTTTCTTCTTATTTTAATTCATGTAAAAAAGTCTGTAAAGGGCATAAGTCTATTTATTTCTGCTAATTTTGTAATAGCTAGTAATGTGTTCGTATTTTTTTCTGATTTTGTTCGGAAACGTAAACAATTTAGAAATGATAAATAATTATAACATTTTAGAAATTCATGTTCTTCTCATTTAAAGAAAAATGTAGGTTTATTATATAAATTATAAAATACCAAGTTTTGCCAATAAATCGATAAATATAAAGTTTTCCGAAATTAAATATAAAATAATCTTTCCATCATAATTAAATGTAACGCATTAGATAATCGAGTTTTGTTTGTGTTAGTATAATAAAGATTAAAAATTGACTAGGACAAATTTAGAGAATGTAACTAGCACATCTAGCATGACAACTTTTGAAATCTAAGACAGAATTCTCGATTGTAGGATTTCGAGGACAAGTCTGAAATTCATCTCGGAGACATGACCCTCATTCCAGTCAAACCAAGGCACGTACATTTTGTGGTAGTTTACAATTATTTAGTAATCGTTTTATTGCAAGTTTAAACCACGATGCAACACGGAACTCTCTCTGAGAGCATTGACTAATTAACTGTTGGGTACTGGGGGAGTAGTGTATGAGTATGACCACATCCAAAATAGTATAATGACTGTGTTAGCTTACCCCTCATACACACGGGGATAAGCCATATCGTATCAATAGGATACAACTGTACAACCCAATCCGGTCATATTTATTGCCTATTCACATCACAATGTCTTAACTGCTGAAAAACTATTTATTTTAAATTGTTTAAAAGTGCATAGCTCTATTATTATTTTAATTGTTAAATTATCATGAATTGTACTTTGCTCTCTCCTGACTGGAAACTACATTTTTAGGTTCTATTGATGATGCAGAGCTACTGATTAGTAGTTATTATGATCTTGAGTTGTATCCAGCTGTGCTACTAGATGATGCTGATCTTGGAGATGACGAGCCTATCTTTTAGCTATTGTCATTTTCTATTTCCAGTTGTTGTTGGTTGAAAAGACTATTTCTATTATCAGTTGTAACTTTTGTTGGACAAGTTTTAATTATCAGAATATTAAGTTGTGGCAATTAGTCTGTGTTGTTGATTACCTGCATGAGTGATACAGCTTACTGTCGTCGTCTCAACAATGGTGCAGGCTGGGCATGATCCGATTCGACCCAAGAAATTGGGACCGGGTCGTGACATATTTTTAGTGGTGGCCCATGCAGGTCAGATCAAGGAAAAACATATCTAGAAACATTTAGAACACTAGAATAATAATTTGTCACAACATAGGACCGAAATATATATATTAAATAAATATTTTTGTTTGTTATAGACTGGTAGGCTACCTTGCTTATGTTTTGCAATCCTAAACCTTCCAGAATATGGCCACAAATCCTGCTGGCGATGGGGTATCTTCACCTGATCACACCCCACCTCCCCAATCGAGTCCGGATCCTACACCTCGGCAACTGGCCGACCGTCCCTATAATATATCCCGTAGGATATATGCTGCTACAACGATGGATCCATCATCTTCCCAGACTGAGCTGCAGCCCCCTGTGGTAGTACCCCCTCCAGCTGCCCTACCGGTGCCTGTGGACCCCACCGACCTCATAGGTCTGCTACGAGGAGTGCTAGAAGCCCAGAGATCTCAAACGGAAGCTCATCAAGAGCAAACTGCGATTATGAGGGAAAGCATGGAGAATGCTCATAACATGGATATGACTGCTCTGGGGAGAGGAGAAGCAGCTCAACTTGAACCAAGGCCTGCTAAGGTAAACTTAAATCTAAGGGATTAATTTATGTAACATTAAGGCCATTTAAATTAATGGGGATCATATTGCTAAGGTGGGCGATATTAAGAGTTTCAAGAAGCAGAACCCTCGACCCTTCAAGGGAACCGAGGGAATCGTCTATGCTGACGAATGGCTCGACAGCATGGAACATCTTCTAAGCGTCGCTCGACTTCCAGAAGACCTCAAGGCCGAAGCAGTAGGACTCCAACTGCAAAGTGTAGCAAGCACCTGGTATCGGAATAAACCCCGACTCCAGGACAAGCAGCTTGACTGGGATACCTTCAAGTGGTTGTTCCAGAGGAAGTTCTTCCCAACATCAGAGTTGCGGGAGATGGAGAGGCAATTTCAGAACCTGAAGCAAGAAAATATGACTGTTGGAGAATATGTGGCAGAATTCGGCCAACTCAGCCGCTTTGCCGAGAATTTGGTAGCTGACCCAGATGATCGTGCTGAAAGGTTCAGATATGGGCTAAGAGAAGAGATCCGTACCCATGTGATCTCAGGCGGTGCTAAGACTTATGAAAGGATCCTGGAGCGAGCTCAGGATATAGAGAAGAGTTAACTCGCTCGCTCAAAGAGGGATTATCCTAGAACTAACAACTTCCAGGGTAATCAAAAGAAGCCCAACAACAACCGGCCTCCTCACCACCAGCAACAGCACCAACAGGCGAGGAACAATGATAGAGCACCTCAAAGGCAGATCCCTGTCTGTGATTTTTACAAAAGGCCAGGGCATCAATCAAACATCTGCAGGAAGAGGCTAGGACACTGCCTAGTCTGTGGGTCTGCCACCCACCAAGTGAAGGACTATCCCTCGTCAGTCCACCGGACTGGAGCAACTCAGCAGAAAGGTCCTCTGTCCACTCAGCAACAACAATTTGGGCAGCATCAATAGAAGACTGGGCGAGCCTTTGCCCTAGCAGCAGAGGAACAAGAGCCAGAGCAGGAACCTACAACTGATGTCATCGCAGGTTTTATTTATGTGCATTCACATCCTGCTTTAGTATTATTTGATTCAGGTGCATCATATAGTTTCATATCAACAAAATTCATCTCTGTACACCACATAGTTACGGGCTTTAGCAAGAAGATATGTAGAGTCATGACTGGTGGAGGACCCCTACCCATCACGGAGACCTATAACTGTCCCATAAATATATCAGGTCACCGGTTCATAGCACCTTTGCTTGTGATGCCCTTACCCAACTATGATGTCGTCCTAGGGATGGACTGGTTGAGTAAGCAGCATACGCTGATAAACTGTCACAGAGGATGTGTATTCTTTAGCCCACCTGGAGAGCCGGAGTTTGAAATCTCTCGAACTCCGGAGAATATGGAGTGTGTTACCAACACCTCTATCACAGAAGAACCCGGACCTCTCCATCCTATCATAGTAGAATTTATGGATGTCTTCCCTGATAGTCTTCTCGGGTTACCCCCAGATCGAGACATAGAGTTCACCATTGACCTAGTCCCCGGCTCTTTTTCTATTTCTAAGGGATGTTACAGAGTCAACCCGAAGGAGGCCAAGGAGATGAAGGAACAGGGGCAAGAAGCTATTGTACCTGGAGCTGATTCAACCATGATGCAGTTGTAATTGCGTTCAAGTCTGATGGACAAAATCAAGGAGACACAATTCCAAAACGAGATGCTTTGCAAACTCAAAGATCAAGTGATGGTAGGAACACTTGAAGGATTCTCTATCGCCAGTGACGGAGCATTGAAGAATGGCACGAGGCTGTATGTACCATCTGGCGAACTGAGGAATGAGCTTATACAAGAAGCGCACCAGTCGCAGTATTCCATATATCCTGGAGCTAATAAGATGTATCGGGATATGCGTACCATTGTTTGGTGGTATGGAATGAGGAAGGATGTATCCAGATTTGTGGCTAGATGCTTGATTTGTCAACAAGTGAAGGCTAGCAGACAGAGACCCATAGGACTTCTACAGTCGCTGGACATTCCGGAGTGGAAGTGGGAGCATATAACAATGGACTTTATGTCAGGATTGCCTCGATCCCATGGAGGGAAGGACGCCATTTGGGTTATTGTGGACCGATTGACTAAGTCAGCTCACTTTATCTCCTTCAAGGTTGGTTTATCCACCGAGAAGTTGGCGGCACTATACATACGGCACATCTACCGGATTCATAAAGTACCGGTAAGTATTGTATCTGATCGAGACACTAGATTTACCTCACACTTTTGGAAGAGTTTGCATGACAGCTTGGGAACAAAACTGAAGTTCAGCACAGCCTACCATCCCCAAACTGACGGACAATCGGAGATAACCATCCAGACGCTAGAGAACATGCTGAGATCTTGCGTCTTGGAATTTGGAGGGTCTTGGGTGGACCAGTTGCATTTAGTAGAGTTCTCCTACAACAACAGTTACCAAGCTAGCATCGGTATGACACCGTTTGAAGCACTTTATGGACGTCGTTGCCGCACTCCACTTGCATGGGACGACGTAGGAGAAAGAGTACTGCTGGGGCCTGAGATGGTGACTGACGCAGCAGAGAAGGTGAAGGTGATTAGAGACAAGCTCAGGATTGCCCAAGACAGACAGAAGCATTGGGCAGATAGCAATCGTCGACAACTGGAGTTTGAAGAAGGAGATAGTGTCTTTGTGAAGATTTCTCCTACCAGAGGAATGATCAGATTTGGCAGAGCTGGGAAGCTGAGTCCTAGATACATCGGTCCATTTGAGGTTTTGAGCCGAATTGGTGAAGTAGCGTATCGATTAGCTCTACCAGCTAGTCTTGAGGGCGTGCACAATATTTTCCATGTTTCGTATCTCAGACGCTATATCCCGGATCCGAGTCACATCTTGGACCATTCAGAGCTAGAGATTGGACCCAGCCTCACCATGCCAGAGAAGCCAGTGGCGATTTTGGACAGAGGCGAGAAGAGGACCAGAAACTCGGTGACTCCCATAGTCAGAGTTATGTGGAGGCACAATTCCCCAGGCGAGTCTACCTGGGAGCGAAAAGATGAGATACGAGAGCAGTACCCGTACTTGTTTGAGACCTGAGGTAATTCCTAACCCTATCTTTTAATTTCGAGGACGAAATTTTCTAAGGAGGAAAGGTTGTAAAACCCGTAAATTTTTTCAGTTAAATTTATTGAATAATTTATTTAGCTTATTATTATTAAATCATTATTAATTGTTAAATTAGGAAAAAAATTGTATTTTTAGGAAAAATATATTTTTGAAATATTCTTAATCCTGGAATTTTTGAATGTTGGTCCAGACCCGTCCCGAGTCCATTTCGAACCCAAGATCTTTTTTCGAAATAAATTTAGTTTTTTATGAATAGCATTTTCTTAATTAAAAGCAAAATAACTATTTCCCTTAAAAATAAATATTGTTCATAATTGATAGGATTTTTTGTTTTGGCCTGGCCGTCCGGACCTGTTTCTGAACTCATGTTCGAATCCGAGCCAATCTCGGTTTTCGAAATCATTATTTAAAATATTATTTTTAACAATATAAGTCTTGATAAAGAATGAAAACTTTAGACTCTTAAACTCTTTTTCCATTCAGCATACTTTTTCATTTATCATATATTTCTCTTTCTCATTTCTCATTAAGAGGAAGAGCTGCTCCTTTATGTTTCAACGACCAAATGGTCGACCCTTCTGTTCCCAACCGACCGCCAACTACGACTCCTCCATTCACCTCCCCGAACGGCCATGGCCGTTGGGTTCTGAAACCCCCAAATTTTTCACCTACATAAACCCCTTCTCTTCACTCAGCTCTCACCAAACCCACTCCCGTGCCCTAGTTCCGAACCGAGCCGAACCCCTCCGCCTGAGTCGCGCCCCGCTGTCCGCCCATCCCGACAACCTTCTGCGAGGCGCCTCCCGCTGTCGGACCTCTGCGCGGCCACCCTCCCTAGGCCGACGCCCCACCGGCGACAAACCCCGGCCGCCGCCTCCCCGCGATCGAGCGCGCCAGCCCGACCCGGGCGGCCCCCTGCTGTCCCGATCCGTGCGGCCTCCCCGCAGCTGTCCCCAGCCAACCCCGCGTGCCTCAATCCGCTGTCCGCAGAACCTTGCGGGTCTCGATCCTTTCTCCGTGACCGTGTTCGTGATATTCCAGTATTGTTCGTGTGCTTTTGGAGTTTTTCGGGTTCACGTGGATTTTTATTTTCCTAATTTTCAACTGAGAGCTCTAGCCGAGCAACCCAGGTATATTTTCGTTGCCATTTTCCATAGTCAATGATGAGAATTGGTCCCCGATTTCCCCTGGGAAATCGGTAATTCTTAGTCAAGGCATTTTCGGACTTTTCGAAATCTTTCGGAAACGTTCTGTCGGCTTCTCGGGAATTTCCGAGTTAGCTTTAGAATAGCTCTGTGATTTTTAAATCTGTAGCTTTGTTTTGGTTTTGGTTCTGAGACTTTCTGAGAGTGTTGGTTCTGTGATTTTCGAGTTTCCAAGTAATTTTACTTTTCCGAATATCCTTCGGAAATGTGCTGTTGTTATATATTTTTCAGGTTCGATAATATTTTTGGGTTTAATTGGTGGAATAAATTCTCGGGTTGTCCGAGTGATCTTCGGGAACGTACTGTGGAGTTCGATATTAATTTTTGGGTCATTTCCCTGGTTTGGGGATATTTATTTGGTATTGTAGCACATTTTCCCAGTTTTGGGTTATCCCGAAAATAGAGGGAATGCTGCCAAAATTTTATAAAATTTATAAATGGATTTCAAATCGGTTTTTCAGAAATATTTTATAAAATGGATTTTTGGGCGACGACCATATCGGTCCATAGGCCCTTAGCGAAATGCAAACAAAATCGGTTTCACCCGGACGTTGAGGCATTAGCTATTTTGACGATTGGACCAAGTCTGAGACTCATATTATATTTAGTTTATCAATTTTGTTTTAGTAATTGAATTGTAGAATAATTTTTAGAGACTAACAAATGTTTTCTTCTTATTTAATTCATGTAAAAAAAAGTCTGTAAAGGGCATAAGTCCATTTATTTCTGCTAATTTTGTAATAGCTAGTAATGTGTTCGTATTTTTTTTTGATTTTGTTCGAAAACGTAAAAAATTTAGAAATGATAAATAATTATAACATTTTAGAAATTCATGTTCTTCTTATTTAAAGAAAAAAGTAGTTTTATTATATAAATTATAAAATACCAAGTTTTGCCAATAAACCGATAAATACAAAGTTTTTCGAAATTAAATATAAAATAATCTTTCCATCATAATTAAATGTAACGCATTAGATAATCTAGTTTTTTTTGTGTTAGTATAATAAAGATTAAAAATTGACTAGGACAAATTTAGAGATTGTAACTAGCACATCTAGCATGACAACTTTTGAAATCTAAGACAGAATTCTCGATTGTAGGATTTCGAGGACAAGTCTGAAATTCATCTCGGAGACATTACCCTCATTCCAGTCAAACCAAGGCAAGTACATTTTGTGGTAGTTTACAATTATTTAGTAATCGTTTTATTGCAAGTTTAAACCACGATGCAACAAGGAACTCTCTCTGAGAGCATTGACTAATTAACTGTTGGGTACTGGGGGAGTAGTATAATGAGTACGACCACATCCAAAATAGTATAATGACTGTGTTAGCCTACCCCTCATACACACGGGGATAAGCCATATCGTATCAATAGGATACAACTGTACAACCCAATCCGGTCATATTCATTGCCTATTCACATCACAATGTCTTAACTGCTGGAAAACTATTTATTTTAAATTGTTTAAAAGTGCATAGCTCTATTATTATTTTAATTGTTAAATTATCATGAATTGTACTTTGCTCCCTCCTGACTGGAGACTACATTTTTAGGTTCTAATGATGATGCAGGGCTAGTGATTAGTAGTTATTATGATCCTGAGTTGTATCCAGCTGTGCTACCAGATGATGCTGATCTTGGAGATGACGAGCTATCTTTTAGCTGTTGTTATTTTCTATTTCCAGTTGTTGTTGTTTGAAAAGACTATTTCTATTATCAGTTATAACTTTTGTTGGACAAGTTTTAATTATCGAAATATTAAGTTGTGGCAATTAGTCTGTGTTGTTGATTACCTGCATGAGTGATACAGCTTACTGCCGCCGTCTCAACAATGGTGCAAGCTGGGCATGATCCGATTCGACCCAAGAAATTGGGACCGGGTCGTGACACGGACTTTGAAACACCATCTTCTTCCACCAAGTCCAAGAAGGCTACTAAAAATAAATCATGTCATATGATTTTATTTGGTGAACATTGTCTTCCATCTCTAACTGCTACCTTCATCTCGGCAGCAGATAATCCTTCTTCTTCTACTACTGATAAGACAACATTGTCAAAATCAGAAGCCAAATATCAACCAGCTTTCCATCTGTATAATCCACAGTCTCATGAACTCATGACGAAGATAGGATATGATCTGCAAAAGGCCTCAGGTTTGAATCATGGAAAGGGATCTCATGTACCTCTTTCTCTATGTCTTTCTCACAACCAATCTCGGGTTGGTTTGGGTTACTGGACAAACTCTCCATCTTGCCAAAAGAAACCTTCTAGAAATAAAATCCTGGCAAAGAGTTGCAATATAGTGTCCATTGAGCCTGTAATCGAAGAAGAAGTCTTAACTGGTACCAGATCTGGGAAACCTTACCTAAGAGACTATTCAGAAGGTCAAAAAACCCTACTCCAGCTCTGGAGGCTCCTCAAGCATCATCTTCTCCTGCTGTCCATAATCCATTAGCTTCGTCACCACCAATAGAGCCAACTCTTTCCAAACCGACGACAGCCGACAAAGGAAAATAGCATGTCCGTTTCGACAAAGTGTTGAAGAAGACTTCAACCTTGGGACTTGAGAAGCCGTATAACTTTGATATACTGGCTCAGCTGGCCAATACTCTGGCAAGATTGTCAATTTTTGAGCTACTCCATCTTTCGAGGGAGACTCGAGAAACGTTGAGTAAAGCTTTGACGCAAGCTGATACTTGCCTAGCACTTCTCAAGAAGCCAGAGGATGAGCCTATAATATGCCTTCATTGTCATAGTGTGATAGAACTAATGCCAAACATCACCTTTACACAAGATGATATGTTGTTGGAAGATAATCGTCATGATCGACCCCTCTACTTCACGGGATATGTTGATACCATGAAGGTTGATCGTATCTTGATCGATCCCGGGTCTGTACTTAGCATTATGCCAAAGACTCTACTAGATGCATGGAAGATTTCCGTACACAATCTTTCAACAACCATCACGACAATCCTGGGTTTCAATTCTGGAAGAAGTGAACCTTTGGGAAAGATTCGCCTGAAAGTTCAAATAGGCAATCTTCATACGAAGGTTACTTTCTATGTGATTGATAATCACGGCTCTTACAATACTTTGCTGGGAAGACCCTTTCTGCATGAGCATAACATTGTACCATCTACTTTACATTAATGCTTCAAGTATGTGGATGTCAATGGAGAAGTCCAAAAGGAAGTAGCCGATTTAAATCCTTTCAAGGGCATTGAAGCATATTTTACGGACTCTCGGATGTACAAAGAGGAGTTCATGAAAGTTGTATTGGCAATGGATAGTGAGGAAGATCAAAAATATACTTCAAAAGATGTTCTCATGATCTCCATCAAAGGACGTGCTACTTGTCCCTCTTCTTCTCAGACATTGACTATACATCTTTCCTCTCATAACAAACAGTCTCCTGCTGTAGAAAAGGAACAAAAGGAGCTCACCTCTTCTGAGCCTCTTGTTATCGACCTTCGTCGTAACAAACCTTCTCATTCTCCTCCTCTGGTTATCAACCTTACTAAGTCTTCTATGAAGGCTAAGAATCATGTTATAAATGATAATGTACAAATCAATAAAGTAGCATCTCCTTTACAGTATACTGATGTCCTTTATTATACTCGATGTTATTTAAAAATGTTAGATAACTTCAAACCACTTACCATAGGAGCAGTTGAAGCTTCCCAAAACGAAGTACTGCTCGAGTCAATGCATGACTCCTTCTTCTTAGTTCCTTCCAGGAAGAAAAATGAACTTTCTATACTTTTTAGTAAAGGAACGAAACAAAAGATCACGTCCGATAGTGAAGAAAAAAATCACGATAACAAAAAACTTCAACTACATCGTTATAGTCAGCAATCAAAAGATATCATTTAAAAGATGGGCTATAATTTTAAAGCTTGTCTCAATGGCGGTAAAGGAAGGCGAACTCCTATTCGTATTCCTGTTCTGAAAGAAAAATCACAACAATACTACAGCAAAACGAAGCGGGGATTAGGTTATACTTCACCAATTCCGACTCCAGAAGTCTCCGAATCCGAGGAATAAGAACGATCTAACTCTTCTAATTCTATCTCATGGGATTCGCACACCAGTGTAGGGCACGTCTATCGTGTGACTCTATCTTCCAATATGGTTACTGCTGAGTTCTCAGAAGATGACGAAGACTTTGCCAAAGCTTCTGAATCTGATCCTTGGGCACAAAAGATGAATACTCAATGGGAGCTTCGCTTTCAACAACGTGAGCCACCTACTGAAGATTAGTTGGTTCAAGTTAATATTGGAGATAAAATTTCCCCAAAATTGATATTTGTCAGCAAAAGCCTCCCTGAAGCGGATAAACAAAAGTTTTGGTATCTCAAGAGTCAGGAATACCCTTCCTCTCAAAATCCCCGGTGGAGTCTATACAAATCGTCAATTTTGTCTTTTGAAATTATAAACCCCCCTAAATTTCTACTTTATTTTTTTTATATAAATTGAGTATTTAAAATTTTTACTTGGTATTTGTACGTCGCATACTCGTATTATACGTCGTGTACGAATTTGTCGTATGGAACGTCGCATATGAGTTCGCATTTTTGTATGTCTCGTAGAGTGCGAATATGTGTGAGGTACATATGTTTGTAAAAATATTTTAATTTAAAAAAGGGCTTGGTTTTTCAAATAATAAATAATAAATATTTTCGATTACTTAAAGTTGTAAAATGCGTCGCACTTGAAATTTCCAAAACCTATTTTACATCATAAAAAGGTTATATAAATAGTAATTTAAAAACCATATTTTATGCAAATATTTATTACATATGAGGAGCATAAATTTTATTATTATTCATATATAATACTATTTTCAAAATTAATTAATATTAATAATTTATTATTCGAAAAAGTATTTTAAAATAGTGTTTTGATTTACATTTGAAAAGATTTTATTTTTTATTTTAAATAGGTTTTAAAATAGTATGTAGCTATATCGGATTGGATTTGATCCAATTATTTTTTATTTATTTGAACCAATTACATGTGACTTAATCAATTTGAATTAAAATTTATATTATCTATTGGGGATTTAATCAAATCCCAATCCTTATCCTAACGGGAATTTTCACCTCCTATATAAGGAGAGGTACTCTTCCATAGTTTCTACCTTCCACAAAATGTGCACCGTGTCCGTGCCCGTGCCCCCTTTCCCATCCACTAAGTGTTTCTTGTACATGTACAATCGTTCTCCGTTTCCGACAGCCCCGGACACTGAATCATCCCGTGTCTCGCAAGACACAACCCACCCCTTCCACCGTCGCAATCCCCACCATCACCGACTCCTCGTGCGGTCACCCGACAACCGACCTCCCTGTCCGGTGACACCGCCACCATCAGCCACTCCGCCTACACCACAAGGCCAACTTCATGCCTCCCCGCACCTACTGCACCACCACCAGCATCTATCTCTTCACCAACTCACCCCACCGTCACCGCTCGACCCTGACTCTGGCGTCACCACCACCACAGCCACCTACGTCGCCACCTCCTCCATACTCCGACCTCACCCATCACCAACTTCATCATCCGACACACCCACGAAAAGGAGAAAACACAGCAGAAATAACCAAACTCACCTCCGCTTAAGCGCCGAAGCAGTGCCCGCAAGACGCACAACCATGATCCTCCAATCGAGCCACCAACACAGGCGACCACTGTCGGCGGTACGATTACCTCCTTCCGGGCCGACGACGAAGTGCAGCGTCTCGTCGCCTCCGGCGCGTCCCGGCGAGATCCCGCCATCGGCTCCACACCGCTCCGGTAACCTCCGCCCCTTTTTCTGCCCTCGATTCCCAGCAGCGCTGTCGATCTTCTCACCTAGCCCGTGTCGGCGACCGTCGTGGCCGTGCGAGCACCCTTCGGCAAATTCGCTTCCGTCCCCAAGCCGCTTCCGCCAGTATCGCCGGTGGCCGTCCGCCTGGCAGCCGCAGCGCCGCACGCCATTATCTTCATATGGCCGTCCTTCTGCCGTGCTCGGCGCTGAAGACCCACGAACAGCCCCTCCGACCGCCTCTGGTAAACCCCCATCTTCTCTCCGCTGTTCCTCTCTTGTTCTCTAATTTGGGAAGAAAGCAGCAGATTGGTTTCTTTTAAGGGTTTTTTATTTTGTTATGTGTTATTATTATAATTATTTGTTTTTTTACACAGTATATATAGGAGTATTGAAATATATTTTTTATGTCAACATTATATTTATAAAGTATACTATTAGTATTGTTATTATTAAATTAGTATAAAATATTTCTAAAATTTATTGATAACAAATCTATTATTGAGTTGGGTTATAACTGTACCAATAATATTGGTTGAGGCATTATTTTGGGCTACTATTAAATATTCTCAAAACCTATATATACATATATGTATGAATTTAAAATTTTGGTTTTATATAATTTAAATAATGGGTTTTAGATTCTTAAAATATTACCATCATTTTATGGGTTTTTTAAATATAATTTTACCTAAAAATATTATTTTAGTACTTTCTAAATTAAATTATACTTTTACGAAATAGGGTTTTAGCCTTAAATAAGTTTCTACAAATTATTTTTCGAGTATCATAAATACTTTTCTAAAATTAGTATGAATATTCTCTCCGCTAATCAAAGTTGATCGCGACTAATTCCATAATCCTATTTCCTCGCAACTTCAGACCACTGTCCATCGATCACGGTTATTGGACACCTCGTGACTTGTCAGAACATTGTACCACACTAGGCGACATAACAGGCAAGACACCTTGCCTTTACTGTTAAATTTCTTGCTCAATATCATGCATACTTTTTTCTTATTTTTAGCAAAGATAGAGTTGTTCTTTCAAAACTATATGTGGATGAAAATTACTATATTTTATATAATTGGCTTAGAGTTAAGAGACTACCGTCAAATTTAGTGTGTCTCGTTGACTTGTCACGATTGTTCACGAGTTGTGTGTGAGAGTTGGGAGTAACATATAAAGGTCACTTGCGTGTGGGCTGATCCCCCATGGGTATGCATAGGAATAACTGTCAATAGATGCATGTTAGAAGACTTGACAGTTAACTATTATAAACCAGTGTGGTGGAAATGACACGTGTTTGTGTGTCGTGGTTACGACACATGTATAGTATCATTGGGGGGAGGGGACAACTACTAGCGTAGAGGCTACATTTATTTTTACACACATTTGGGAGATAGTGCTCGGATGAGCGCTACGTGTTACCCGGCCGATAGTGTCTCCGATGAGCGCTACTTGTTGGCCACTCTTTATTACTTGCTTGCATGAATCTGTTACAGCCCCTGCGTAGAACGTTGTCCTCTAAAGTGTATTCCACATAGAATGGTTAGAAACCTTTACTCATGCATACTTTTCTGTTGAGTTTTTATAAATCAGTTTATTGGCATGATATTATGTGTCTTGTTACGTCCCTCTGAGGACCTGGTGATTTCTCCAGGTGTGTGTTTCATGGTTTCTTGCAGGTGCTCTAGCTAAGGCCATTTCTTCCTTCGTGATGATTGCTCTTGGACTCGTCCTTCGCTTCGCTCGACCAAATCATTTTATTTGTATATTTCTTTCTTATTCAAACTTGTTGGTAGTGGATATGTCTCTGCCCAATATTTGTACAAATAACTATTTGATTATATCAGTAAAACTTTATATTTGTGGATGAGATTTAGTTTGAGCATGGCTTTCTATATTTTACAGCTTATATATACATACGAGCCTTTCATTTACGTGTATGTATACAGCTGGCATGATACGTATCTAGTTCCAAGTATTTTGGGACTGGGGCGTTACAGTAATCTAGCTGTTTTAAAAGATATCTTTTCTTCAAGATAAATCTGTATTATCACAGATATCGTCTTTTTAGACATGATATCCTGTCTTAAGTCCTAACCGATTTGAATATCATCAATAGAAAAAAAATGAGTTCACGTCCACATTACCTCTGAATTCTATTTTTGTATCCATAAATTCACGTCCACATTACCTCTGAATTCTATCATCTATATTAGCGACTTGTTACATCCACATTACCTCTGATAAAGTCGTCTTTTGAAATGACAATATTCTGAGTTATGTTCTGTCATGTCCACATTACCACTGAACAGATATAATTAATATTGTTATTTTTTTAGAAGATATGTCATGTCCGGTACCTCTGAACATATTTTTCTATCCTTGTCTGTTACTTATATCTACTATAGGTATATAATAAGTAATAGAATCACAAAAAGAGCATTATTTTATTGTCATAATGTTCAAAATGTCAAAAAAAAAGTACATCATTTTGAAAGGCAAGAAGTTAAAAAGATCCTAATAGACTGCTTCATTGGGGAGGCTGAGTGCTGAGGTCAATGATTAATCTTTTCAAATTCTCAGCCCACTCTACTCTGGAGTCAAGTACCCTTTGTCTTGCCAGAGCTCTCCCAGATTCTGGACCAAAAGGTTGCAACATTTTTGCTTGACATTCCAGTTCTGCACCTTCAGTTTGGATAAGTGCATCATGTTGCCTCCTTAGGTCATCTAATTGGCTCGCAACAATTTGATGCATCTCCAATACTTCTTCTTCGCGTCATCGAGCTGCTTTAACAGCTTCTTGAAGCCGAGCCATTTTAATTTCTATTTTTTGGAGACGAACTTGATATTCAACAGCTTCTTTTTCCTTCTCTGCAGCTTCAGTTTTATAACATTCAACAGAAGAAGTGGTCTCGACAATGCGAGATTCCAACTCTGCAGAACACTGTGAGAAAGCTACCATAGAAGCTTTAAATTATGCTTTTCGTATTGCAGCTTCGCGAGCCATTGCCTCGCATTCAGCATCTACAAGTTTCTGGATGTTTCCTCTTGTTAGGTCTTTATAAGACTTGATCGATTCTTCAAGTTCATTCAAAATATGATCTAAGTAATTGACTCTAGCTAGATCACCGATCTTGCGGATGGCTCCAATAATGAAGAAGAAAGGGCCCCTTACCGATTCATAAGGTTGATCTTTTCCATGACTATTTGAATTAAAGGCTTCAGAGAAGTGAAGAAAGAATTAGTATAAGCTTCGACAACAGCTCTATTCATTGCTGAGATCCCTGGAGTAGCTACTTCTATTACAATTCTTGTTTCCGAGGTAACTGGTGGAACAACAGATTGTACACCAGGAGACCCGAGTACTGGCATCAAAGAAGAACTCCCCTCTCCAGTTTGGGTCCCCACATCCAGATGAGCCATGGTCGAGCTGAAACTGAAGGTGGTTGATGCAGCTTTTGCAAACGTCTCCATAGGACCCACTATGATCAAGATACACGGTCATTACATATAAATTACAGGAATTAACGTAAATAAAAGTCAAAATTTTACCTGATACCGACAATACATATGGAGTTTCACAAGGCATATCCAGATCAGAACGAAGTCTGGCCATGGTAGTTTCAGACACATCTGTCTGACTACTCCCAGCTTCGGAACCGCCTGATAAGAAATGGCTGCTTCCGGCCCCTGATTCTGCCCGATTAACTGGGGAAATCTCCTCTGGATCCCTAACTTCAAATATTTTTTCAGTAGGGGTCTGAGTCCCTGCAACCACAGTATTGGGATTTTCATCATTCCCAACATCTTCAAGAGCCGTGGTTTGATCTTTTTAATCTTCAGGCTCATTAATTTTCGGGCTCGAATGTCCCTCTTCAATAATTGGATTTTCTTCATCCTCAACAGTCATATGGCATTTTTTTTGTTGATACCAGTGGGGCATCTACTGGAGCTGGTTCTTTTTCGATAATACTTGCAGAATTATCTTCGATTGATACATCGCCATAGTCACAATCCAGGAGGGCGTCTATCATCTCTCGATCTTCTTGAGGACGAGTGGGAGTTTGGGTGGCCGGAAGATCGACAACTCCAGCTTGAGATTCTATAGGAGGGAACTCTTCTCTGGAGGGCTCTAGGACATTTGGAGTAGAGGATGACAATGTAACTCCTGCTACAGCCATGGCAGTTATGGAAACAGTTGTCCGTACAACTTGATATTCTGGAATTGCCTCGGTAGTAATTGAGACTGGAATATCAGTTACTGTAGTCTCTGCGAATGAAAGAAAATAATATCAAATACATATCATTCAGATATCAAAATTTTCCTTAAAAAGTATAGAAATTACCTTTGTGAGAGGGTGGATCCTCCTTTGAGGGTAATGATATGTCAAAATCCCTTTTGAGGGAGGAAGCATTAATGGTTTGACGTTCTTCTCGAGTCACCAACAATTTTCTTCTAGCCTTCTGTAGTAAAGGTGCTACATGTTCTTCTTCGACCTCATCAAGGTCATCTGGTATTCTGAGCACTTCTTCTCGGAGGACTCCACTCTGTTTTAGAACTGAAGAAGGAATTATTTCTTCTTTCCCAAGAGAAGTTCCACCATGTATCTGCTTCGACTGAGACCGAGTTGTCCTGGTGGTAGGTTGTTCACTAATCATCAAAGTAGTCTTCATCTTCTTCTTCCCTGGTACTTTAGGAGAATAATGAAGATCATCATGACGCGAAGGAACAGAGGGATCACCAGTTTTCTTTTTCTTAAGTCCCTTGGCATGAGACTTTTCCTTTTAGACTTTTAATGATAGGTCCAACAGCTCGTTTATTTCATCTAAAAAGCCTACAAGATAAGCCTCCAGAGGATCATCGGTAGGGTCTCGATCTTCTGTATTCCTGAACAATTGTACGATATGAACTCCAGCTTTCGATCGTTTATCACTGGCAAAACTGTAGGCCAGATGAAAGTTTTTGGCAAAAGTGTTTGCCGAAGTATAGAAATTCGCGTATGTGTATAACATACGCAGACCCTGAGCAAGATTATGGGGCATGGAGAATATAGCCTTAGTGCCTCTGGCATTATAATATCTCCAAGCCCTAGCACAATCAATCAAAAAACCTCTGGCTTCAAGGCAAGTAGTGGCATTTCCCGCATGTAGCTGGTCATAACCAAATTGTCGAGCGAATCGACTTGGCAAATATGGTTCTAGAAAATACTCTTCCTCAAATCGATATACTAGATGAGACGGACGGATTGTCTTCAACCATACGAAAATAGTCGGGGACAGACGGAGAGATGGTGCTTCTAAGTCCATCAGTTGTGGAGGAAGATTCTCATATCCTGGAGGAGAGGGAACACATTGAAATCTCCACCCAGATCCTCGATTCAAAGCTCGTCTGCATTCCGAAAGTGCGTTTATATTCCAACGAGCATTGGAATAACGCCTGATAAAGTTACCCCCAACTTCACCCATGTCTGGGTCCATCAAACTGGGATGGTTTATCAATAACCACCCGAACAAATAAGTATATGGCATTTCAGTACGGGGAAAATCCGACCGAGCATCCTTATCATGCAGCATAGTATCTACAAAAGAATACAGTCCTGCGTTCAGGCGACAAGTCATCACTGAAAGAATGTCCATCTTGTGGCCGAATACTAGACGCACAGCAGCAAATAATACGCCTCTGTAAAATCTATCGACTGTACTGGCCCCTGGAACTACAAACCATTGCAGCCATAAAGCAAGAAAACCTGCCAATTGGGATTCTTTTGACATGGGTCTGTAACCCTATTTGAGATAACTCTCAATAGTAGTACCAGCTTTGAAGGGGTGCCAATCTACATCCAAGAAGTTATCTGTATGCTTTGACTTTTCTATCAATTTGTCTATATCGCTACGACTGAGCGGTTGGAAGAAACAAGGATTGCAGGCTTGACTTTCAACAATCTTTTCTTCATGAGCATGGCCTAAAAAAAATACGGCAACCACTTGTTTGTATAACAAGTCCCCATGGAGACACTTTTGTAGTAAAGGGAGCATATCTTATAATGGCATAGAAGCTTCTCGAACACAGCTACCATCTGAGAGTTTTCTGTAGAAAGGATATCCAGTTCCTCATTAGTGGGTACATACTCTTCATATGGGTTGTTACGTACCCATTGGAAGATATGAGAGATATTTCATCTCATGAAATGCAAAACCAATTTCCCCGTGAGGGGTCATGAAGGTACAAGTTCTGTCATTGTATCTTTCAATCAGAGCCAAGAACATATGAGCATTTGTGCGGAAGCCATGAACAGTAGTCCAGATGGCCTCATAGAGTTCTAACTCAAGAAGTTTATCCTTGAACTGATCTAGAATCCAGGTCACTAAGCTGCTCCAACGTTTCATGTCTGGGTTGACTAGGCCAGTTAAACGCATGGCATGATCTGGGTATTTTCCTTCAGCTTTAGCAAAAGTGTTTGCAAAGATGGGCACCCTAACGGAAAGAAGCATCGATGAATCTTCTGGAGGTATAAAACTCGGCTTCAAGCCCCTGAGATGAGAACTATACCTATCTGAAGTACTGTAAAATAGATCCTTGTTCCGCGGACCTAACTTATAACATATTCATCCGACTCTGGCTTGCTGAATCGGAGTCATGTCCCAGGCCATCCGTCGAGGGTGATTGGAGAATTCATATTGGGATAAGGACAAACATCTTGCCATCTCAATCAGATATGTAATTCTGTCCTTACATTGATAAATCCTTCCTTCTTTCTTGGTCTTTGGTTGAGATATTTTCTTCACTGCATCTCCAAATAGGAAAGGTGGTTTCTTATGAGTCACATTATCTACACTTTCCAAAGGTTCACCATTCATCAGACATAACAAAGTGTTGCTTTCTTGAGCAGTGAAAATGGCCCTTCTGGATTCAGGTGCATCATATTGAGGATATGAGACATGAGATAAGTCTTCTTTATATTCTGATACAGTGAAAGCTGAAGCATATCTCTCAGCATTAAGGTCTTCTCATATCTCTCAGCATCAAGGTCTTCTCTAAGATCAACTACAAGAGAGAAGAAGAACAACAAAGAGTTAGTCTCAAAAAGATGGAACATAATACACAAAGAAAAGATCTATGTTATACGATATCCATGTTGCGCGACATCCAATTACGCAATATATGAATTGCGCGACTTCTGTGTTGAGAAAAATCTAGGTTGTGCGACAACTATGTTGCGTGACATCTATGATGCGCAACATCTATATTGTGCGATATCTGCATTGCACGCAGTATCTGTGTTGCATTGCGTAGTATCTGCATTGCGCGACATCTATATTGCGCATGATTTCAAGTTGTACTACTTGTTATGTGTATTTCACACAAAATCAGAAAGAACGAATTTGAAAATCGTGCAACACAGTGTGTAAATAGCAACCAAACTCTAAAAAGAGAAGGCACAAGTTATGAAGTATGCCTACACTCTAAAAAGAGGTAGCACACATTGCAAAATGCACAAATTGACCAAAACCCTAAAAAGAGTTGGTCAAATCAATCAACGTTCACCTTCAAGTGCCGGGTTGGCTCTTTCAGTCCTTGATGACGGTGGTGTATATTGAGGCGCTTTCGTTCGTGGTACACGGGATGAAGATTCAGCAATGGCTTTTCCTTTGGCAGCAGTAGACTTCTTTGGCACCATTTTGACGATCGTCGGGAGAGCTTCGAGAGTTTAAAAGAAAAAGATGAGAGAGTTTTAACTTTCGATAAAAAGTTAAAAGTTCTCTTTAGACGGCTATTTATAGCTTTGTAAATGAGGCTGAACCGCACAACTTATGCTGAAGAAGCGGGCTCGAGTTGACTGGCGCAACTCAGACAGTAGACTGGCGCAATCCAAACAAAACTAGCATAATTCAAAGTATTTCAAAACGTTGAAGTATTTTCAAGTTTTAAAAACTTTGAAGGGGATCTTGTAGAGGCTAAAAATTAAGCTTCACCACTCATTAAGGTGTTCGATCATCAGATGGCGCTAAAATATTACATTACGCCAAATAATCAAATTGTGCAGCATCAGGCTGCGCTAACGTCAGGTTGCGCTGGAGTCAGGTTGTGCAAGCGCCACGTGGCGCACTTCCTCGAGAAGCTGTAACGGTATCATCATTACCTGACAAATTGACAGTATGGAGATTAAGGAAAATTCGTTCAAATCCTGCACAACATGGCGCTCGAGAAGATTTTGTCAGCATGTAATTAATGCTGACAGCTGGTTCACGCAAGTCACTGTATGGCGTGAGGATTAATCAGTACAGCACAAAAGACAACCTAGTCAAAGGCACCAGTTATCCAGTTGCTCCCATGCACAGTCTGACAAGTTGGCGTATCAATTCTTATTTTTAACAGGGTGACATGGCACGCAAGCCACCAACTTCGCAGAGCGTGCTCACTATACTGCCCACGACCACATGTATCTCAATCAAATGATGCCATGCGTCCATAGCAGTTGGTACAACTGCTCGCACAAGTTGTTATATTGTGCCATGCACAACCTGATGAAGCTCGTACAAGGTGATCAACTAGTGTTCAAGACAGAGTGGCGTGACACGCAAGCTACTAACTTCGTAGAACGTGCCCACTACACTGTCTACGACCACGCGTATCTCAATCAAATGACACCACGCATCCATAGCAGTTGGTACAACCGCTCGCACAAGTTGCTATATTGTGCCACGCACAACCTGAAGTGCGCACAACCCAGAATAACTGCCAAAATAGTTATTTCAAGAACTCTATAAATAGAGTTTCAAATCAATAATAAGACATCAAAAGTGATCATAATCTCCAGCTAAAGTGTTGTTGCATTCTCCAGAGGCTCGGGTCTTCGATATCACATCGTCCAAAGGATAAAGTGATCGTCTTCTAATCAGATTCTTATAGTTGTAGATTTGTAACCACCACTTTAATTTCGAGGACGAAATTATTTTAAGGAGGGTAGATTTGTAACCACCACTTTTCTAAAAATAAGGGTATTTTGGTAATTATGCGATTTTTATTTTTTATTAATTTATAATATTTTAATTGGTGTTGTGTTAATAGTCGGTTTAACCTTAGCTAACCATGATTAGAGACTAACCATGACATTAGAAACCTAATTACATGTCACACTCATTTTTCTAATTAGGGGTATTTTAGTCATTATGCATTATTCGATTTTTATTGATTGTTGTGTAACTTTGATTGATGTTTCGGGGGGTAGAAGGTGGTATAATCTTAGTCAATCTTGATTAGAAGCCTAATAATGTAATTAGATTTATTATTGGCTTTTTAGATTTAATTTAGAATTATTATCTATTTTTTATTTCATTTTTAGCTATTTTTCATTAAGCCTTTAAAGCTTTTTGTCAATTGGCCTTTTTAGCAACTTAAGAGTGCTTGGACCATGACTAGCCCCTAACCCTAATACCCCCCTAGCATGGCCGGCCAAGCACAACAGCCCCCCCCCCCTCTCATTTGTGAAGAAATTACAGCCTCCACAAGTTCAACCCTAGTTTCCCTTTTCCTTCAAAACCCTAACTTTCTCATCCGACATTCAATTCGCGCCAAATGAATTACGTTGCAACCATGGGGGAGGAGGAGAACTTGCTGGAGTACTGCTAGCAAGGAGTTTGAGGCATTTGCTCGGGAGAAATCGGTCGTCGAAGCGCTCGAGGATTCACTTTCATTGAGATTCCAACTCTCAATAGGCAAACCTTTTTCTACCATTGTTCCTTCTAAAATTTCTACATTTTAGAATCCATATGCATGAAGTTTGGTAGGATTGTGAGTTCGTTTGATAGCCGTATCGGACACGTGTCGGTCCTATGGAACACGTGTTCGACGAATGCCACTTAGAACTGAAAAGTGTTATTTTTCGATTATATTTTCACGAATCCCTTGCTAATATTATTTGTAGCAACTTTCGTGAAGACGGATCTGAAATCGACACGATTTCAGTGTCTGAATCGGACACAGACACGCGTGCACGAAGCCCGTACACGGCCCCGTGCATGTCCTGCTGTCTGAGCGTCGTAACTCGACGTACAGGGATCTATTTTGCGTGAAATTTTTTTGGGCACGTGGGGGGCAACCTCTGCCCACATGTCCGTAAAATTTCACGTCGTTTCATGAACCATGCACGAAGAAATCTCACATGCACTGTTCAGCCCGCACTATACACGCGGCTAAAAAGTGTCGCTGACACGGCCTTCGTACGCGGACACGGCACGTCGAGGACCCGTTCCAGGAGCACGAGCACGTAGCCCTATACCTATACTACCCAGGGACTCGATACCGAGATGCAGTATGGCTCAAATCACGAGCCACGAGACCCGACGCGCGCCCACGGGCACAAACGCACGCGCGCGCGCGTAGGCCGCACGAGGGTTCACGCGTCACTGTGTCACGTAGACACGACGTGGTGTCATGTCAGTGTGTCCTATACCTACCCCGGGACCCTACCTAGCTATGTGCACGAGCACGAGGCTTCTCGTGTTGCGTGCGGCATCAAATCGGGCGAAACACATGTACACGACACGCAAATTCGATTTTCCGATACACACTCTGTGGACACGATACGGACACGGGTTCGACCCCGTGAGTACCCGAGCACGTCACACACAGAGATACCTTCGTGTTTGCCAAGTTTCGTGAGTTCTAGTTGTGTATATTGCATTTTGGTTATTGAGTTGGATTTCGAGTTTTCGGTTTATATATATATTTGAATTGTTTTGTGATATTTCAAATTGCTGAGATTTAATTCATAATTTCGGAGTTTATATGAAGATATTAAGATTCTGGACTTGTGGGTTTTAGTTCCTAATTTTACTTTTAATTATTTCCATCATATATGTATATATATCCCTATTTACCTTATGTATGTATGTATGTATGTATGTATGTGTGTGTGTGTGTGTGTGTGTGTGTGTGTATATATATGTGTGTGTGTATGTGTGTGTGTGTGTGTGTGTGTGTGTGTGTGTGTGTGTGTGTGTGTGTGTGTGTGTGTGTTCTAAATATAGATATATGTATATATGTTGTGATGAGATTTGTTGAGCTATTTCAATCCCAGGTCTGAGTTTCATTTCCCTTCGTATAACAAACATTTTTCTCTCATATATATATATATATATATATATATATATATATATATATATATATATATATATATATATATATATATATATATATATATATATGAGATATTTATATATATAAATATATATATATATATATATATGAGATATTTATATAGTATTATATATAACCATTTATTCTCAAATTTGTACCCCTCCCCCTAACAGCAGCTCTTCACACACACACACACACACACACACACACACACACACACACAATCTCTTCACAAGTTCAAATACATGTGTGTATGTATGTATGTATGTATGTATGTATGTATGTATGTATGTATGTATGTATGTATGTATGTATGTATGTATAGGGAGCGGATCAAAAGCCTCCCTTAGAAAACCCCCTAAAAACCCCCTCACTCTAATCCATAATGTTAATGTTAATATTAATTTTAATATTAATATTAATGTTAATGTTAATATTAATGTTAATGTTAA
This sequence comes from Iris pallida, assembly GCA_029216955.1. Taxonomy (NCBI): domain Eukaryota; kingdom Viridiplantae; phylum Streptophyta; class Magnoliopsida; order Asparagales; family Iridaceae; genus Iris; species Iris pallida. Next base: position 14,157,820 of record JANAVB010006397.1, on the reverse strand, counting down.
CATTAAATACTAAAATTAACATTAAACTTAACATCAAAATTAATATTAACATTAACATTAAAATTAATATTAACATTAATATTAATATTATCATTAATATTAACATTAATATTAACATTAATATTACGAATTAGAGTGAGGGACGTTTTTAGGGAGTTTTCTAAGGGGGGCTTTTGATCCGTTCCCACATATATATATATATATATTTTTTTTTCCCACATATATATATATATATATATATATATATATATATATATATATATATATATATATATATATATATATATATATACACACACACACACACACACACATATATATATATATATACACACACACACACATATATATATATATATATATATATATATATATATATATATATATATATATATATATATATATATATATATATATATATATATGTGTGTGTGTGTGTATATATATATATATATATATGTGTGTGTGTGTGTGTGTGTGTGTATATATATATATATATATATATATATATATATATATATATATACAAAATGAGCTCCTTCCTCCTGCCCGATCCCTCTCCCCCACCCGATCCCTCTCCCCCCCCCCCCCCCTCTTTCCCTCCTGGCACCCTCCGCCGCCCGACGCCTCCGTCCGCCCACCCGTCAGTGCGCCGGCGGTGACGCACTCCCCCTCCGTTCTCCGTCGTCTGCACAATCGGCATCGCCACGTGTCTCCGTACCTTGCAGCCACCCCTCCCAAGGCGGGAGATCTCCTCCGCCCTGCTGGCAAGTCCAGGCCCGTCCGGTCTCGCTTCGGGCGGCGACGCCGGCCACCAAGATCCTACCTCCCCTCTATTCTAGGCCCTCCTCCTCCTAGGAGCTCCCCCGCCGCCGTGCCCTCCTGTGGCGGAGTGATCCCTCTGTTCCCATCCCCTCCCTGCCGGGTTGCCCCGTCCGCGCCGTGCCCAGCCGTCTCGGTGGCGGATGGCGTGGCTTCTTTCGTCCCCGGAGGTGACGTTGATCCATCCCCCGACGTGGTTGACGATGCCGGCAGGCGACCCACCTCCCCTTCCCCTCCCCAGGCAGGGCTCCACCCCCGTCTCCCTCCTCGTGCTCGCTGGTCGCAAGAGATCCTCGCCCTTGTCCACCGTTCCTTGGCGTTGCTCCGGCAGACACTCTCCGCGGTGGCGCCCCCGCTGAGCTGGCCTCCCTCCTCCGCCTCTTGCTCGGGCCGAGTCTCTCCGACTCTGGCAGTGGTCCCCGGGCCAGTGGCAGCCGCTCCACCTATGCGGTGGCCCCACCTCCCCGCTCCTGGAGTCCAGCGACCCGTCGACGAGCGCTCGGCAGGGACATCCTCGGTTCTCGCACCGCTGACGTACTCTAGCCCGCTGAGGTCCCTACCATCTTGTCTGCCCACGAGGGACTGCCACCTCGGGCGGGGCGCGCATCGGGGCCTGAGTGTTGACGCTCCTGTCAGTGTGTCCTCGGGCGGCCCACCCGTTCTATCTTGCGCGCCCTATGACCCATCTTCGCTTTGTGCAGGAAGCGGGCTTTCCTATGCTGCAGACCCCTGCTCTACGGAGAGCCATGTGCTTGCCTCCTTAGCGCGGACCGATGCGTTCCAGTGCGCAGAGTCCTCTGGTCCACCCATGGGTCCTCCCCACGTGGCAAGCTGCACTCTTCCACTTGCGCGGTTGGGTCAGCGCAATCTGGCCCCCTCCCCTCTCGTTGTTGACTCAACGTTGGTAGGGCAGCGCAGTTGGTCACCCCCCCTTGTGCAGTTGACTCGGCGCAGTCTGGACCCCCGGCCGGGCACCTCTCCTCTCGTGGACTTCCAACCTCCTGCTCCTCCCCCTCCGTGCCCTCCGGACCCCGTCGATGGTCACTGCCAGATCTCCTCGGTTGCCTTCTTCGATCGTGGCAGTCCATCCTTCCCCCCCTGCAGCAACGCCCCCGGTCGCTCCCTCGTGGCCCAACTCCGCCTTCTCCCGGCTGTCCTAGCTCGCCCCGACCGCTCCCCCGGATACCTCCGGACGCGGAGCTACCTCTGCTTCCCCTTCACCTGTCTCCGACCTTGGCGCGTCTCACGTTGCCCTCTCGAACAATCCCTTACTTGGTCAGGACCCGGCTCCCCGGACGGTCGCTGGCGATGCTGCTCCCCCCCCCCCACAGGCCTTTGCCTGCTCGGGTTCTCCCTTGGCGCAGGCCTACTTTCCCCCGGCAGTGGCTGGTGTGGGTGCTCTGTCCTCTCCCCCGCCCTCCGGCGGTATTCCCCAAGCTCCACGGTTGACCCCCTCACCCTCCGGGCTATTAAAGATGGTGCCGCCCCCGAGAGACGAGTATCGCCCTCTGGCCTGGAACGGTCGGCATCTGGTACTCTACCCAGCTCCCTCTCATTTGCGGGCGCTCTGAGACCTGATCGGGTTAGGTCTGGCCCTTTTCCGGCCGCGAAAGTGGTCCTGCCCGATGTCAATCTGACGCCTCCGCCGGACGGATACCCTATCCGGGTCCCCTTCTCCTGCGGGGAGATCTGCTCCCTCTCTTCCCCCTTCAGCAGAACGTTGGTTCTCAAGTTCGGATCCGGATGCCCTAAGATTTCTATCGTTCGGGAGGCCATCACTCGATGGGGACTGTCGGCTTCTTACCGGATAGCTCCCCTCGACCCCAAACACCTGTTTCTTCATCTCTCCTCCGACCTGGACTACAGCCGAGTGTGGATGAAAGGCTCGACCAAAATTGACACTCAGTTTGCCAAAATTGTCAAATGGTCACCGAACTTTAACCCCAAGATCGATTCGACCATCATCACCTCCTGGATCACCCTTCCCAATCTCCCCCTAGTTTGCTTCCCGGCTGCTGCCCTCAAGAGGATCGCCAGCTCTTTCGGAGTCCTAGTGGCCATCGCAGAAGAAACGAGGAACCTCTCTAAATGTAACTACGTAAAGATTTGTGTAGAACTGGACCTCACAAACGAGCCACCCAAAGTGATAGAGATAGAACTCGGAGATCAATCTTTCAGTCAAACGCTGGTTTACGACAACAGCATCATTTTCTGTCAACACTGCCAAATGTACGGCCACTCGCTGCAACACTGCTTCCGAGCTCATCCAGAACTCAAGAAACCGGTCCTCAAGAAAGCGTGCGATTCCGGCGCAGCACCCCCATCCCGCTCCACAACGCGGATCCCCCCCAACCCCGCGTCTTCCGCTCAAAGTCCCCCCACCCTCTCCGCTCCCAACTCCGCTCCACCCCCTTCTCTCGCCATCACTCTCCACAATTCCAGTGGAGCGATAGTCTCGGAGCTAGCTGACAGCGCCCCAGAGCTGACGCTCTCTGATTGCCTCCCTAACCCCTCATCCCCCTCTCTCGCCATTACTCTCCATAATTCCTTCGCAGTACTTGAATTTGATCCGGATGATTGCTCTGCAGAGACGCCTACCTCCGGTAGCCCCCCCAATCCACCTCCCCCCCACCTTCCGACATCGTTATAGCCCCCCTCGTAAACTCCCCTATCTCCCCACTCCCCCTCGCTGCCCCTCAACTAGCCTCCTCCTCCACTTTAGTGCTTCCCGATGTCCAGTCTTCGGCCGGCCTCAGATCGTACTCCAGCGGTACGGTTGCCAGGGCTTCGACCTCGGCCGGTTCACCACCCCCCCTTCGATCGACAATCTTCCCTTCTCGTCCGTCATCCCCGCTCACAGGAAGATTTTGGCAGGCTCAGAAAGCGGGCTTCCTCGACCGTGAAAATCCTCTTTGCGCTCTGACGGAGTACGAAGACACTGACATTTCCCCTACAACCGTCACTGTCGGCTTCTCGAGCTCAGATCGGACTTTAGCTCCAGTCAGCACCAGCCCTGAAAATAACTCTCTCAAGAAAAAAAAGAAATCCAAGAAACAAAGGCAGCGTACGGCAATGACCACGAGATCCGCCGCAAAGTTGCAAAAATCCCCTACCTCCTCCTCTAATGCCTAACATTCTTTCTTGGAATGTTCGAGGCATCGGAAATAAACAGACTATGAATCGGATCATCAGCCTTACCAAATCGCATCGGATTGACCTTCTTGTCATCATCGAACCCAAAATACCTCACAAAAGAATGAAAAAAATTCAACTAAAGCTGGGATTCCCTTCCGCGATCACCGGCTGTCACGATATTTGGATCTTCTTCGCGGCTGATTTCCGCTTTGGGATTATCAACGACTCCCCCCAATCCCTCTCCTGTTGGGTTGAGCACCCCTTCTTCAAGTCCCGCTTTCTACTGTCGGCCATCCATGGTAGCTGTAGTATCCCGGAACGTAAAATACTTTAGGAGCTTCTGTCGGGCCCCTCCCTTCCTCACGACGATTTGCCATGGCTTTGCATCAGAGATTTTAATACGGTCTCTTACAGAGAGGAGAAATCTGGTGGTCGTGATCCCCCTCTCTCGGCCATGGAGGACTTCAACAACTTTGCCCTAACCGCCCACCTTTCTGCCATCCCCTTCCACGGCAACCAGTTCACTTGGTACAACATGCAAGATGGTACGCGTAGGCAGTACTCCCGCCTGGATCGTGCCATGGTGAATGACTGTTGGTCGAATTTGGGATTGATCAGTAAGCTGTCGCACCTGAACTCCACAGAATCTGACCATTCCCCCCTCCTTCTAGAGATTAACATCTCTCATAATCATATCAAAAAATCCTTCCGCTTCCTTGACTTTTGGCGCCACCACCCCCAGTTCATGCACATCGTGGAAGAGGCTTGGGCTTCTGTCTCTCATCCGGATCCTCTGGTCAGAATTGCTACCAAGCTCAAAGCCACTAAGAAAGCCCTAACGGCCTGGAGCAAAATTGCGTACGAGACATTTTTCAAGCCATTAAGGATGCTGAAGATGATGTCACCCGGGCGGAGATAGATGTTGCCCTCTGTAGCTTCCAGGAAAATCGTGTCTCTCTCAACCTAGCCAGGGCCATCTTCAAATCTAGAATCAGGGTTGAATCTGAATTCTGGAAACAAAAGGCTAGATTAACCTGGGACTTGGAAGGAGACAAGAATTCGGCCTTCTTTCACAAATGCGTCAAAGGACGCAGAAGCTCTCTCAAGATCCACCGCATCCGTGATGATAATGGCCAACTTCTGGACGACCCGGTGAATATACAGACGGCAGCCACGAACTATTTTTCCAATATTTTTGCTAAAGAGGCCGTGTTTAAAGATGATGGACTCCTGTCCGCGATCCCCTCCATGATTTGTGACAGGGATAATAAAAGCCTCAGCGCTCCCCCCTCTGTCGAAGAGATTAAAACTGCTGTGTGGACCATTAATGCCAACAGCGCCCCGGGTCCGGAAGGATTCAACGGGGTGTTCTTTCGTACTTGCTGGCATATCATTCGGTCCGACCTTGAGGAAGCCACTACCGCTTTTTTCCAAGGAGCCACTTATCCGAAATCCATATCCTTCGCTTACATCATCCTCATTCCCAAAAAAAGATAATCCGGACACCTTCAAAGACTTCAGACCGATCAGCCTCTGTACTTTCACCAACAAAATTATCTCTAAAATCATCGCCTCCAGAATGTCGTACATCCTCCCCAAAATCATCTCAGAAGAGCAAAGCGGCTTCGTCAAAGGTCGCAATATCACCGATAATATCCTCCTGGCCCAAGAGATGATCACGTGTATGAAATTCCCATCCAGGGAGGAAACGTTGCCATCAAACTGGACATGGAAAAAGCTTACGACCGCCTTGATTGGCAGTTCATGATCTGGGTGTTCAGAGCCTTTGGCTTTTCGGAACCTATTATCGACATCATCTTTAGATCCATCAACAACTCCTGGTTTTCCACTGTTATCAACGGCCAACCCTAGGGTTTCTTCAAAGCTACTCGAGGAGTGAGACAGGGAGATCCCCTCTCCTCCACCATTTTCATCATCACAGCCGAAGCCTTGAGCAGAAACCTCAAAATCATGCCGCGATCTCCTGGGTTCCAACACTTTCACACAACGACCGGCTGCCCTCTCATAACCCATCTTGCATACGCCGACGACATCCTCGTTTTCTCCGCTGGCACTATTGGAGCATTGGAGGTAGTTATGAGAACTCTTGTTCAATACACTCGTTGCTCTGGACAGAAAATTAACAACAGCAAGAGCGTCATCTACACTCATCATAAAGCCGATAGAACTCACTCGGCTGTGCTGTCCTCCATGACCTCCTTCTCCACAGCTTACCCCCCTTTCCTGTACTTAGGCTGCCCGTTGGTGTACGGAAGAGCGAATTCAGGGATCTATGCCCACATGGTCGACAAGATACGACAGAAAATTATGTGATGGTACAACGCAACCCTTTCCCCCGGGGGGAAGTTAATTCTCATTAAGCACGTTTTATCCTCCATCCCCATAAACTCACTAGCGGTGTGCTCGCCCCCCACCAAAGTGCTCCTGTCCATTGAAGCCATCCTCGCCAAGTTCTTTTGGGGTCATCTCGAGGGGAAGAACAAGCATCACTGGGCCAGCTGGGCTACCATGGCCAAACCTACTGCTGAGGGGGGTCTGGGATTATGCAGGCTCGCACACATGGTCGACGCTCTCTCGGCGAAATTGTGGTAGAAAATCCGTTCTGAAAGCTCGATCTGGACTAGGTTCATGAGAGCGAGATACTCCAGATTCTGTCGCTTAACTGAGGCATCTGCCAACAATAGATCCTCCGTGTCGTGGCGGCGCATCCTCCGAGGTCGTAACCTTGCGGAACCACACTTACGCCTGACCCTGGGCAATGGTCATTCACAGGCATACAAGGAACGCTGTTGGGGGACGTTCTCCTTAGGCCCAACGCTATTACTCCACCGATGTGTGAGATCCGAGATTTTTGGGATGTTGACGCATCAGGATGGAATTGGGATCGGGTTCGTGATTGGCTTGGTCCGGAAGCATTGACGAACTTGGGTGCTGCTAATCTGTCGATCAATGACAATCGCGACGTGCTCAGATGGTCCCCTAACCAGGGAGGCGTCTTCACCCTAGCTTCAGCCAGAATCATCATTAGAGAAATACAACTCACGACATCCCCTTCCGCCAAGTTTTGGCACACGTGTATTCCGGCGAAATGGTCCATTCTCCTCTGGCGTGCCGAGCGTCGGAAACTCCCCACTGATGATGCCGTCAAATCCTTCGGGTATAGTATGGCGTCCAGATGCCACTGCTGTGTTAATCACCATACAGAATCCGTTGATCACGTTCTGTTTTCTGGGGAGTCTGCATCTCACATTTGGACTCAACTCCACGTCAGATACAAAATGGTCCCCACAAGCGGGGGCATCAACGATCTAATGGCCAGCTGGAGCACGTCTCACGGTCATCAGATCGTCGCTGCCGCCGCTTTTTGGGTATTATGGAAAAATAGGAACAAATACAGATTCGAGGGCCGACAGTTCCCGCCTCCTCAATTGTACAGAGAGGTGGTTCAGCAAATATTCAAAAGAATGAGGTGTTGCTCTCACACCTCGAGCAAGTTTTGGGCCGCCCTGGGCTGCTGACTGGGACAGGGTTGATGTTCCCTCGGGATATCGCTTTAACCGCCTGAACTTCTGATGCTCGGTCCAGCTACCGTTTTGTGGGCATAACTTCGTGTTTCTCCCTTTGGGTCTTCCTTTTTATTTGTTTTGGGTTGGTCTTCGCGCGTGGCGCGCTTACTTGTATAGGTTTCGACATTTTGCGCCTATCATTCAATAAAAGTTGATGTTTCCAAAAAAATATATATATATATATATATATATATATATATATAATTGTTTGCTTGTAGATGTAACCTAGGAGTGTTGAGTCAGATTAGGATTGACCCAAGGAGCCTAGAATGGCGGAGTCGACCGATAAGTTGACCAAGTTGACAAAAGTCAACTTCGGGTCAAACTTGATCCAAATCGACTCAAACGAACTTAGAATGACTTGAAAACTTGTGATTGACCTAAAAATTAGTAAACGAACTAGTTGGCTTATAGTTGACCAGGTTTGACCAGAGTTGACCAGGTTTGACCAGAGTTGACCAAGGGTTGACTTTGACCTAGAATGACCTAGAATCATGTAGAAATGTATTGTAGGCATTCCTTATGATATTTTAGACCTTGTTGTGACTTGTGGTTGTTCTAACTATGATTACATCACTCCAGTTCAGTTGCACTTCCTTATCAGCAGCTTGGATTGCCAGGCGAGTACATTCTCTGACCGTTTCATTCTTGCTTGGACGTATTTACTTGTTATAGACTAGTTTACTTGTTGCTGTCATGATATTATCACGGATTAGTACTATATGGATCTCTTTATGCGATGTTATCCCTACGGATTAGTACTATAGGACCGATGGGTCGCCAAGGTGACTCCCGCATGGGGAGTTGCAAAAATGTATGAATGAATGAATGAACGAATAAGTGAATGAATGAATCAACGAATGAATAAATGAATATGTGAATGAATCAATGAACGAACGGACAAGTGAAAGAAAGAAAAGAAAGAATGAATAAAAGATAAGAAAGGAAGGAATTGTTAGCGACAAGTATGACGGGCACGTGCAACGGGGCTCGCTACCCGCGCTCCACGGATTCCAACCTGGTCGATAACGCATTATGGCTAAGGGTTAGCCTACGGCTCGAAGACAGCCGTTAAGTTAAAAAGGATAAATAATACGAAATGGTCGTGAACAATCCCCTCGTATACGGGAGGTAGGAGATATAAAGGATTTTTTCGGCATGATCAAATGGAGGATCGTGGCCGGCCTAGGCGAAAATCAAAGGGGGCTTACAGGTTGCCTGGGTGTGGGCTTGGTCACCCGGGGGATGTAAGTGCAGGGTATTTCAAGACACTATCAACGTGTACCAGCCCGCACGCTCTGAATAGTTGCGAAATACCAAAAGAAAAAGGGTCCGAAATGGCTTGTGATGCCGGCGACCGGTGCATATAGAGTTAAGTGGGCTTTGCTGGTGGCAATCCACGTGCAAGTCCTTGCATTGAACAAAGTGGTCTAAGTTATCTAAATGAAGTGCCTTCTGAACAGGCTTGAAATATAACACACCAAAGGATAAAGAGTACTTCATGAAATTAAGTTAGGAAACACGCCTACGTCGCGCTAGGACCTGAGACAGGGACACGCACTGACATTGAAAGTTTATATGAATTATTGACTAATTTGGTTTACTTTGGACAGGGAAGGCCGGACGGTAAGTATGGTGAGTCGTGCATGTATTTCTATGCGACACTTGAATTCGACAACACGAGATAGGTTATGATATGTGCCATAAAATTGACCCTAAGGCAAGATTAGTAAGACAATGAATGATAGACGGCGCACAAAAGTAAATAGAACGTGTTTGGTAATGATAGTATTGTGGGCAAGCTAGCCTCCCCACCAGTATATAACAATGTACTGATAACCCCACAGTCTGCTTGCAGGAGACGTCATCGGGTGCGGAGCTTCCCTCGAACGTGCTAAGGCGCGGAGCTATCTCTGGAGCCTTGGAGCGTTGCAAGGAGCTGGAGCACCATATACAGGATCATTCCATGTTGTAAGCCACTTGGCACGCCTTTTATGTTTCAGAGAGAGAGAGCTTGAGCGATTTGTAATATCGGCCTAGCGCCGCTTGTAAACTTCATGAATATCAATAAAGAGTTAAATTCGCTTCATTTTGTGTTTATTTACTTTCTGCTGCAAATGGGGACACTCTGTGCGACTCTGTGGCCTAGCCTCAAATTGGCCATTTCTGGACATAGCCTTGCACGGGCGTAACCTAGGCCCGTGCTGCATCACGCCTTAGAGAGGACGATCGCTCCTGCGGGAGCGGGGCGTGACAGATTGGTATCGGAGCATGGCTTTACGTCCTTGGACTTCATTTCGATTTTCTCAGTTTTGAAAGCTTGGTTTTGAAACAAAAGAAGTGTACGCTCTCTCTCGTTGTGCCTTAGGATATTCCATACAATAAGTCTAATATATACAAAAGCTCGTACAAGTACTCGGTTGAACGGGATCGATAGGCGAAGGCCTTTGTGCCAAACCATGACGGACTTAAGTCGGAAGAAAACTAAAAATGCTAGAAGTTCGCAAACGCAAGACGTGCTTAAATAACCTTACGCTGACAATAGCGAACGAGTACACGAGACCGGAATATAGTTCGAACGGGATGGTTATGCACGCAGCCTTTTGGCTAAGTTGTGTCGAGTATCGCACACCTAGACCTTTTGGTGCGAACGAGTTTGCGAGCGAGATCAACTATCGCTCGGACGAGAATAAGTGAGACTTAGAACGTATGTTGATAGAGACGCTATTTGACCAACGCTAAAGCGAGCACGAGAGATGGTTCTTAGACTTTGAGGAATGGACGAACGCGCGATTGAACACATCGATTGGGAATCGAATGATCTTGTAAGGATTTGTAGAATAACTTGACTCCGAGTGGTGTATGTGATAGCTTCGAAGAAGAAAAAGAGCGAGTGTCGACGACTAGTCGAGTGCAAGCCTTAGAATGAGTCACGCTTAGTTGGTCATGATTCGGGAGTCTCAAACGAGATATCGTTCGGACGAATCAAGAATGCATAGAGCAAATTACGAAACGATTGAATAGAGATTCGAAACGATAAAACGAATGGAGGTCTTGGTCGAGGAAACATAGAAGATCGGGCATACGATTTTAAATTTAGTCGAAGGTATTTAAACTTGAGTTAAGGTGAAATACCCATGGACGAGATAGAAGATAGCACGATCGGAAGAAAGCGTGCATAGGAAACGTTGGTTTGAAGATACGAGAATGACTAAGGATTTGGAATAGATGTTGCTCAATGAAGAGTTAACACGAGACAATGTGAATTGAGGAAATTAAGTTACACGACTTAGAATTCGTTGCAAAAGGAAGATTGTCAGGTTATGTACATCATCGATGGTATTGAGGCGTATCAAAAATCGATGTGCAATAACTTGGGGGTACTTTGATTCGATGAATGACGATCGTGTTAGAAGTTATTGTTTTGAAGAATGCTATGTTGGAGATTTTTATAAGAATGAACGTTTTGATGAAGAAGGGAAGTGACTTGATTGTTCGATGATAACTGTCACGACCTGCACCCTTTTTTTAAACGGATACGAGATGTGTCCATGCCAGCCTACGCCGCAGTGTCGGCGGTAGAACGCTGTCACGGCCATGAAGATCAAAATCACAAATAATGCTCATTCACATAATTAATTTAACTTACAATGAATCACAAGTTTTATATTTGTAGAAAAATATAAACTTGTACAAATAAAAGAATGACTACAACTCAACTATCTAGCTAGTCTCTAGGCTTTGTCTGCAAGTATTTCCGTCACTCCCTAAGCTAAGTGAATCCACGGCTAACCTGAAAATGTTGGTTTTCAGTCAGGAATGGAACGAGCACAACTCACTGAATGCAATTTCAGATAAAAAAAATGACTATAAAACAAAGGTTAGACATCGATCATGAGTTTTGAAAATAAACAGTAAATACGGAAAACCAATAGCAATAAATAGACACAAAATACTTTCCCCAACTGCTAGAAGTACCTTTGATATGTGATCAATCTCAGGACAATTATGCGACACTGTCTACACTGTCTAAAGTTACACTGTCTACACTGTCTAAAGTTACACGGTCTACAGTTACACGGTCTACAGTTAATATTATAATAAAAAATATTGTCTACAAATAGTAATCACGATCTACACAGTTTAAATACAGTAATAAACACGGTCTATACTGTCTACTTTGTAATAAATAAATTATTGTCTACACTGTCTACAAGAAATAAATAAATCACTGTATACACTGTCTACACGGTCTAAGGTCAGATCACACATCGTTGGTACTTCTCATTCCGGACACAACAATTTATAATCAAAAATAATCACATAACCAATGACTAATCAATAAAATATAGCAAAGATCAATATCGAAATGCAGACAATAAACTGTACTCGCCTGTGGTCCTCTGCTGGTAAAACCGACAATCTGTACCACTCAATGTGCCACAATAGTCAAAACCCGTACAACAGTCTTCGGATGCTGAAATAGACAATACCAATGATCTCAGAATAGTTCAATTAGCTAGGATTGCCTGTCCTTAAGTCCAATTCTGGACATAGGGGCAAAACGGTAATTTCGGGTCAAAACGGTGTCCGCCGTTGGATCCGCTTTGCACCGAAAAGCGTGCCAGAGTCAACGGTCTCTAAAGTTGTCAAACTACATGTCTACGGATCCAGTTTTCTGATACAAACCCAATCGTATGTCCATAGTTGGATTCCGGCGGGCCGTGCACAAAATCGTCCGTTGAATCAGATCGTGGGGCCCGCAAAATGGCGTCCGATTCAACTGTCTCAGAATTGGACCAAACTTAGCATACAGGACCAGAAAAATGATACGGTCCTGTTGCTGCAAGTTTTGTCTTGATCTGACGAGCGTGCACGGAGTAATTGAGAAACTTGCACAGAGGTCGATACGGTGAATTTTGACGGATACGCATCAAATTCGTCGCGCACACGCGACCAATTTGAATTCCGTCAAAGCCCACACGACCACGAAGCCGATACGCAGCTTTCGATGCTTTTGGTTTGCGACCACGTCGCCCGGATTGGCGGGACACACGTCGTATCGAGAGATTTTATTGATATTTTTAATATTTAAAACATATTTTTCCTAAACTTTGGGAACTGTTTAATCGGCACACAGTGCATGAATCCCTGGACGAAAAGAAGGGTTTCCAACTCCTATATATTGTCTGTAAGTGTCATCAAATAGAATTTCAAAATCGTGTATGGGTTGGAAGAAAACTGGCCGTGAACTAGGGTCGTCGGACTGGTTTTATGTCCTGTTTCCAACAGATTTTCGGTGATTTTCAACTCGATTTCTCTCGAGTTTTGGGTCGCTAGAATTTAAACTATTTAGCAGGAATTTAAGAGGGTTATATCCAGATCGTACCAGAGTAATTGGTTCGGAAAATCGTCGAACGATGGTGGAGAAAACGCAACGCGAAGTTGCACCTTCTGCCCACTGCTGCTGTCACTCCTGCGCCTGTGCACGCGCGCGCAAATTGCGGCGGTCTTGGCCGGCTGGTGGCACTGTCACGGCGGCGGTCTGATCGCCCAGGTGATGGGGGATGGGGCGCGTGTGGGTTTGGAGTAGCTAGGGTTTTGATGTTCATACATCTCTAGATTATATACGACTACAGGGGGCGGTTTCCGCTCGGGATACCCAAGCTGGGCTCGGGTTGCTCGGGCTGAGGGATTTAGGCCTGGGTTCGTGTGGCCATTATTTTGGGTGTGGGGGCTGTTCGGAATAGTTAGCTGTTATGTGGAATGGTTTTCTTTTTCCTTTTCTTTTTTTTCCCTTTTTCTATATACATTAGATATGTATATATCTCGTATATACATATAAATATATATATTGATAAGACAAAACTTGATATGTATAAATATATATACACTTATATACATCCTCACCTATATTTATGAATATATATATAATATATATATTTATAAGACAAAACTTGATATGTATAAATATATATATACACTTTATATACATCCTCACCTATATTTATGAATATATATATATATTTATATATATTTATGAATATATATATATATATATATATATATATATATATATGCCACAAAATCTTAATAACAAATCAAGGTGAATTCTTAAAATCAAATACATTTTCTATCGTACTCTCCAATAATTTAACAACAAAAATCTAAATAATTTATAAGTTATTTTATATATATCTTTCTCTAACAATTCATAACTTTTTTTAATACACGAGAAAATTATGTATACACATATATACATATATAATAATTGAAATATAACTACTTTCTAATATTTGCAACCAATATATATATAGAAAAATAATACTAGGTTTAATTAAGAACTATGTCACTCAAAGTATATAATTAACTAAAATCGTATAAAATTTTCTAACCAGTGTCTAAAGCCAAAAATAATAATAATGATAAAAATTGCACCAGTTATTTAAAAATAGAATTAGTGCTTCGAAATAAAACTAAAATTTTGTAAAAATAAATTTAAATTAATAAAGACTTTGGGCATTCAAGGAGTTTACATCCTACCCAACTTATAAAAATTTCGTCCTCGAAATTAAAATAATCCTTAATAAAAAAAACACAATGATGTTTAATACCAAGGGGCAGGCACGTCAAATCGTATCTCAGTTTCTGAAACGAGGTAAGGGTTTATCGCAGGAATCCCAATTGATGCCTATATTCTATGAGATAAGGTATTTTTTTGGTGCAATCTCTACCCAACTTATAAAAAGTTGGCTAACCGTGAAACTCGTCGTTCTAGACTTCTGAGAATGAATTTTCTAAGAAAAGACATAAGAATATTGGCCGCTTCTAACTACAGTTACGGATTCTAAGTGAGCCTAGATATTGCCCTGGTGTCCTAGGTCAATAATTTCAAAAAAAACTATTCCAATTAACATCGTTCCTGTAGGGGTCACACTACTCCCTCAAATCTTATGTCACTAAAACTTTAAAATCATCCAACTACTTGCTAAAATTGCTACCAATAGATATCTACTGCTTATGGCCACTATAATCCTCTCCTATCTATTAAACCACCCAAAATCTAACATGCAACAAATTTACCCCAGTAGCTAAGAAATATTGCTAACTTCTAATAAGCGTGACCATTTGTCACTCTGAAATAGGAAGGACAGGAAGATAAGGAAGAATAATCGAGAGCATTAACGAAGTTTCAAGGGCGGTAGAGGATATCTAATGTTGCAGCTAGAAGAAAATTCATGAACCATTAACTTATTTGCTAGAGTGGGCTACTCTAGCCTAGTCACTTAAAACAAAGAACCCTTCGTATCTTAGAGTGGCTGGCATTCCGTGCAATATAGAAGTTCCGTTTTCGAAATTCTATCTAAACAAGGTTTCATAATAGAACGGAATTTGAGGAGTCCAGATTGTGATCTTTCCCGTGGTTATTTAAACACGCGAGCAAGGGATGTAAATGCAATAGAAGATCATATTGCGACTTCCAAGTAAATGGAATAATGGTTACGAATGACACCACATTCCAAGAGGTGGAGACTACCTAATAGGCGTAGGAACCTATTTCAAATAGTTCGATTTTAATAGTCCAAATATAGTGGTATGCATGTATGGGTTTTACTGGGTCTTAATGGATTTCCTAATTGGACATCAATCGTTGGTTGGATAATCCCTGGATTTCAATCTATAGGGACTGGACATGATCCCAATGATAAAACTATTTCTACTAGGTCAGGGTACCCTATAATAGGTTTTCACCCAAGTGGTTGAGCTAGATGGACAGTCTGATTGGTTAAATAGGTTCTGTAAGCCTTGAAGATGCGCCTTCCGTGACTTTTGTGCTTAAGTAGTACGAGAAGGCACAATAGAGTGTCACACTAGTGACATGTGCGTAGTGGGCTTCGAGTAGATGGCAACCGTATATTGGGTCGAAAGGTTCGAGTCAAGGTCGAGTCCCTAATTGTAATCGGAAAGTATACTGGTATTATGGTAAGGGTTATAGCTAGTCCCTTTTGACCTGAAAATCATACCATAAAATAGAGTACCAGGGGACGGATTTGAGTGGGACATGATATAACAAAATGAAGGTGGACTCATCTAGATCTTGCATATAAAATTTGTTGGAAGGTATCGGCTGGTCTCGTGCTCCGATTATTAATGACACGGTCGGAGACACAAAATGATCTAAAAGAAATGTGGGAGTCCAAGGGCACTAATTATCACCCTAAAGGAAGTTATTCTAATCACTCGGTAATCCTGGTATATCCTAAAAAATTTAGAGGGCTTACAGTCTACCCACCTTAGAAGCTAGGACAGGGTTTTAGGTATAATGAGGTGAGAAGAATTCCCAAGTCCGGATATCGCACCTTGATTCTTGGTAATCAAGAATAAGGTACGGCATAACAGAATATGGTAGATATAAGTCAAGTCAAGGATCGTTCCTCATTAATTGGAAAATGAGTGTGTACAACGACATATGGTCGAAAAATAAAATGACATGCTTGTCCACAATATACAAGAGTTGTCGACGGGGTAACCAATTCTAAGGCATATCATATGAAAAGAACTCTAACAACTAAGTCATAAATTTCTACGGGTGTCAAGCCTGTCAGACTATTGTCACAAGGGTTCTAGTGGTATGGGATGTAGTGATCATGTATTATTGTTGACAACTGGTAGGTCATAATACGACAGGGTATTTAAGCTATGGTATTGGCTACGCTAGTGACTGTGGGGTTCCCATACTAGTTAGGCTTTAAATAATAAAATTTATATGACTAGGGTAATACTTGTTGGAAACCAATCTCGGGATGAGCGCCTACCATAGTCACGGTAATTGATTATCCTTAGCCTTGTCTATTCAGCTCATGTCTAACTGTGGCTTCGGTCGAGGAAGGGTTGGTTTAAGGCTTAAGGGTTGCTAGTTAAGGCAAGCTTCCAACAAATAATTAGAGACTCACTACATTTGGTTTCTTGAGAATAGATAGTCTCCTAGGTTGACGTTCTGCCTAAGGGTAAAACCCTAATCATTCTCAAATTCAGATGGCTCGAAAGTCTCAATAGTAGTTTGAAGGTCGATGGAAGAACGAGTAACTCAATCACATGACTGGCCGATGGTAGCTACACTTGTGCCTACCATTATCCTAGCCATGGGAATACTCTGTACCCCTCTACCATCACGAGCTTTCGTCTTTCCAAATTGGTGGAAGACAAAAACAATAAAGAATTCAAGGGAGATGTTACTGAATACAATTTCGTGATTCAAGGGCGAACATATAATTCAAGAGGATTTGTCAATGCAGTCGCGGATGAGATCCTAGAGACATCTACATCTCAATCCACGTAGGTTAATCAGAGGGAGAGCGAACCGGGTGCACTACGGTTGATCAGACCGTAATACATCGATTCTGATTAGACAATATGTTAGTGGGCATCCCCAATAAACATATGTCTTGAATCAAGCTCGATAAAAGAGTAAGCTTGCAAAAACTAGGCTGTAATAGCAGTATTGGTCAAGATAGTTAAAATATAGGTAGGCGAGATTTTTGGAAAGGAGGCACAAATAGTTCGAGTTTTGGGAAAATCAGATCCTTTCCTGGTGTTATTGCTTACACGGTTATCCTACTATCTTCTTATCCATAATACCTTGGCGACTAATGGGTTATGAACTTCTAAACTCTATATCTAGGTAAACCTATTGGCGTCAAACAATATCCTCGTCAATAGGTCACAAGGACCACGAAATGCTAGATCGGGAGACACGCTACCCAATCTCACAGAACTTCCACTACTATTGGCTTTGGATCTTATGGGGCACACATAGCATTTTTCTATCCTCTATAGTATCCTAAACTTGTAATCACGTCCGAAGTCATTTTACCGAGAGTTATGCCTTGCCCGTATACTCGGCGGTGGTAAACTCTTGGTTCCGTGATTCAGATGTGATATGATATCAGATATTCTACCTCATCTCGACTCCAGGGTAACTACGATCAAACAGGACCACTAGCCATAGTTTCAGGAATGTTCTATAACCTATATTTTCTTAAACTAATTTTAATTCTAGGGGTCATGTCTCGCCAGTGCGCTGCTGGCTGTAGTGAATCCATAGTCTCCATAATTTAATTAAATGGCGACAGTGCGCTGCTGTCATGCCATTATGAGTTAATCAACATTCCTTTAACTATATCTGTAAAATTCATGGGTTTCTAGAGATTCAAACAGGTTGACTATGAAATAAAGCGTAAGTATTATCAGTCACAACCCTTAAAATAAACGGTGAACATGGAGGAAAATAACTGAAGACAAAGAAATACAAACATTCTATTATCTATTTCATATGTATTCAAACCTTTGGGGAAAACTTTGAATGGAAACTAACTCAAGGTCCGTATATGGATAACATAATCAGAAATTATATAAAATAATAATTCTTGGGAAAAATAGGAACTAAATAGGTAATTTAGGGCTAAGACATGAGGATGATGTCTAACAGACAAGGATGAGGAATTGCACAATTTATCAATGTTAGGTCATTATTTCTATGAAGTCCTGTCTCACCAAGTGAATAATCTATCCACATTGGATCGTATCGTCGTATCAAGAGATATTAGTGTACCTATGGGAATCTGACAAGCTATCAAAATTAATAACCCTCATCCTAAATTGCATGGCCTAGACTACCCATCAGTAAATTTGTATAAGGGACTCCTAGCCCTAGTCACTCTTTTAGATTAAATTAATTCCTAATTCGTGAATGAGCATTTCCTAGTCGCAGGCTCGCAATAGTACAACTAACTTAAGTACCATCACGAGTTCGCATGATTTGCGAAGACTGACCTGCATGGACCACCACAAAAACTTGTCACGACCCGCACCCGTTTTTTTAAACGGATACGAGACGTGTCCAAGTCAGCCTACGCCACAGTGTCAGCGGTAGAACGCTGTCACGGCCATGAAGATCAAAATCATAAATAATGCTCATTCACATAATTAATTTAACTTACAATGAATCACAAGTATTACATTTGTAGAAAAATATAAACTTGTACAAATAAAAGAATGACTACAACTCAACTAACTAGCTAGTCTCTAGGCTTTGTCTGCAAGTATTCCCGTCACTCCCCAAGCTAAGTGAATCTACGGCTAAACTAAAAATGTTGGTTTCCAGTCAGGAATGGAACGAGCACAACTCACTGAATGCAATTTCAGATAAAAAAATAACTATAAAACAAAGGTTAGACATCAATCATGAGTTTTGAAAATAAACAGTAAATACGGAAAACCAATAGCAATAAATAGACACAAAATACTTTCCCCAACTGCTAGAAGTACCTTTGATATATGATCGGTCTCGAGACAATTACGCGTCACTGTCTACACTGTCTAAAGTTACACTGTCTACACTGTCTAAAGTTACACGGTCTACAGTTAATATTGCAATAAAGAAACATTGTCTACAAATAGTAATCACGATCTACACAGTTTAAATGCAGTAATAAACACGGTCTACACTGTCTACTTTGCAATAAATAAATCACTGTCTACACTGTCTACAAGAAATAAATAAATCACTGTCTACACTGTCTACACAGTCTAAGGTCAGATCACACATCGTTGGTACTTCTCATTCCCGACTCAACAATTTATAATCAAAAATAATCACATAACCAATGACTAATCAATAAAATATAGCAAAAATCAATATCGAAATGCAGACAATAAACTGTACTCGCCTGTGGTCCTCTGCTGGTAAAACCGACAATCTGTACCACTCAATATGCCACAATAGTCAAAACCCATACAACAGTCTCCGGATGCTGAAATAGACAATACCAATGATCTCAGAATAGTCTAATTAGCTATGATTGCCTGTCCTTAAGTCCAATTTTAGACATAGGGGCAAAACGGTAATTTTGGGTCAAAACGGTGTCCGCCGTTGGACCCGCTTTGCACCGAAAAGCATGCCAGAGTCAACGGTCTCTAAAGTTGTCAAACTATATGTTTACGGATCTAGTTTTCCGATATGAACCCAACCGTATGTCCAGAGTTGGATTCCGGCGGGCCGTGCACAAAATCGCCCGTTGAATCGGATCGTGGGGCCCGCAAAACGGCGTCCGATTCAACTGTCTCAGAATTGGACCAAACTTAGCATACAGGACCAGAAAAATGATACGGTCCTATTGGTGTAAGTTTCGTCTCAATCTGACAAGCATGCACGAAGTAATTGAGAAACATGCACAGAGGTCGATACGGTGAATTTCGACGGATACACATCAAATTCGTCGCGCACACGCGACCAATTTGAATTCCGTCAAAGCCCACACGACCACGAAGCCGATACATAGCTTTCAATGCTTTCGGTTCGCAACTACGTCTCCCAGATTGGCAGGACGCACGTCGTATCGAGAGATTTTATTAATATTTTTAATATTTAAAACATATTTTTCCTAAACTTTGGGAACTGTTTAATCGGCACACAATGCATTAATCCCTGAACGAAAAGAAGGGTTTCCAACTCCTATATATTGTCTATAAGTGTCATCAAATAAAATTTCGAAATCGTGTATGGGTTGGGAGAAAACTGGCCGTGAACTAGGGTCGTCGGACTGGTCCGTGAACTAGGGTCGTCAGACTGGTTTTCTGTCCTGTTTCCAACAGATTTTCGGTGATTTTCAACTCGAGTTCTCTCGAGTTTCGGGTCGCTAGAATTTAAAATATTTAGCAGGAATTTAAGAGGGTTATATCCTGATCGTACCAGAGTAATTGGTTCGGGAAATCGTCGAACGATGGTGGAGAAAACGCAACGCGAAGTTGCACATTCTGCCCACTGCTGCTGTCACTCCTGCGCCTGTGCCCGCGTGCGCAGATTGTGGCGGTCTTGGCCGGCTGGTGGCGCTGTCACGGCGGCGGTCTGACCTCCCAGGTGATGGGGGATGGGGCGCGTGTGGGTTTGGAGTAGCTAGGGTTTTGATGTTCATACATCTCTAGATTATATACGACTACAGGGGGGCGGTTTCCGCTCGGGATGCCCAAGCTGGGCTCGGGTTGCTCGGGCTGAGGGATTTAGGCATGGGTTCGTGTAGCCATTGTTTTGGGAGTGGGGGCTATTCGGAATAGTTAGTTGTTATGTGGGATTCTATATGGTTTTCTTTTTCCTTTCCTTTTTTTTTTCCTTTTTCTATGTACATTACATATGTACATATCTCGTATATACATATAAATATATATTTATAAGACAAAACTTGATATGTATAAATATATATACACTTATATACATCCTCACCTATATATATATATATATATATATATATATATATATATATATATATATATATAATTCCTTCCAAAATGCCACAAAATCTTAATAACAAATCAAAGTGAATTCTTAAAATCAAATACATTTTCTATCGTACTCTCCAATAATTTAACAACAAAAATCTAAATACTTTATAAGTTATTTTATATATATCTTTCTCTAACAATTCATAACTTTTTTTTAATACACGAGAAAATTATGTATACACATATATACATATATAATAATTGAAATATAACTACTTTCTAATATTTGCAACCAATACATATATATATATATAAATAATACTAGGTTTAATTAAGAACTATGTCACTCAAAATATATAATTAACTAAAATCGTATAAAATTTTCTAACTAGTGTCTAAAGCCAAAAATAATAATAATGATAAAAATTGTACCAGTTATTTAAAAATAGAATTAGTTCTTCGAAATAAAACTAAAATTTTGTAAAAATAAATTTAAATAAAATAAAGACTTTGGGCATTCAAGGAGTTTACAATAACCACAACAACAACGATCTTGTCTTGCGCGAGCACAACTTCAGCCTCGCACATGAGTTACGTCAGATTTGGGACGATCGTTCCGCGTGAGCGTTGGCATGGTGATTCATGTCCAGCGGGAATGATCGAACTCGAAATACCTTGACATGGCAATTTTGATTGCTATGACTTGTGGTTTGAAGCGAAGGCGAATTGAGGATTGATTAGACGTATAATAGACGGCGAAGTAAAGTCGAGGATTGAGTAGGCCCAATCCGTGTATCGAAAATGAGTAAGTCTTGACGCAACGCAAGAGTTACGTCCCGATGAGAACGATTATCCCGCGAGAATGTTGACATGGTGATTCATGTCCGCCGTGGATAATCAGACTTGCGTGAGATCGGGGCGCAACATAATGCAAGGCTAGACGACCTTGTGATCGACTACGTGAATTGGATAGGTGAACTATATCAAAACATACTTGAAGAGATAGACTACGATAATTGCTAGTACGGACGCACGATATTAACATGTCGAGGATTTTGTTGAGGATAATCTATCATAGGATGACTTTTCTAAATGAGCTCAGACGTGGAGCGGAGAATGTCTCGATGTGAATAGGGTGAACGCTGCTTGATGTTTAGAAATTTGAGTAAAACGAACTTGGGTAGAAACTCCCGTACAAACGAACAAATGGTTTGACCATAGGATTTGGGGCGAGCGTCGTACAACGACCTTGCACGATGAGCCACGGACTTGACTTGTAACTATGACCCTGTGAGATGACCTAGCGGATAGGCAGACGACCCTATGCCGAGTGATTGAACTTGTGCGATTTACCTTACTGTATCGTCTGAACGGACGATAGACTTGGGGCAGCAAGACTTAGAGTAGGACGGGGAACAGGAAGTGTGCGTGAGCGACGACGAGATTGGCTCCAAACAAAAGCGAATGATAGGAATGGATGATGCGCAAGTAAAGTTAGGATAACGAATTGAATCATTGATAGGAAGACGTACTCGATGATAGTGCCATACTTGGTTTTGAATCGGACGGAAGTACTTAAGACTTGGTCGACTCCGCTAAGAAGAAGAAATCATATTGATTTCATAGACAAGAACGCTTGAGAAACGAATCAGATCATCTCGAGGATCAAGATAAACGATAGTGAGATGCACGCAAGTTCGGTTTTAAATCGAAGTTAGTGAAACGATCGACAAATCAAAACTATCACGAGTAGCTTGTCCGACTTCGTTAATCCCTAAGCCGGGTAGAAATGTACGTATTCGGGGGACGCCTTGAATATGTGCACAGTCCCCACGCAGCGATATGATGAACTCGAATGCAACTGCAAGTGGGTGTTGAGATACGCATGAACGACAATTGAATAAGTACCATCAAGTCTAAAATAAATGAACAGTCATTCCATAAAATTCACCAAGCGCATGCAACATAAAACTTGGAAGGATAACCGAGCATAATTCGATGCCATCGAACGATACAGCCGTTCGATAGAATTGTCTAAGAAACACGACGACACGAGTTAAAGGAATGGTAGGATGACCTGCACTCAGGAAGTCTCGAGGATGAGACTTGTTTTGAGTGGTGTATTATGTAATGACCCGCTCCGCCCTAGCGAAATGCCGATTCAAACGACAAGTGCAACGACTCGAACGAGCCGTCGACCCGAAGATTTGGCATCGACCTGATGAAGAATCGATGCAAGGCTTACATTGGCCCGTCAAGAGGAATCCAGACTTAGACTTTCAAAGGCGCGCTCGGAGTATCGCTCGGCCGATGCGAACATCGCTAAGGTGGATGGCTCCGATGAACCTGTCTTTGCTTAGCCTAGACACATAACAATACGGACACTAATGCTAGAATTGCTAGGCGATAACACCGCGCATGCTAATAAATGACTCAACGCACCTAGCTAAGGGAATAATCCCATCTGTATGCTTGTATAGAATATGGAAAAGAACATGGAAAATATGAGAACTCTCGCACCGCGCTCCATGCTCGTGCTAAGGCACAAGCTTACGTGCAAGTCCCTTATGCGCTCAACAATGAAACAATGAATGGTTTACAACAATGAAATGGTAGACTATCAACATAGTCGTTCCTAGTAGAGTATAGCAACATTGAAAGACTATAGGACCGATGGGTCGCCAAGGCGACTCCCGCACGGGGAGTTGCAAAAATATATGAATGAATGAATGAACGAATAACTGAATGAATGAATCAACGAATGAATAAATGAATATGTGAATGAATCAATTAACAAACGGACAAGTGAAAAACAGAAAAGAAAGAATGAATAAAAGATAAGAAAGGAAGGAATGGTTAGCGACATGTATGACGGGCACGTACAACGGAGCTCGCTACCCGCGCTCCACAGACGCTAACCTGGTCGATAACGCATTATAGCTAAGGGTTAGCCTACGGCTCGAAGACGGCCGTTAAGTTAAAAAGGACAAATAATACGAAATGGTCATGGACAATCCCCTCGTATACGTGAGGTGGGAGAAATAAGGGATTTTCGCGGCATAATCAAAGGGAGGATCGTGGCCGGCCTAGGCGGAAATCAAAGGGGGCTTACGGGTTGCCTGGATGTGGGCTTGGTCACCCGGGGGACGTAAGTACAGGGTATTTCAAGACACTATCAATGTGTACCAGCCTGCACGCTTTGAATAGTTGTAAAATACCAAAGGAAAAGGGTCCAAAATGGCTTGTGATGCGAGCGACCGGTGCATATAGAGTTAAGTGGGCTTTGCTGGTGGCAATCCACGTGCAAGTCCTTGCATTGAACAAAGTGGTCTAAGTTAACTAAATGAAGTGCCTTCTGAACAGGCTTGAAATATAACACACCAAAGGATAAAGGGTACTTCGTGAAATTGAGTTAGGAAACACGCCTACGTCGCGCTAGGACCTGAGGCAGGGACACGCACTGACATTGAAAGTTTATATGAATTGTTGACTAATTTGGTTTACTTTGGACAGGAAAGGTCGGACGGTAAGTATGGGTGTAGGCCTCAAAAATGAAGTCACGCTGAGTTGATACAGTCTATCAGAAAAATATCTAAAAGACACGCTGAGTTCTATCAGACCATTTCCTCAAATGTACGTAGAGTTTAAATGGTACTCAAAGACAGCTCATCATTTATCAGATTGTAATTATGACTGACAGCACAACAGTCAATAAACGTCTCCTCGTATGCCACGTATGCACGGGATTCAAGAGGTCTCAGCCGACTATGGCGTGATTTTTGAAATCTTCTTCAACAAGATTTGGTCTTCATCAAGTTGGCGTACCAAAAGGGCTTATCATCATTTAATGTGACTGACAAAGCAATCAATGTCAGAGATTTTGTGTCAGTCGAGACACATCGAATCAAGATAGCTGGCCGTTCTAACTCAAGTCTGCGTGCATTTTAAACTTCAGTGTTCCTGTCTCAAGTCTGCGTGCATTTTGAACTTCAGTGTTCCTGTCTCAAGTTTGCGTGTATTTTGAGCCCTCTGCCTCAAGTTTGCGTATATTTTGAGCCTAAGTCAGCGTGGATTATTCATCTCAACAGGGATTTCATCCTCAACTAGTTAGCGGATTATCATCTCAAATTATCAAATTGGAGTATGTGGCAGACATGCCACGGATCTCTCGTATGCGTGCCCCAGTAACTTGTACATGACTCATGCATGATTGCCATGTGTCCAACAGTTATGGGCCGCGTCCAGTAACTGCTCATAAACCTTCCGTACGATTGAGTCCTGCGTGATTATCAACTATGCATAGGTTATGAAAACAGTTATCTTTTTAGTTATTTTTGACTCTATAAATAGAGTTCTCTTCTCATTCATTGTACAGATATACAGAATATCTAAATTGCTGTCGAATTCTTGAGAGCTTTTCTTTTTCGCATCGTCCAAGGGATAAAGCGATCGTCTTCTAGATCGGATTCCTACAGTTGTATTTTCCCAGAATCAAAATAAATAAAGTGAATTTATTTATGGAAAACAAATTGGCAACTCTGCTGGGGAAACCCATCTCCTCTTCTGAGATGGCCACAACTCAATGCGACGCTTCGTCGGTCGGATCGACAAAGAAGGTGATATCGATTCAGTTCAATCAACTCGCCTATGAAGAAATGCAGCGGGCTAAGGGTGGCAAGCACACTTCAGCCTCTATCACCACCGCCAAATTAAAGGGACGATCTGTCTATGTCCCTAAGAATCTGTTGGCAACCAAAGATGGTGAAGTTTCTGCTACAGTGTCTATTACTAACACTGGCAAGAACTCCACTGCAGGCACGCATACTCCTGTGTGCTCGAAGATGACAGCATCTAAAAGATACGCTAACAGTGATAGCTCTTTAGCCAAATCTGTTTCCGTAGTCACACAGTCCAAAAGTCACGCTGACGGCACTGGCTCTTTAGCCAAACCTGTTCTAGCGTGCATTTCCAAACCCAAAAATCACGCTAACAGCACCGGTTCTTTAACCAAGCCTGTCTTAGCGTGTATTCCGCTCGCATCATCCACCAAGTCAACTCTCCCTGACTCAGCATGCGTACCGAAATCTGGCTTTTTAGCCAAAACTTCATATGCTGACAACATTGGCTCCTTAACCAAAACTTCATATGCTCACAAAGTCCCTTCGAATAGGAACAACTCTTTAGTTGTTTCTTCTGCTCTTGTAGTGTTTACTTCAGGAACAGCTTTGGCTGACAATTTTGTTAGTCAAAGAAAAGGAAATAGTCTTTTGACTACTCTTCCTTCTGGACATTCTATGTCTCAAAACTTGAACAAGTCTAAAAAGAAACATTTCTTAATGTCTTCTTCTACGACTTCTTCAAATTGGGCACAGAATTTGTCTCTACAAAATGGTTTGTTGCCAACTCCTAATCAAGGGGATGGTTCAACTCTTCCTTCTCTGCAAATATCCAGATCAATGGAAGGAAAACTTCAAGTGTCAAAAACCAATGTTTTACCTCCAACAGATCTAAGAATGAAACTTAATCAATCCCGTTTGGGAAGCACCTCTGGTGTTAAGAAACCACACCAATTGGGAATGAAAGTAAGAGATCCGGATGCAGAATATGTCAAAAATTATGTTGCTCAGATTAATCACTCTTTGTATAATCAAGAGCCGGCAAAATCCAAAGACAAGAAATATGTTCCTAATAAACAAAGATTGTTCTCAAATATACCTCAATCTTCACATACGGATTTGCGAGAACATCTTCAACAAAAGAGGAGGAATAATTCTCTGTCAAGTGATCATGACCATCATGATTGTGACTTCCAACCTAGGGTCATAATTCAATGCAGATGTCAAACTAAACGACAGTCTGTCTTTAATCGGATCCAGTATGAACCTATGTCTGATGAAGATGAACCTCTTTTCGCTTCTATCAACATGACCTCTCAGGATATTGGGGGTAGAACTGATAGTCCAGATGGGGTATATAGAGGCACCAGAGCAAGAGTCATGGCTTCTAATCAAAGAACTTCGGTTTCTGAAAACTATTCTGAATTCCTTGGAGAATCCAACTTCCCACCTCTTTCTACTGGGGGTAGTTCTCCTACAACTGATTTTGATACACAAAGCAATGATTCAGAACAAACAGTATCATCAATAATCCCTCGTATGGTCACAACTTATATGGTGGATGGGAATACTGAATTAAACAATGAACCTTCTTCTTCAATGACTCCCCAAGATCAAAGAATTGCTTCTTTGGAACAACAAATAAAATCTATGGCTGATACTATGAAATCAATGTATGAACTTATAGCAAACCAGCTGCAAAATCCACAGACTGTACCTGATGCCATACCGATTGACACTGGTATAGGTCCAGTACAAGTTCCTCCAGCAGTACAATCCAATATCCCTGGACAAGCTCAATCAATTCCTAGCCATTCGGAAGCTGGGGGTAGTGCTTATAATGTTGTTCCTCCTCCTAACTATTCTCTACAAGCTATAACTCCACAATCTTTCGGAGTCGTTACTGAAGAATTGAGGAATCTCCGAACCCAATTTGAGGCATTCAAACAGAAAGACGGTTTACAAAGGTTAGGTATCAAGCAACCTTATCCAATAGAATGGAAGGAAGTATCATATCCTCCTAAATACAAGCCTCCTACTATCTCATTCTTTGATGGAACCACTTCTCCTAGTCAGTTTATCAATCATTTTGAAGTGATGACTGACCAGCTACAACCAAGCGACGCCCTCCTTACTCGAGTGTTTATCGGATGTCTCAAGGGAACGATTTATGAGTGGTATAGAAGTCTTCTTGATGGGTGTATTACCTTATTTGCCGGCTTCAAACAAATATTTCTTGAACGGTTCTATGAAGGACTTAATGACATGACTATGTCTGCTCTTATAAGAATCAAACAGAAAAATAATGAGAGCACTGAAAGCTTCATTGAAAGATTTAGAAGAGAAGCTTTAAAAATGCTTCTTGGAACTCCTGATGCCGTCACTATCGACACTTGCAAGTCAAATCTCTTACCAATCATCAGCATGTGGACAGGATCCACTCAATTCCAAGATTGGCCTTCCTTCATCGTCAGTGCCAAAGCTGCCGAAGTCAGTGCCGACTTTCAAAGGTCTGGGGGTACACATGAATCCCAATGAATCAGGTCAAAATACTAGCAATAGTATGCGACCTAACAATCGTAAAGGAAAAGTGACTCTTGAAGTCAATCTCCAGAGCAAAAATTAAGAAGTAATATCTGCCCAAGCTACCCCAGCTCCAACAAATCAACAACCAAGAGCACCTCGCCCCAAAGAAGAATACTCTTTCGACGACGATGACGTCCTTGGTATCTTTGAATGTCTACTTAAAGGTAATAAAATACAATTACCTGAAATCAAGAAACCCGATGAAGCTGGTAAGACAGATTATCCTAAATACTGTCCGTACCATAGAATGTTGGGTCACACAGCTCGTACATGTTTCGTACTGAAAGGAAAAATCCAGAAAATGATCAAATCTGGAGTTGTCACTCTCACTCCGAAAGAAAAGACCGTTACCTCCAACGTTGTCTCTATGCAATTCGGAGATTTTCCTCCTTAACTCCTCGAAAGCGGGATTGTTCCTATTCCCAAGGCAACTCTTAAAATCGTGAATATTCCCCCTCCACAGTCTGAAAGATTAGTACCAATCACTATTGAAACAGGAGAAATCATATGGATTCATCCTGATCTAGTGGCAGATTTTGAATCTCCTTTCCTTCAAAAGACTGCTTCCCTAAAATCTAAGAAGGCCAAAAAAACTAAGTCATGTCATATGACTTCTTTCGGATCTACTTCCGACACAGAGCCAAAAGATAAGGTAGAAGCGCTTGCTGGTGCTACTAGAACAGGGAAACATTATCTAAAAGATTATTCCAAAAGTCCTGAAAATACTCCCGATAGTCTTGAAGATACTCCTGATATCTCTCCAGCTGACAAAGATATTCCTGATGTTCCTCGGAAGGAAGAATCATCCACTGTACCTGTTCCTTCAACTACACCGTTTGTACCTATTCCTTCCAAGCCCACAGCACTTGAGAAAGGCAAACAACAAGTTCGCTTCGACAAACCAATCAGGAAGTCTCCTCCCCTTGGACTTCAAAAGCCTTATAATTTTGACATTTTAGCTCAACTCGCTAATACTCCAGCTAGAATGTCCCTCTTCGGACTTCTACGTCTTTCTAAAGAGACTCGAGAGACATTAAGTGAGGCACTTCTTCAGGCTGACTCTTGTCTCGCACAATTAAAGAAACCAGATGAAGAACCTGTTACTTGCTTACATTGCAATAGTGTATTGGAGATCATCCCGAATATCACCTTTACACAAGATGACATGTTATTGGAGGATAATCGACATGATCGGCCTCTCTACTATACCGGTTATATCGATAAGATGAAGGTAGATCGTATTCTTATTGATCCAGGGTCTGGTTTAAGCATAATGCCAAGGAGTCTGCTAGATGAATTAAAAATCCCTCTTCACAAACTTTCCAAGACGGTTACTACTATATTGGGATTCAATCAAAGCCGAAGCGAGCCGTTGGGAAAGATTCATCTGAAACTTCAAATAGGCGATTTCAGATCCGAAGTCACTTTCTATGTGATCGAGATCGTGGGATCTTATAATCATCTCTTGGGAAGACCCTTCCTTCATAAAAATAATGTGGTGCCTTCTACTCTTCATCAATGCTTCAAATACATTGACAGCAATGGAAAAGTACAAAAGGAAGTTGCTGATACAAATCCTTTCCGTGGGGTTGAAGCTTATTTCAGTGATTCCCAGATGTACAAAGAGGAGTATACAAAAATAGTACAAGCTATGGAAAAAGAAGACCCGCAAAGTGAAACCTTGATAATTCCTGTTAAAGGTCGAACTACTCAGCAACAGTCTCCTAAACCCTCTGGAGAAGGTCCTTTCATTATTCCAGTGAGCGGACGTATCTCTCCATTACCTCAATCATCTACCCAAGACACACTGATCATTCCTGTCAGTGGGCGTACTATATTTTCGGCATCTTCATCTATAAAACAGGACACTCTGGTAATCCCTGTTGGTGGGCGAACTACTTTTCCATCCCAAGCTTCAAGGGAGCTCACCTCTTCTGAGCCATTTGTGATCGATCTTAATCGAAACAAAATTCCTTCTCGTTCTTCTTCTCCCCCTTTAGTCATTGATTTGGCTAAGATTTCTAAGGTTCAACCTCCTTCTGATGTAAATACTACTACTTTTGAAATTAATGAAATATCTCCGTCTTTGAAGTATATTAATGTTTGTAATCATGTTCATAATTATTTGCATTTGTTAGATGACTTGAAAACGATAACTATAGGAGTTGTACAGACTTTTCATACAGAAGTATCCTTAGAATTAGTACAAAATTCATGCTTTCTAGTACCTAGCAGAAAACCAGGAGACATTCCAATATTCTTCTACAAAGGACCAAAAAACCCTATCAACCTTGAAGATGATGGTAGAAATGATGATTCTGGAAGATTACAGTTGCGTCGTTACAGCCAGCAATCTAAAGATATTATCAAAAATATGGGCTATAACTTCAGAACTGGCCTCAGTAATGGGAAAGGAAGAAGAATGCCTGTTCGGATTCCTTCTCTAAAATATGGAAGGACAAAATACGGATTGGGTTATATTGCTCCTACTTCCTTTATCAATATCATCCATGAAGATCCCGAATCTGACGAAGATAAAAGATCTGATTCTTCTAGTTCCTCCTCTTGGGATTCTGATACAAGTATCGGTGACTTCCACCGTAACATTCTGTCTTCCAACATGGTTTCCGTTGATGGTCCTGAAGAAGAAAATGACGAAGACGAATTTGAAATCTCATCCGAATCAGAACAATGGGCCCAAAGGTTAGATAATCAATGGGAGTTTAGATTCGAGCAAAGAGAACCTCCAACTGAAGATAAACTCGTTCAAATAGATGTTGGTGAAGTGGGATCCCCTAAACCAATATTCATTAGTGAAAGTCTTTCAGAAACTGATAAGCAAGACATGATCAAACTTATTCGCGAATACATCGATGTCTTCGCTTGGAGCTATGAGGATATGCCAGGACTTGATCCACAGATCGCAACTCACAAACTCAATATCATGCCAAATGCTAAACCGGTCAAGCAACAACAGCGACGATTCTGTCCAGACATTATGGATGCAATTGAAGCCGAAGTTAATAAACTCATGGCTTTTGGGTTTATTAGAGAGGAACAACACCCTGATTGGGTAGCTAATATAGTTCCTGTCCTTAAAAAGACTGGCAAGATCAGAGTATGCATAGACTATCGTGATCTCAATACGGCATGTCCTAAAGACGAGTTCCCCTACCAATTACTGATGTTATGATCGATAACACCTGTGGTTTTGAACGAATGTCATTTATGGATGGGTATTCTGGATACAATCAAATTAAAATGTTTCCAGATGACGAGAAACACACTTCCTTCAGAACGCCGATCGGTACATACTGTTATACAGTGATGCCATTCGGTCTCAAGAATACAGGAGCAACCTATCAACGAGCTATGAGCACTATATTCCGTGAACATTTACGAAAAACAGTCGTATGCTACGTTGATGATATTGCAGTCAAAAGTTGACAAAAAGAGGATCACATCCAAGATTTGAAAACTATATTTGATCTAATGCGTCGACATCAATTAAGGATGAACCCTACTAAGTCCTTCTTAGGCGTCTCTAGTGGCAAATTTCTCGGCTTCGTCATTACCTCGAAAGGTATACACGTAGATCCCGAGAAGATCAAAGCCATCCAAGAGATGCGTCCTCCACGCACCTTAAAAGAGCTACGAGGATTTCAAGGAAGGATCGCTTATATCAGGAGATTCATCTCTAATCTTTCAGGATGCTGCAGACCATTCAATAAACTTTTGAAAAAAAGTGTTTCTTTCGTCTGGACTGATGAATGTCAGAAAGCATTTGATGACATAAAACAATATCTGATGAACCCCCCAGTATTGGTACCTCATATTTCAGGAATACCGTTCCTTCTATATACCCGAGCAACGAGTCATTCATTGGGTGCGCTGCTCGCTCAAAAGAATAAAAATGGTCATGAACAAGCCATTTACTATTTCAGTCGTACCATGACTGGAGCTGATCCTCGATATTCACCGGTCGAAAAAGAATGTCTAGCCCTTATGTTCGCTGTCCAAAAGATACGACATTATATCATTGGCCAGACCATTCATGTCATTTCCAGGATCAATCCTATATGAGTCATAATGAAGAAACCAAGTGTTTTAAATTTTCGATTGGCTAACTGGGGAATTTTACTTGCTCAGTATGATATGCACTATATCCCTCAGAAATCGGTCAAAGGACAAGCTTTAGCTGATTTTCTGGCTGCTCATTCAATTCCAGAAAATTCAAAACTCTACGATGAAATCCCAGATGAAGTTCTAGATTCAAACCAAATTGCTGAAGAAGATTCTACTTGGCGTCTATTCTTTGACGGAGCTTCAAGAATAGGTCCTAATAGTGACATTGTCGCTGGAGTTGGAATCGTTCTTGTATCGCCAGAAGGTCTTGCTATCCAAAGAGCTTATTCTCTCGATCAACCATGTTCAAACAATGTAGCTGAGTACAATACATTGCTTATTGGTCTTCAACTCGCTAAACATCTGAATATTCAACATTTAGAAGCTTACGGAGATTCTAAACTCATCGTCAATCAGATAAGAGGTATTTATGAAGTTCGCCATCAAGATCTGGTTCCTTCCTATAGATTGGCCATATCTATGGCTTCTTCATTTGAAGGATTCTTTATCGAGCATGTTAGGCGAGCATGTAACACAGAAGCTGATGCTCTTGCTAATCTTGCGGCAGTGCTAGCTATTCCGGTTAAACGTCAACAAATGATTGTTGTTTACAATCGAGAATTATTTCATCTTGAGAACAATCTAACGCTAGGACTTCCAGTTGATATTGAAGAGTCAACATCTCATGATATCAATACAACAAGAGGATTCGGTATTGATTTAAAGTTCGACAGATTAAATCGTAAATCATCTTCATCTTCATCTGATTCTTGTATGGAATTCATCTTCAGTAATTCAGCTGAGACTCAGAATACTGATAAAGATTGGAGACTTCCTTTCTTAGATTTTGTATTGTATGATATCCTTCCAGATAATCCGAGTGAGGCAGCATCTATCAGACGACGATCACTCAGATTTTATTACAATCATACTACAAAAACCTTATATCGTCGAGCTTATGATGGTTTACTTCTTCGATGTATTGCCGGTGATGAGGCCCAACAAATTATCCGCGAAGCACATGATGGAATTTGTGGAGCACATCAGCCTGGACCTAAACTTCAAGACCGTATTCGACGCATGGGTTATTATTGGCCTACTATGGTAAATGATGCTATTCAATATGCCCGTAAGTGTAAAGCTTGTCAAATCCATGCAGATTTTATCCATCAACCTTCAGAATTTCTACACCCAACAGCAGCATCATGGCCCTTCGAAGCTTGGGACATGGATATTATCGGCCCAATCAATCCGCCGTCATCAAAAGGTCATCGGTTTATTCTTGCAATAACCGATTATTTCTCCAAATGGGCTGAAACTATTCCTTTATCTGAAGTCAAAACTTCCAACGTCATCAGCTTTATCAAGCATCATGTCATCTACAGATTTGGTGTTCCCCGATGCATTATTCATGATAATGGACCACAGTTTGTCAGTCAGAAGTTTACTCGATTCTGTGACGATCATCGGATCAACAATTTGGCTTCTACCGCATATAATCCAGCAGCTAACGGATTAGCAGAAGCTTTCAACAAGACCATCATCAAACTCTTAAAGAAGTTTGTTTCTGCCAACAAACGTAATTGGAGTGAGAAACTCGGTGAATGTTTATGGGCTTACCGCACTACAGTTCGTAATGCCACCAGATGTACACCTTTCTCTCTGGTGTATGGATGCGAAGCTGTTCTACCATTAGAGATTCAAATTCCTTCTTTAAGGATAGCAATCGCTAATGAACTTACCACTGAGAATAATGATCGTCTTCGACTTCAGGAATTAGAAGCTCTAGATGAAAAGCGGTTATATGCTCAACAGAATATCGAATTCTATCAAGCTAGAATCTTAAGAGCTTTTAACAAGAAAGTCAGAGTTCGAGCATATCAAAAAGGGGAACTTGTTCTTGCAGTCAGACGTCCGATGACTATGACACATATGAGTAAAGGCAAGTTCGATGCAAAATGGGAAGGTCCATTC
Source organism: Iris pallida (assembly GCA_029216955.1). Taxonomy (NCBI): domain Eukaryota; kingdom Viridiplantae; phylum Streptophyta; class Magnoliopsida; order Asparagales; family Iridaceae; genus Iris; species Iris pallida. The sequence goes on along the minus strand of JANAVB010006397.1, from coordinate 14,123,697 downwards.
ATTGTGAATAAAGTATTTTCTAATGGGGCATATCAGCTTACCACCATGGATGGTAAAATTACTATGATGCCCATTAATGTCAAATTCTTCAAAAATATTATGTGTAATATTTTCATCTGTCGAGATTATTCTCCTATCATTTCTTTCTAAAAAAATATACACCATGGTCATTATTCTCTACAGGAATCATTTCGATATCTTTTATCCCCAGTGGAAATAGATATTCTAATTTGTATCATTTTCCTAGTGAATTTGATATCTAGAAAATCACGTCCATATTACCTCTGAATTTTCTATCTCAGTATCATATTTTCTATTTTATGAAAATGATATCTAGTCTTTTGATTTCCAAGTCCAAAGATCATGGAAAATCGAGTTCAAAGATATTTTTATATCTGAATTCTATTTTTTTAATCAGTATTAAACTAAAATTATCTTTAGTTTAATATCATCTGATAGAATTACAAAGTTTATTTGTATTTTCTATTCTATTGAAATATGTCATGTATTATTTACCTCTGAACATATTTTCTATAGATACATCATTCTCAAAACAACAAAGTCAAAAATCGGATCAAAGTTCTCATTTTCTTCATTCAAAGATCAAAGTGCTGATTACAAGTGAATGTCAAAAAGATTCAAAATATGAGAAGCTTGAAAAATTTATTGAGTAGTAGGAGTTATTAACTCCTGAATATGATTAAGTACAGTGTTCATCTTCTCCTCATGAGTTTTACGGACTCGTTCTGCTGCTTCAACTGCGACTACTTGTTGATCAAAAATAGCAATAGCATGATGGCGACGGTCAGCTTCTTCTATCTGCTCGGCTTGCATCTGTTCTCGCTCTTGTTGAAGAGTTTGATAGCGTGCAGCTTCAGTTGTACGAGCAGTGATAATCTCAGATTGCTCCTTCTCCATGGATGCAATACGCTCCTGAAGACGAGCCAATTCCTCTTTCAACTTTTGAAGTTCTTCAGCTTTAGATATTTCATATTTTTCCAGATGTTCTACTCTCCGACGAGTTGCTACTATTTCTTTATTCTTCTTTATTAACTTCTCAGATGAAGAAGCAAGAAATTCTTCTAAAGCAGCTTGCTGAGCTTGGACTGCATGTTCCAATCGAGCGATCTCAGCCACAGTCAAAGATTTAATATCTTCCTTCTTCATCTCCCAGTATTTTCGGATAGTGGTCTCCAATTCATCTAGGAGATGTTCAAAGAAGATACATTGAGTCTCACAGCCAGCATATCGCAGTGCCAGAAGCGGGAAATTAACCACCGTTCGGAGTTCAGAGAAAGGCATAGTTTCATCTTTCATGAATCGCCTGGAGAACGTATCCAGATATGAATAAATAATATCTGAATACATTGCCAGAGTCCTTGTCAATCCTGTTTCAAAACTGGGAGTTGTTGTCATTAGTGAGGAAGAAGCCTGGATATTTTCTGTTCTGGGAATAGAAGCATGTGCTTTCGGAGAAGTCGGTAGATGCGAATTTCCTTCATCAACATCAGTATGAACAGGCGAAGCATGAGTTGAACTCATCGCTACAGCAGTCCCTACTAGTCAAAGGAAAAATAATCAGCATATAAAGAAAAAGAAACAATAAAAAAAATAAAATTTGAAATAAAACTCTACCAGGTTGAGGTTCATATTCTATATGCTGGGGAAGTCTCGCATCTTCTCGCAGTCGGTCCATAATGGTGTCTGATACCTGCTTTATATGACTACTTCCAGCTCCAGAATTATTGGGTACTGGAGTATTGTCAGGCGATTGAACAGGTTCAGAACCAAGCTCCAGTCTATTCCCTTTGATTTTGTCTTCATCATAATGAATAGAAGTATCAGGGTACCAATCCTCTTCCTCTTCAGCTTCTTCTTCTTCCTCACAATGTTCTTCTTCAGACTCTCTTTGATCCCCAGTTTCATGATGAGTCTCGGATCCAGAATCCAAGATGTTTTCATCAACTCCTTGAGAGTGATGAATCTCAGGAACAGCAACAACAATATCAGTAAGCTTAGGATCTTGAGTTTCAATCTCCATAGACTCAGCATTGACTGCAGGTTCAGTCTCTTCTGGAATATTGGTTTGAAGAATGATGTCTTTACAAACATTCTTCAATAATTCATCAGCAGCTGATAGCTCAGACGTTTGCACATCTTCATCGCCTTTGGCCGAAGGAATGTTCTCTTCAACCTGAGTTTCTTCAAGTGGATTAGTTTTCTCTACAGGTTGAAAAGATGGAGCTTTTGGTTGTTTCCTGACTTCTGTCCTGGCTGCTGATTCCTCTTCCGAATCTTCAATCTGATCATCCAATGCTTGAATGACACCCTCTTTCCCATGCTCAAAAGGGTTGTTAATATCCTCTTTCCTTATTTCCGGAGTGGTAACTAACCCAAGATCGAATGTGGGTTCTGCAACTACTCCACTAGTCGTTGGAGCGATCGCTTCCTGAAATTGAGTTGATTCTACCTCAATTGGTTCAGCGGAAGTTACCGGAATATGAATATGATCAGATTCTGTTCTTTCAGTAGAAACTGCTTCTTCAATTTCTGACAATATACCTCCGCTCATAATGGTTTCCAGAAGTTCATTGCCCTTCAGTTTTCCGACAGTCCTCTTGACGAGTCTGGCTCTCGATTTCCTTTTTATTAAAGGAGCATCATCTTCATCCGCCTCTTCATCTTTATCAGCAGCATCGTCTTCATCAACTGGGAGACCACCTAAAGATGAGGTGGCAGTTATTGAAACCCCTTTCTTCTTAGAAGTCTGAGACTTAATGCTCTTTTTAGAGACTGTCTCAGATTCATCACTTCGTTTCCTTTTCGAGATGGACACAAATATTGGAGGAAGAACTTCATCAGGAAAGTTTTGCTCTCGGAATAATTCATATAAAGGCTCAACTTTCGCAGTCTCATCCTCAGGTTCCGGAGTAAATTGTGACATAACAATCTTCTTCTTTGACCTCTTTGATGGAGCTGGGTCATCTTCTGCGACAAAGGTCTTCAAATGGAAACTTGGCATGAAAGTGCTCGATAAAACATAGAAACGGGCATATGTATAGAGCATTTTCGTCCCCGTCCTGGATAAAGGATTTGGCATAGAGAATTCAGTCTTTGTATTTCTGGCCGTGAAATATCTCCATGCCCGAGCACCATCAATAAGTCCTCCACGAGCAGAGAGGCAAGTGGTGGCATTCCCAACATGAAGTTGGTCATATCCGAATTGTCGAACAAATCGGCTCGGTAGATATGGTTCTAAGTACGTCATTTCTTCATGACGATATAACAGGTGAGATGGCCGAATTCGCTACAACCATTAAAAAGCTACATCATCTAGCCTATGCCCTTTCTCTCCATCTATCATATTCAGAGGCATGCTCTCATAACCTGGTGGCGGAGGGGCACATTGAATCGACCAATGTGACGCTCGGTTCAAAACATTTCTGCATTCTGGAAGAGTATGAACTTTCCAGAAAGTTTCTCCAGCATACTTCTCTAAGAAGAGACTGCGGCTCCCTCCTGCTCCCGGAGGTATCAGACCGTCGTGATGAAGAAGAAGCCAACCATACAAATAAGTATATGGCATCTCTATTCTTGGGAAGGGATCAGTCATCTTCCTTTGATCAGACAACATAGTGGTTACAAAATTTCGAAGACCTACATTCAGCCTGCAAGTCATTGCTGATAATAAATCTGTCTTGTAACCGTACATGAGGCGCACTGCTGCAAAAATGACGCCTCTATGTATCCTATCCAAAGAGCTGGAGCCAGGAACAACAAATCTTCTTAGCCAGAGGGAGAGGAATCCAGCTAAATGACCTTTCTTCGACAAAAGTTTTCCACTTTGTCTAACATATGACCTGAAAGTGGTTCCAGCTTTGAATTCATTCCAATCTTCATTGATTGTAAAATCTTTACAATCATATTTCTCCAGCAGATTAGTGATTTCACTTTTAGAGAGGGGCTTGAAGGAATTAATCTGATACTTCCTTTTCTCATTTATCTTCTTCTCATCTTTTTCACGATTCATGAATAGATAAGACATCCACTTCTGGATATGGCAGCCGGCTTCATCTTTATTATTTTTATAATAAAGAGTACATGTGCCGAAATGGCACATCATTTCTTCAAACAGATACACCATCTCCGGGTTCTTCTCCGATAGAAAATTCAGCTCTTCTGTTGTAGGCACATATTCTTCATATGGCAATGTGCCTGTGGGTAGATGCGAGATGTATTCTATCTCGTGAAGAGCAAAACCCATCTCCCCTTTGGGAGTCATAAAGGTTCCTGTCCGATAATTATATCTCTCAACCAAGGCCAGGAATAAAGATGGATTGGGTTTGAAGCCGTAAGAAGAATTGACGATTGCGTCATAAAGATTTATCTGCTTCAAATCATTCTCATATTTATCCAGAACCCAGCGGACTAGAGTTCTCCACCTCATGTTCTCCTGATTCATTAAACCTATCATTCTGGGCGTTGAGTCAGTGGGATAAAATGCCTTATCATTCGCCATGAATTCATTTATGAAGACAGGTGTCCTGAATGGTATCAATATAGACGAGTCTTCTGGTGGCACACATCCTGGCTTCAAACCACGAAACAAAGATACATGATTCTCTGGAGCACTATAAAATCCATCTTTCTTATAGATAATTCGGCTCGCCTTTGCTTCTTGATTTTCTGTTAGATGCCATGACATTTTTCTCGGGTAACTAGCGTGCATGAATCGCATTATGGATAAACCCCTAGACACTTTCGGCCAGTACATGGGTTTCTTCGTATCACCTTCAAAATAGAAATAAACTTTCTCCCTGATTCCTTTGGGTTGTGATTTGTATGCTATGGCGTCCCCAAACAGAAAGACCGGTTTCTTATAAAGTACCAAATCAAGACTCTGGAGTGGTTCACCATTTATCAGACAGAGCAGAGTTGTATGGTCTTGATTCGTCAATAAAACCAATCTAGCTTCAGGAGTGTCAAATTGAGGAAACTTTACATAAGACAAGTCATGTTTGAATGAAAAGCTCATATTCAGCCTCTTCACTTTGAATGTCCACTACAGAAAAGAAAAGAAAAAAATCAGATATGTTTTGTCACGCAGACTTCAGAAAAATCTATGTCTATAAGCCTTATGCGTGCTTAGCAGTGTTCAAAGAAAATTTCATAAGTCACGCAGACTTCAGACAGATACGCTGCCAGAATTACGCAAAGATCAAAAAATACGCTGAGTGGTTTATTCACGCATGTGATTAATTCACGCAAAGTTTAGACAGATTAGAATGAAAGTCACGCATCATTGCCAGGATCACACTGAAGTGAAAATGACAAAAATACGCTGACAGATCAAGAATAATCTATCCGGAGGATGACTCTCAGAAGTCTGCGTGAATAATTCAATATCGACATCTCTGCCAACGTATGAAAAATCACGCAGAGTCATGAGAGCCATGCTCATTTGCGTAAAACACAGAGCTTCGTAAACACGAAGATGTGAAGTATAGCCGACCCTAAAGAGGGGACATACTTTATTAAATATCCTTTGCCCTAAGAAGGAGGGATATATTTCGAACGTTCATTATCTTTGTTTTAAGAATCCTAAAGAAATTTCTATGTGGAGTTCGTCTTCATCAGTTCATATCCCCCATCATCAGCATGCTTACGTTGCATAGGGGGATGAGTGACTTCACGACGAGGAAGTCGTTCGGAGGTGGCACGCGAGGTCGTTGCAGGGGCCTTGCCCTTAGCTTGAGCAGCGATCTTGGGAGCCATGACTAAGAAAGAAGAAGGAGAAGACAAGAAAGATGACGAAGTTCTTCTGTGTGGGATTTCTCTCTCTGAAGCAAGTAAAGAAAAAAGAAAGTGGTGTATGGCCTTTTTATAGGCTCGCAAGGAAGTCCAAACGGCAAAATCCTTAATCATTTGCCTCAATATAGGGTTTTTCACGGGATCCTAAACTGCACAGAATCCCAACAGCCCAATCATTTCGGAAAAAAATCTCTCTCTGTATCATTTGAGTGTGACCAAATTCATTTTTTCGTCTCGATTTCAAAGTATTTCGAAACAATTTATCATTTTTTTCGAAAACTTTGAAGGGGGTTTTGTAGGCCTCAAAAATGAAGTCACGCTGAGTTGATACAGTCTATCAGGAAAATGTCTAAAAGATACGCTGAGTTCTATCAGACCATTTCCTCAAATGTACGCAGAGTTTAAATGGTACTCAAAGACAGCTCATCATTTGTCAGATTGTAATTATGACTGACAGCACGACAGTCAATAAATGTCTCCTCGTATGCCACGTATGCACGGGATTCAAGAGGTCTCAGCCGACTATGGCGTGATTTTTGAAATCTTTTTCAACAAGATTCGGTCTTCATCAAGTTGGCGTGCCAAAAGGGCTTATCATCATTTAATGTGACTGACAAAGCAATCAATGTCAGAGATTTTGTGTCAGTCGAGATACGTCGAATCAAGACAGCTGGCCGTTCTGACTCAAGTCTGCGTGCATTTTGAACTTCAGTGTTCCTGTCTCAAGTCTGCGTATATTTTGAACTTCAGTGTTCCTGTCTCAAGTTTGCGTGTATTTTGAGCCCTCTGCCTCAAGTTTGCGTATATTTTGAGCCTAAGTCAGCGTGGATTATTCATCTCAACAGGGATTTCATCCTCAACCAGTTAGCGGATTATCATCTCAAATTATCAAATTGGAGTATGTGGCAGACATGCCACGGATCTCTCGTATGCGTGCCCCAGTAACTTGCACACGACTCATGCATGATTGCCATGTGTCCAACAGTTATAGGCCACGTCCAGTAACTGCTCATAAACCTTGCGTACGATTGAGTCCTGCGTGATTATCAACTATGCATAGGTTATGAAAATAGTTATCTTTTTAGTTATTTTTGACTCTATAAATAGAGTTCTCTTCTCATTCATTGTACAGATATACAGAATATCTAAATTGCTGTCGAATTCTTGAAAGCTTTTCTTCTTCGCATCGTCCAAGGGATAAAGCGATCGTCTTCTAGATCGGATTCCTACAGTTGTATTTTCCCAGAATTAAAATAAATAAAGTAAATTTATTTATGGAAAACAATGGGTAAGTCGTGCATGTATTTCCATGCGACACTTGAATTCGGCAACACGAGATAGGTTATGATATGTGCCATGAAATTGACCCTAAGGCAAGATTAGTAAGACAATGAATGATAGACGGTACACAAAAGTAAATAGAATGTGTTTGGTAATGATAACATTGTGGGCGAGCTAGCCTCCCCACTAGTGCATAACAATGTACTGATAACCCCACAGTCTGCTTGCAGGAGACCTCATCGGGTACGGAGCTTCCCTCGAATGTGCTAAGGCGCGGAGCTATCTCTGGAGCCTTGGAGCGTTGCAAGGAGCTGGAGCACCATATACAGGACATAATGTATTGGAACATCGCCATGAATCATTCCATGTTGTAAGCCACTTGGCACGCCTTTTATGTTTCAGAGAATGAGCTTGAGCGATTTGTAATATCGGCCTAGCGCCGCTTGTAAACTTTTTGAATATCAATAAAGAGTTGAATTCGCTTCAATTTGTGTTCATTTACTTTTTGCTGCAAATGGGGACACTCTGTGCGACTCTGTGGCCTAGCCTCAAATTGGCTATTTCTGGAAATAGCCTTACACGGGCGCAACCTAGGCCCGTGTGGCATCACGCCTTAGCGAGGACGATCGCTCCTGCAGGAGCGAGGCATGACAGTTTGTGATTGAGATTACTTATTATGTTGTTCTCCATTCGGAGCATATTCTAGATTGTGTTAGATGTTGGACCTAGGACAGCGTTCTACCGTCGACACTGCGGCGTAGGCGGGATGTACCTACTTTTCGTGCCCTTACACTGGGTGCGGGTCGTAACAACTTCAGTTCAAATTGCCCGGCCAAGAGACCGAACCCAACGATGCCTCAGCAGCAGCAACATCATCCAGGAAACCAGGGACCAGCGACTCGAGCCCATCAAACCGTACCGCAAAATGGCCAAGACCGTTGCCCCAATGCCCAGGGCTGCGTCTACGCCATGACTCGAGATGAAGTGCTTGCATCAGACACGGTAGTGACAAGTATACTAAATTTTAATAATGTGCCTGCTCGTGTACTATTTGATTCAGGCGCTTCGTATAATTTTATATCGACAAACTTTGTCGTCGAGCACAAATTTTCTATAATATCATTAGACCTCGACCTTAGCGTAAGTACCCTTTTGGGTGCACCACTACTCACAAATTTAGCCTGCGGTGGCGGAATCATTTGTATTGGGGGTCAAAAAGTCGATCTTGACGTGATAGTTCTAGATATGAAGGACTAAAACATCATTCTGGGAATGGATTGGCTCGAACCTTGTAATGCCACCATTGACCGTGCAGAAAAGAAGGTCACCTTACGCATACCTGGAGTGCCCGAATTCTGCTACTCGTGTGGTGAAGCATCGTCGACGTGTATGGTGATTTCAGCAATTTCTGCTCGGAGGATGCTGCATTCAGGATGCGAAGGCTACTTGGCGTCCATTCGAGACACGCAACTAGATGGTGCAAACGTAGGTCAGGCCGACATTGTGGCAGAATTCCTCGACGTATTCCCGGACGAGCTACCTAGAATGCCACCCGATCAAGAAATCGAATTCACCATCGATACATTCTCCGACACCCGACCGATCTCAAAAGCCCCGTACAGAATGACCCTGGCAGAATTGAAAGAACCGAAGGCACAACTACATGAATTACTTGACAAAAGGTTTATCCATCTGAGTGTCTCGCCGTGGGGTGCACCCGTGCTATTTATGAAAAAGAAGGATGGATCGATGCGGCTCTGCATCGACTATCGGGAATTGAATAAGGCCACCGTCTGGAATAAATACACATGCCCCGCATCGACGACTTGTTTGACTAGCTCCAAGGTGCAACAGTGTTTTCGAAGATTGATCTGCGATCATGTTATCACCAACTCAAAGTTAAGCCAGATGACATGCCGAAGTCTGCCTTCCACACTCGCTATGGCCACTACGAGTTCTTGTAATGTCATTCGGTCTGACAAACGCCCCTACCGTCTTCATGGATCTGATGAATCGGGTGTTCCGTCCATTCGTTGACAAATTCATAGTAGTCTTCATCGACGACATCCTCATCTACTCGAAGGATCGAGCATAATATGCAGAACACCTGCAGACGGTACTCCAAACCCTTCGAGAAAATTAGGATGCGAAAAGGAGCAAGTATGAATTCTGGCTGAACAGTGTCTCATTTTTTGGGCACATCATCTCCGTACCGGACATCTCAGTCGATCCAAAAAAAGTTGAGGCAGTTGCTGATTGGAAACGGCCCGCATCATTTAGCGAAATTCGAAGCTTCCTAGGCTTGGCGGGATACTACCGACGCTTCGTGAAGGACTTCGCGAAGATTACATCGTCGTTGACTCGCCTCACCCAGAAAGGAGTCGCATTCGAGTGGTCAGACAACTGTGAAGCTTCCTTCTAGGAGCTCAAATAATGGCTCATTTCGGCCCCGATACTTGCTCTTCCTGAAGGGACTGAGAGATTTCAAATCTTCAGCGATACTTCTGGGCAGGGCTTGGGATGTGTGCTCATGCAGTAGGATAAGGTGATATCTTTTGCTTCTCGGCAGTTGAAGCTGCACGAGAAGAACTACCCCACGCACGACCTAGAACTAGCGGCGATTGTGTTCGCGTTGAAGCTGTGGCGTCACTATCTTTATGGTATGGCGTGCAAGATTTATACGGACCACAAAAGCCTCATGTATCTCTTCATCCAGAAAGAACTAAATTTACGGCAGAGGCGATGGCTTGAATTGATCAAAGACTACGACTTATCAATCGACTATACGCCGGGCAAAGAAAATATTATAGCGGATGCGCTGAGCCAGAAGTACTTAGCTTCGTTATGCATTAACAGTCGACTGCTGCGTGACTTGGAATGAATGGGCGTTGAACTTCGAGTTCGTTTTAGAGACGTGAAACTGGCACAACTGCGGCTGAAATCGAGCCTATTGGAGAGAATCAAGTCTGCTCAGAAGGACGACCCATACCTGGAGAAGATGCGAAAGCTGATATCGACAGAGAAAGCGTCCGACTTTGCAGAGGACGAGTCGGGAGTGTCGCAAATAAAGGGTCGGCTATGCGTTCCGACTAATGTAGAACTTAGAAAGGATATAATGTCGGAGGCACATTATGCAAAATATTTATTGCATCCTGGTAGCACCAAGATGTATAAGGACCTCTGTGTTATCTTTTGGTGGCACGGCATGAAGAGGGACGTAGCACTCTTTGTGTCGAAGTGTCTGGCCTGTCAGCAAGTTAAAGCTGAGCACCACCGACCGGGCGAGAAGATGCAGAACTTTGCCATTCCAGAGTGGTAGAAGTGGGATCATGTCACTATAGACTTTGTTGTTGGCTTGCCGAGGATGCCGTGGGAAAACGACGTCGTCTGGGTCATCGTCGATCAACTAACCAAGTCAGCGCACTTCATAGCCATTAAAGTTACTTGGAGCGTCGACCGCCTTGCTCAGATATACCTTGATGAAATAGTTCGGCTGCACGGGGTCCCATTATCTATCATCTCGGATCGGAATGGATGGTTCGTGGCACGCTTCTGGGGTAGCCTTCATTCAGCATTGGGGACCAAGTTGAAGTTTAGCTCAGCTTATCATCCTCAGACTGACGGCCAAACAAAGCGGGTGAACCAGATTCTCGAGGACATGTTACGACTATGTGCGATATACTTGAAGTCAAGCTGGAATGTTCATCTACCGTTGGCCGAATTTGCTTATAATAACAGCTATCAGTCCAGCATCCAGATGGTGTCGTATGAAGCTTTGTATGACAAGAAGTGCAGATTGCCCATTTGCTGGGATGAAGTTGGGGAGCGGCAGATACTCGGCCCAGAACTAGTGGAGCAAGCTGTAGTGCCCCGTCCCTATATCGTGCCCCATTCTCCGTCCACGGGGTGCACGAGAAAGGAACACTGTCGCTATCGACTCGGTCGTGGCCGATAGGTTGGGATCGATCGAATCGATCGAACGAGAACGGTTGAATTAAGATCCATTCCCCGTTATGGAATGGCTTCTTCGGAACCAAGTCCCATATTCAGCGGGTTGCGCCTCAAGGACTGACTCTGCGGCTGAGTCGGAAGAGACCTCCTGTTGCTCTATTTTTTACGCCGCTTGTGTTGGTTTTGTCTTTGGTTTTCTGAATGCGTTTTCGTGAATATTTTTGATGGTTTTCATGGCTTGCATTTTGAACTCGCATTTTTTATCGAACTTCTTAATAATACAGTATTCTAATCGGTTGCTTGTGTAATTTCAGGTAATCGTGTAGGCGACGTCTAGCGCGACCAACAAGTTCTCTCGTCTGAAGTAAACTCAAGGTGAGTGGCTGACCTTTCTCTTCTCGACCCCTTCTTAGGTTAATCAATAATGTTGTTACGAATGAAAGGATAAATGCAAGGGCATGAACACGAATGAATGAGCAAGTTCTCAAAGAAAATGTAGGCTATATCTTAATAACTAAAAATATGTCTTTGCACGGTCATGGATAACTTGTCGACAAGGTGAGCGTTTCCTCGCACGGTAACCCGGGGCCACGGGACCGTTGCGGCTGAAAAAGGAAATAAGTAATTAGCTATGCTGGGCACGGGTTAGGCAAGGACTTGCAGCGGGGCTCGCTACTCGCGCTGAAAGGACCCCGTCTAACAAAAGCTAGAGGAGTCCACGATGGCTCTGGGAGCCAGTGACCAATCACACATAATATTGTACTTGGTATAAAAATGATAACAATTGACAGGGAAGAACATGGTAAGTTTCATAAGACGCGGCGCAGTCCGTCGTGGGTAAGTTCTAACGTATTTTACATTATGCTTGTCATATGCTTGTTTGAAATTCATTAGGATGGTTAGAAACATTCATACACTAAGTCATATAAACTCTTCAACAAAATGAGAGCTTGGAACTTAAATTGCCACGTACCAGTACAACGTGTAATGTATTGATCCTCGCTCTCCATGCAGGTACCCCGAACCACGAAGGGCGTGCCACTTAAAGCTCAAGGTGGCACGAATACTTTTGAAGCCTCGTCCGTGTGTTGAAGGCTTTGTTTCTGAATCCATTTGAAGACACCACACTCAGTACAAAGAAGAAAAGATGACGACTCATCTTCCCTCGATAGCTGGTGGAAAGTGTAATTGTTTTGCTTATAAAAAGGGATGTAATGTATGGAACGACTATCTCATCAGCGTTCGTTTTGTAATCGAGTCATGTTGTAGCCCGCACGGTAATGATTGTAATGGTCAATGTAAATGAAGTCTTATTATCAATGAAAAGTTTACTTCTATTTTCAAATGCGTCAATCAATTATCTCTACGTACTCTAACTTGATGTTGAGTTTCGAATAACCTTATGACTATGTCTTGTGCGATCGTAACTTAGTTTCGTACAACATCACGTCCGGGGGACGACTATCGATTCTACGGAATCGGGACATGACATAATGGTATCAGAGCACGGCTTTACATCCTTTGGCCTCGCGTCTAGAGTATTAAACCTTTAACCTCGTATCGATGAGATAAGTTGTTCCATACAATGAGTCTGTAATAATTTGAGACTGATGCGTTTGCCTTCGTATTGCAGAAGTGCCAAAACCTACGGCCGAGCAAGAGCAGAGCACTTCTAGCAGCTCTAGTAGTTCGCGGGCCGGACCTTCTAACAATACCATCGAAAAGATGCTGGACATGATGGAGGGACAGCGAAACCAGTCCAAAAACCGACATCAACAGACAGAGGTACGACAAGCCCAGTTCGAAGCTCGCTTCGACGCACAAGCTAAGCTGCAACAAAAGCAACTAGATACTCTGCAGCAGATCGTCCAGACAATTATGGCCAACGGAAATTCTGTGACTGCGCCTACCGTCACCGCACCTACTATCACCGCACTGGCGGCCCAACCCGTCGACGCCGATCAAGAGGAGCTCGAGCGTCAACAGGCGACACCGAAGAGATACAACTTTAAAATGTCAGAATTCAAGAAAGCGTGTCGTACTCCCTTCAGCGGTACCGAAGGCCCTTCTTATAGGAACGAAATCGTAAAGCACAATACTCTAGAGGGGGGTGAATAGAGTAGGCAGCAGAATATTGCTAATTAAAAAATGTTTGCAACAAGATCACAGAATAATAATCACAACTAAGTAAAGTAAAGGCAGAGATAAGAAAGCAAACGCAAAGACAGCGATGTATACTGGTTTCCCTCTGTTGAGGACTAATCCAGTCGGTAGAACTCTTGCTACCAGTTGAATCCACTATTGGAAAAACTGCAAGTTTTCTTACGAAGTCCTTGCAACTTCTACAACGCGAGCTTTGATACGAAGAACTCGTCCAACTTCAAATGTGAAGAGGTATTCTTCAATCAAGCCTTCTGATTACAATCTCTCAGAAACTTCTAGACCGCACCGCACTGGCAAATCGACTAGAGGATTGTAATTGGCTTGGGATCTGAAATTTAAAGCTCAAGAAAAACTCTTTGGAAGATTGAAAGCTTTAGATAGAGAGAAGATTGAAAGTGAATGAGTGAGTTGAAATGATCGAAATCCTTCTCTATTTTTAGGAATTCCAAAGACAGAATTCTGGTAGAATTCGGGCAAAATTCGGGCAGAACTCGATGTCTCGGTCAAATCCGCAACTGCAGGACCAAGTTCAGAGAATTCAAAAATCAAACGGCTACCAACCGAACTCTGGCTGAACTCTGGCCGAGTTCTGTCAGGGTTAGGTTAGGGTTTTAAAATCAGTTTTTGGGGATTTTTGAAAACCTTTTTGAAAACCTTTTTGAAGCTTTTGTTTAAAAGAATGTTTTTCAAAACAAAGGACATTTTAAAAGTATTTTGAAAACATTTTAGAATAGCCTATTTGCCAGTACGACTCGGTGTACAACGTATTCCTAGACTCAATAAAATGAAAAATACATTGCTTAAAGGAAATACAGACTCGAACAGGCAAACATAGCTTCGGTCTTGAACTGTGTAGATAGCTGTTCTTGTTCATGTCCAAGAGTTCGATACATCCTGACTAGCTTCATATATCCAGACAGAGTTTGATCAATTATTAAAATCAGGTTGACCATATGACCAATGGGCCAACAATCTCCCCTATTTTGATAATTGACAAACTATGAATGATATAACGTTAAAGCTTGGAATAAAATTAAAAATTGTTCATGTCCGGTATTTTCTTAAAAGAATGTTAGATCTTTATTTTTCTCCCCCGTTGTCACTTAGCAAAATAATTACAAAAGAGTAAAAACTCCCCCGCAATCAATGCATAAATAACAAACAGTGAAGAAACACGAAAAAATACATATGATAAAAGTAAAGAAAATTTGAATAACATCACAGGCATGTGTTTGTACGCAGACAGTTTAAAATAACCAAAGAATTATATCACAGGCAGTTTATAGTTGAGAAGCAGATAAAATAAATGCTAAGTAAATAAACTGATGTGAATCATAAAGTACGAATCTCATAAAGATAAAGATAAAGATGTTCAGATGACATCAAACAAATCCAGTACAAGTCCTCAAAAATACTGATAATAAAGTCTGAAAAATAGAAAAACTTAGAATATCGGAGCATTTTAAAGTATACAGTAAATAATGTCTAAGTCTCATACCAACTAACATATCACAACTCCTCATCATCATCATCATCATCATTAGTATGATGACCAGCATGTCCAGAAGGACCAACTCCAGAGGTACCCGCGCCAGAAGGGTGAGGAGGAGCGCCAGTGTAAAACTCACCAACATAATCATGAGGAGGAGCACGGTCAGAACGGTACCAATCATATACGTTACCGGGCTGGAAGTAGGTATGAACAGTCTCATCCTTATAGTGGTAACCAGAGAAAGCTGGATCTCTAGGGATGGAACTGGCTGAATGTCCAGTCTGGGCGAAACGAAGATCAGCTAATGAGTTTGTAATCGCCTGATAACGGGTGACGTCGCGGAACTCACGTTCGCGGGCCATGTCCGTCATGGAGACGTGCAAATCTGAAAGGTGCTAGTGTATGCCCTCAAATGTCATAGCATACTGCTGAGGAGGTGGAGGAGGTGGAGCAGTAGCAGGAGGAGGAGCAGATGCAGTCATACTGCGACGAGATAACTTGAGAACCTTGGGCTCAGGGTCTTGTGCACAAGTAGATAAGTCAATGTCGAAATGCTGGAAGATGCGTGGGAGAATCATCACATAAGAGAGATTTCTATCTCTTGGACGACAACGTCCCATCATCTGAATAATGGTCTTAGGGGCAGAAAATGGAATCCCCTTAAGAATGTGATACATAGCAGATAATTCAAGAGACGTGACATCATCCTTCGAAGTAGACTTTGGAAGGAGAGTAGAATAAATGATACGGTGCAATTCATAATTAAACAAGTTCAGGTTGTTTGCCTTGAACTTTCCAGAGCGAACTCTATCAGGTGCACAAAGTTCAGCTTTGAAACTGGTAAGTGTCGTACCTTCGGGGAAATCAAACTCAGTGATGTCAACAAGCGGTTCACCTTGGTTGGGAATACCAAGGATCTCCGCTAAGAGAACATCATTGAAATTGATATCTAATCCTCCAACACGTGTGCTTACATCAAAAGTGTTTAATATGATATTGCAGTAAAACAGTCTAATGGCATTAGTTGCTACGGAAAAACAGAGTTTAACAAAATGTTGTAACCCTAATGCCTCAAAGAAATGGCGATGATCAGGAAATACAGTCCATTTGATGGGTGCGTCTGTGTATATGGATCTCATGGAGAAGTCTCCATACCACAATAAGGCTTGGTCTAGGGTTTGAAAGTAAAACCCATCGAACGCGCCGTCGCTAGATTGGACTGGCAAAAATAGGAAATTAGTAGGTGGATCCGAAGATGAACCTTCCTCACTTGGGTTGGTTGTCTTCTTCCTCTTAAAGGGGTTGAATCCCTTAGGTGCCATTTGTGCAAATATAAGTAAATATGCACTAATTGAAAAATAGAAAAAGATGGAGTTATACCTCCCGAAATCAAAGTATGTCGAAGAGAACGACAAACTCCACACGAATCCAAAGTTTGGATTGATTTCATCACTTGAATTAGTAGATAGGGGGTGGTGAAGAACTAGGGTTCGGGGCTCCTTCGCGGCTGCTGTTGCTGGTTATGATGTAGTTTAGAAGCAATGAGGAAGAAAGGCTCTCGGGTTCTGGTATATATAACCTAACACCCTCAACCGAACTCGGACCGAATTCGGTCCGAAGTCTGGCCGAATTCGCCTGGGTTTGGTTTGAAATACTTTCTTTTTCATTGGCTCATTTCAAATATTTAATTCAAAGATTAGTAATTTCAACCTTCAATTAACATAATTAATATTATTTTATAGATTAAATATCATTACACATCGACTGTTTCAGATTAGCTGTAGGAGTACTGTCCCAGCTGGCGGAGGTTCACTGGGGAACTCTTAAGTACCGCTTCGCTTCAACTGTAGTTGTGGTGACAGACAGACTCTTTATTGGCTTGTCTCTAACACAGTTTTTGCATATTAAAATAAAATCATAAAACAAAATTAATTAATATTATTGACGTCCAAAATTCCTAATTCTCGACGTAAATAATTGAAACGATCTTCTGCTAGAGGTTTTGTGAAAATGTCAGCTAATTGATTCTCAGTATCTATGTATACAAGGTCAATATCTCTATTTTGATGATGATCTCTAAGAAAATGATGTCTAATCTTGATATGTTTTGTACGAGAATGACATACAGGATTCTTGGTCAAATTAATAGTGCTCGTGTTATCACAGAAAATGGGAATGTGTGTATAAAATAAATCATAGTCTTCCAAGGTTTGTTTCATCCACAAAATCTGAGCACAACAACGTCCTGCGACGATATACTCAGCCTCTGTTGTTGATAGGGCTATAAAATTTTGCTTTTTACTAAACCATAAGACTAAAGCTTTGCCTAAGAAATGACATGTGCCACTGGTACTTTTTCTATCAACTTTGCATCCAGCAAAATCTGCATCCGAATAACCAGTAAGGTCAAAGGACTTAGTTTTGGGATACCACAAGCCAATAGAAGAAGTGCCCTTAAGGTATCAAAAGATACGCTTAACTGCGCACAGATGTGATTCCTTTGGATTAGCTTGAAAACGTGCACACAGGCAAACACTACACATAATATCTGGACGACTAACAGTTAAATAAAGTAAACTACCGATTATACCTCGATACTTACGTGTGTCGACCGGCTTGCCTTGTTCATCAATATCAAGCTTTGTTGAAGTTGCCATCGGAGTGCCAATAGGTTTGACATTGTCCAGATCGAACTTCTTTAGCAAATCTTTTGTGTACTTGGCTTGATTTATGAACGTCCCATTGTCAGTTTGTTTGATTTGCAGTCCGATAAACAATTTCAGCTCTCCCATCATGCTCATCTCAAACTCATTCTGCATACACTTAAAAAATTCTTGACACAGAGATTTATCAGTAGATCCAAATATGATATCATCTACATAGACTTGTATTAAAAGAAGCTTACCATTAAAGGACTTAATAAAAAGTGTAGTGTCAACCTTGCCTTTTGAAAAACCGTTGTCAAGTAGAAAAGAGCTTAGACGATCATACCAAGCAGAGGGGCTTGTTTCAAACCGTATAAAGCTTTCTTCAATTTGAAAACATGATCAGGGTTTTTAAAATCTGTGAAACCTGGAGGTTGTGCTACAAAAACTTCTTCTTTTATAAAACCATTTAAAAATGCGCTCTTGACATCCATTTGAAATAATTTAAAATTATGAAAATATGCAAATGCACATAACATGTAAATGGATTCTAATCTCGTAACTGGGGCATAAGTCTCATCATAGTCGATACCTTCTTCTTGATTGTATCCTTGAGCTACGAGTCGAGCCTTATTACGAGTCACTAAACCATTCTCATTCAGTTTATTTCGGAATGCCCAACGGGTGCCAATGACCGGACGATCAATAGGCTTGGGAACAAGTTCCCAAACTTGATTCCGTTCAAATTGGTTTAATTCCTCTTGCATAGCATATATCCAAAAACTATCACTACATGCTTCATCAATAGTTTTGGGTTCTAGCTGTGAAATAAATGTAACACTAGAAACAATATCTCTACTGGATGTACGAGTACTTACACCTTTGGTAATGTCACCAATTACCAAATCCTTTGGATGATCAGCTGTAAATTTTAATCTTTTCGGCATACTCTGAAGGTAGCTGGTTCCTGGATCTTCTCTAGGAGGATCAGCTAGTGCCGAGCTTGGTTGAGAATCAGCTGTTGTTGAGCTTGGTACAGTTGGATCTTCGTCATTGTCATCGATAGTCATTTGATTCAGTTCATAAAAAGTGACGTTGATTGACTCTTCGATGATCATGGTTCGTTTGTTGAAGACTCTGTATCCTTTGCTCTTGGCCGCATAACCTAAAAATATACCTTCATCGGCCTTTTTGTCAAACTTTCCCAAATTGTCTTTAGTATTAAGAATAAAATATTTACAACCAAATATTCTAAAATATGAAACAGATGGAATTCTATCAAACCATAACTCAAATGGAGTCTTCTTCGATTTGGGTCGAATTAGAACTCTATTGAGAACAAAGCAAGCTGTATTGGCAGCTTCAGCCCAGAAATATTTGGGTAGACTAAACTGGTTTAACATTACTCTGGCCATTTCGGATAGAGTTCTGTTCTTACTTTCCACAACTCCATTTTGTTGTGGAGTCCTAGGGCAGGAGAACTCGTGTACAAAACCGTATGTGTCACAAAATTGCTCAAACTCTGCATTCTCGAATTCGCCACCATGATCGCTTCTTATGCGAGTGATCATGTAACCTTTTTCATTCTGTACTTTCTTGCAAAAGGCGACAAATTCGGATAATGCATCATTCTTGCGTGTCAAAAAGTATACCCACGTGTATTTAGAAAAATTATCTATAATAACGAAAGCATAATGCTTACCTCCGAGGCTAGCAACTCTGCTAGGACCAAATAAGTCCATATGAAGCAATTGTAGAGGTCTAGTAGTACATACTGCGTTTACTGATTTGAATGTGGATCTGGTAGCTTTGTTCTTTTCACATTGGCTGCATACCGAATCCTTCTTGAATGTAATATTCGGTAAACCGCGTACTAGCTTCTTTGTGGATAATCTTGATATTGTGTCCATATTTGTATGACCGAGTCTCATATGCTACAGATGACTCTCATCGCTTTTAGCCATTAAGCATCTACCTGAAATGTTAGTTTCTTCCAACAAATAGAAAACATATATGTTGTCTTCCCTGATACCTTCAAAGATAGTATTACCAGTTGAGCTATCAACTATAATACATTTGTCTTTGCCAAAGTTGATGCCATAACCATGATCAGCCAAATGACTTATGCTGAGTAGATTATGTTTCAACTCGGTAACCAGACAGACATCCTTAATAACAGGATAGGGAGACTTACCAACATCACCGATACCAATAATATACCCTTTCAAGTTATTACCGAAGGAAACATAGCCTTCCTTCTTTTTTTCGACAGTGTTGCAAATAGTGTAGCGTCACCGTTCATATGTCGTGAGCAACCGCTGTCGAGGATCCATTTGCTTCTAGCATGTGAAAGGTGTTCCACCTACAAAACAGTTTGCAGATAAAACTTTGGGTACCCATTTCTTGTAGGGTCCTAAAATGTTAGCCTTTGGTATCCAAGCATAAATATTTAAATCAACAAGCTTTCTGATTATACATGCAGATGAAATATGACAAATGAGGCCACAATAATGACATTTTGCATGTCGAGTGTTGAAAGCTGAGTGGTGTGCATGGTTGGTAGGTTTAGGTTTTCTAGAATAGAAGAAAGCATACCTATAATCCTGTTTGGGCTTAACCTTTTGGGGTAAAGGTTTGATAGGGTTAGGTCTGACAGTGTTTGGCTTGGGAATGTTCCGATTTTTCGGTAAATGACGCGTGTTAGGATAGGAAGCAGCAGGCTCAGGCTTTTTTCCTAACCTAATTTCCAATCTTTTGGAAGTGTCATACAACTTAGTATAATCAGAAGTGAGTGTTTCCATTCTGATTTGTGCACTTTGAAGACTTTTCTTCTCTTTAGAAAGTTCTTCCTTGAGTTGGTCAATAACTTTGTCTTTCTCTTCAGATGATTTGGTAGTCTCGTGTAATAAGAGCTTTATAGAAGAAAGCTCACCAGACTCACTAACATTATTTCTAACCTCAGCTAGTAGGTCGGTAAGTCTACCTATTTCACCTTTGTACTCTTTGAGTACCTTCTTAGAGGTCTGATACTTGCTACGCAGTTTCCTGTAATCAGTCATCAGTTCACTGAAGGCATCTCCTAATTGCTCAAAGGTGAAGTCATCATAAGTATCAACTACAGGTTCAGTAGGTACCTGATCGGATGCCATAAGGCATACGTTTGCAGCGTCTTCTGATTGTTCGTCTTCTGAGTCGCTGGCTTCACTTTCATGCCATATGCTGGTATTGGCATATCTCCTAGATGTTGATCTCTTCAGGTTCCCTTTTTTATACCTGTTGCTCTTCTTGTTTGATGATGAGTTTGTAGGACAATCCTTCTTCATGTGTCCCTTCTTCTTGCAGCCGTAGCAGACAGCATCATCTTGATACCAGTTGTTGCTGTTATTTTCTTTGGCTCTCTTCTCATGTCTCATGAATCTCTTGAATTTCCTTGCTAGGAGTGCTTGATCTTCAGCATCAGATTCACTGCTGTCTGAGTCACCTTCAGCAGCTTTTCTGTGCTGAGCCTTGAAAACGATCGCCTTCTCCTTTGGTGCAGGCTCTTCAAAATCTTGTAGCTCCAGTTCATGAGTGAGTAGCTTACCCATGAGTACTTCGAGGGACATAGTTGTGAGGTTGTTCCCTTCAATGATTGCAGTAGCCTTCGGAATCCAGTTCTTGGTAAGTGTTCTCAGGAGTTTGCGAATCTTTTCATGGTTACTGTACTCTTTGCCTAGGGAGGACAAAGGATTTACAATATCCAAGAACCTTTCGAACATCTGAGTAACTGTTTCGTTGGGCTTCATCTTGAACACCTCATACTCTTGAGTAAGTCTGCTGACTTTAGATTCTTTGACTTGAGTCGTGCCTTCATGTGTAACTTCAAGTAGCTTCCATACTTCATTAGCCGTTGTGCAGATAGACACCCTGTTAAATTCAGTTCTGTTTAAAGCACAAAATAGAGCGTTAATAGCACGTGCGTCAAGACTGGCCTTTTTCTTTTCCTCTTCTGTATATCTGCTATGGGGTTTTTCAACTAAAACTCCATCAACATTTATACGGGGTGGCTTTTGATAGCCATCAATAACAATAGACCATAAATCAAAGTCAAGAGATTTCAAGAAGAAACTCATCCGTGTTTTCCAATAGGTATAGTTCGTACCATCAAACAGTGGAGGTCTGTTTGTGGCCTGGCCTTCACTTATGAATTTCACAGTTGCCATGTGTTATGCTGTGATCTATATAAAAATTAATTAAAATGAATAAATAATTGTAATGTTACCTTGCTTTACCTGTAACATCCGTTCTGATACCAATTGTAGGAACGAAATCGTAAAGCACAATACTCTAGAGGGAGGGTGAATAGAGTAGGCAGCGGAATATTGCTAATTAAAAATGTTAGCAGCAAGATCACAGAATAATAATCACAACTAAGTAAAGTAAAGGCAGAGATAAGAAAGCAAATGCAAAGACAGCGATGTATACTGGTTTTCCTCTGTTGAGGACTAATCCAGTCGATAGAACTCTTGCTATCAGTTGAATCCACTATTGGAAAAACCGTAAGTTTTCTTACGAAGTCCTTGCAACTTCTACAACGCGAGCTTTGATACGAAAAACTCGTCCAACTTCAAATGTGAAGAGGTATTCTTCAATCAAGCCTTCTGATTACAATCTCTCAGAAACTTCTAGACCGCACCGCACTGGCAAATCGACTAGAGGATTGTAATTGGCTTGGGATCTGAAATTTAAAGCTCAAGAAAAACTCTTTAGAAGATTGAAAGCTTTAGATAGAGAGAAGATTGAAAGTGAATGAGTGAGTTGAAATGATCGAAATCCTTCTCTATTTATAGGAATTCCAAAGACTGAATTCTGGCAGAATTCGGGCAGAACTCGATAAGGAAATCTCGGTCAAATCTGCAACTGTAGGAGGACCAAGTTCCAGAGAATTCAAAAATCAAACGGCCACCAACCGAACTCTGGCCGAACTCTGGCCGAACTCTGGCCGAGTTCTGTCAGGGTTAGGTTAGGGTTTTAAAATCAGTTTTTGGGGATTTTTGAAAACCTTTTTGAAGCTTTTGTTTAAAAGAATATTTTTCAAAACAAAGGATATTTTAAAAGTATTTTAAAAATATTTTAGAATAGCCTATTTGCTAGTACGACTCGGTGTACAACGTATTCCTAGTCTCAATAAAATGAAAAATACAATGCTTAAAGGAAATACAGACTCGAACAGGCAAACATAGCTTCGGTCTTGAACTGTGTAGATAGTTGTTCTTGTTCATGTCCAAGAGTCCGATACATCCTGACTAGCTTCATATATCCAGACAGAGTTTGATCAATTATTAAAATCAGGTTGACCATATGACCAATGGGCCAACACTTCTATGGCAATCGACTGGTTGGAAGAGCTGGAAGATCACTTCGAGCTCCTCGACATTGAAGAATCAAAGCAAGTCGCATGTGCACAACTTCAACTACGGTTGAACGCGCACGACTGGTGGGCCGTGCACAAGCGAGCGATCCGATGCGACAATAACTCAGCGCTGATCTCTTGGGCCATGTTCCGTAAAGCCTTTGAAATCGAGTACCTTCCCTCTGCCGTTCGTCAAGAGAAGGAGAATGAATTCATGCAGTTGAGGCAAGGGAACCGGACAGTAGAATAGTATGCCGCAGAATTCAACAAGTTGTCCAAATTTGCTGGTGCATTTCTTCCCACAGAGGAATGCCGTGTGCGACGGTTTAAAGTGGGTCTGCGACGCTCTATCAGTGCGCATGCAGGTATTCCGGAGTACAAGACCACGGATGATGCTCTGAATCATGCTCTCCGCCTTGAGAGCCAGTACCCTTCCGTTGCTGCAGACTTTGTGCACAATTCTAATCACAAACGTCCTAGCCATACGGGAGGCAACAACCACGCGTCAAAGCGTCCAAATAACGGCGGCTACAAGGGTCAGAAAATGATACTTCAGTCCATAAATTGCGGGCGAGTTGGACACCATGCCAGCCACTACTTTTCCCGCAATATAGAATGTTTCGCTTGCGGACAGAAGGGTCACATGGCTCCAATCTGCCCAAGTTTTTGACCGACTCGTAATGCTCCACCACAACAAAATCGTCAAGAGAATCGAGGAGAGGAGCCTCGACCTCCTCAGCCCACTTAACCCGTACCGCAAAATGGCCAAGACCGTCGCCCCAACACCCAGGGCCGCGTCTACGCCATGACTCGAGATGAAGTGCTTGCATCAGATACAGTAGTGTCAGGTATACTAAATTTCAATAATGTGTCTGCTCGTGTGTTATTTGATTCAGGCGCTTCGCATAGTTTTATATCGGCGGACTTTACCGTCGAGCACAAGTTTCCTATAATATCATTAGATCTCAACCTTAACGTAAGTACACCTTCGGGCATACCACTACTCACAAATTTAGCCTGCGGTGACGGGATTATCTGTATTGGGGGTCAAAAGATCGGTCTTGATGCGATAGTTCTAGACATGAAGGACTTCAACATCATATTGGGTATAGATTGGCTCGATCCTTGCAACGCTACCATCGATTGAGCAGGAAAGAAGGTCACCTTCCGCATACCTAGAGTGCCTGAATTCTGCTATATGTGTGGCGAAACATCGCCGGCCTGCATGGTGATCTAGGCAATCTCTGCTCGAAAGATGCTTCATTCCGGGTGTGAAAGCTACTTAGCGTCCGTTCGTGACATGAGACAGGATGGTGCAAACGCGAGTCAGACCGACATTATGGCAGAATTCCCAGACGTGTTCCCGGACGAGCTACCCGGCATGCCACCCAATCGAGAAATAGAGTTCACTATCGACATATTCCCGGACACTCGGCCGATCTCGAAAGCTCCGTACAGAATGGCCCCTACAGAATTGAAAGAACTGAAGGCACAACTACAAGAATTACTTGATAAAGGGTTCATCCGTCCGAGTGTCTCGCCGTGGGGTGTGCCCGTGCTATTTGTAAAAAAGAAGGATAGATCGATACGGCTCTGCATCGACTATCGGGAATTGAATAAGGCCACCGTCCGGAATAAATATCCCCTGTCCCGTATCAACGACTTGTTTGACCAGCTCCAAGGTGCAACGGTGTTATCAAAGATTGATTTGCGATCAGGTTATCACCAACTCAAAGTCAAGCCAGATGACGTGCCGAAGTCTATCTTATGTACTTGCTATGGCCACTACGAGTTCTTGGTAATGTCGTTCGGTCTGACAAATGCCCCTGCCATTTTCATGGATCTAATAAATCGGTGTTCCGTCCGTTCGTTGACAAATTCATAGTAGTCTTCATCGACGACATCCTCGTCTACTCAAAGGATCGAGCGCAACATGCAGAACATCTGCGGACGGTACTCCAAACCCTTCGAGAGAATCAGTTGTGTGCAAAGAGGAGCAAGTGTGAATTCTGGTTGAATAGCGTCTCATTCCTCGGGCACATCATCTCCACCGCGGGCATCGCAGTCGATCCGAAGAAAGTCGAGACAGTTGCTGATTGGAAACTGCCCATATCAACTAGCGAAATTCGAAGCTTCCTAGGCTTGGCGGGATACTACCGACGCTTCGTGAAGGACTTCGCAAAAATTGTATCGCCGTTGACTCGCCTCACCCAGAAAGGAGTCGCATTCGAGTGGTCAGACGACTTTGAAGCTTCCTTCCAAGAGCTCAAACAACGGCTCGTTTCGGCCCCGATACTCGCTATTCCTGAAGGGACTGAGAGATTTCAAATCTTCAGCGATGCTTCTGGCCAGGGCTTGGGGTGTGTGCTCATGCAGCGGCATAAGGTGATATCTTTTGTCTTCCGGTAGTTGAAGCCGCACGAGAAGAACTACCCCACGCACGACCTAGAACTAGCGGCGATTGTGTTCGCGTTGAAGCTGTGGTATCACTATCTTTATGGCGTGGCATGCAGGATTTATACGGACCACAAAAGCCTCAAGTATCTCTTCACCCAGAAAGAACTGAATTTGCGGCAGAGGCGATGGCTTGAATTGATCAAAGACTACGACTTATCAATCGAGTACACGTCGGGCAAGGGAAATATTGTAGCGGATGCGCTGAGTCGAAAATACTTAGCTTCGTTATGCATCAACGATCGACTGCTGCGTGACTTGGAAGGAATGGGCATTAAACTTCGAGTTCATTTTAGAGACGTGAAGCTGGCACAACTGCGGCTGGAACCGAGCCTATTGGAGAGAATCAAGTCTGTTCAGAAGGACGACCCATACTTGGAGAAGATACGGAAGCTGATATCGATAGGAAAAGTGTCCAACTTTGCAGAGAATGAGTCGGTAGTATTACGAGCGAAGGGGCGGCTATGCGTTCCGGATGACGCAGAACTTAGAAAGGAGATAATGTCGGAGACGCATTATATAAAATATTTTTTGCACCTGGTAGCACCAAGATGTATAAGGACCTCCTCATTGTCTTTTAGTGGCACGACATGAAGAGGGACGTAGCACTCTTTGTATCGAAGTGTATGGCCTGTCAGCAAGTTAAAGTCGAGCACCAGCGACCGGACGGGAAGATACAGAACCTTGCCATTCCAGAGTGGAAATGGGATCATGTCACTATGGACTTTGTTGTTGGCTTGCCGAGGATGCCGCAGGAAACGACGCCGTTTGGGTTATCGTCGATCGACTAACCAAGTTAGCGCGCTTCATAGCCATTAAAGTTACTTGGAGCATCGACCGCCTTGCTCAGATATACCTTGATGAAATAATTCGGCTGTAGGGGGTCCCAGTATCAATCGTCTCGGATCGGGATGGACGGTTCGTAGCACGCTTCTGGAGTAATCTTCATTCAGCGTTGGGGACCAAGTTGAAGTTTAGCTCAGCTTATCATCCTCAGACTGACGGCCAAATAGAGCGGGTGAACCAGATTCTCGAAGACATGTTACGACTCTGTGTGATCGACTTAAAGTCAAGATAGGATGTCCATCTACCGTTGGCTGAGTTTGCATACAACAACAGCTACCAGTCCATCATCCAAATGGCGCCGTATGAAGCTTTATACGGCCGGAAGTGCAGATCGCCTATTTGCTGGGATAAAGTCGGGAAACGGCAGATACTTGGCCCGAAACAGGTGGAGTAGACTGTACAGAAGGTCAAGTTGATACATGAGAGATTGAAGATAGCACAAAGCCGGCAGAAGAGCTATGCCGATATGCACCGATGCCCCCTCGAGTTCTCGGAAGGCGACCATGTATTTCTGAAAGTAATGCCCATGCATGGAGTTTCCAGGTTCGGTGCGAAAGGGAAATTGAGCCCAAGATTTGTTGGTCCGTTCGAAATATTGAAGCGAGTCGCCCCGGTAGCTTACCAAATCACCTTGCCGCCTACATTGTCAGAGGTACATGACGTCTTTCACGTCTCACAATTGCGGAAGTACGTTCATGGTCCGAGCCATGTGGTGGATTTGGGTCAGCTAGACTGAAGGCAGACTTGTCATATGTCGAAGAGCCAGTATAAATCTTGGAGCACAAAGATAAACTTCTCCGTAACCGTGCTATTCCCTTCATTTGCGTCCTCTGGAGAAACTATTCGATCGAGGAGTCGACGTTGGAGCTTGAGTCAGAAATGAAAGAAAATTTTCCATCATTGTTCTCGTAGAGGTAGGTTCTATTTTTAAGTTTCGAGGACAAAACTTTTTATTAGTTGGTTATGGTGTAGTGCCCCGTGTAGAAGCATGGAAAAGAATAAAGAAAGATCCATGTGGCCAGAGAGTCCCATGCGGCTCAGAGAATTCATGCGGCTCAAGGATCCATGCGGATGAGGGATCTATGCAGCTCAAACAAGTTCTATACGGCTCAAAGAGGAGCCACATGGCCTACAAACAGCTCTTCCGTTTGTCTTTTACTGCATTAAATGCTTTGACGGCTGACAGCTCTGACAAGGTGACAGTTCTGACACAAAGATATCATTATGACTCCCTCATAATGACGGACTCTTTGGGAAGCGAAGAAAATCTCTGACACGATCCCCCGAGAGTCAAAAACTATCATGTGGCCTTGACACGTGGACAATCCTATGCGGCCCAAGCGGAGGCTCTCCCATGCGGCTCATGAAGACTAGCCCCATGCGGCTCACTAAGACTATCGTCATGTAGCTCACGAAGACTAGCCCCATGCGGCTCACTAAGACTATCGTTATGCGGCTCACGAAGACTATCCCCGTGCGGCTCATGAAGACTAGCCCCATGCGGCTCACTAAGACTATCTTCATGCGGCTCACGAAGACTATCTTCATGCGGCTCACGAAGACTATCTTCATGCGGTTCACGAAGAAGGCACCCATCATGCGGTCATCCACACTCATGCGGCTTAAATCATTACCATGCGGTCCAAATGTTCAAGGGGCCACTCTTAGGCAGCCTTGACAAGTGGCCAGCCTTATGCGGCCCAATGAGGAGCAACTTTTCTGCGGCTCAGATTTCTGCAGTAGCTCGCGGTTCAGATACGTGGCATGATAGCTGGACACGTGGCATCAAATTGATCGAAATCCCTCAACAAATCCTAATAAAATATTGGGATCAAATCAGATCATTTACAATCAGGCAAATTAATGACACGTGTCGAGAAATCCGAGATTGACAAATCAGGAGGATTTATGTCAATCATCATTAATTATCCACAAAAGATTTGATGCAATCACATTTATTGCTCAAATCTCGTATATTCAAGATGGACGGCCCAGATCCAGTGTTCCTTAGCCGCCGACTTTTAAGAATGGGCAATCATTGCAAACCCTAATGAGGCCCCCCCACACTTATAAATAGCAGGGTGCCATTCCCTTACGATGAGAGATACACACATACATACATAGAGACAGAAATAGACAGACATACACACAGAGAGATATACAGATCGACATATACAGTGAGAGCCAGAGAGGCAGATAGAGAGCCTGAAGAGAGAGCATTTCTTCATCAACGCCAAGCAGTTCTTCTACAGAGCCAAGGCTGCACCCGATCGTCCAAGGAGTAAGGCAGAGCTGCCGTCGCTTTCCTGAGCCTCTACCGTCAACCCCCAGAATCTAAAATAAATAATTGTACTTAGATTTCTGTACCTAGTATTCGTCCCTAGGCTTTCTTTGTACAAGCGAGTTTGTATTGTGAAGTAAAAGTCCAGTCCTCCGATAATTGTTTTGTTCTTTTATATTTCATGGCAAACACGATGGTCTTGTAGAAGCATGGAAAAGAATAAAGAAAGATCTATGCGGCCAGAGAGTCCCATGCGGCTCAGAGAATTCATGCGGCTCAAGGACCCATTCAGATCAGGGATCTATGCGGCTCAAACAAGTTCTATGCGACTCAAAGAGGAGCCACATGGCCTACAAACAGCTCTTCCGTTTTTCCTTTACTGCATTAAATGCTTTGACGGCTGACAGCTCTGACAAGGTGACAGTTCTGACACAAAGATATCATTATGACTCTCTCGTAATGACGGACTCCTTGGGAAGCGAAGAAAATCTCTGACACGATCCTCCGAGAGTCAGAAACTGTCATGCGGCCTTGACACGTGGACAATCCTATACGGCCCAAGCGGAGGCTCCCCCATGCGGCTCATAAAGACTAGCCCCATGTGGCTCACTAAGACTATCGTCATGCGGCTCACGAAGACTAGCCCCATGCGGCTCACTAAGACTATCGTCATGCGGCTCACGAAGACTATCCCCATGCGGCTCATGAAGACTAGCCCCTTGCTGCTCACTAAGACTGTCTTCATGCGGCTCACGAAGACTATCTTCATGCCGCTCACGATGACTATCTTCATGGGTTCACGAAGAAGGCACCCATCATGTGGTCATCCACACTCATGCGGCTCAAATCATTACCATGCGGTCCAAATGTTCAAGGGGCCACTCTTAGGCAGTCTTGACACGTGGCCAGCCTTATGCGGCCCAATGAGGAGCAACTTTCCTGCAGCTCAGATTTCTGCAGTAGCTCGCGGTTCAGACACGTGGCATGATAGATGGACAGGTTGCATCAAATCGATCGAAATCTCTCAACAAATCCCAATAAAATATTAGGATCAAATCAGATCATTTGTAATCAGGCAAATTAATGACACATGTCGAGAAATCCGAGATTGACAAATCAGGAGGATTTATGTCAATCATCATTAATTACCCACAAAAGATTTGATGCAATCGCATTTATTGCTCAAATCTCGTATATTCAAGATGGACGGCCCAGATCCAGTGATCCTTAGCCGCCGACTTTTAAGAATGGGCAATCATTGCAAACCCTAATAAGGCCCCCCACTCTTACAAATAGCAGGGTACCATTCCCTTGCGAGGAGAGATACACACATACATACATAGAGACAAAGACAGACATACATACACAGAGAGAGATATACAGATCGACATATACAGAGAGAGCCAGAGAGGCAGTAAGAGAGCCTGAAGAGAGAGCATTTCTTCATCAACGCCAAGCAGTTCTTCTACACAGCCAAGGCTGCACCCGATCGTCCAAGGAGTAAGGCAGAGCTGCCGTCGCTTTCCCGAGCCTCTACCGTCACCCCCAGAATCTAAAATAAACAATTGTACTTAGATTGTTGCACCTAGGTTTTCGTCCCTAGGCTTTCTTTTTACAAGCGAGTTTGTATTGTGAAGTAAAAGTCCAGTCCTCCGATAATTGTTTTGTTTTTTTATATTTCATGGCAAACATGATGGTCTTGTAGAAGCATGGAAAAGAATAAAGAAAGATCCATGCGGCCAGAGAGTCCCATGCAGCTCAGAGAATTCATGCGGCTCAAGGATCCATGCAGATCAGGGATCTATGCGGCTCAAACAAGTTCTATGCGGCTCAAAGAGGAGCCACGTGGCCTACAAACAGCTCTTCTGTTTGTCCTTTACTGCATTAAAGGCTTTGACGGCTGACAGCTCTGACAAGGTGACAGTTCTGACACAAAGATATCATTATGACTCCCTCATAATGACGGACTCCTTGGGAAGCGAAGAAAATCTCTGACACGATCCCCTGAGAGTCAGAAACTGTCATGCAGCCTTGACACGTAGACAATCCTATGCGGCCCAAGCGGAGGCTCCCCCATGTGGCTCATGAAGACTAGCCCCATGCGGCTCACTAAGACTATCGTCATGCGGCTCACGAAGACTAGCCCCATGCGGCTCACTAAGACTATCGTCATGCGGCTCACGAAGACTATCCCCATGCGGCTCATGAAGACTAGCCCCATGCGGCTCACTAAGACTGTCTTCATGCGGCTCA
Source organism: Iris pallida (assembly GCA_029216955.1). NCBI lineage: Eukaryota > Viridiplantae > Streptophyta > Magnoliopsida > Asparagales > Iridaceae > Iris > Iris pallida. The sequence continues at coordinate 14,093,128 of JANAVB010006397.1, read as the reverse complement.
CAAAGACTATCTTCATGCGGCTCACGAAGACTATCTTCATGCGGTTCACGAAGAAGGCACCCATCATGCGATCATCCACACTCATGCGGCTCAAATCATTACCATGCGGTCCAAATATTCAAGGGGCCACTCTTAGGCAGCCTTGACACGTGGCCAACCTTATACGGCCCAATGAGGAGCAACTTTCCTGCGGCTCAGATTTTTGCAGTAGCTTGCGGTTCAGACACGTGGCATGATAGCTGGACACGTGGCATCAAATCGATCGAAATCCCTCAACAAATCCCAATAAAATATTGGGATCAAATCAGACCATTTGCAATCAGGCAAATTAATGACACATGTCGAGAAATCCGAGATTGACAAATCAGAAGGATTTATGTCAATCATCATTAATTACCCACAAAAGATTTGATGCAATTACATTTATTGCTCAAATCTCGTATATTCAAGATGGATGGCCCAGATCCAGTGATCCTTAGCCGCCGACTTTTAAGAATGGGCAATCATTGCAAACCCTAATAAGGCCCCCTACTCTTACAAATAGTAGGATGCCATTCCCTTGCGAGGAGAGATACACACATACATACATAGAGACAGAGACAGACATACATACACAGAGAAAGATATACAGATCGACATATACAGAGAGAGCCAGAGAGGCAGTGAGAGAGCCTGAAGAGAGAGCATTTCTTCATCAACGTCAAGCAGTTCTTCAACAGAGCCAAGGCTGCACCCTATCGTCCAAAGAGTAAGGCAGAGCTGTCGTCGCTTTCCCGAGCCTCTACCGTCACCCCCCAGAATCTAAAATAAACAATTGTACTTAGATTGTTCTACCTAGATTTTCGTCCCTAGGCTTTCTTTGTACAAGCGAGTTTGTATTGTAAAGTAAAAGTCCAGTCCTCCGACAATTGTTCTGTTCTTTTATATTTCATGGCAAACATGATGGTCTTGTAGAAGCATGGAAAAAAATAAAGAAAGATTCATGCGGCCAGAGAGTCCCATGCGGCTCAGAGAATTCATGCGGCTCAAGGATCCATGCGGATCAGGGATCTATGCGGCTCAAACAAGTTCTATGCGGCTCAAAGAGGAGCCACGTGGCCTACAAACAGCTCTTCCGTTTGTCCTTTACTGCATTAAAGGCTTTGACGGCTGACAGCTCTGACAAGGTGACTGTTCTGACACAAAGATATCATTATGACTCCCTCATAATGACGGACTCCTTGGAAAGCAAAGAAAATCTCTGACACGATATCCTGAGAGTCAGAAACTGTCATGCGACCTTGACACGTAGACAATCCTATGCAGCCCAAGCGGAGGCTCCCCCATGCGGCTCATGAAGACTAGTCCCATGCGGCTCAATAAGACTATCGTCATGCAGCTCACGAAGACTAGTCCCATGCGGCTCACTAAGACTATCGTCATGCGGCTCACGAAGACTATCCCCATGCGGCTCATGAAGACTAGCCCCATGCGGCTCACTAAGACTGTCTTCATGCGGCTCACGAAGACTATCTTCATGCGGCTCACGAAGACTATCTTCATGCGGTTCACGAAGAAGGCACCGATCATGCGATCATCCACACTCATGCGGCTCAAATCATTACCATGCGGTCCAAATGTTCAAGAGGCCACTCTTAGGCAGCCTTGACACGTGGCCAGCCTTATGAGGCCCAATGAGGAGCAACTTTCCTGTGGCTCAGATTTTTGCAGTAGCTCGCAGTTCAGACACGTGGCATGATAGCTGGACACGTGGCATCAAATCGATCGAAATCCCTCAATAAATCCCAATAAAATATTGGGATCAAATCAGATCATTTGCAATCAGGCAAATTAATGACACGTGTCGAGAAATCCGAGATTGACAAATCAGAAGGATTTATGTCAATCATCATTAATTACCCACAAAAGATTTGATGCAATCATATTTATTGCTCAAATCTCGTATATTCAAGATGGACGGCCCAGATCCAGTGATCCTTAGCCGTCGACTTTTAAGAATGGGCAATCATTGCAAATCCTAATGAGGCCCCCCACTCTTATAAATAGCAGGGTGCCATTCCCTTGCGAGGAAAGATACACACATACATACATAGAGACAGAGACAGACATACATACACAGCGAAAGATATACAGATCGACATATACAGAGAGAGCCAGAGAGCCAGAGAGAGAGCCTGAAAAGAGAGCATTTCTTCATCAACGCCAAGCAGTTCTTCTATACAGCCAAGGCTGCACCTGATCGTCCAAGGAGTACCCGATCGTCCAAGGAGTAAGGCAGAGCTGTCGTCGCTTTCCCGAGCCTCTACCGTTACCCCCCAGAATCTAAAATAAATAATTGTACTTAGATTGTTGTACCTAGGTTTTTGTTTCCAGGCTTTCTTTGTACAAGCGAGTTTGTATTGTGAAGTAAAAATCCAGTCCTCCGATAATTGTTCTGTTCTTTTATATTTTATGGCAAACACAATGGCGACTCTGCTGGGGACAAACTTCTCCACGGCTGAGGAGTTGGTGACGCAATTGGATGCAGCCAAACTTGGCTCCACGCAACAGAAGATTGTCGTCCACTTCGACCAACAGGCGTTTGAAGAAATGCTCTCTGAAGGAAGTGCTGGCCCGGTCCAGAAGCGAACCCGTACAAAGAAAGCTTACTGCGAGTGGAGGCCAAAATCATTTGCTCCTTCCCAAGCTCTGGACGGAGTACTCTCTGCTACCCAAGACGGCGAAGGCGACTCTCATACGGCTCCACTTCGAGCCGTAGAGGACTCTGCTGTCCCTAAGTCCGGCAGAGAAAAGCACTACGATGCTGGACTTTCAGGGACAAAGAGTGGTTCTATGCGTCCCAAGAAGAAGCTGAACGCTCATATGGCCAAGTCTGCCAACCACATGCAGGATGCTCATGCGGCTGAATCTGCCAGCCGCATGAAGGAAGTCTATACGGCCAGATCATCTAGCCGCATGAAGAAAACTCATGTGGCTGAGACTCCCAACCGCATGAAGAAAGCCTATGCGGCTACGCCTGTCAGCCGCATGAAGATTATTGATGACAACCGCATGGCGCCTAATCCACGTAGCTCTGTCTTCGACCGCCTCTCCTATGGTCCTGATCTCTTGTGCTCCCAAGAAGATATGTCTGACTCTCTCCAGCACCACTTAGACTTTTCCTACTATGTGCCCTCACGCACTAGAGCGAAGAAGTCTAGGGCAGCGCAAGCTTGGCAAGCTCGATCCGCTGATCCGACCTCTGACCATCCGAGCGTCCCGTGCACTGTTATACGGGCCTCAGATGGGAAGTTGTACATAACCACTCGAGTCCAGCCCCCGGCGGCAAACGGACAGAGAGGTTCCCAAAAGTTACCCAAAATCCAGGGAGCAAACATAGTCGATCCAGACCCGTCTGACTTGCGTGAGGCCATCCTCCACAAACGCAAGGAAAGAAAAGATGCATCTGGGTGCAAAGAGTCCTCCTATAGACGTCACTGTACCCAAGTCATCGTCAACTGCTGCTGCAATAACGCGACGGTGCAAAAAGACCGGCAGTCCATCTTTCAAAGACTGCAACAGCCGTCTTCAGAAGATGAGGCACTTCCCGTCGTCTCCTGCAACTCTGCTCAGAAAGTCCCCGCCGATGGGAGAGGGAAGAAGACAAATATTTCCAGCCCGAAGATTTCAACCACTATGACTAAGAAACTGTCGTCTAAGCGGGTGCCTACCACCGGAGTTTTCTAAGGTACCCGTTCTAAGACAAAATCTGCTACAGTGGGAGATTCGTCGTCCACACCACTGGGGGTTGCTGGGACTAGGGGTAGCACTCCTCCAAACCTCCACGACAATCCGATGTTCCAAGAAGACGAGCCGGGGGAAACAACTCTTCCATCAGATGCAACAAACCCTGGCGTCTCCGAGGACGTCCATAACTCCCAAGACGAGGCGAACTCAGAAACTGGGGGTAATGTTCCTTCTGAGTCCGAACCAGAGGAAGACATTTCCACATACCCCGATGATTTCTCATTACAGGGGTATGACTCGGAAGACACGTCCTCCACTGTGCCATCCATCTCTCCTCACGTGAGGGCGGTATTCATGACGGACAGTAACCAAGGTGGTTCCTGTGAGCGCCAACGCATCGACACTCTGGAGGCCATACTGCTTGCCTTGGTCAAGTCTATAAACGAGATCAAAGCGGCCCTTCCAACCCTGCAAGGAGGGACGCCAGGCCAAACAAGTGCGGGTCTCGTGGTCAATACGGACTCGAATTCAGCGACACCAAACCCGGGCAACAATCCTCCTGAAGTAACGGCCCCCACAGCTGTGGATGAGGCCCGAGAAGCGAGAAGAGAGGTCCAGGAGCTCCGAGCCATGTTTCACGCTCGAGAAAACTCTCAAGACCTCAGAATACGGCAACCGTACCCTGCTGCATGGAGGGATGTCCCCTTCCCGCCAAGATATAAGTCGTTCAATATCAATCCTTATGATGGCAAGACCTCCGCAAGTCGGAACATCACTTACTTCAAGGTCACCACCGACCATCTGCCCCATGATGATGCCATCCTCATACGATTATTCATTGGGGCATTGGAAGGAGTCGCCTTCGACTGGTATCGCAACCTGCCAGACAACTGCATCCACTCCTTTGCCGGCTTCAAGCACATGTTCTTGGAGAGATTCTACGAAGTAGGGCAGGACATCACAATGTCCATCCTCATGGACGTCGTCCAAGGGGAGAAAGAGCTGACAAGGAATTACATTGAGCGATTTTGCCAAACCGTAATGAAGCTGCCGTCTGGAAATCCGGATTCCTCCCTGATTGAAATTTGCTAAAAGAGATTGCTCCCAACAATCAGTCTCTGGATGGACGAAAGTTAATTCAAGGACTGGAAGACGTTTATCATCAGTGCTACAAGTGCCGAAGAACGGTTGAAGAAGGCTCGCCAACTGGGATTGCACATCTCAGAAGGAGAGGACAAGGGCAGGCATCCCAACACCAACACCAACAATAGGGGTAGCTCTACCAACAATCGGGACAACAAGGGCAAGCAGGCTATGGTGGCCGACACAGTCCAGAAACCTGAGTCAAAACCGGCAGACAAACAATGGCCGCAAATCACCTACTCCTTCGAAGACGGCCACGTCAAGCCCAACTTGGACATGCTCATACAAGGAGACAGAATTCAGCTTCCTCCACCAAGACGGGAACCTCGGCCAGCAGACATGGAGAACCCAAAATACTGCTATTACCACCGCTACGTCCACCATGCTACACACGACTGCTACCAACTAAAACGGTACATCCAAAATCTTATCGATTCGAACGCTCTGGCCATCGATTTCGAGGAGGCAACAGTGGCAGCCAATATGGTGTCAGTACAATTCGGCAGCTTCCTTCTGACGAAAACTCAAGACGGTGTGGTCCCCATCCCTCTGGCGATAATGGAGATTGCTAATCTTCCACCTCCCCGAGATCAGGTTGCTGGTCTAGTGTCCCTCACCACATCACGAAGGGAGGTCATGTGGGTCTATCCAGACTTGGTAACTGAAGTGACTCAGTCCACACCATCTTCCATTCACAAGAAGAAGAGTGAAAAAGTCAGATCATGTCGCACAATCTCGGCAGATATAGAAGAATTCACAGCCGTCGTCACTCGGTCTGGGGAACAATCCCAACCTGTGGCTGATAACTCGGCTGAAGATCATCAGCCCGCTACAACTGACGCTTCGGGACCTTTTCAGCCTCCGACGACCGACAAGCCTAGGCCGAAGGAGACTCGCTTTGACAAATCCCTCCGAAAAGAGGCACCACAGGGGCTGGAGAGGCCCTACAACTTCGATATCTTAGCGCAATTGGCCAATACACCGGCCAAGTTGTCATTATACGAGCTCCTAAGACTCTCAAAGGATGTTCGTGCGGCTTTGAGCGATGTACTCCAAAATGTCGACGCGTACCTGGCTCAGGTCAACCTTACAGGAGAGAACCCACCTGCAGATCTCCAAGACAGCGCTTGCACGGGAGCGATACCCAACATTGTCTTCACTCCGCAGGATATGCTCAACAAAACCAACCTGCACGATCGCCCATTATATTACACTGGATACATCGACGACGTAAAGGTGGATCGAATGCACATTGATCCTGGTTCTTCCATAAGCATCATCCCGAAGGGTTTGTTACATCATCTCCGCATCCCTATGCATCGCCTGACGCTAATAAGCACCGCCATCAGCGATTTCAATTCGGACAGGAGCTACCCAATAGGGAAGATTCGTCTGAAGTGCCAAATTGGCGCGATCTCCAGTCGGAAGTCACCTGTTACGTCATAGATGCAGACACTTCTTACAATATCCTCTTGGGGCGCCCTTGGATACACGATTATATGATCGTACCTTCCATGCTGTACCAATGCTTCAAGTATGTCGACAAATACGGCTTCGTGAGGACAGAATTTGCCGACATCGATCCCTTCAAAGGGATCGAATTCTACTACTCAGACTCCTACCTGTACGAAAAGTCAAAGAAGCACCTTGGTGAAGGAGATGTGCAAGCTCGTATCGAGATAGCCACAGGATCAGAAGAACCACTAACGATCCACCTTCAAGCTCGCAAACCTGGCAAGTCTGCACCCCTTATAGCCACTCTGCGTAAGGACGCAATCAGCCTCTCAGCATAAGAAGAGCAAATGATAATCAGGCTGCCAAGGTCCGGCCAAGTGCCAAGACCCACAATAGCGTCATTGACAATCAGGCTGCCAAAAGTCGGCCAGTCACAAACAGAGAAGCTCAATCCCTCCGACAAGCCAATGACGATACGCCTTCCCAAGAAGAATCGTCACCCCGATACAAGGTCTGGAACCTCTAGCGAACCAACCACTCCCCGCCCAGCGTCGAATACCAAACTGGGAGTCGCTAGTCTACCAACAACTCCACGCTCTGCTCCACCAGCTGAACCCTCGACGATCAAGCTGCCCAGGTCGTCCTTGTTTGTAAAAACAAAAGTTAAAGAACTTTATTAATACAAACTTTGTAAAAGATTACAATTTGAATTCTGGGAATGGTACAACTTTAGGAATCTAATCTAGATGACGATTGCTTTATCCCTTGGACGATGTGAACTTTGAAGACGAAGCCTCTGAAGTTGAAGACAACTCTGGAATTGAAGGCAAAAAGCCTCGAAAGTTGAAGGCAAAAGCCTCGGAAGAATGCAGCAGCACTTGGACAAGAACTCCTGAACTCTCTGAACTTTGAAGTCTGATCTCTCTATAATCTGATCTCTGATCTCTGATTATTGATCCCCCTTTGAATGGAGACTTGAAACTCTATTTATAGAGTTCTGAGAAATAACTAACTTTTAGTTATTCTGGACTGCGCATGATAGATTGTGCAGCAATTGGATTGCGCAACAATAGACTGCACAGGCAGTTGCTGGATCATGGGCCAACTGCCTTGGACACATGGCATCATTTGATTGAAATATGCATGATCGTGCATAGACAGTTGCCACGAAATGAGCAATTGATGGCATGAATGCCACGTGTATTTTGTCATTTGTGTTGATAGAACGCGCATACTGAATTGTGCTGGTTTTGGATTGCACCAACTTAAATTGCGCAGGAAATGGATTGCGCCAACATAGATTGCGCCAACATGGATTGCGTGCCAGCTGTCCTCAAGCGTCGTGCTGCACGATTAAACGAACGGTCGCCTCGTTCTCCGCACTGTCAGCTGTCAGAAGATTTGATTTGTGTCAGGTAATGATGGTGATTTGCCACGTCAGCCTGCGCACTTGGAAGTGTGCACAGTCTATCGTACGCAATCTGAAGGATGCGCAATCTGATGTCTGCGCAGTTCATCTGAAAGTTGTATTTCTTGATTTTTCTGACTTTGTTGATGTGTGCAACCTGATTTTTTAGGACCTACAAGACCCCCTTCAAAGTTTTTGAAAGTTGAATTTATTCAAAATTTTGAAATACTTTGAATTTTGAATTTGAAATCAATTTGCGCATGTAATAAGCTGTCTGCGCAATCTGAGGGTTTAGCCCCATTTTTAGGCGCAATCTAAGGTGGCCGTTTCGATTTGAAAAACTATAAATAGTTCTTCAATTCCTTTGAAGTGTTCTTTACTTGTTTTCTTCGTGCACTTGAGAGAAAAAATTTCTGAGCTCTTTCTTCCTTTCTTCTCCGACGATCTCGATGGCTCCCCGACGATCCTCTACCGCTACTAAGGGCAAGGCCCCCGCCGAGTCATCGACTAGGGCTGCGCGACAAGCTTCTCGCCATAAAACTGCTCATCCAGCAATGATAGGTAGATGACCTAATCAAAAACTCTTTTTAGAGTTTTGATTTCACTGTCTCTTCAAAATCCATCTCTTTTTAGGGATGCGATCATACTGCGCCACCCTTTTTAGGGTTCTGGTTGCACAAATCAGTTCATTCTTTATTTTTATGAAGGACGACTCTCTGCACAATCGGTTGAACTGCGCTGACAAAAGTCAGCACAACTTGCTGATTTATGCGAGACTGTCAGCGCAAACTGATGTCTGTTTGTTTGCGCAATTTGATTATTTGCACAATCTGATATTGCGCAATTTGATTTTTGCACAATCTAATATTTGCGCAAATTGAATCTTTGACTTTGACTTATACTGAAAATTTTTGTTTTCTCTGTCTGATGCAGTTAATACTAGAGAAGATCCAGAATATGAGAACTTCGTAGGGACCCTTTCAGAATTAGAATATAAAGAGGACCTATCACATGTGCACTATCCTCAATATGATCTGCCAACCTCCCGTCAGGCCATTTGATATCCCAAGATAATGAGACACTGCAATGTTTGATGAATGGACAACCTCTGGAATCAGCAGATACTGTCATACACAAGAAACCGTTATTCCTATTCGGTGAAGCTTTTGAGAAAAGCTCTCAACCGAGACTAAGGATGGAAGAAAGGATTGTCCATCTGACGGATAGATCATTCTCGATACCAAATGTTCCACGCTGCCTCCCCTTATCCCGGTATGCTCATGCGAGCTATCCGAGGAAGATGGAATGGAACCTTACGCCGTTCCAAGATGCCCGTCCAGGAAGAATTTTTGTGAAGAAGGGGCCGAGCAAGAAGGATATGTTCTACAGTTCCTCAGAATGGTACAGTGTCTTGTTGAGAGGTCTGAAACCCGGTTGTATTCCGTCGGAAAATTCTTCCTTGTTAATGCCCGTCAGAACCCCAATTTTCGTAAATGAGTTTGCGAAGGTCGAAGGAAGATATCCTGAGCAGGACATCAGATTAACTGGATTGGTGAATCCAGATTTTAAAAGATGAAGCTGCATAGCAAATTGGATTCTGACCAAGTTTGAAAATAAACTCCAGCAAATCAACTTGTACCAAGCAGTGCATGCCACTGTCTATGGTTTTTCTCCGAACCCACACCTGTTCTTAGCTCTAGCAGAGAGGTACAATTACAGAACAGGGAACTTCATGACTCCCAGCGGAGAAATCGGGTTTGCACTTCATGAGATGCGGTACATCTCTTACTTGCCAATGGGAGATGCCCCATATGAAGAATTTGTCCCAACCAATGATGAGTTGGACAGACTCCGGAGAGACAATACAGAAATGGTAGCAGTCTTCAAGGAACTGCTATGTCATTATAAAATCTGTTCTCTGTTCTATAAAAGTGCTACATCAAACACTTGCTATTCCTCGAAATGGCTACCTTATTTGTTCCTTAACCACATTCAAGAACCGAAGACCAAGAAACATGATAGATGCTATCCTGACTTCTTTAAGCCATTGAGCAATAAAGAAGTGATGAAGTTGATGGAAGAAAGTGGCAATTTTGATAAAGAGATGAAGGATGACTATCAGTGTCCTCCTTTGAAGAAAGGAGATACTCTCGAAAGTTATTTGAGAGTAGGATATAGACCGATGTCAAAAGAAGCCCAATTAGCAGGGTTTCTGACACATTGGCTTCGTTGGTTTGTAGTCCCGGGATCCAGTGCTGTAGATCGCTTCCATCGCGGTGTTCTTTTTGCCGCCGTTAGATTAGTCTTCGGCTATAAGATGGATCTTTTGTCAGCGATGACTTGTAAGTTGAATGCTGGTCTTCGTCTATACGTCAATCTGATGCTGAAATCTAAGGGTGAAAAAGAATTTCCTCGGTTGGAATTACCGTATACATATCTATTTGGGTGGTTGCTCCTTCACCATCCCACTTTGATGGACCCCGGCATGGGACCGGTTGACGGCAGCTTTTTGCGGAGATACTCTCATGGTAAGTGGAAATACACTGCTCTGAGAGATTGTAGATATGCTCTGAACCTGAGCAAATGATGGAACTTTTATTGCACCCATCCTCCTGCTGGTTACGAACAAATGCCGACAAATATGATTGACTCGAAGATGCATCCTCTGAGCCGGGCAGCTTTTGAGTGGTTGAAAACAATTCGACCGTCCCATTTGGTGTACCGGTTTGAAGATGAATGTTATTTAGAGCCATATCTCCCCAGTCGATTTGCTCGGCAGTTCGGGTACGACCAATTCCATGTGGGGAATGCTATCACATGTCTTCAAGGAAAAGGTTATTTAATATATGGGGCCCGAGCATGGGCTTATTATAATGCTCGAGATACGAAAGTGATGTTCTCGATGCCAGTAAACAGCAATCATGGCCCTCGGATGCTTTTTACATACTCAATATTCTATACATCTTCGAACACCTTTGCTGAGAATTTCAACCTCGCAGATAGCTTCGCATCTTCAACAAGATTGAAGAGAGGAGGAGTCGTCATGTCGCTCATAGGAAATGATGAAGTACATGAGCCAATAGATGCGCCCTTGGAAACTTCAAAGGATGTTATGTTCCCTCAAGAAGTTAACGCACCACTACGTATCTCTTTGAAGGTGGGCAAATCTCCAGCCAAGAAGAGGAGAAGAGAGGAGCCTCCTACTCCAGCAGCAAAGAAGAAATTGATCTTAGATCATTCTTCTGAAAAGATTACCACTAGATCTCAATCTCGGCAGCTGGTCGAGACAATTCAGCAAGTAGAGGCTACCACACCGACCTCTGTCCAAAGACAAGTCGAGACTGTAAATATAGAGAGCCCTGAGAGGCCTCTGAAAAGAAAAAAGCTGGCCCAAAGAAGAAATCGAGCCCCGTCTTCAATGGTAGTAGATGCTGCGGCGGGATTCACTTTGCCATCTCCCACTCCTATTTCAGATCCTAGTGTAACATCCAGTTTTCCAGAAGAGGGTAATTTTGAAATTTTGTAATTATAATTATTATTTAATGGTATTTATTTTATGTTATAATTTTTAGTGATATTTAATTATTTTTAAACTATTTAAATTTATGACTTATGATTTGGTGTCTTGCTAGTGTTCATTCCCAGACTGAGGGGTATTTTAGTCATTTTTTGTAATTTTAAGATTATTTGGGATTATTAATTATTATTTAAATTTATTAGAATTTATTGAATTTATGAGAATTTTTAGGAATTATTTGAGATAGTTTGAACTAGGTTGACTTTTGACTAGTGTTGACTTTGTAGACCTACCTAGAAGCTAACCCTAGTTAGTGGGTCATGGTTAGGTCAAGTGAATCTAGTCTAACCTAGCCTAGGACTTGGTTTAGTCATTTTAGCAAAAGGATTAGGAAAGTCATAAGTCATGGCTTATGGTTTAGAGCCTTTAATTAGTTTAATCCTCATTAGCTTTGTAACTTGGTCCAAGGCCCAATAGTTTGACAAAACCCTAACCCTAAGCCTTAGTGGCCAGCCACACCCCTCTACCTAGGGATTCTCCCATATAAAACCCCTCCCAAATCTAGGGTTGCCTCTTTTCTTTAGGAAGAGCCCTATTTTCAAGGAGGTGAGTTCTTATCTAAATAAATTCATCATAAATCCATTATAGGTCCTAAAATCCCCAAATTAGTTGCATTAGTTTCTAATACTGTCCTTCTTGCTGTTATGAATGATTTGGTTCAGTTTGGAGTTGATTAGAAGTGATTGGGATACCAAGCAAGGAGCTAGCAAGGAGACTTTTCCATTGAAAGTTCAACAAGAGGTAACTTCTTCAAATCTCTATGAAATTTCAATTAGTCTTCATGAATAGGAAGCCCTAAGGGTCCCCCTAAGGTCTGGATAGGATTCATGTCAAGTATCGGAGGGTTCGTGTCCGTTCTGGACACGTATCAGTGCTTGGACAGGGTGTTCGACATAATGCCTCAAAGGGCATGTCGATCGAGTTTGTCCAATGTTTTTGAATAGGAATAGACTTCTAGGGTTTGCTTAGAGGTTTCCTAGGTTGTATCATGATTTCTGTGTCGTGTCGAGTCGTGGTCGACACGTGCACACGCGGGCTCGTGGCGCGCGCACGAGCACTGTAGCTCCCCTGCTACCAGTGTGCTCGTGCGGGCTGCACAGGACACGAGGACACGTGATATTTAACACTGAGCAAGGGGCAGTGTCTGTCATGACACTCCCCAAGTCTCGTGTCAGTTGGTGTCGTGTCGGACACGGGATCTCGTGTGCATGGGGAAGGCTTGTGTGTTGCAGTGCATTGGTTTTTATTTCTGTTTCGATTCAAATTCGTATGGTTTAATTCGTGTTTATCTTGCTAATTATGATCCTAAAGTATTGTATAATGTATGTAGATTTGGGTTTCATATTTAAGATGGATTTTTAGATGGAATATTGGATTGTTATGGGTGTGTGGGATTGTTTTCCTGATGCAATAAAATCACAGTGTTTCCCATTTTCCTTAACCCGATTTATTACTATGTTAATCTATGCTAGATTGTGTTCTGATTTTGATGATTCTCACATGATAAGTTGGTTGGTATATAATGCAATGTTCCTTCGAAATTAGGCTTGGGTTTGAGTTAAGGTTTCAGTCCAGTGAGTTGATGATTCAGGACTGATACTTAAATCTCAGTTTCCCAGTTTTTCTAATGCCATATGGACAACAAATTAACCCAGTAATACTGTTTTAATGCTAGTTTAGTTTCTATACAAATTCTCCTATTAATAGTCAACTGATGTACTGATTTTTTGGGGTGTTTGATGTTGGGCTAATAAGGTTGAATGTGTTGTATGAGATAGAAATCTGGGAATTGTTGATAAACCTGAGAATTCAGTTGAGAGTCAACTGTTGTTTTTATTTCATATATGAATTAAACCTGAGTTTAAGGTGAAGTTTCACATTTGTCTTGAGATGTTAAACCTGAGTTTAAGTTTCCAGTTTTACAAAACCTGAGAATGGGATATGCAGTCCCTGTTTCCAGTTTTCTAATTGTTGAACTGTGAACTGAATTAATGCTCTTCCCATTTTGCATTATCACTCACTCATGCTTACACACACTATTCTGTGCTTTTCCTTTACTGCTCACTGAATTGGTATTCCTGTACACTGTTTACATGACCCACACACACACACAGGTGATATATATCCCTCACCTACACACACATGTTCCTCTTATTTTTACTGTTTTGTTTAATTCCTGCAAACACCCTTGACACACACTATTTTTCCTGTGAACACTCACACATGCTTCCCTCTTCTTCACTGTTTGTTCCTGCACTATACTACCTGCCTATACACACATACACCCACACTAGTACCTAGTGTTTCCCTCCTTATTCCCTGTGGTACTTCCTGCAAACACAGAGCACACACACACACCATATCATGTTAACACACAAGCACCCTCTCTCATTCTCTAAATTTCTAGCCTTGCATGTGTAGGCTATAGTTGCATGTAGGCATATACAATGTATATGTGTGTAATTTGTATGAGTGCATATATGCCTAGATATGTGCAATATATTATATGGTGTTAATCATGGGTGTAATAGTGAGGTTGTAGACTTGTTAAGGTTTTCTAGATTTAGCTAAGCTATATTGTGATATAGCTAGTATAGGCTTGCCTAGCCTTGTTAGGAATGGTGCTAGCTAGTATAGATTGGAATAGCCTAGTTTAGACTCAACTAGACTTGGTTGACCTAGTTTGACTTCTAGGTTGACCAGAGTTGACCAAGAGTTGACTTTGGCCTAGATTGACCTAGAATTATGTAGAATGCATAGTAGGACTCTATTTTACTATTCTGGACCTGTTGTGACTTGTGTTGTTCTATAGGAGACAGACACCACTCCTCGGACAGTATATTCTCTTCAGACACTCAGGCTATCAGGCGAGTGCATTCTCTGACCGTTTCATACTTGTATGGATTTACATTCTTGCTCTAGATTACTGTACTTGATGCTGACACGATCATTATCACGGATTGGTACTATATGGATCTTCTTCTGAGATGTTATCTCCTTGTATTCACTAAGTACATATTGTGATGTGCGTTTCACTTACATGTTGTATTTATTGAATACCCTTATCATTGTACACTCATTGTGCATATTGTACTCTCAGTATCACATTGAGCCATTATACAAGCCATTGTACAAGTCATTGTACAAGCCATTGTACAAGTTATTGTATAAGGTAACGTAACTGAATTGGATCCTTGTGTATTGATTGGGGAGGGGGAGTAGAAATGGTTATGTGATCAATCGTATTGTATAAGAAATTGTATATGTCCATTGTACACCCACGTACAAAGGAGTCCCATTTTATTGTATAACCTAACCCGTTTACATAACCATATTGTGCTCTAAATCACATGTTCCTTACATCTCTTACTTATTATATTTAGATATTTTTTGTTATCAAATCTCTACTATTTTTCATATATCTTCTTCTTTCAGCGTTTCATGTACTTTACTCTATTGCATGCTTTATATTTCCTAACTCGTTATGAACTGCGTGAGATGTTTTGTGCTCGCTCCCGTCCTGACTGGACCTGTTAAAAATATTACAGAGGATGAGGAGGAGGCCTGTATAGACACCTACTATGGGGCAGCTGTAGATGCCATGTGTGACCCAGATTTCCAGCCTGATCTACTAGTTTAGAGACTGAGGCTCACTAGTCTAGGTTTCCTATTTCTGTCATTTGAGATCTAGATTGTATATATTCTTTCATTTCAGTGTTAGAGTCTTGTATTGAGCTGGATGTTCTGATTTGTTATGTCAGTAGACACTTAGACTCTCTGGTTGTATTTATGTGTTTTTTTTTTCCATTCCAGTATCTATCTTCCTATCTTTCATTCTGCTTTAGATGTGATTGAGACTATATATTGCTATGTCACCTCCATTCGGAGTGCATATACTGTACAGGTACCTTTATATTGTTAGATGATTGACCTAGGACAGCGTTCTACCGCCGACACTGCGGCGTAGGCTGGGCGTTGTTACGTTCTCGTGCCCTTACTCTAGGGTGCGGGTCGTGACACCTAGGGATAAAACTCCTAGTCCAGAACATAGAGAAGAGATCAAGCAGAGGAAAGATCTTGATCCGAGAACTGAGGCTGAAGAGCCTAGAGGAAGTATTATGGAGGAAGTGGAAGAAGAGCAAAATGTTGTACACTATCTTCCACCTGCTGCGGAAACGACTCAACTTCCACCTACTCCTAGAACCCTCCGTGAAGAAGAAGATCGTGAAGTGATTGCGGCTCTAGAAGATTGCAGCTACAGCCCGCTGGAGGACTATTGTGACCAAACTGCAACTACCAGCGGGAATACACCAGAAGAAGATGAAGATGAAGAGAGCTCTTCGTCTGAGAATATTGATGAATATATGCAAGATCTTGAAAGAGATGATGAAGTGCATATATCTCCTAATGCTGTCGATGATACCTTAAATCCTGAAGAGGATGTTAAGGTTCCAGAAAATGCTGCTGATACTTTAAATCCTGAAAAGGATGTTGAGGTAGAAGTATCTCCAGAAAAAGCAGCAGATGAAGAAGCTCCGGAAGAAACTCCCGCCACTGATCCTCAAGGTATAAAATAAAATTAGCAATCTCCTCTTAAATAGATTGATAGCTAACGTCTTTATTTGTATTTCCTGCAGATCTTGAGACTCCTCTAGCACCTCCGACGTGCACAGACATAGTGCCTATAACGACGGTGATTGTTAGTAGCAGTCATCACTTATCCTGTGGTTCTGAAGCGGGCAGTAGCCAAGCTGTTATGGCTGAAGCTACTTCTGCTCGGCCAGAGTTTATTCCAGCAGATGATAGACTCATTGTTGGATTCAACCATGGAAAGATAATTTACATCTTTAATCTTCTTGGACAATAGCAAACAATAGACAAAATGACAATTTTTACTTTTTGCAGAAGAACAACCGGAAGGGGCAACTAGCTCCACTTTGGCTTCTTTGTTCAAAGAGCCCGATGTCCAGACGCGAGAGATTGAACATCCTGCGGCCTCGTCATCAACAGGAGTAGCTGCAACTCCTGGTGCTATAGCAACTAATAATCTTGTGATCCAATCATTTACCATATGCTTTTTTGAATCTTTGAGACCTCTAGTAAATAGAATGATGGAAAAAGAGGGTACTGATTTTTTCATGGTTAGAGGTCCAACCTCTCTCTTAGTAAGGGCTATCCGAGAACAAGGTGACGACGCTCAGGCCACTCTCCTGGATCATATTTTGAATGAGTTAGAGATTTCTATCAAAAGCTATAAAGAGCTCAACCAAGGAGACGTAGAGTCTCTAGTGCAGGCAGAATTCGAACAACTGGCTCAAGCAGCTGACATTAAAAGGGTCAATCTTCAGAACATTTTGGAAGCTTTCTCTGCAAAATCTGCTGAATATAACTCCAAGCTGGAATCAGTAACCTTGATGGCTGAGAGAAAAGAGAAGAGAGCTGCTGAGCTGAAGGCAGAGATTGCTCGTCTCCAGAAGGAATTAGAAGATGAAGTTGCTGATCATCAACTTGCAACCCAACAATTCAATGCTCTGATTCATGAGAGGAATGAGTACGTAGAAGCTCATAATGCTGAGATTACTCGTCGAATGGTGGCCATGCCAGCTTTCAATGAAGAAACCGGGATAGAAGAAGCCAGAAGGAGGGTGATGTCCACTCGTGAAGAACGGCTGCAGACTCTAAAGCAGCAGATTGATAATCTGATAGTACCTCCGTCTTAGTGGAACATTTTGTATCTTTATGTCTTTTGAAGTACATGTATTTTTGTAATGTCTTATATTTCGATTAATAAAAGACATTTTTGCTGGGACTCCATTATTTGTTACATATCTTATTCAGATATAAATAATAGAGATAGAAAATATATTCAGAGGTACAAGACATGATATATTTTTTGATGATTTTGTAGAAAATAATTATATTCATTATATCTGCTCAGAGGTAACATGGACGTGGCAGAATATACCGAATATTATTATCTCGATTGACAACTTAATCGAAAAGATAAGTTGCTGATGTGGATGTGAGATAAATGGGAAAACCGTCAAATGATGGAATAAACGGACAAACCGTCAAAATAGATAATAACGAACGGATGAACCTTCAATTGATGATGAATGAACGGGTGAACCGTTAAGTGAATTGAATGAACAGATGAACCGTCAGGTGATAATAAAGGAACGGGCGAACCGTCGGATGATAATGAACGGATGAACCGTCGAATGAATGTGAATGGATGAACCATCGGATGAATGTAATGAACGGACGAACCATCAAGTGAATTGAATGAACGGATGAACCGTTAGGTGATGATAAAGGAATGGGCAAACCGTCAGATGGATGTGTTGCTTCGTTATCTGCCTATAAATAGAACAGAATTTTAGCAGAAAGGAGCATTCCCCTTTTCTAACATAAAAATGTCATCTGGAGATGCATACAAGAAGGCTAAACTTGCCCCGAAGGTTGAGAAGGGCACTGAAGAATGTCTTGTCGATCCAGTTCAATCAAAGGAGGCAGAAGTAGGCGAAGGTTCGTCTGCACCCAAGCCACCGCGAGACATCCTGGACTTTCTGCTTGAACCAGGAAGGACCGAAGAAGAGGAAGCCATGAGGATGGCCACTTGCAAGTTCCTAGTGGATTCCAGCAAGGAGGTTTTCGGCTCTTTTGCTGACCGTGTTTTTGAAAAGGATGGCAGTGGTCCGTGTCCAAAATGTAAAGAAGGATGATAGTGACCTTCCTTAATATCATGTACTATCATTCATAATGAAATAAAATTTTATTTATGAACTTGAACTTATCTGATGATTTACAAATATTTACATTTATACATAGTACTTTTTAAGGAACTTGCCATTGATAGGCATCATTACAATTCGTCCATCCAGTTCTGAGAGTTGATAAGCTCCATTTGAGAAGACTTTGCTTACAACGTAGGGACCTTTCCACTTTCATCGAATTTGCCTTTACTCATATGAGTCATAGTCATAGGACGTCTGACTGTTAAAACAAGTTCTCCTTGCTGAAAGGCTCTGACCTTAACTTTACGGTTGAAAGTCTTAGAAATGCGAGCTTGGTATAACTCAATATGTTGTTGAGCCATTAACCGCTTCTCATCGAGTGCCTCCAATTCTTGAAGTCAAAGCAGATCATTGTTCTCTGTAGTGAGCTCATTAGCAATGGCAATCCTTAAAGAAGGAATTTGAAGTTCCAGAGGAAGAACAGCTTCACAGCCATATACCAAAGAAAAAGGTGTAAAACCTGTGGGGTTGTGGACCGTAGTTCGGTAGGCCCATAGACATTCGCCAAGCTTTTTACTCCAATTCCGTTTGTTAGTGGATATAAACTTTTTGAGGAGCTTGATAATAGTTTTGTTGAAGGCTTCAGCTAAACCATTAGCGGCAGGATTGTAGGCAGTCGAAGCGACGTTGTTAATTCGGTGATCATCGTAGAATCTGGTAAACTTCTGGCTGATGAATTGCGGTCCGTTATCATGAATGATTCGTTGAGGGACACCAAATCGATAAATGACATGGTGTTTGACGAAGTTAATGACACTGCTGGTCTTGACTTCAGCCAAGGGTATAGCTTAAGCCCACTTAGAGAAGTAGTCTATTATTGCTAGAATGAACCGATGTCCTCTAGAAGAAGGAGGATTAATAGGACCTATGACATCCATGCCCCAAGCTTCGAAGGGCCAGGAAGCGGCTGTTGGATGTAGAAATTCTGAAGGTTGATGAATGAAATCTGCATGGATTTGACAGGCTCGATATTTCCTTGCATATTCGATGGCATCTGATACCATAGAGGGCCAGTAGTAACCCATTCGTCGAATGCGATCCTGTAATTTAGGACCGGGTTGATGTGCTCCGCAGACACCGTCGTGAGCTTCACGTAACACCTATTTTGCTTCCTCACCAGCTAGACAGCGTAGAAGGAGACCGTCATAAGTCCGCCGATAGAGAGTCTTGGTGGTTTGATTGTAGTAGAATCGTAAAGATCGTCGTCGAATACTTATAGCCTCCTTAGGATCTTCGGGGAGTATGTCGTGAACCACGAAGTCGATAAAAGGAGTTCTCCAATCTTCATTGATAACACTAATTTCAGCAAAATTACTGAACTCGATGTTACGATTATTTTTGACACAAAACAATTCTCGATTAGAGATAACCACTATTTGTTGTCTTCTGATGGAAACGGCTAAGACTGCTGCAAGATTGGCTAAAGCGTCTGCTTCAGTATTACAAGCTCGGTGTACATATTCAATAAAGAAAGCTTTGAATGATGTAGCCATGTTGATTGCTGCTTCAAAGTAAGGTACCAGATCTTGATGATGGACTTCATAAGTTCCTCTAACCTGGTTGATAACCAGCTTAGAGTCGTCGTAAACTTCGAGATATTCAATGTCCAATTGCTTGGCTAATTGAAGACCAATGAGTAGAGCATTGTATTCTGCTACATTATTGGAACAGGATTCATCTAGAGAGTAAGCTCTTTGGATAGTTGATCCGTCCAGAGAAACCAGAACAACTCCAACTCCTGCTACAATAGCACCATTAGGTCCGATTCTGGATGCTCCATCAAAGAATAGACGCCAGGTTGAAAATTCTTCAGAGATCATGTTGACTTCCAACGTCTCGTCTGGAATTTCATCGTAAAGTTTGGACATCTCTGGTACGGGATGAGCCGCCAAGAAATTCGCCAGCGCTTGACCTTTGACAGACTTTTGAGGAACATACACCATGTCATATTGGGCTAGAAGAATGGCCCATGTAGCAAGCCGAGAGTTGAGTGTGCTAGGCTTCTTCATCAGTACCCGAAGAGGATTGACTCAGGATATGACATGAATGGTTTGACCAATGATGTAATGTCTTGTCTTTTGAACGGCAAACATAAAGGCTAAACATTCTTTTTCAACCGGACTATACGATGTTCAGCACCAATCATAGTACGACTGAGATAGTAGATGGCTTGTTCGTGGCCTTCTTTTTTTTTGGACAAGTAAAGCACCCAATGAATGATCCATAGCACGGACATATATTAAGAATGGTATGCCAGAGATTGGTGGCACCAAGACTGGTGGATTCATGAGATATTATTTGATGTCGTCGAATGCTTGTTGACATTCTTCAGTCCAAATAAAAGACACACCTTTCTTTATTAGTTGAGTGAATGGTCTACAGCGTCCAGACAAGTTCGAAATGAATCTCCTGATGTAAGCAAGTCGACCTTGGAATCCTCGTAGCTCTTTTAGGTTGTATGGAGGACGCATCTCTTGAATGGCTTTGATCTTCTCGGGATCTACGTGTATACCCTTAGAGGTAATAACGAAGCCGAGAAACTTACCACTAGAGACACCCAAGAATGACTTGGTGGGATTCATCTTGAGCTGATGTTGACGCATGAGATTGAAGATTGTTCTCAAATCTTGGATATGATCTTCTTTCAGACGACTTTTAACAGCGATATCATCAACATAACATTCGACTGTTTTACGAAGATGTTCTCTGAAAATGGTACTCATGGCCCGTTGGTAAGTTGCACCAGCGTTCTTGAGACCAAATGGTATCACTGTGTAGCAATAGACTCCCCGAGGAGTGCGGAAAGATGTGTGTTTTTCATCTTCGGGATTCATCTTGATCTGATTGTATCCAGAGAATCCATCCATAAAAGATATTTGCTCGAACCCACAGGTATTGTCAATCATGACGTCCGTGAAAGGGAGAGGAAATTCATCTTTCGGACATGCTTCATTAAGATCCCGAAAGTCGATACAGACTCGAACTTTGCCGGTTTTCTTCAGGACTGGGACGACATTGGCTACCCAATCAGGATGTTGTTCTTCTCGAATAAAGCCACAAGCGATAAGCTTCTTGACTTCATCATCGATTGTGTCCATCATTTTAGGCTTGAATCGCCGTTGCTGCTGTTTGACTGGTTTAGCATTAGGCAAAATGTTCAATTTGTGAGTAGCAATTTTGGGATCTAAACCTGGCATATCTTCGTAACTCCAAGCAAAGACGTCAATGTATTCTTTAATGAGAAGAATCAACTCTTGTTTATCTGCTTCTGGCAGATTCTTGCTAATAAAGATTGGACGAGGTGACTCGCTTTCTCCTACATCAACTTGAACTAGTTGATCTTCAGTAGGAGGTTCTCTTTGTTCAAATCGGAGTACCCACTGATTATCCATCTGTTGAGCTCAAGGATCTGTTTCAGGATTTTCTTCAACGTCCTCATAGTAGCCTTCCGAAAGTTCAGCGGAGACCATATTAGAAGATACGATCACACGATGGACTTCACCAATGCTGGTGTCAGAATCCCATGACCTGGAATCAGAAGAGTTAGAACGCTCATCGCTATCAGATTCAGAGCCTGCTGGGGATAACATCGGAGGAGAAGCATATCCGAGACCTCTTTTAGTCCTGCTATAATACATCTCTGACTTTTCTTGTGGAATAGCGGTACGGAGATGAGTCTTTCTGCCCTTACCGTAGTTGAGGCCGCTCTTGAAGTCGTAACCCATCTTTCGGACGATATCTTTTGATTGTTGACTGTAACGACGGAATTAAAGATGCCCCGTGTCGTTAACTTTACTATCATCCATATAGCTGAATTTTTGTTCCGGTCTTTTACTAAAAAGTATTGGACGTTCACCTTTCTTGCGAGCAGGAACAATACGATATGAATCTTTTGGGTGTTCACATGAAACTTCTGTTTGAAGAGATTGCACAACTCCTATTGTAAATGATTTGAAGCTATCTAACATATCCAAATAGCATTTAGTATGATAAATAACATCAGTATACTGAAAAGTAGATGCTTTTTTATTGATATGTACATCTGTATTTACAGCAGGACCTTTAGCCTTAGCAGGCTTGGTCAGATTGATTACAAGAGGGGGAGAAAAAGAACGTGGAGGAGGCTTGTTACGACGGAGGTCAATAACAAGTGGCTCAGAAGAGGTGAGCTCCCTTTTTTCCTTGTTGTGAGTTAAATCAACAACAAGTGGCTTAGAAGAAGTGAGCTGCTTTTTGTCCTTGTTACGATGTAAGTCGATAACAAGTGGCTCAGAAGAGGTGAGCTCCCTTTTATCTTGATCGCCATCAACCGATTCTTTCTGAACTGGCAAGTGAATAGCCAATGGATTAGAGGACTGAGGATGGGAAATATGCCCTTTAACAGGTATGATGAGAGTGTCATTGGGTACTACTTTTTGGTCTTTTTCAGTATCCATGGCCAATACCACTTTCATAAATTCCTCCTTATACATACGAGCGTCATTGCAATATGCTTCGACACCCTTGAAAGGATAAAGGTCTGCAACTTCTTTATGAACTTCTCCTTTGTCATCGACATATTTAAAACATTGATGAAGAGTTGATGGAACAATATTATGTTCATGGAGGAATGGTCTTCCCAGAAGAGCGTTGTAAGAACAACCATGATTATCGATAATATAGAAGGTTACCTTTGTGCGAAGATTGCCTATTTGGAGTTTTAGGCGAATCTTATCCAAAGGTTCACTCCTTCCTTGGTTGAATCCCAAGATAGTGGTGATTGTGCTTGAAAGACTATGCACTAGTATCTTCAATGTGTCTAGCATCGTCTTTGGCATGATGCTGAGTGCAGACCCTGGATCTATCAGGATACGATCGACTTTCATCGAATCGACATACCCTGTATAGTAGAGAGGACGATCATGTCTATTATCCTCCAGTAGCATATCATCCTGAGTGAAAGTGATGTTTGGAATCAACTCTAATATGCTATGTCAATGACGACAAGAGATCGGTTCGGCTTCCGGCTTTTGAGAAGAGTTAGGCAAGTTTCGGCCTGCATCAGGGCTTCACTTAGAGTTTCTCGAGTCTCTTTGGAAAGATGCAAGAGCTCGAAAATTGATAGCCTAGCCGGTGTATTGGCTAATTGAGCCAATATATCAAATTTGTATGGCTTTTCAAGTCCTGTAGGAGATGATTTCTTCAAGGGTTTGTCAAAACAGACTTGTTGCTTGCCTTTGTCAGTAACCACCGGCTTGGAAGGAATAGGTACTACAACTGGTGAGGATGTGGAAGGAATCTCTTTAGAGGAATAGATTGTACTGGAACAGGCTCAGAAGAAGAGGTAGGATCCTCTTGAGTATCAGGATACTCCTTCAAGTAAGCTTTCCCTGATCTGGTGCCTAGCAGAATTTCTTCAACAACGATGGGTTCGAAAGACACCATGTTGCAGGTCTTTATCTTGCTTTTGGAGCGGTCTTTCTTCTTAGAAGAAGAGGAGACTTCGAATTTGGAAACAAGATCTGGATGGATCCACATAACTTCGCCGTTGTCAAGAGACAATGGAACATGACCTTCATTTAGTGGAGGCGGGAGATTTTCAATCTCAAGAGTAGCTTTGGGAATAGGAATGACACCATGTGATATCATCTGCGGAGGGAAGTCACCAAACTAGACTGAAACCATATTCGCAGTAACAGTCTTCTCATCTTGCTGCAGAGTGACGACACCAGCATTGACAAGCTCTTGAATTTTGCCTTTAAGCACGTAACATGCTCGAGTAGGATGCCCAATGAACCTGTGGTAGACACAATATTTAGGATGATCTGTCTTACCGACTTCATCAGGTTTCTTTGGGTCTGGGAGCTGAATCTTGTTGCTTTTGAGTAAACATTCAAAGATGCTTGCAGTGTCATTCTCGTCGAAGGAATATTCTACTTTCGGACGAGGTTCCCTCGGTGGAGGTACAGAAGGAGTCGGAGTGGATGTAGGTGGAGCCACATTGACAGCCAAAGATTCTTTATTCTTATTCAAATTGATGTTCAAAGTCTCTTTTGCTTTGCGATTGTTCTGGCGGTTGCCACCACCTGATGTCTGGTGTTCATCTCGATCGGGGTTAGACATCTGTACCCCCAATTGTTTGAACTTCTCGGCACTTACTTTCGCAGCTTTGACGTTGACAATGAATGAGGGCCAATCTTGGAACTGGGTAGATCCTGTCCACATACTGATGATAGGCAAAAGATTTGCCTTATAAGTATCAATAGTGACAGCAGCTGGAGTCCCGGGAGGCATCATTAAGGCTTCACGGCGAAACCGTTCGATGAAACTCTCAACAGTTTCATTGTGTTTCTGTTTGATTTTGTTGAGAGCCGACATAGTCATGTCGTTGAATCCTTCATAGAATCGTTCCAGAAAGATTTGCTTAAGACCTGAGAAGGAAGTGATACAACCATCGGGCAAACTTCTGTACCAGTCATATGCTACGCCGGCTAAACAACCGACGAACACTCTGGTAAGAAGAGCGTTATTTGGCTGGAGTTGAACGGTCATTACCTTAAAATGATTGATGAACTGACTAGAAGAAGTACTGCCATCAAACAAAGAGATTGTTGGAATCTTGTACTTTGGTGGAAACGGGACCTCTTTCCACTCAACTGGATAAGGCTGCTTAATCCCCAATCTTTGCAAGTTGTCTTTCTCTTTGAAAGCTTCGAACTGAGTTCGCAAGAGTTTGACAGCTTCATTGGCGTCTTCAGATGACGAAGAAGGAACAGGATGAGTTAGAGTGGTAGGAGGAGAAACAGCATTGTAAGCACTACCCCCAGCTCCTGACTGACTAGGTGTAGTTTGAACTTGTACTTGTACAGGAGGTATTTGAGGAGATACTACCCCCAGCCCAGTATTGGCCGGTACTGAAGAAGCTATGATCTCTGGATTTACAGCAGTAGGTACAATCAGTGGTGTGGCATATTGTGCCACAATGATAGAATGCATACTAGCAACCATTTCAGCCATGGTTTTTAGCTTGTCTTCTAGTGCAGCGATTCGCTGTTCTTGATTTGCTGAAGTTGAAGCATCTGGATCATCAGTGACAACATAAGCTGTCACTTCTCTTGGTACAGTGGAAGACACTGTCTGTTCAGAGCTTTCGCTGTATGCATCATAGTCGGAGAAAGAGTCGCCTCCTGACTAAGAAGCTTAAAGAAGATTCCTTTGACCGATTGTATCTCGGCTTCGAGAACGGGTATGTCGAAACACTCCTTCAGAAGATTCTTGGAGTAATTCTAAATACCGTTGACTTGGTTTACGAGGTTTGCCATGCTTAGAGCACCTTCTATCCCCAGTGTCTCGAGAGGTCATGTTGACAGAAGCGTACAACACTTCATCTTCATCCTCTGACTTAGGTCCAGAGTTTGCAAAGTTCAGACGATCAAATACAGATCGTTTTGTCGTTTGACAACAACACTGGATTATGACTTTATGATTGCAATGATGATCAGATGATTGAACTGGAGGTGTCGAGATATTATCCCGCTTTTGCCTGAGATGTTCCCGGAGATCAAAAGATTGAGGGATCTGTTCTTTGACAATATTCGGAACATGGTTCCGATTCTTCAAATGTTTTATCCCTTGAGTATACAGGGAAGTGCTCACTTCATTGGCATAGGTGTCGGGGTCCTTGACCCTGGAAACTTGCTTCTGATGATGTTTGGTCTTCGACATTGGCTGTTTGCGTTTCGCCGAAGTTGGTCTGTTGAGATAAGTTCTTAGATCAGCAAATTCACCCCCAGGGATTTCTGTTTGAGACACCAACAATTTTCCCTATTTCGACCGGGATATCTTGAGAGTCGGGAGATCTTGAAATTTTGCTACCGGAGTAGGCAGAATACCTCTTTGATCAGTACAAGTTCTATTGACATGAAGGGAAGAAGAACCCTTGTTTGAAGGAGTTCTTGTACTGACTGGTGCCGAGGCACGTTCAGGTTGATCTTCTACGATAAAGACCGAAGAAGATTGAGAAAAGACTAAAGGGCCTTTTCCTTTGTTTTGTGAAGAAGGGTTAGCTAAAGAGCGTTTTCCTCTGTTGTCTTCCAAGTCATGGGACAAGGAAGTTTGAGAAAAGACCAACAGACCTTTTCCTTTGTTTTGAGGTGGAAGAGGAATAGCCAAAGGACTACCCCCAGTGGATTGCACAGGAGCAACAGGGTGTTTGGGAAGAGGAGTAGAGCTTTTCCCCTTGTTATGAGAAGAAAAGAGTTTAGCCAAAAGGCTGTCACTCTTGGATTGCGCAGGAGCAATTTGTACATGAATGGATGGCGCACTGGTTTTGGCCACAGAAACTGTGGTTTGCGCATCAGGAGTTCTTGCTATAGAGTGCTTAGGATGGACTCTGGATGCTGGAGCATTGGACTGCGCAGACATATTGGCAGCCAATTACGCCAGGGGCATAGGAGTCTTGTACTTGGCTAAGGCAGCATATGAAGTCTTCTGTGTACTAGCAACAGCAGATTGCACAGCAGTGGCAGAGACAGATTGTGCAGCAGGATTGATGACAGAAGCTTTGGACTGTGCAGCAGTCTTGATAGCAGACTGCGCAGAAGTCTTGCTGGCAGCATTAATAGAATGCGCAGCAGTCTTTGGGACCCACACTGGGCATACTTTGTTTGTGGCAGCAGTGGTTGCAGTACGAGGAGTGGTCTTGGAATTGATCATAGACTCATAGGCTGTCTAGTTGATCTTCACAACCAGTGTCTTCTGCGTCTTTCCGATAGACGCTACGTCACATTGAGTTGTCAATTCCTCATCGGAGGAGAAAGTCGTCCCCAGCAGAGTCGTCATTTTGTTTGCGAAAACAAAAGTTAAAGAACTTTATTAATACAAACTTTGTAAAAGATTACAATTTAAATTCTAGGAATGGTACAACTTTAGGAATCCAATCTAGATGACGATTGCTTTATCCCTTGGACGATGTGAACTTTGAAGACGAAGCCTCTGAAGTTGAAGACAACTCTGGAATTGAAGGCAAAAAGCCTCGGAAGTTGAAGGCAAAAGCCTCGGAAGAATGCAGCAACACTTGGGCAAGAACTCCTGAACTCTCTGAACTTTGAAGTCTGATCTCTCTATAATCTGATCTCTGATCTCTGATTATTGATCCCCCTTTGAATGGAGACTTGAAACTCTATTTATAGAGTTCTGAGAAATAACTAACTTTTAGTTATTCTGGACTACGCATGATAGATTGCGCAGCAATTGGATTGCGCAACAATGGACTGCGCAGACAGTTGCTGGATCATAGGCCAACTGCCTTGGACACATGGCATCATTTGATTGAAATGCGCATGATCGTGCATAGACAGTTGCCACGAAATGAGCAATTGATGGCATGAATGCCACGTATATTTTGTCATTTGTGTTGATAGAACGCGCACACTGAATTACGCTGGTTTTGGATTGTGCCAACTTGAATTACGCAGGAAATGGATTGCGCCAACATAGATTGCGCCAACATGGATTGCGCTGCTAGCTGTCCTCGAGCGCCGTGCTGCACGATTAAACGAACGGTCGTCTCGTTCTCCGCGCTGTCAGCTGTCAGAAGATTTGATTTATGTCAGGTAATGATGGTGATTTGCCACGTCAGCCTGCGCATTTGGAAGTGTGCGCAGTTTATCGTGCACAATCTGAAGGATGCGCAATCTGATGTCTGTACAGTTCATCTGAAAGTTGTATTTCTTAATTTTCTGACTTTGTTGATGTGTGCAACCTGATTTTTTTAGGACCTACAGTCCTCTCAGTCTTCATTTATACAGGGGGTAGCCGAAGAGGAACCGGAGCTAGCCAAGTATGTGGCTGCCCACACTGATGTTCCCTCCGCAGATGATGTAATCCCTAGAAAAGATACCTTACTTCATCAATAAAGGGCTATCTTTGAACTACCTCGAACTCAATAAGCTTTGTACAATGTATGCTATAGAATACGGTATAGGCACTCATCTATACACACAGGTGACGAATGTGTACACCGCAATCCAGCTTACTCCAGTGGAAGACGCTTACTGCATAATCGAGGGAGGGGACCATCCAATCATCTTTGGCCGGAAGGACGATCCGCAACCCTTCACCGTAGAAGAAGTCAACCTTGAATCAGATGCCTGGAGACTGCCTCTGTATCTTTATAGCCCCTAATCCAAATATCTCATGCAAAAATAGGGGTATGATCTGGAGACTATGCCAGGCTTGAACTATGGCACCGGGCGACGATTACCTTTGAAGCCACCGGTCCCGGTTGGCAAACTACGGGACTACTATAGCAAAACTCGATGTAGATTAGGGTATGTAACACCCACGACGACCCCTGAGAGTTCAGATGAAGAATGTGACTGGTATTCACATTCAACCGGGTCACCAACTTCTGACTCGGATACCAGCATCGGAGACGTATTCAGACAAGTCCTATCAGTCAACATGGCATTCGCCGACGCTTATGAAGAAGATGAAGACATTCCGGAAATCCTCGAGTTAGAGCCATGGGCCCAACAGTTGGATGCACAATGGGAAAAGCGGTTCGAACAGAGAGAACCCCTACTGAAGATGAAGTTATACAAGTGGATCTCGGCAGCGAATCCTCTCCAAAACCAATCTTCGTCAGCAAAAGCCTAACAGACGAAGAGCGAGAATCGCTACTGGAACTTGTCAAAGAATATATTGATGTGTTCGCCTGGAGCTATGAAGACATGCCAGGACTAAACCCCGAGGTTGCCCTTCACAAGCTCAACATTCGGCCAGATGCAAAGCCAGTCAAGCAACAACAACGACGCTTCCGCCCGGGCATCATGGATGCGATCGAAGCCGAAGTCAACAAACTGATAGCCAGCGGCTTCATACATGAAGAGCAATATCCCGACTGGGTCGCCAACATAGTATCCGTCCTCAAGAAGAATGAGAAGATTCGAATCTGCATCGACTTCCGCAATCTGAACGAGGCATGCCCCAAAGATGAATTCTCCCTCCCTATCATAGACATCATGATTGACAACACCTGCGGCTTTGAACGTATATCATTCATGTATGGCTTCTCGAGGTATAACCAAATCAAGATGTCTCCTGACGACGAAAAGCATACATCATTCCGAACACCAATTGGCACATACTGCTACACAGTCATGCCTTTCGGTTTGCAGAATGCCGGTGCCACATATCAAAGAGCCATGAGTATCATCTTCAGAGATCACTTACGCAAGACGGTGGAGTGCTATGTTGATGACATCGCCGTCAAGAGTCGCTGTAAGGAAGACCATTTGCAAGATCTGAGGACGGTATTCGACCTGATGCGAGCGCACAATTTGAAAATGAACCCTACGAAGTCCTTCCTGGGCGTATCCAGCGGAAAGTTCTTGGGTTTCATCATCACCGCCCAGGGTATCCATGTAGACCCTGAGAAGACAAAGGCAATTATGGAGATGGGTCCCCCGAGAAATCTCCACGAACTCAGAGGCCTTCAAGGAAGGCTAGCTTACATCAGGAGCTTCATTTCTAACCTCTTCGGGCGATGTCGACCATTTACCCATCTCATAAAGAAAGGCGTCTCGTTCGTATGGGATGAAGAATGCCAACGTGCCTTCGACAGCATCAAAGAATATTTATCGAACCCTCCAGTCCTGGTGGCCCCGGTTGCAGAAAAACCATTTCTGTTATATATACGAGCAATGGAGCATTCCCTCAGCGCTCTACTGGCACAAAACAATAATATAGGCCATGAATAAGCTATATACTACCTCAGTCGAATGATGATTGGGCCAGAGCACCGATACACCACCGTAGAAAAGGAATGCCTCGCCCTGGTGTTCGCCATTCAGAAGACACGGTACTATGTCACTGGACAAACAATACATGTGATCTCACGAGTCAACCCTTTCAGGGTCCTCATGACTAAACCAGGGGCACTCAGTTCTCGCCTCGCTACATGGGCAATATTGATGTCCCCCTATCATATGATCTTTGTCCCACAAAAGGTTGTCAAAGGTCAAGCCCTGGCAGACTTTTGGCAGCCCATCCGGGCTCGGAGTCGTCCAGAATATATGAAGAAATTCCAGATGAGGTCGCCGACTCACATGTAACCTCTCAAGATGATATATGGTGAATATTCTTCGACGGCGCTTCGAGGACCGAACCCAAGGGTAACATCATCGTCGGAGTCGGGGTGGTGCTGGTTTCTCCTTCCGGATTGGTGATCAATCGTGCTTACTCTCTCACAGAACCCTGCTCTAACAATGTGGCCGAGTACAACGCTCTGGTCATTGGCCTCCAACTTGCAAGAGAGCTGGGGGTAGAATATCTTAAAGCATACGGCGATTCTCAGTTAATCGTCAATCAGATCTGGGGCTCATACGAAGTCCGCCACGAAGACATGATCCCCTATCACCAAATAGCGATCGACATCATCTCGTCGTTTGAGAGGTTCTTCATCGAGCATGTTCCCAGACTCCGAAATATCGAAGCCGATGCCTTAGCAGGCCTGGCCGCTTCCCTAGCAGTGCCAAATCATACTCATCAATCGGTAGATGTGATAGGCCACGAACTGGTCTGCCCCAAGAACAACGTTCAATTCGTGGCAAGTTACTCCGCCCAGACAATCGACGATGTCCCAGATTGGAGACAACTATTCATTGACTTTGTCGTCTACGATATCCTGCCCGAGAACCCAAAGGAAGCTACCTCCATCAGACGACGTTCTCTAAGATTCTTCTACGATACAGAGACGAAAATGCCGTATCGCCGATCCTATGATGGATTATTGCTTCGGTGTCTGTCAAACGCAGAAGCCAAAGAAGCCGTACGAGAAGCTCATGACAATGTCTGCGGGGCTCATCAGCCTGGCCCTAAATTACAAGACCGTCTTCGCCGAATGGGCTACTACTGGCTCACGATGGTAGTAGATGCGATAGACTATACGAGAAAGTACAAAGCCTGCCAAGTCCACGCGGACTTCATTCACCAGCCATCCGAATTTCTATATCCGACAGTGGCGTCCTGGCCATTCGAAGCATTAGGGATGGATATCATTAGTCCAATCACTCCACCTTTCTTCCGAGGACATCGTTTCATACTTGCAATCACAGATTACTTCTCCAAATGGGCGGATGTTGTTCCGCTTGCAGAAGTCAAAACTTCATACGTGATCAGCTTCCTCAAGCATCATGTCATCTATCGCTTTGGACTGCCCCGAAGGATCATCCACGATAATGGTCTGCAGTTTGCAAGCCACGCCTTCTATCGGTTCTGCGACAAGCACCGCATCCAGAATATTGCTTCGACGCCATACAATCCAGCAGCGAATGTGTTGGCAGAAGCATTCAACAAAACCATCATCAAGTTACTCAAGAAGTTCGTATCGTCCAACAAACACGACTGGAACGAGAAGCTTGGTGAATGCTTATGGACGTACCGTACCACAGTCCGAACGGCCACAGGGAACACACCATTCTCCCTGGTGTACGGGAGTGAGGCAGTTCTCCCATTGGAGACTCAAATACCCTCGCTCCGTGTCGCCCTCACTTATCAATTGACGACGGATGATAACTACTGACGCTGAATACAAGAGTTAGAGGCCTTAGATGAAAAGCGCCTCCTGGCTCAGCAACGAATCGAGCTATACCAAGCACGCATCTCTGGAGCCTTCAACAAGAAGGTTAAAATCAGAACATTCCAAGTGGGCGATCTCGTTCTGGCAGTCCGGAGTCCGATGGTCATGACTCACAAGACCGCCGGCAAGTTCCAGCCAAAATAGGAAGGTCCATTTATCATCGAGGCTGTATTCTCTAACGGTGCTTACCGTCTCGCAAAGCAAAATGGAGACTTGCTCATGTTGCCCGTCAACGACAAGTTCCTGAAGAAATATTATGTCTAAACGATATATCCCAGATTATCGAGTCATGTACCCGCTGGTGCCGCTGAACTCACATCCACAACATTCCAGATTATCGAGTTATATAACCGCTGGTGCCGCTGAACTCACTTTTACAGTATTCCAGATTATCGAGTCATGTACCCGCTGGTGCCGCTGAACTCACATCTATAATATTCCAGATTATCGAGTCATGTACCCGCTGGTATCGCTGAACTCACATTCACAATATTTAAGATTATCGAGTCATGTACCCGCTGGTGCCTCTGAACTCACATTCCGGTCACTCTTTCAGATAGTAAGTCATGTATGACCATACCTCTGAACTTTCTTCCTGGAAGAGATCCTCCCTCATGATCCACTACCCGCACTCTCAGTGCACAAAAAGGGTAACAGATCCACAAATTTCCAAAACGGCCATGTCCTCATTACCTCTGAGTCGTTTCACTTTTGCCAAAAACAAATCACCCCTTTACATAGAACTTCCATGTCCTCATTACCTCTGAGTCGTTCTATGTACCCTCCTTCATTGAGCCCACTCCTGCCATGTTCTCATTACCTCTGAGTGGGAAGGCTCCGTCGAAGAAACCTTCATGCTTGCCATGTCCTCATTACCTCTGAGTAAGTATGATGATTCCCTTTTGACTTATTATCTGTACCCACAACCGGAGTACACCAAGGATAATATGTCCATAAATAATCCCCGCTGAGTCCACTCCTGCCATGTCCTCATTACCCCTGAGTAGGAAGACTCCACGGTAAAACCTCCGTACTTACCATGTCCTCATTACCTCTGAGTAAGTATGTTGGTTCTCTCTCGTCTTATTATTCGTACCCTGAACCAGGGTACGCCAAGGGTAATAGGCCCACAAATGTCCTCTGTTGACCATAAATATCCTCCGTTGAGTCCACTCCTGCCATGTCCTCATTACCTCTGAGTAGGAAAACTCCACGGTAAAACCCTCATACTTGCCATGTCCTCATTATCTCTGAGTAAGTGTGTTGGTTCCCCTCCATTCTATTATCTGTATCCAAAGTCGGGGTACGCAAAGGATAATAGGCCCACAAATGTCCTTTGCTAAGTCTCTTAGTACAAGCCCACCATTCCTCATCATGTCTGGGGGGCTCAGCTGCTCCATGGCATTCTATCTCTCGATACCCCGAACACCCACGACCACCTTACCGTGGAACTGTTCTAGGTATCCCCAATCAAACTTGTTATCCATACCTAAAACCAAGGTACGCCAGGGGTAACAGGTCCACAAACAAGTTCCCCATGCGGGGCAAACATTACCGTAATACCACAGGCACAACAAACAATACAAATGAAGGGTAGAATGGAAAGTACTCTTTATTTGATAGACAAAAAAAGTATTACATATGGTGGAGACCATGTCCCTCTCAAAAAGAAAAGAAAAGGAAAACAGAAACAAGAAAAGGCCGACTATAGTTCGCCATTGCACAACTCCAAAAGGCAGTTTTTCATCAAGGTAGTCCCTCGCTCAAGCCGTTGCCTAGCTCGGCGCTCGGCCTCTTGGGACAACTGCTCCGCATCATTCAAGTACATATATGCCTGCCAATCATTCTCCATCTTCTTCAAAGCAAGTTGCAGGTTAGCAGAAGCTCTACTAAATTTGTCAGCCTCCTGAATAGCAATCCCTTTCTCAGTACGAGCAGCTTCGAGCTCGGACTCCAGGAAGGCCTGCTTTCTCTGGAGCTCGAGAATCTGCTTCCGGGTGTCAGTTACCCCGCAGGAGGCAGTCGCTTCCCGAGCCGCACAATCTTCAGTATGACGGCTCCGTTGATCGTATAACTGGGTCAGGTCCCGGCGATCCTTCAATATAGCTGGTTTGAGCGATTCCCGAGCAATCCTCACCTTCTCTACCGCGGTTGTGAGGAAAGTACGCTCTTGATCTATTACCACTGATAGATCAGCTTGTCGCCGTACGCGAAACTGGGCCACAAGACGATCGGCCTCTAACAGCTTAGGCTCTAGAAGCGCCGCTAGTCCAGCCCCACCGGGAAGTGTTCTAAGGATATTAATTTGGCCACCGGCGCATTGACGGGCCATAGCAAAGGGAGTCCCCCTCTCCACAGCTGCCTCAATCCTCCTCTTCAGGTGGCGGTAGAAACTGTCGACCACATCCGGGGACACTTCATCCAAAACTTCTGTAGAGGACGGCGTCAAAGGGAGTGTGACAGGCAGTACCGAAGGAGTAGCCTCAGAACCTGCCATCCCCGCCACCAGGGAAACGAATTCTGTGCGAAAAGATGCATGAATGGCAGCTAGCTCCTCTTCCGCCGCCCGAAGAGCCTGGATACTTGGCAGAGCGGAAAGGTTAACTCCCGAAACCCTATTCACAGAGGAGGGCACAGAAAGTGTCGTCCCTTGCCCCTGCTGTGTTATTACCAGGGCTCCCGAACTTGACCCAGCTGGAGGCCCCTCGGTATAGGTTGGAAAAGAAGGAGGCACACGTGCGTCCATCAGATCCCCTCCGGTAAAGTCCGCCCCGGCAACGTCCGTCACCGGCAATAAAGGGGTGGGACCTGCACGTCCAAAGCAATCATTAATCCACGAAGGACATGATGATAGAGCAAATAGGCCTCCTCACAAGTTAAGAAGCTGGTTTATCTTACCAGGGGAAGATCTCGGAGGCTGCAGCTCGTTCGAAGCTGGCATGGTCTCCCCACCCGCAGCTTCTAACTCAAATTCAACTGGTTTCTCTGCTCCAGCCACCCCTGAAGGGGAGCCAGCCAGGTTAGTGTCATCCTGTTGAAATTCAGTTATCTCAGGGACAGGGGAAGTAGAGCCCCCGTCCCCATGGGTTGAGGTCTCAGCAAGGTGAGACTCTCCGGCCGCCTCCGGAAGAACCCCAGCGGAAGTGATGGCGGTGCACATATCATTGATCAAAGTGGACAAGGCTGGATCGACTTCAGTAGTCGAGTCCCGAGAAGCAGACTCCCCAGACGCCTACAAGGAGCAAAAAAAATGATTAGGCCGTAATTTAGAAAAAGAAGGAAAAGGCAGTTGAAATTCCAATCACCTCAGAAATAGCGTCAACATCAATAAACAGCCTGCGACGTCTTACCGCAGCCCGCTTCGTGGAATAGGTCCTGTCATCGTCAGTGGACCGACGCCTGCCTCGTTTGCACGAAGCACCAGGCACAGCAGGTGGATGATCCTCCACCTCTTCGTTTGGCACAGTAGGAGGCTGGTCCCCCACCTCCTCGTCCGAAGAGTGCGACGAGTCATCGGCGTCCTGCTCGCCATCCTCTTCGTCCGCTGCAATAGACTCCGAGTCCGGCACAGGAACCCTATTTGCCCCTCTCTTTCTCTTCCTGGAACCCTCAGGCTTCTCTGTCAAGCCGATCCCGACAATGAAGCTGGTGTTCATGTCAAAATTTACGGGAGATTTGCTTGCCGCAACATGATAAAGGGCCGCCATGTACAAAATATCCCCTTGCATATTAGCGTCAGGGACCGAGAAGCTAGCCTGGGTATGAACCGCATTATAATAATGCCACGTCCGGATGCCATCAAGAACACTGCCCTCAAAGTCCAGCAGGCACTAGGGCAGTCAAGGAACAGCTGACTATACCCGAATTGACGAGAAAATCTGCTGGGCAAATAAGGCTCCAGGTATACGTTATTTCGGTAACGATATACCAGGTGCGCGGGGCGAATGTTGCGCAGCCATAGAAGCATCTTCTCATATAAGAGCTGGGGAGGTTCAATGCCATCAACGCGTACCCCCTTCACTTCTCTAGGGGTAAACTGAGGAAGAGACACAAAGTAGTCGGGCCCGTCAACTCTCGCCAACGCCCTCCGACAAGCCGGCATGGTGTCATACTCCCAAGATTGATGGCGGTATCGGAAAAGGAAGGCGTCATCCGCAGTAACATCATCCTCTGTTCCGGGCCTCATCAATGACCGGTAATGCATCAATAACCACCCCATGAGATAATGGTATGGTAGCTCTATCCGCTCAAAGTCCAGCGTCATCTCGCGAGCAATGACTTTAGACGAAAAGGTACGAAGGCCGTGGTGTATGCTACACACCATAGTCGGAAGAAGGGCCAGTCTGACTTTGAAGTCCAGCTTCACAGCCGGGAGAATGAAGTGGCGGCTAATTCTTTCAATAGAACCTGCCCCTCCCGAGACTACGCAATTTCGTAGCCATACCATCAAGAACCCGGCCAAGATTGCTTTCTCGGACATCTGTCGGGTACCGTAGTGGAAATAACTGAAGGAGTCAGTACGGCTCCCAAATCTATCGTGGGTGGACCTCGACCTTTTTGTAATCAACATCAGGTCCTTTACCACCGTTGGGGTTTGGAGACCTCGAGAAGAAACCCGGCCGGAAGGACATAATTTGAAAAGATACGCGACCCAGGCCGTAGTATGGGGGGCATTCCCTTCTGAACTATTATTCTTCTTGATAGCAGTCTGGTGACAGATGCTATGGTGGCACAGCAATTTCCGGTACACAGCGACGAAACCAGGAAATCGTCGATCCAGATCATCGAATTCCTCGTTCGTCGGGGTGTATACTTCAAAGGCCTCGCCTCCCCACGGCAGCTTAGAAACAGCATGCATTTCATGGAGGGCAAGTCCCAACTCCCCTCCGGGCACGAAGAAAGTCCCCGTACGCCGGCTATACATCTCCAAAAGGGCCATGAACAGTGGCTTGTTAATGGAAAATCTGTAACAGGTGCCCCGGATGGCGTAGTAAAGGTCAATCTTCCTAAGGAGTTCCTCGTAGTTCCTCAGGATCCATGAGGAAAGATTAGCCCATATAGGAATGGGATTTATCCAATTCAGCAGCGACAACCTGCCTACAGGATAAGACCCCTTGCGAGCGAGCTTATTCAGGAAGGTATCAGCTCGAGTAAAAGTGAAGTTGGGACCAGACACGTTTATAAAAGTACCAGGAATCAGCCCTATCACAGTCCGGCTGACTGACTCCCTACTTGCACATGCTGACCTAATACTCATATTATAGTGGATGTTGTCCATGAACATCCCATATTGGGTTGGAGTTAGAGAGCCCGCCATTTTCCTGCTCAACGGCACCATATTAAACCACGAGAGGGAAAAATGCTGCTCTATCTCGGGAACATGGATATCCACCCCGTCTACAGTGAAGTCCCAATTCTCAGAAATGTCCAGCATTCAAGAGTTCTTTATGGATAAAGCATCTCCAAAGAGAAAAGCTGGTTTCAGATATTCTCCGTCCAGTTTCTCCGAATTCATCATAGTGCAAAGAAAATAGAAAGGCTGATTGTTGATGGCAGCCACCCTCTCCAAAGTCTCATTAGGGGGAAGTTGATCTGTCATATGTCGAATTAGGCCGTCAAGCCACACACCCACGGCAAACTGAGCTGAACCCACCAGAAGCTCTCCGGCCGGGTTGGTTGGGAGGTTCACTGGAAAAGGATAAAAGAAATAGGATTAAAAGATAGGTTAAAATGAAACCACTTAAAGTTTCTCAAAAAGAAGTTTCTATGAGCCTATGCGGCTCGGATTGACGAAGCCTTATGCGGCCCAATTCAGCTGGGTTTCATACGGGACGGCTTTAATAGAGCCTATGCGGCTCGGATCAACACAGCTTCATGTGGCCCAATTCAGTTGGGAGTTCCATGTGACACCGATTCGATAGCTTATGCGGCTCGGATTAAAACTTATGCGGTTCTATCTCGCAGAGGAGTTTATGCGGCGTGACTCAGCAAAATTCTATGCGGGCCAGTTTGTCAGAAATATATGCGGTTCCGCTCAAAGGAGGTCCCATGCGGTTCAAATCCAGAAGCACTCATGCGGCTCAAATCTTTTTCAATGCGGCTCAAACATAGGGCATGCCCTATGCGGCTCGAATATGAGAGGGTCATGCGGCCCATACGACATATGCGGCTCCATCATGGTCGAGCTTGGGCGGTTCAATGAAAACGAAGGATGAAGGCTTGTGCATATGTTATGCAACAGAGCCATGGGTCCTTGGGGTTCAAAGTATTCAAATCCATTTCTTACCCTTGAAAGCAGGGTAAACATCAGGGTACACTTCGGGCACGACGGCCGATGAGGAAGCCGTTTTCTTGCCTTTTGCAGCAGCAGAGGCGACTTTGGAAGACTTGGGGGCCATTTTCGACGGTCGAAGAAGGAAAGAAAGTGGAGAGTGCAAGAGTTGAGGACGAAAGAGAAAGTAAAAAAATCCCTCCCACTGAATTCATCCCTATTTATAAACAAAAGTAGGGCATTTCGATTCTCGTGTACCAACCCTTCGATTATCGAGGCGAGCCGCCTAAAATGAAGGCCAAACTCCTGGGATCCTCCCCCGAAAAGTAGCCTTAAAACTGACAGCAGATCAACAGCATTTAATGCAAAAGATCTTCGTACGTGGCAGACACACGTGGCAAAGAGCTATGCGGCTCGAAAGTCCCTGCGGCTGATTGGCTCAATACAGCTGAGACATCCATGCGGCCGAGGCATCCATGCGGCCGAGACATCCATGAAGCCGAGACATCCATGCGGCCAGAACATCATATGCGGCCAGGAGAATTTATACATGACCATGCTTCTTATTCAAAGTATTTCAATTTTGCAAATTGAAAACTTTGAAGGGGGTCTTGTAGAAGCATGGAAAAGAATAAAAAAAGATCCATACGGTCAGAGAGTCCCATGCGGCTCAGAGAATTCATGCGGCTCAAGGATCCATACGAATCAGGGATCTATGCGGCTCAAACAAGTTATATGCGGCTCAAAGAGGAGCCGCGTGGCCTACAAATAGCTCTTTTATTTGTCCTTTACTGCATTAAATGCTTTGACGGCTGACAGCTCTGAAAAGGTGACAGTTATGACACAAAGATATCATTATGACTCTCTCATAATGACGGACTCCTTGGAAAGTGAAGAAAATCTCTGACACGATCCCCCGAGAGTCAGAAACTGTCATGCGGCCTTGACACGTGGACAATCCTATACGGCCCAAGCAGAGGCTCCCCCATGCGGCTCATGAAGACTAGCCCCATGCGGCTCACTAAGACTATCGTCATGCGGCTCACGAAGACTATCCCCATGCGGCTCATGAAGACTAGTCCCATGCGGCTCACTAAGACTGTCTTCATGCGGCTCACGAAGACTATCTTCATGCGGCTCACGAAGACTATCTTCATGCGGTTCACGAAGAAGGCACCCATCATGCGGTCATCCACACTCATGCGGCTCAAATCATTACCATGCGGTCCAAATATTCAAGGGGCCACTCTTAGGCAGCCTTGACACGTGACCAGCCTTATGCGGCCCAATGAGGAGCAATTTTCCTGTGGCTCAAATTTTTGCAGTAGCTCGCAGTTCAGACACGTGGCATGATAGCTGGACACGTGGCATCAAATCGATCGAAATCCCTCAATAAATCCCAATAAAATATTGGGATCAAATCAAATCATTTGCAATCAGGCAAATTAATGACACGTGTCGAGAAATCCGAGATTGATAAATCAGGAGGATTTATGTCAATCATCATTAATTACCCACAAAAGATTTGATGCAATCACATTTATTGCTCAAATCTCGTATATTCAAGATGGACGGCCCAGATCCAGTGATCCTTAGCTGCCGAATTTTAAGAATGGGCAATCATTGCAAACCCTAATGAGGCCCCCCACTCTTATAAATAGCAGGGTGCCATTCCCTTGCGATGAGAGATACACACATACATACATAGAGACAGAGATAGACATACATACACAGAGAGAGATATACAGATCGACATATACAGAGAGAGCCAGAGAGCCTGAAAAGAGAGCATTTCTTCATCAATGCCAAGCAGTTCTTCTACAGAGCCAAGGCTGTACCCGATCGTCCAAGGAGTAAGGCAGAGCTGCCGTCGCTTTCCCGAGCCTCTACCGTCACCCTCCAGAATCTAAAATAAACAATTGTACTTAGATTGCTGTACCTAGGTTTTCGTCCCTAGACTTTCTTTGTACAAGCGAGTTTGTATTGTGAAGTAAAAGTCCAGTCCTTCGATAATTGTTTTGTTCTTTTATATTTCATGGCAAACACCTCGTCCCTACATCGTGCCCCATTTTTCGTCCACAGGGTGCACGAGAAAGGACACTGTCGCTATCGACTCGGTCGGGATCGATCGAATCGATCGAATGGGAATGGTTGAATTAAGATCCATTCCCCGTTATGGAATGGCTTCTTCGGAACCAAGTCCCATATTCAGCGGGTTGCGCCTCAAGGATTGACTCTACAGTTGAGTTGGGAGAGACCTCCCGTTGCTCTGTTTTTCACGCCGCTTGCGTTGGTTTTGGCTTTAGTTTTCTGAATGCATTTTCGTGAATATTTTCAATGGTTTTCATGGCTTGCATTTCGAACTCGCATTTTCTATCGAACTTCTTGAATAATACAGTGTTCTAATCGGTTGCTTGTACGATTTCAGGTAATCGCGTAGGCGACGTCTAGCTTGACCAACAAGTTCTCTCGGCTGAAGTAAACTCAAGGTGAGTGGCTGACCTTTCTCTTCTCGACCCCTTCTTAGGTTAATCAATAATGTTGTTGCGAATGAAAGGATAAATGCAAGGGCACGAACACGAATGAATGAGCAAGTTCTCAAAAAAATGTAGGCTATATCTTAATAACTAAAAATATGTCTTTGCACGGTCATGGATAACTTGTCGACAAGGTGAGCGTTTCCCCGCACGACAACCCGGGGCCACAGGACCGCTGCGGCAAAAAAGGAAACAAGTAATTAGTTGTGCTGGACACGGGTTAGGCGGGGACTTGCAGCGGGGCTCGCTACTCATGCTGAAAGGACCCCGTCTAACAAAAGCTAGAGGAGTCCATGATGGCTCTGGGAGCCAGTGACCAATCACACGTAATATTGTACTTGGTATAAAAATGATAACAATTGACAGGGAAGAACATAGTAAGTTTCATAAGGCACGGCGCGGTCCGCCGTTGGTAAGTTCCAACGTATTTTACATAATGCTTGTCATATGCTTGTTTAAAATTCATTAGGATGGTTAGAAACATTCATACACTAAGTCATATAAACTCTTCATCCAAATGAAAGCTTGAAACTTAAATAGCCACGCACCAGTACAACGTGTAATGTACTGATCCTCGCTCTCCACGCAGGTAACCCGAACCATGAAGGGCGTGCCACTTAAAGCTCAAGACGGTGCGAACACTTTTGAAGCATCGTCCGTGTGTTGAAGGCTTTGTTTCTGAATCCTTTTGAAGACTCCGTACTAAGTACAAAGAAGAAAAGATGACAACTCATCTTCCCTCGATAGCAAGTGGAAAGTGTAATTATTTTGCTTGTAAAAAGGGGTGTAATATATGGAACGACTATCTCATCAGCGTTCATTTTGTAATCGAGTCATGTTGTAGCCCATGCGACAATGATTGTAATGGAGTCAATGTAATAAAGTCTTATTATCAATAAAAAGTTTACTTCTATTTTCAAATGTGTCAATCAATTATCTCTGCATACTCTAACTTGATATTGTGTTTCGGATAACCTTATGACTATGCCTTGTGCGATCGCAACTTTGGTTCATACGGCATCACGCCCGGGGGACGAATATCGATTCTACGGAATTGGGGCGTGACACAAGCTGTACAGAAGATCAAGTTGATACGAAAGAGATTGAAGATAGCACAGAGTCGGCAAAAGAGCTATGCCGATATGCACCGACACCCCTTCGAGTTCTCGGAAGGCGACCATGTATTACTGAAAGTGATGCACATGCGTGGAGTTACCAGATTCGGCACGAAAGGGAAGTTGAGCCCAAGATTTGTTGGTGCGTTCAAAATATTGAAGCGAGTCACCCCAGTAGCTTACCAAATTGCCTTACCGCCTGCGTTGTCGAAGGTACACAACGTCTTCCATGTCTTACAATTGCGAAAGTACGTGCACGATCCAAGCCATGTGGTTGATTTGGGTCAGCTGGATCTGAAGGCGGACTTGTCATATGTCGAAGATCCTGCACAAGTCTTGGAGGGCAAAGATAAACTTCTCCGTAATAATGTCATTTCTCTCATCTGCGTCCTCTGGAGAAACCATTCGGTCGAGGAGTCGACGTGAGAGCTTGAGTCAGAAATGAAGAAAAATTTTCCTTCATTGTTCTCGTAGAGGTAGGTTCTATTCTTAAGTTTCTTGGACGAAACTTTTTCTTAGTTGGTTATGGTGTAGTACCCCATCCCTACATTGTGCCCCGTTCTCCATCCACGGGGTACGCAAGAAAGAAACATTGTCTCCATCGATTCGGTCGGGACCGATAGGTCGGGATCGATCGAATCGGTCGAACGGAAACGGTTGAATTAAGATCCATTCCCCATTATGGAATGGCTTCTTCGAAACCAAGTCTCATATTCAGCGGGTTATGCCTCAAGGATTGACTCTGCGGCTGAGTCGGGAGAGACCTCTCGTTGCTCTATTTTTTACGCCGCTTGCGTTGGTTTTTGCTTTGGTTTTTTAATGCATTTTCGTGAATGTTTTTGATGGTTTTCATGGCTTACATTTCGAACTCGCATTTCCTATCAAACTTCTTGAATAATACAATATTCTAATCGGTTGTTTGTGCGATTTCAGGTAATCGCGTAGGCAATGTCTAGCGTGACCAACAAGTTCTCTCGCCTGAAGTAAACTCAAGGTGAGTGGCTGACCTCCTTCACCTCGACCTTATATTTCAAAGTCAAAAAATGAATCAATTATAAGTTGTCACAATATTACCATAAAAATGTGCCTTAAATCATTCGTTAACGTAGCACGGCCATGGACAACTTGTATACAAGGGCAATTGTTTCTTCGGACGGTATTCCGGGGCCACGGGACCGATCCGGCCTAGAAAGAAACATGATAGCTATGCTGGATTGTACCGCAGGTATTCAGTGCTCCTTTAACGGGGCTCGCTACCTGCGTTGAATGCTCACCGTCTAAACCAAGGTATGTCCATAATGGTTCTCATGCCAATGACCTCCGAAATTATGTACTAGTTGAACTCATGTTATTCAATATGACAGGGAAGAACATGGTGTTGCACGGCACGCTATGCCGTAGGTAAGTTCTAGTATAAATTTTCCTTATATATGTTCCATCAAACTGCTTGCATAAAACTGACTAGGATGGCTAGAAAGATCACTAAAATAAGTTGTATGTTTTATCTAAATTCTTGAACCAAATGAGAGAATAGAAAATAATTAGTCACTCGCCAGTACACGTTGATTGTACTGATCCTCGCTCTCCACAGGTGCTATAAATCAGGAGGAGCATGTCGCGTGACTGAAGGCAACACTCATGTGTTTTGAAGCTTCGTCCGTACGATCGAAGCCAAGATTCAATCTCTTTTGAAGACTCCGTTGTTGAAGACCAGAAGACAGATGGAGTGACTTCCCACCATCCCAGGTAGTTTTGTAATACTGGTTGTATGATCAATGGATGAAATGTATAGAACGGCTATCTCATCGACGTTTGTTTTGTAATAGAGTCAATTTGTAAAAAAGCTCGTGCGGCACCTTTGTGTCGAGTCTGTAAAGTGATGTTCAGTATCAATAAAGCTTAAGTTTCCTTCTTTATAAAGTGTGTTCAATTTACTCTGCACATTCTCTTGTTGTTGTGTTTCGGATAACCTTATGACTATGCCTTGTGTGATCGTAATTTAGGTTCACATGGCATCACGTCCGGGGGACGACTATCAATTCTACGGAATCGAAACGTGACAATAATGGTATCAGAGCACAACTTTACGTCCTTGGACTTTCGATTGAATTTTTTAACTCTGATGTCATTTTCACAAACTCTGATGTTACTTCCGCAATTGATACGTTGGCGCTCCCTCTCAAATGTCCCACGGAATGTCCATACAATGAGTCTAAATATTTTTTGCAAAATTGCACGAAAAGTTTGATTAAACAAAGTCAACTTCAAACAAGTACGATTAGCTAAGTCGGGCTGGACATATACACCAAGAAATATGTCGACCTTAGCAAAGTCGAGTGCGGGATTCAATTCGTTTCGGACGACAATGAGTTGAACTCGATTGAGTATGCGAGATAGCTATCGATAGGAGTGCCATTGAACGAAAGGAAACTCATCTTCCTA
Source organism: Iris pallida (assembly GCA_029216955.1). Classification (NCBI taxonomy): domain Eukaryota; kingdom Viridiplantae; phylum Streptophyta; class Magnoliopsida; order Asparagales; family Iridaceae; genus Iris; species Iris pallida. The sequence continues at coordinate 14,049,036 of JANAVB010006397.1, read as the reverse complement.
CTTTCTATTCTTTTCTTCCAAATGCATATGTTCTCTTTCTTAAGTCAACAACAATGATCGAACAAAATTACACTCTATATACCACATTTTTTTTCCTCTACATCTTTGTGGGATAAAAAAACTAAGAAAAGGGATCACAATAATGTGTGACACTAATAGTAACCCTAGCTACTTAATAGTGACATTGGCTTTAGTGTTATTTCGATGCAAAATATATGAACTCGTATGGAGATGGTGGGTCATTCGAGACGTCCCTGGTCAAAAAAAAATCATGTCGAGAATGCATAAGAAGTTATGGTTAACATTAGAATATTCTCCGTCAATTTGTATTATTGTTGTTAGATATGAATTTATTTTTCTCGTATAATAAATTATTTTATTATGTCGTTGTCATTAGTCTGTCTTAACATTATTATCATAACAACTATATTTTTTTATTACATGTTGTTTGTATTGTTATCTCCATAGTCGACACCATTACGATGTAATAAAACTTGGATAATAAATATGCAAGTTGCTTGTAAAGTTATAAATGATGAATATTTCAATCATTAAACACAACTTATCTTAAAGACAACAAATTAGGTAAAAACACACATGCCATATTTTGTATGGTTGTTTGCAGACAATAGTAATTTTTAGAAATATCCTATTACATGCTTATAAAATTTGTTCCTAATCTGAACAGTTTTTCATATTTCCACAATAAAATGTTAATATTACAACCTTTGGAACTACTTTTAATAAAAAGATATGTTGGTGCACTTGCTCCTTGACATGAAGAGAGCTTGCTCTCAACATGCTTTGTAAATTTTAGTCCCACATTGGAAAAGCACCATGAGTTATCTCAACATATATATATGAGTATGTGTTGTTGGGATATGCACATGGGGTGGTGACCCTAAGGACGGAACCATGTGGGTGATTTTACTAAGAGGAAAATGATTAAATCTAACAAGGACGTACGTTAATTTTTGTTGTGCAAGCTCGGACTCGACACGGACTCCAGGTTGTCTCATACATACACGGGAGTGTTCGGGGGGAAGGCGTGGGCTAGCACTCGACTATGTTAATTGTGGGATGATGTAAAACATTAAAATCTATTTTAGAGTATTGGTGTTTTAGTCCCACATCGGATATGAGAGATGGTGAGGTCTCACTCCACTCTATAAATAGAGCCCCATTGCCTCCTTTCTAAGATGCACAAAAGAAGAGAGTTAAGGAAGTCCGTAAAGTTCAGGAAGCCTGTTCAAGTCACAAATATTGACTGACGAGCGTTCCAGAAGTTTTCTTGAACTTGCTGGTTCCTAGAAGCAGATCGTATAGAGGTGAATCTTGCTTTGAGCAATGGTGTTTTTACACCCTAGCAGATTTAATCCTCCTCTTCTTCTTCTTTTGTTTCTCTGTAACTCGTTCTTCAGGTTTTTAAGGCACCTACTGAGTAGGGAGGCCTAACTTTGTTCTTGAGATCTATCTCATTTGTGGCACCTACTGTGTAGGCTTGCTAAACTCCTTATTTGTGGCACCTACTGTATAGGCTTGCTAAACTCCTCATTTGTGGCACCTACTGTGCAGGCTTGCTAAACTCCTCATTTGTGGCACCTACTGTGTTACTGTGTAGGCTTGCTAAACTCCTCATTTGTGGAACCTACTGTGTAGGCTTGCTGAACTCCTATTTTTCATCTATATCTACACCTCGGGTTTAACAATCTTAAAGCAAGATTAGTACGATGGAAAATATTAATGCTTCACTCCTCCAAACTGACTACTGCAAGTTGGAAAAGTTTGATGGAGAGCATTATCAAGTCTGGAAGAGGAAGGTCTTTCTCATCCTTCAACTCCGAGACGTTGATCACGTGCTCTTTAAAGAGGAACCTACTATTCCAGATACTGGGTCTATTGCCGCTATAACTGCGGCTACTAAACTTTAGGCCAAATGGAGAAGGGAGAATAACATTTGTAGGCTTCTGATCCTAAATGCTATGGAGGATTCCCTGACAGAATCCTACTCAAAGAAGGATAGTGCTAGAGAAATATGGGAGTCTGTGGAAAAGCTGTACGAGGAAGACAAAAACAGGAGCAAGATATTTTTTGTCGAAAAATATCACAAGTGGCTCTTTGAAGACGAGAAGGCGATGCTTCCTCAAGTGAAAGAGTTTCTGAAACTTCGTCAGAAACTGGACGATAAAAAGATGTCCCTCGTCAACAAGTTTGTCGTTGGAGGGATCGTCTCGAAACTTCCTGCTGGATGGAATACGTTCTATGCAAGAATGCATCGGAAGAAACTCGAGATCAGTCGGAAAGATCTCTTGCAAGAAATCCACGTTGAGGACAAGATACGTTCTCAACAGAAGATGGACGCTTTGTCCAAACAATTGGCCGAGGCCAATCTGGTGCAGACGAGAGACTCAAAGGGGAAGCAGGCGGCTTCTCACCACAAGAAAGACTTCACTAATCTGAAAGTGAATGGATCGTCTTTCAAACAGAAGAAGCCTAAGTTAATGTGACTTGTTTTAACTGTGGCAAGAAGGGCCACTACAAGAGTGAATATAGATCCAAGCCCAAGCAGTCACAACAAGGTGAGCCTAATAAGGTTTCGTTGATTACTGACGGTATTGCTATAATTGCTCAGGTCACTTCGGTGGGGGCCGACTCTGGCTGGTGGGTAGACACTGGTGCTACCTGCCATGTCTGCTCAAGCAAGAAATGGTTCACCACATAACAGCAAACCTCTGAGAAGGTGATGGTGGCGAACCATGCACAAGCTGAAGTTCAAGGGATCGGGATGGTGGAGCTGAAGCTGACATCCGAAAAAACTCTGACGCTTCAAGGTGTGAAGCATATTCCCGTGATTGCCAAGAACCTGATCTCTGGAGGCCTGCTCTGCAACGCAGGCCTGAGGATGGACATCAATGCTGGCCAGATGGTGATGTCCCTGAAAAAAATATACTTCGGAAAAGCTTTCTATACCGAAAGAATGTTTAAACTCCAGCTTGTAACCCAGTCACAGAATATTAAAAACAATCGCTCTTTCTGACTATTCTCTTGAGTTATGGCATAATAGGCTAGGACATGTTTATTGTAAAAGAATAAACAAAATGTCTAGTCTAGGACTTATCTCCAAATGTGAGGGTAAGGTAGAGAAGTGTGAAGTATGTGCTCAGACTAAGAACACTAAAAAACCCTTTCATCGGGTCAATCGAAGCACAGATATTCTGGAGTTGGTACACTCCGATATCTGTGACTTTAAACAATTCTCTATAAAAGTCGGGATGAAGTATTTCATAATCTTCATCGATGACTTCTCTAAGTACGCATTCGTCTACTTGCTCAAATCTAAAGACGAAGCGTTCGAGAAGTTCAAGGAGTTTAGGGCTGAAGCTGAACAGCAAACTGAACAACAACTTAAGAGGTTGAGAAGTGATCGAGGCAAAGAATATTGGTCTCATGAATTCGTATTATTCTGCAAAGAATATGGAATCATCTGCGAGACTACTGCTCCGTATTCTCCTCAATCTAACGGAGTAGCAGAGAGGAAGAATCGAACGTTGACAGAAATGATGAACTCAATGATGCTAACTGCAGGTCTTCCAAAATGTTACTGGGGAGAAGCTGCATTAAGGGCCACTTTCATTCTGAATAGAGTGCCTTATGCAACTTCTGACATAACTCCTCATGAACTCTGGTTCAAAGTCAGACCTAACTTGAATGTTATTCGAGTGTGGGGGTGTCTGGCTTATGTGAAGCTCACAGGCCTGCAGATTCAGAAGCTGGGGACAAGGACTATGAAGGCGATCTTCTTGGGATATGCCGAGAAGAGTGATGCCTGGAGATTCCTTGACATTGAGTTAAATCATATCATCGAATCTCGTGAGCTGAATACTTTGAAGACAAGTTTGCATGACACAAAAACATTATTCTTCCAGATATTCCGGAGAATGATGTAGGTGCATATGAGACTGAGGTCTCATATAAACCAGTAGTCCAAGATGAAGTTGTTGGTGGAGAAACAATAATTGAACCAGAACTCGCTGAGCCGTCGACAAAGCGAGCAAGGAGGCCGAAGAGCTTCGGAGATGACTTTGTCACCTATCATGTGGAAGCAGATCCGCTTACCTATGATGAGGCTATGAAGACCAGAGATGTTGTCTTCTGGAAGGAGGCAATAGACAATAAAATTGACTCAATTACCTCCAATAACACATGGGTGTTAGTATATTTACCCGAAGGAGCAAAACCCATCGGATGTAAGTGGATCTTCAAGAAGAAGATGAAAGTTGATGGAACCATTGATAAGTTCAAGGCCAGGCTAGTAGCCAAGGGGTTTTCTCAAAAACAGGGTATCGACTACTTTGACACATATGCTCCAGTAGCACGGATGACAACCATCAGATTGTTGATTGCCCTTACAGCAATACACAAACTGGTGATACATCAGATGGATGTGAAAACAGCATTCCTGAATGGCGAGCTGACCGAAGAGATTTATATACAACAGCCAAAAGGATTTATGGTCAGAGGCCTAGAAGACAAAGTCTGTAAGTTGGTAAAATCTCTATACGGCTTAAAGCAAGCTTCCAAAATATGGCATAAGAAGTTTGACAAAGTTATCAGATCAAACGGCTACAGGATCAGCGAAACGGACAAGTGTGTCTATACTAAATTTGCTGACGAAAGAAGAATCATCGTTTGTCTGTACGTGGACGATATGCTAATCCTAGGTACGGATATAAGCTGTGTCACTGAGATAAAGAAGTTTCTCTCGACAAAGTTCAGTATGAAGGACTTTGGGGATGCTGATGTTATCTTGGGACTCAAGATTATCCGGACGGACACTGGATTGGTACTGTCACAATCTCATTACATTGAGAAGATTCTCACTCGATACAGGTATCATGATCTTTCCATAATTGATACGCCGTACCAAAGTGATCAGAAGCTGGAGCAAAACTCGAAGGAAAGCGTCAGACAATTAAAGTACGCTAGCATCATCGGAAGTTTGATGTACGCTACTACTGCCACTAGGCCTGACATAGCTTTTGCTGTGGGAATGCTGAGTCGATTCACAAGCAATCCAGGCATTTAGCACTGGAAAGCTGTGAAGCGTGTTATGAGATATCTCAAGAAGACCCAGACATATGTACTGAACTTCAGCGGAGAGCCGTCGGTAGTAGAAGGCTTCAGTGATGCCAGCTAGTGCTCAGAGTTAGAGAGCGAGAGGTCCACTGGTGGGTTCATTTTCACAATGGGTTGAGCTTCTATATCGTGGAAGTCGAAGAAGCAGACTATGCTCTCGCGATATTCTATGGAATCTGAGTTCTTTGCACTTGATACCGCAACAGATGAAGCAGAATGGCTTTGGGAGCTCATGTATGATCTTCCAGTGGTTGGAGCGTAGATACTAGCAATTCTGATATACTGCGACAACCAAGCGACTACGGCGGTGGCATCAAATGATCTCTTCAATGGAAAGAAGAGAACTGTACGGTTAAAGCACAGGGCAAAGAACGATCTTATCAAGAGAGGTATCATTGCAGTAATCGATGTTCGGAGTCAGGAGAACCTGGCGAATCCATTCACGAAGGGCCTCAAGCGTCAGCTGGTTGAAGACACAGCATGGAAGATGGGCTTGAAGGCAATCTGATAGTATGTTTTTGTAATCCTACCATAAAGTTTTATATTATTAGTTCAAAGAGAAATCTACTAGACATCTAACTTCCGGTTCAAGGGAGGACCACTGACTGGAAAACTATCAGGTAACAGTGGGTACTTGTTCTTGGGAACATGGAAGGGTTACGAACCCATAACCACTATTGTCTACTATGTATTTTCTGCAGAAAACGGATCATGTTTTAAGGTTGGCTTAAATGCCTTAATAAGTTCTCAGGCAGAGTGAATGCCTGGTGTGCTTTACAGGAAGTACGGTAGTGCAGCACTACAAGGAGTAAAACTCCATGCTACAGTGGGATGACTCTACCATGAGGTTCCCAGGTAGGGGTAATGCCTCGGCTTTGCAAGCCAAGTCATAGCGGCGTAGCACCGCAAATAGGCAGGTAGCCTAATATTGTATGATAAAATTAAAGAGTTGTAGACAGCACTACAAAAAGGAGGGTGACGCCATGTTACAGTGGCACGATACCAAGAAAAGGTACCCAGGTAGGGGTAAAGCCTTGGCCTTGCAAGCCATGTCATTGAGGCGTAACACCGCAAGGAAGCCTTAGGCTTCATGCTGGATAGAATGCCACTACAAAGAGGTTGTGACCTCATGCTGCAGTAGTGTGACACTACGATGAGGTTCTCGGGTAGGGGTAATGCCTCGGCTTTAGGCCATGTCATAGCGGTATAGCACCGCAAGGAAGCGCAAGGCTTCATGCCATGTCTCTTTAATAAAGAACTTACCTATAGTGTATGGAAAGAGATATCAGGCCGTCTCTTGAGGGTAAACTTGTAGACGCCCAAAATTATACAATGAAACCAGGCTGGCACAGGGCCTTTAATATGCAGCCAGAAGCACATGTAACTACACTTTATGAGTGGGAAGAATTATAATTGTGGTGCAGAATTCAAGACATAGTCCATTCTTGTATCGCATTGTTATTTAACCCATACGAGAAGATTCAAGTCGTCAGCGACATCTATCCTAATGTAAAATGGACAGTTACTGTGGGGAACGCTCAAATCTAGATACATATATATGATAAGATATGTGGGGGATTGTTGGTGCTCTTGCTTCTTGACATGAAGAGAGCTTGCTCTCAACATGCTTTGTAAAATTTAGTCCCATATTGGAAAAGCACCATGAGTTATCTCAACATATATATGAGTATGTGTTGTTGGGATATGCACATGGGGTGGTGACCCTAAGGACGGAACCATATGGGTGATTTTACTAAGAGGAAAATGACTAAATCCAATAAGGAAGTAAGTTGATTTTTGTTGTGCGGGCTCGGATTCGACACAGACTCTAGGTTGTCTCGTACATGCACGGGAGTGTTCAGGGAGAAGGCATGGGCTAGCACTCGACTCTGTTGATTGTGGGATGATGTAAAACCTCAAACTCTATTTTAGAGTATTGGTGTTTTAGTCCCACATCGGATATGAGATATGGTGAGGTCTCACTCCACTCTATAAATAGAGCCCCCTTGCCTCATTTCCAAGATGCACAAAAGAAGAGAGTTAAGGGAGTCCGTAAAGTTCAGGAAGCCCGTTCAAGTCACAAATATTGACTGTCGAGCGTTCCAGAAGTTTTCTTGAACTTGCTGGTTCCTGGAAGCGGATCGTATAGAGGCGAATCTTGCTTTGAGCAATGGTATTTTTATACCCCAGCGGATTTAATCCTCCTCTTCTTCTTATTCTGTTTCTCTGTAAATCGTTCTTCAGGTTTTAAGGCACCTACTGGGTAGGGAGGCCAAACTTTATTCTTGAGATCTATCTCATTTGTGGCACCTACTGTGTAGGCTTGCTAAACTCCTTATTTGTGGCACCTACTGTGTAGGCTTTCTAAACTCCTCATTTGTGGCACCTATTGTGTAGGCTTACTAAACTCCTCATTTATGGCACCTACTGTGTTACTGTGTAGGCTTGCTAAACTCCTTATTTGTGGCACCTACTGTGTAGGCTTGCTGAACTCCTGTTTTCCATCTATATCTATGCCTCGGGTTTAACAAGATCATCATAAATACATATACATGCAACATTTACTTCACCATCGATATTATTTCTAATATTTTTGTTTAGGGGGCGGCTATCCGCACCCCATGACCTACTAAGTACACCCAATTTTTTTTTACTATCCTATCCTGCTCCCCTCACAACCCCTCCTCCTCCCCCCCGACCCTTCTCCTCCTCCCCCGACCCCTTCTCCTCCGACCTTCGACCCCGGAGGAGGAGGAGGGGTAGGGAGGGAAGCAGAGGGGAGGGATAGTGTATATATATATATATATATATATATATATATATATGCTTAGTAGGTCATGGGTGCGGATAACCGCTCCCTTTAGTTTATTGTAAATGGTGGAGTTAGTACACAATGTATCAATCCACTTTATGACATTTTAGTCACCGGCAAATGATAAAATTAGATTCACGGCCACAAGAAGTTGTAATCGAACACTCTCTAATCACACCTACTATATAACTCGGCTTCGAAACCAGTCAAAAATGAGCCGTCTAAGCCGTACACCAACTATTTAATTTTAAAAATTACTTAAAATTATAATTTTTAAACTTTATCTCATTTTCTTCCGTATAATCCAATACCCTCTATTTTTTATTTTTTCTTCCGCATAACCGAATATCCTCTCTTTTATTTACATATATCCACATAAATTTATAATTAAATTTAAATTTATATAAATCTTAATTAAAATATAAATATAAATCTAACGAATCTTAATTTAAATATTTAAAATTATATTTTGATAAGATTAGAAAAGAGGAAAATTATTTTACGTGCAACGCACATTTTTTTACTTGTATGTATAAAGAATGGATGCTTATTGGTACTTCTAAAATGTAATCATGCACTCCTCTTTAAGTTTCTATCATTCAAATTTCAAATTTGTTCCTACATTAATATGATTGACACTCATAAAATGTTAGAGTATCTCCAACCCTATTGTCTTATTTTGTGTTGTGATTCTTAGGTGGCAAGAGCCACAAGACAATGTCTTATATAGGTGGCAAGATTATATTCACAAAAGACATTGAGTTTGAAAAGTCTTCTACAATGTAAAAATATTAAGAAGATAATACAAAATATTTTTTTACAACTTACAAGACAACTTCTACCCTTCTACTTCTTTTTTATAAACATTTTTATTCACAATTAATGGCGTGGACATAAAGTCATTGTGAAGTACATTGTCTAGACCTAGACAACTAACTTCACATTGTCCTTGCCATGTGTCACGATCTGCTCCCCAATAATCGAACACGAGTCGGACACGCCCAGCCTTCATCGTTAGACACGATGAAGTAAGTTATACCAATCTAGGAAAATCTAACCAGATAAACAGGAATAAGTATAAAACACAGCATCTATAAATGAATCCCATAATGATCACCATAATCCACAAATCCATATATTAAAATTGTACTAGTCATCAGGAATGAAATGTACTATGAATTCTAAAACAATATCTAGGAGTAAAGCTAAACAGTCTAAACCTGAAACCTCAAGCTAAGTCATGACTCCATCATGCTCAGCTAAGATCCCGGGCTCTGGCCCATAATGTAGAACAATGTCCTGCAAGTATACCTGCAACTTATCCTAGTCAGGAGCGGAGCTAAATATATCCAAGGAAATGAACATGAACATCATGGTATGAACAAGAACACAGAAAATATATATAAAGTACAAGAAATGAGAACAAGACATGAAACCTGAACATGAATACTGAAAGTAAATACAGAAAACATGAAATGAGTCCTTAACATGAAATACAACCTGAACCTGAAATGTGCAATATATTGAAATACATCCAGAGTGTGTGATCGGCTTGGGTAGATTCAATGAGCATGAAATGGTACGGCTTCGGTCCCGCGTGCACGATGCGGGGCCTAAGCTATTCACATGAATAGTAACACGGGTTTGATCACACATCTGTAGTATTTTCCCTCCCAGACACAAGTAAACTCAAGAAATATGATACAAGACAATCTCGTAAAATTTCGTGTCAACCAGAAGATACAAGTATGAATCTACAAGACATGAAGAAATGGACAAATCCGAGGAGTATACTTGCCTTGCTCAGGGTGAGTACGGGTAATAAATGGAGCTGGATGTCCTCCTGTTTAGATGGTTTACAGGTTGGTTAATATCAAGAGAAGTTCTAATTGTTTATCTTATAATTCTTCCTATGGTTAAATATAAATACTTAGAATAAGTTCAAGTTGGGTAAGCTCTAAACAATATCAATTGACTAATTAACTATATGCTAAATTAACTATTTCTTCTATTTCTTAACATACTCTCTAATAGGTTGGCAAGAAACATCATAAATTAATTAGAAAATTATTGATTCCAAGATTGTTATATTAGTCAACCAATATCTTATATAGGAATTTATAAGGATTCCAAATAATATTTACTATGTATATCTTATTTATTTAGAAACTACTCACAACTAACTACTAGAAATGGATTTAATTATGGAACATAATTAATAGCAACTATTCTAAGATCATAGCAACAGTATTAACCCAACTAAGACATACATGTAGCCACAATTAACAAAATAATTTATTCCTAAGCCAAAATTCACAATTTATCCCTTCAAACGAACCCAGACTTATTCTTAATAGAACACAACTATCTCTACATTTAATCCTGACTTGCTGACCTGTTAGGCCTGATCCTAGGGCTTCTAAGCCTGGCCCCAAAAGTCCACAATTTGTAAAGCCCAGCATTATCTATATACAAGTTGAACTCTACTAAATATGACTAACTTCTGCCAGCAAAAGCAATATACAAAGTTATAAATACATAAATTTCCCAGACTTAATTACAGGGCCGGTCCTGAATAATTGAAGGCCCTGTGCGAATCTCAAATGTGGCCCTATAAATTTATTTATTTATATTTTTTAATGTATTATTTTATGTCTTTATCAGAATCTCTCGAGATATGATCGATTGTATAATATAACTGAATCTATAAATACTTATGAAACAAAATAACCAAAGCTCAAATTATCTATATTCAAGCACATTACATAATATAATAAAGATATTTTACATAAAAGATGTACTGACCCTAAAATTGTCAAACTTTGGCCTCCAATTCTTCTTTTATCGATCTGTTGATGAGAACATATAACAAAATGAATAATGATCAATACACAAATGAGAAGTAATCTATAATCATAAAATAAATAAAACAAAAAGAATAGAACAGTAAAATTACCTGACAAAACTTTTTCAATGGATCTTCAATAATAAATTGAAACTATTACTATACTACCAAGAGAACCAAAAAAGATAACAGCTAGTGCATTACTGCTTTTTGAACATTGATCTTCTTGCATTCTTAGAAGCAAAATCATCAATTAAACTTTCATGATCAATTTTTTCCAAAAACTCATTTTCAATTGAAATCAAAGCCAAACTATTTAATCTTTCTTGCGACATAGTTGATCGCAAGTAAGATTTTAATATTTTTAATTTTGAAAAACTTCTTTCAGCCGATGCAACTGTGACAGGAATGGTCAACAAAATTCTATATGCAAGACAACAAGTTGGATAACAATTCATTCTTTTCAAGAAATTTAGTATTGCACTAGCTGTATCTTGTTCTTCTGGTAAATGTTTTTGTAATAGTTGCAATTCATTAAATAAATCCTCACCATCGATGTCTGAAATGTGACCATTTTCTAACTTCTTTTCAAGATTGTTGCAGCTTGTCTTCAGTTCATCAGCATCTAATGATTTTAACTTCTCTGCTGTAAATAAGAAGCCGAATGTGTCTTCATACTGCTTATATTGCTCAAACCTTCTTTCCAATGAACCGATTGCTTGATCAACTATGTATACAAAGTACTGAATTCTGAAGGATTTTTGAGTTGATTCTTCATGGACCGGTTCAGAAGACTCGATAGCAATCTCATCAAAATGTTTTTTTCTACGAATTATTCTCTTTTTGTTCTTGGGAAACACCGGATCAATATCCAATTCAGCCGCAATTTCTTTAGCACAATCCAAAGCCTTCTCAAATCCAACTTCTCGGTACTCTTGAAAAAAAGCAATCAGAGCCTTCACACTATCCATTGCCACATCAATACGCATATTTTCACATTGTAATTCTTTGCTGACTATATTAACTTTAACCAAGATGTTATACCAAATAACCATACCCACAATAAACTCAAAATTTCCAAGTTCGTATTCTGCCAAACAAGTAGCTTCACTTTTAGCCTTTGCCTCTTTCTCACTTTCGGCAAGCTGAAGTAGAGCTTCTCGTATTTCAGGAGCTTGAGTCACTATTGCTTTCACACTATTAATTCTACTTTCCCATCGTGTAGTCGATAATGATTTTAGAGTGAAACCTTTTTCTGGTAGATTATCTTTCAAAATCTTCCACCTTTTTGTAGAATCTGCAAACAATGTATAAATACGTTGCACAACTCCAAAAAAGTTTACTGCTTTGCTGCAAGAGTTTGCTATATCAGACAGTGTCAAATTGAGAGAATGAGAACCACACGGTGTATAAAATGCTCTAGGATTGATGTCTAAGAGTTTTCTTTGTACACCTTTGTGCCTCCCCTTCATGTTTGACCCATTATCATAGCTCTGACCTCTGACATTATCAATATCAAGATCAAGATGATGTAGCACATTTTGCAACTCTTCAAACAACCCTTGACCTGTTGTGTCATTCACAACCAAGAATTGTATAAAATATTCTTGCACCTTTATTGGAACTGTAGAGACATCAACACACCTTAATATCAATGTCATCTGTTCTAGTTTGCTAACATCAGGAGTACAATCGAGTATTACAGAAAAGTACTTAGCTTCTTTTATTTTTTTTAGGATTGCACCTTTAATTTCAGAAGCTAGCAAGAGTATCATCTCATTTTGAATCTTGTGACTCAGATAATGGTAATGAATCTCATGATTTTGTTTCCTTCGGAGATGCTCTTTCAAGGTTGAATCCCACTCGGCAACCATTTCAACTAAAGCCATAAAATTTCCATTACTTTCTTCAAATATCTTCTCATTACTTCCACGGAACGCCAAGCTCTGTTTAGCCAAATATTTCACGAATGCAAACAATCTCCACAATACCTTCCTCCAGTGTTCTGTTTCTTTGATGATTTGGTCCTGCACAACTTTATCAATGACTTGATTATTTTCCAGCCTAGCATGCAACTCAACCCAAATAGACATATGATTGATATGCTCTGCACTTCTTTCATGTGTTTTCAAAGTGTTTGCCAGGTGTCCCCAATCCCTTACTCCATCATGCGCTAATTGACTTTGTTGTGGTCGACTCTTAAACAATTTACAGCAAAAGCAAAATACCTTGTCAAGATCCTTGGAATACACTAGCCAATTTCGATGATGCTTCTCTCCGTTTGATAAGTACTTATTGTAGAATTCAGAGGAGAAACGTCTTTTCAGTCCATCTTTAGGGCCTTTTCCGGTTAACAAATCTCTTACCGGACCTTTTTTCACCAATAAATCCCTCCATTTAGGATCAAGACTATCCCAATTTCTAGGATCATAGATGTTCAAGGCAATATCTCCAATTTCATTATCGTTACCATTCAAACCAAGTTCCACCACATTTTCTTCCTCATGATTCTCCGCATTTTCTTCTACAGGTACATCACCATCTCCTTCTGTAGGTACATGCAAATGCTCTTCCTCTGCCGGTTCCAGCAAGTGCTCTTCAACGTCTACTGTTGTTGCCTCTGTAGGTTCTTTCACATGCTCTTCAACATCTATTGGTTGTTTGACAACAAATTTGTCAAGAGCTCCTCTTTGACTTTGAACAAAATGCTCCTCTTTGCTTTTTCTTTTGCGCTTGGAATAACCCGATTCAAATTTTCTAGTAGGAGGCATTCTAGACACAATATATCTGAAACTAGACAAAATAGATCTTCAAATTCCCAAATTATATAAAAGAAAAAAAAAATCTGAAACTAGACACTTGCATATAGACACTTTCCATCAATAAAAGTATTACAACATAGCATAATTGTAAGAAAATATACACAAATTAATATCAAAATTCACACAAAAATTATCACCACGTCAGAGCTATTCTTTTCTCAATTGAGATCCAAAAGCAAACCAATTATTCCCAGTGGGATGATATTGTTCTTCCATATATAAATATAAAACTAAATTCACAATAGGATCGCAGTTCTAAAACCAATAATAAATTCATAATGAGAATAAAATTCTTAAGAAAAAATTTGTACCTCTTAGAGATGAATCATTCCTGAATTTCCTGTTACAGTTGCATCGGATTAAGAAGAATAAAACAATGACTAAGTTAGTATTTTGTTCATAATGCAACTCTAATCAACGAAAAAAATTCTTCATCGTTATTTTTAATAAATTCTTATGAAAAATAAATTATTGGTTGGGTACACTTGCATATAGAAATTTGTACCTCTTAGAGATGAATTATTCCTGTAACACGACCTAAGCATTCTCTGAATCTCTATTTTCCTTGTCCCTAAAAAAAATTAAAAATCAATGAACTATGAAGAAGTCAGTAATAAAAAAAATTGAAACAAGAGAAACCCACAGAAGAGAAAAGTTTAGAAGCGGCAACGCAAGGGCCGAGGTGTAGCCGTGTAAAATAATTGAAAGAACTCAAGAAGAAAAAAGTACAGAAGAGAAAAAGTTTTGATATCTCTATTTTCCTTTTCCTTGTTCTTAGAGATGCATAGTATAAAAATAATTGAAAGAAGAGAAGTTTTGATACCGAGGTGTAGCCACTAGCCGTGTAGATGCTTCTGCAACTTCTGAACTTCTCCAAATAAAACTTGCGGAGGCATGGCCGGCCATTTGATTGCATAGGAGCAGCTAAATTAGCTAATCTAGGCATAACTAATATTATAAAAATTACAAAACTGCCCTCGTTTTTTTTTTTGGAGGCCCCTCAAAATATGAGGCCCTGTGCATATGCACATTAGGCACAGGCCCAGGGCCGGCCATGCTTAATTAGTACTCCAACAGTCCAGCTCTTCACAACCATACAAAAGCAACATAACCAAAAGTTTTACCAAACCCAACCATACTCTACAGTTCAATAATAGGACACAATTTAAAACTTAAAAATTTTAAATCAACTTAGCAAGGTTTATACAAGAGCCCAATTATCCAACTTAAGTAAAACCTATATTTAAACTCAACAGCTACTTGATTCAAGGGTCCTCCTCCGCACAGCTACATACTCATGAGCCCTGCATTCTTAATTTAAATTCTCCTTCTCACCAATCTTCACCCCAGACCCAAAATCAACCTTTCTGTATCCATCCTCAACACTGGACATACACCAAAGGGGACACGAACTATTCTAGACACGACCAACCCGCGAGAACCTTATCCTGCCCAGTCATTCGCACTCAATCAAGATACGCAATAAACAATCTTTTCGACATTGAGGGTCAGATCAATACCTGTGTAGGCTGGTACTAACTATATACGTGAAGACACGTTTCCAAGGGTCGGACTCAGCCTTCTTCGTGTCCAAAACTTCTCGGTACCACCTCAAAGGCAATTCAACGAACACTCGGTGTGCAAGACAAAAATCTGATTCAAAATAAACGATCGATTCAAGGATCAGAACATGACAACTCAACACTCAAGATTTCAATAATCAAACCAAAATTTTAAGCATCCATCTATCATTAATTCTACTGATCGAATCAAGAATTGTCACAGGGAAGAGAAGATTAAAGAGAATCTCACTGCGTTATCGCCATCACTCGTCCGAAATCCAATGGTACAGTCGTCGAAACAGAGCAATTCGTCGAAGGAGAAGACAGAACCGATCACTCTAATCCGGACCTGCGTCCACGTCCTACAGTGTGGATCGAAAGAAAAGTTAGAAGAGGACAAGTTTCTACAAAGGAACCTACATGAATTTAGCTAGATCGTCGTTGTCGAGCAAGACGGTTAGCCGCGATGGAGACCTGCCGAGGACGAGGATGAGCTATCGCCTACGATGCACTCGTCAGGCTTGGGAAAGAGCAGATCCGAAATGCACAATCATGCACGTCGGAGTTAGACGTACGGATCCATCGAGGAACAAGGTTCGTCCGTCGGAAAGGATGTCCCACGCTATGGTTGTCGTCGGGGAAGACGGACTCGCCGCTGTCATCGTCGAAACCACGGCCTAGCTTCCAGATGAGATCATCACCGTCGTCGCCATGGCTAAGGCCTTCTTCTCAAGAATTTTAGAGTTAGGTATTGTGAGGACACGCCGCCGTGAGAAGCTCGACGCCGGGGACCTCTAGTCGCCGATGGGAGTGGTGGTCGCCGACTACCCCATGGCCGGCTTCTGCTAGGGTTAGGGTTAGTAGGTATTTAGGAAAAAGGAGAATTGGGAAGAAAAGCTCGGCTAAGGAAATCTGTTGGGTTGAGGAAAATGAGGAGTGAGCTCATTCTCTCTCTATTCATTACTTTATAGAGACAACAAAAGAATGGGTTCATTTGCAATTTTGGGTTGCTACAATTGTAAAATTACAAAATCCCCTCAAAATTTGTTAGGAAGGTGGTTATGGTTGTTAGAAATCTAGGTGTCACGCTCCAGAACCAGAATATCGGAGAGCGGGGGAATGACTCAGCCAGCTACGTATTACGGGCAGTTGAATACCGTATAATACGATCAATATTGTCTAAAAGGCAAGGGGGTGTATACTACATGAAAGTCTCACTATGGTCACTTCACATCTATTGTCTCAATCATTCAAACAAGAAATAGTAAATAGAGAACATGTGAGATAAAGCAGTAAGGCGTCCCAAATGCTCAGTCAAAATGTTCTTGAGATCTGACTTTACAAAACATAGCCAGATGATGTAGCAAGGTATACACAATTGTTTATCAGCTGCAGTCTGACTTAGTTACAATTATACAAAAGTAATTACAAGACGATCCGACTAACATGTCGGTGCCAAACGGCAAAGTATAAAGTAAGTAACAAAACGAGCGGGGAAGTAAGGAACCCACTCGAGTCCTCATGCGATCATCCCTCTAGTATTGACCATCTTGGAGGTGGAAGTAAGCTGAGTCCTCGGGGACCGGCTCTAAATCTGGCCATGCAAAACCAGAGAGGTTAGACCTCTAATAGCAAGTACCGCAAGGAAGTACGATATGAGGAATTGGAACCAGTAATAAGAAAATATGATAAATAGATCTCTGCTAGCTACTGGGATTCACATAGCATCACGACACTCGAACCAACTTCCCAACCAAATAAGGACAGAAGTTGATCCGTCATGTCCTGATATTCTGATCATCTCGATAGTTAACAGAGTAGGTACAGTACACAAACAAATCAATTTAGATGGCCATTCAACTACTACGGCTTGCTACTGTGAGTTCCAAGTTACCCTAGAAATATGCAATAAGGATTCCTCAGTTCTTACTATGCACAAGCAAGGCTAGTCTACCCAGTCAATCAATTGCGCCAATCATGAATTAGACGAGTCCCAGCGGGACGCCCGTCATCAATATACAATAAATAATATAAGCAGATATCGCTCCCTACCCGTGTGGCAGATTTGCAGTATTTGTGGGAACCAGCCGGCATGTCGGGCACTAATAGTCCCAAAGATGGCTACCATGCAAGAACTCGGAAATCCATTTTCTCCATGCAATCATT
Source organism: Iris pallida (assembly GCA_029216955.1). Lineage (NCBI taxonomy): Eukaryota > Viridiplantae > Streptophyta > Magnoliopsida > Asparagales > Iridaceae > Iris > Iris pallida. The sequence continues at coordinate 14,031,693 of JANAVB010006397.1, read as the reverse complement.
GTTTTATTTAACTTAGTAGCCTCTATGTTAAGTGAAAGCCCATGCCGTGGATCATGGTCATTCAGAATGAGTACCTTAATACAAAGTACGATATGTACAACTCTACAACGATACCAGTGCGGTTAGGTTATAGGTCTCACCTAGCGTAATGCAACAATCAAAACTAGCCACGGAATAATCATGCCTTGACCATAAAGTACACATGCTACTTTTGTAGAAGAATAAATTGAAGCCTGTACATGCATGTATGCCAATATTCGGGATCAGCCAGTCGATTGCAATAGTTCATAGTTAATATGAACGTGTCTCATTCAATTCAATTAAGACGACTAGCCAGTCTCTTAGTTCCAACTAGGAACGCATGATCAATTATTCGTCAAGGTCATAAACAATGTCAATCAATGTCAATTCGGGACAAGAATCAGCCAAAAGGCATTATGGGCAAGAGTTCATATGGCCGGGAAAAGATATGCTCATGCGGCTGGAAAGATACGCGCTCATACGGCTGAAGCCAACCCAGCCATGCGGCTGAAAAAAAGTAAAGTTATGCGGCTGAGAAAACTAAGTCCATGCGGCTCAAGAAATCAATTCTATGCGGCTTAAGAAATCGAGTCTATGCGGCTCAAGAAATTAAGACTATGCGGATAGGGGATCTGGGCCCTATGCGACTCATGTCTCAAAACTCATGCGGCTGAAACAAATGATAGCTATGCGGCTAATTCAAGCCAATGCCTTATGCGACTGCGGTTAAACTTCATGCGGTTGAATATACGATATACGGCAAGTAAAGCTCGTGCGGCTGAGACTGACAAGCCTATATGCGGCTGAAAATGATTAATCACATACAGTTGGAATTCCATGCGGCCAGAAACTAACAAGTCATGCGGCCAGGAATGGGAAGTTCCATGCGTCCAGAATTAGTATAGCCTTATGTGGCTGAAAATGGTGCAAGTCTATGCGGCTGAGAAGTTGCCAAGCTCTTATGCGGCAATGGTTCAAGTGAGCTCATGTGGCAGCATCGCTATGTGGCAGATATGGCCCTACAGCTGGAAGACTTGTCGCATGAAATTCCATACGGTCAAGTACTGCCATGCGGCTGAGAAATTCATGCGGCTGGGCCGTGCAAGCCATGCGGCTCAGCACTGTTCTTCTTCTCCATTTCCGATAGCAGAACCATAAAAGACATTGCTTCCAAGCTCTCTAAATCCTTCATTCCAAGCCCAAATCTAGACTTTCATAGGTCAAAATAGGGTACAACGAAATTCTCTACAATATGGAACCATCAGAACTTGGAAATAACAAGGTTAGCTAGATCAAAAACCAAAAATCCAAAAATACAAGTTTAGATCTACACACAATGAGCCATGAAAATTAAAAATGCTAAGTACTAAAGTATCTAAGAATCTTGTAAGAAAGACAATGGAACAACGAAAGTGAAGATCCATCAAGAAGCAAGTTGTACTTGCCTAGCTCTCCTAGGTTGGTGGAAGAGTTATGAGGAAGAAGAAGAGTAATGAAGAGAGAGAAAGGGGATGGAACTTAAATGGGGGTGGTGGTAGGTAGGTTCATGTTGAACAACCCAATGGCCGGATAATAAACTAACGCAGGCCGAACCCAAAAGCAAAGTAAAAAGCAGAAAGTAAAATTCAAAAAAAATAATTAGCATAAAATTAAAAAAATTTAAATACAGAACAATACATGATAAATATTAAAATAAATATAATTAAGCAATACATGTATTAAAATACGTATTCTGGGAACGAAAAGTGACATCTCTACCCTTCTTAGAAAAATTCCATCCTCGGAATTGCAAATCCAAGCAGGATAGAAACATCAGAGCTAAATTAATCTAAGTACAAGCAATTTGAGCAAGCAATCATTTTACAATGTCAATAGCAAGTAACATATCTATGTTTAACAATCTACAACATCAAGCAATTCTACTCATAAGGTGACAAGCATAGGGAGTTAAGTCAATTAAGGTATACGAAAAAAAATATATACCTTACGAGTCAAACAGGTGCGGATACCGTGATCGGATATCATCCTCACGTTTCCACGTTGACTCCCCTAAAGAGTGATGACCCCAAACAACCCAGACAAGGCTAATTGTTCGGTTCTTGATTATCTTCTCTCTTCGGTCCATGGACACAGGTTGTTCCTCGTAAGACAGGTTGGTACCAACAACCAGCTCAGAATGATCAAGGATATGGCTTGGGTTCGATACATACCTACGCAACTGAGATACATGGAATACATCATGCACCTTTCGTAATGAAGGTGGAAGGGATAAACGATAAGCAACATCGTCTATCCTATCAAGGATAGCAAATGGGCCTACGTACCGCGGACTCAACTTCCCGCGAACGCCAAATCTAATAACCCCACGGGTAGGTGAAATCTGCAAGAACACGTGGTCCCCAACAGAAAACTCTAGCGGCCTACGATGTTGGTCCGCCCAATGACGATGCCGGTCTTGCACAACTCGAAGTTGCTCTCTAATTCTCTTAACCACTTCAACTGTCTGAACAAACATTTCTGGGCCTAGCATCTTCCTCTCCCCGATATCATCCCATGCTAGTGGCGACCTACACTTCTTACCATAAAGTGCTTCAAATGGCGCCATCTAGATACTGGCTTGATAACTGTTGTTGTATGAAAACTCGACTAAGTGCAGGTGACTCTCCCAAGATCCTCCAAAATCTAGAGTGCAAGCTCATAACATATCTTCTAAAGTCAGAATTGTTCTTTCTGATTGCCCGTCCGTCTGTGGATGGTAAGCCGTGCTAAATCTCAACTTGGTACCCAGGCTATGATGTAAACTCTTCCAAAAATGTAATATAAAACGAGTATCTCTATCTAACACAATACTGACAAGGACTCCATGCTACCTGACTATCTGTTGTATATACAACTCTGCCAACTTTTCTGTAGATTGCCCTACCCTGAAAGAAAAAAATGTGCCACCTTTGTAAGTCGGTCTACTATCACCCAAATATCATCCTTACCACTTGGCGATCTCGGTAAACCGGTCACAAAGTCCATGGTGATATGTTCCTACTTCCATTCTGGAATAGGAAGCGGTTACAATAATCCAGCGGGCCTCTGCTGTTCTGCCTTCACTTGCTGACATATCAAGCAACGGGAAACGAATCTAGCTATTTTCCTCTTTATCCCGTTCCACCAGAAGTGCTGCTTGATATCTTGATATATCTTAGTCCCTCCAGGGTGTAGAGAATACTGAGAACTGTGAGCTTCTGTCATAACCTCCTGTCTGATATCTCCACTAGGCACACATAGATGTAATCTAAACCTAAATGTACCATCTCTATGAATCTTTATCTCCTTCCTGAGCCCTGACACACATTCTGTCCAAAGCTTCTGAATCCTTGGGTCCTGTGCCTGAGCTGTCTTGATCCTGTCTACCAAGTCGGATTAAACTTGTAGACTTGCCAGAATTCCTATATTACTAGAAAGTATAACTTCGATGCCCATCTCTTGAAGGTCTTCTAAGATATGTTTCTGTGTTGTCAACATAAATGCGCCGCCTCTCCTGCTAAGAACATCTGCTACTACATTAGCCTTGCCTGGATGATACTGGAGCTCTACGTCGTAATCCTTGATCAACTCCAACCATCTTCTCTGTCTCATGTTCAGTTCCTTCTGAGTAAAGATGTACTTCAGACTTTTGTGGTCTGTGTACATATCTACTCGATCACCGTACAAGTAATGCCTCCATAGCTTCAAAGCAAGTACTACTGCCGCCAACTCCAAATCATGAGTTGGATAATTCTTCTCGTGGTCCCGAAGTTGCCTAGATGCATATGCTATCATCTTTCCATGTTGTATGAGGACGCACCCAACTCCTTTACCTGACGACAATATACTGTGAAACCTCCGGGTCCAACCGGTAATATAAGAATAGGCGCTGATATCAACTTCTGCTTCAAATTCTCAAATGATGCCTGATATTCTATCGACCAGACGAATGGCACATCCTTCCGTGTCAAGCGGGTCATGGGTACTGAAAGTCTTGCAAAGTCTGATACAAACCTTCTATAATATCCTGCCAATCCCAAGAAACTTTGCATATCCGCTACGGTCTTGGGTACTGGCCAACTTTTTACTGCTTCTACCTTCTTGGGATCCACTGCTACTCCAGCTCCTGATATGATGTGTCCCAAAAATAAAATATGATCCGTCCAGAACTCACACTTGCTGAGCTTGGCATACAACTGGTTCTCTCTCAGAACTTGTAACACTTTCCGGAGGTGGTCTTCATGCTCCTCTTCACTAGCAGAGTATACGAGAATGTCATCAAGAAACACAACGACAAATTGATCTAAGTATGACATAAAGATGCGGTTCATCAAATCTATAAATATTACTGGAGTATTGGTCAAACCAAACGGTATTACTAAGAATTCATAATGTCCATACTTCGACCTGAATGTTGTCTTGGGAATATCCTCCGTCCGAACCCTCATTTGATGATACCCTGAACGAAGATCTATTTTGGAGAAAACTCTAGCCCTGCTCAACTGATCAAACAAGTCATCGATCATTGGTAGTGGGTACTTATTCTTTACTGTCGCCGCGTTAAGCTTCATATAATCAATACACAATCTGGATGACTCATCCTTCTTCCCTACAAGTACCACCGGTGCTGTCCATGGTGATACGCTGGCTGGAATGAACCTCTTCTCCTTTAGTTCTTCTATGTACAGATATACCTTGGCATGCTCTGAATCTGCCATTCTGTAAACTCGATCTGATATCAGTTTAGTTCCAGGTGCCAATTCTATACTGAACTAAATATCTCTAACCGGTGGTAGACCTGGAAGTTTTTCAGGAAATACATCTAGAAACTCTTCAACTACCTTCGGAACTTAAACTTCTTCCATTGTCGTCACTACTCCCTGCTCTTGTTGAGTTGCCACTAATCTGACTAAGGTGAACCGCTTCATGCCTGGCATATCAAAAAATACACTCCCCCTACGACAATCTATTGTTGCATGACTGTCTTTCAGCCAGTCCATGCCTAAAATAACGTCGAAATTTTCAACAGGAAATTCTATCAACCTGGCGGGTAAGGAATGCCCACAAACTACAATGCTACACGCTAGAATAACTCCACTAACTCCTACGAGCCCATTACCAGTGAGTATATTCAACCTCCCTGGCAATACCTCGAACTCCATTCCTAGCCGTGTTGCAAATTATGCAGATATAAATGAGTGTGATGCTCTGGAATCAAACAATGCTACTGCGGGATATGAGGCGACGAAAATGTTACCTACCACAACATCTCTCGATGCCAATGCCTCTTCCAAGGACAGAGTGAATACCTGCCTTCGACCTCCTTGTTGGTTCCCATGCTGCGGCCTAGCCTGGTGCTGCTGCTGGCCCTTGTCCTGGTGATACTGGGGTGGTCGGTGCTGGTGTTGCTGTATCGGCGGTTCCTGCTGCCGAAACATCTGAGCCTGCGACATGAACGGGCATTGTGCCAACGGCCTCACTGCTATCGCTGGCCCTCGATACTGGCATGCTCCTGGTGCTGGCAGAGCAGGAAAATGTTGTACTGGTCCTCCGGACCTCGAATTCATGGGACAGGTGGAAATCCGATGATCTGGACTTCCACATATCAAATACTACCCATTCAATATCCGACATATATCTCTAGTGTGCCCTACCTTTCCACAATAAGTGCAGCCTGCTGGGGGTTGCTGGTTCTTCTTCTATTGCTGTTGTTGCTGCCTTGGTGATGGTGCTGGCCCTCGCATTGCCACATCGTGAATGCGAATGCCAAGGGACGGTGCTGTTGTTCGGGGTGCTACTCCCCCTCCTCCTTCAATCTGACTGTGAGATCTCTTCTGACCTCCAGTCCTTGCCGTGATCCTCTGAATGGTGATTTTATGCCTTCGGGTTGCCGTCAACACTTCGTCAAAAGTCTGGTAATTATGCCCCTCTATCAATTGCAAGAGCTCGAGATAAAACCCTTGCTGAAACCTCATAGCCCTCTGGCTCTTAGTTGCTACCATCTCTAGGGCGAACCTACTCATTCTGCAGAACTCCGCTGCATAAGCATCTACCGTCTTGTCGGCCTGCTTGAGGTTGATTAAACTTCTGTTGTAGCTCAAAATGTGCCACAACTCTATAGTACTTCATCTTGAATCTTGCGGTAAAATCGTCCCAAGCAACAGGACGTCTGATGCCCACTTCCTCTGATTCCCACCAATCACGTACGAGATCCTGAAGTAACAACTTCACTTGATCCATACGTTCTTCTATCGGTACCTTGGCCGCCGTCAGAATAGCCTCAATATCCTTAAGCCATGCTGTCACGACCCGCACCCACTGTAAGGGTACGAAAACGTAACAACGCCCAGCCTACGCCACAATGTCGGCGGTAGAACGTTGTCCTAGGTCAATTATCTAATAATATAAAGGTACCTGTACAGTATATACACTCTGAATGGAGGTGACATAGCAATATACAGCCTCAATCACATCTAAGGCAGAATGATAAGAAGATAGATAGATATGAGCAGAAGGAAATCCAGAGGTACAATCCAGATAAAGACTAAGTGTCTAAGATAACATCTCCAAACATCAGATAAACAATCTCCCAGTATATATATACAATGATGTATCAATGAGAAAAATAAGGTAAGAGTCTAAGCTAGCAGTCTAAACCACAGGTGGTAGATCCTCTACTGCAATGGGTCTAAGGCACAAGTGTTGTCTAAGCTGCACCATAATGGGAAGATACCAGAGCCTCATCATTCTCTGTAAAATTTTCAACAGGTTCAGTCAGGACGGGAGCAAGCACAAAACATCTCATGCAGTTAATATCAAGTTAGGAAATATAAAGCATGCAATAGAGTAAGATACATAAAACGCTGAAAGAAGAATGTATATAAAAAACAGCAGAGATTTGATAATAGAAAATATCTATATATGATAAGTAAGAACTGTAAGCAACATGTGATTTAGAGTACAATATGGTTATGTAAAACGGTTTAGGACAATGCAATGGTAACTTTATTATACGTGAGTGCACAATAGACATATACAATAGTTATATAATGTTGTATAATAGGATTTAATTACATAACCAATTCTACTCCCCCTCCCCAATCAATACACAAGGATCCACTCCAGTTACGTTATCTTATACAATAGTGTACAATGTTATACAATAGATGTACAATGTTATACAATAGTTGTACAATAGTCTATCCATGGGACTCATGTGATAATGAGAGTACAATAGGCACAATGAGTATACAAGGATAAGGGTATTCAATAAATACAATATATAAGTGAAACGCACATCACAATATGTATTTAGTGAATACAAGGGGATAACATCTCAAAAGAAGATCCATATAGTACCAATCCGTGATAACAATTGTGTCAGCATCAAGTATAGTAATCTAGAGCAAGAATGTAAATCCAGACAAGTATGAAACGGTCAGAGAATGTACTCGCCTGATATCCTGAATGTCTGAAGAGTATCTACTGTCCGAGGAGTGGTGTCTGTCTCCTATAGAACAGTACAAGTCACAACAAGTCTAAAATAAGGAAATAGACTGCTACAATACATCTACATGAAGTATGGGATCAATTTAGGCTAAAGTCAACCTTTGGTCAACTCTAGTCAACCCTAACAGTCAAACTATGTCAATTCTAGTCTAATTAAGTCAAACTAGGTCAAACGAGATTAAACTTGGTCAAACTAGTCTAGGTTGGTCAAACCAAGGCTTAACCAGTCAATTCTAGGTCAACTAACTAGATACTACACAAATCACCTAGTCTAGTGATACACAAGTGTATCCACCATATGCCATGGCCAACTACCTAGGCCATGGGCCAAATACACATGGCTAATGAGATCCCTGCCTCATAAACCACTACACATTCACTTAGGCTAGTATAACTATTACCCACATAATATATATAAATGTAAATACACATGTAGTTAGATTAGGTAATATATATATATAAATATATATATATATATATATATATATATATATATATATATATATATATATGAATATATATACATAAATGTGTGTGTATGTGTTGGGAGTGAATGTGGAGGATAGGACAGTGAACTGTTGTGAGAGAATTTCATATGTGAGTGTTTGTCTATGATAGTGTAGAGTGTCAACATATGTGTGTGATAGGATTTGTGTGTGTGAGAGTGTGGGTGTTGAGTGTCAACATATGTGTGTGATAGTTTGAAGGAATGTGAGAGAAACTGGAAATCAGAATGAGAGTTTGCACTGCATATGTGTATATGTGTGGTGATTCAGTTTATGTGTGAGATAGTGTGAGTGACCATAACAATGAAAATGTGTGTGTGCCAATGTGTAGGTATAAACCATTCTCAGGAAAACCCATTTCCAGTGTATCACAATCTCAGATTCACATTTGTGTGTGATGAGTCATTCAATGTGTGTGTAGAGAGTCATTCCCAAATTTTTTTCCAGTTCAGTCCAGGTTATCTATCCCAAGCAAATTTGAAAACCTAATATAACTTAACATAAATCAATATAAAACCCACACATGCCATTCAATCCCAGGTTCAGTCGAGGAGTGTAGCAGGATGTGTGGAGTGTACCAGTGTGTGTTTATGGTTAAGTCCTAAGGTTAGGTTCAGTCATGTCACTCCCCAATCCTGGAATACGTATTTTAATACGTAAACCGATAAATTATACTTACCTTGAATTTATACGATATTTATTATGCAGTATTTCTTCATGCATTTCCCAAAAATATTCGACAAAATATTATTTCCTAATTTATTTTCTGCATTTGGGCCTACAGTTTTGGCTCATTTGGGTAACCTATTCTTGGTTCACCAATGGTTCATCATGAACCCATAGGTCCAAGATCTTTATATATAACTCATCTCATTCTCTCTCCTCTCATTTACTTCCTCTCATTTATTTCCTCCACCAACCAAGGCAAGTACCAACTTGCTCAAGAGATGGATCCATAATTTTGTCAATGATTTCTTACAAAACTATTTGCCAAAACATGTTCTTCTCCTCAATCTATACTAGTTTAGAACTTGAAAATTTCTATTTTGAAGCTTTGATTTTTGTAGATCTAAGTTTTAATTATTTTCGGATTTCCTTGGTCTTGATCTATTTTCGTTGAGGTTTTGTGGGTTTTGATGCTTCCATGTGGAAGAGAATTCTATTTCACCCAAGATGGAACTTTGGAAATCCGGATTTGGAGTTCGGATGGCCAAGTTGTGATGTTTTGAAGCTTTGGGTTCAACCATGGTGATCTTGCTGTTTGGAGAAGACAGTGAGCAGTGTGCAGAGCTGTTTAGCTTACGCACACTGAGCTGCGTGCGCTCTTTAGCGTGCGTACGCAGACTTGAGTACGCTTCCTGTTGGAAGCGTGTCTCCTTGAGCGTGCGTGACTTTTCACGTACATTGCTCCCTGTAGCGTGCGTGACTTTTCACCTACGCTGCTCTCTCAGCGTGCATGACTTTTCACGTACATTGCTCCCTGTAGCGTGCGTGACTTTTCACCTACGCTGCTCCCTGTAGCGTGCGTGACTTTTCACCTACGCTGCTCCCTGTAGCGTGCGTAACTTTTCACCTACGCTGCTCTCTCAGCGTGCGTGACTTTTCACGTACATTGCTCCCTGTAGCGTGCGTGACTTTTCACCTACGCTGCTCTCTCAGCGTGCATGACTTTTCACCTACGCTGCTCCCTGTAGCGTGCGTGACTTTTCACCTACGCTGCTCTCTCAGCGTGCGTGACTTTTCACGTACATTGCTCCCTGTAGCGTGCGTGACTTTTCACCTACGCTGCTCTCTCAGTGTGCGTGACTTTTCACGTTCATTGCTTCCTGTAGCGTGCGTGACTTTTCACGTACATTGCTCCCTGTAGCGTGCGTGACTTTTCACCTACGCTGCTCTCTCAGCGTGCGTGACTTTTCACGTTCATTGCTCCCTGTAGCGTGCGTGACTTTTCACGTACATTGCTCCCTGTAGCGTGCGGGACTTTTCACCTACGCTGCTCCCTGTAGCGTGCGTGACTTTTCACCTACGCTGCTCCCTGTAGTGTCCGTAACTTTTTACCTACGCTGCTCTCTCAGCGTGCGTGACTTTTCACCTACGCTGCTCCCTGTAGCGTGCGTGACTTTTCACCTACGCTTCTCTCTCAGCGTGCGTGACTTTTCACGTACATTGCTCCCTGTAGCGTGCGTGACTTTTTACCTACGTTGCTCTCTCAGCGTGCGTGACTTTTCACGTTCATTGCTCCATGTAGCGTGCGTGACTTTTCACGTACATTGCTCCCTATAGATTGCGTGACTTTTCACCTACGCTGCTCTCTCAGCGTGCGTGACTTTTCACGTTCATTGCTCCCTGTAGCGTGCGTGACTTTTCACGTACATTGCTCCCTGTAGCGTGCGTGACTTTTCACCTACGCTGCTCCCCTGACCCCCTTGCTTAACCATTGGCTCTTGGAGCTTTGGTTTTTATTTCTTTAAGCTTGGCTCTTCTATAACCCTGTATTTTGATATTTTATTAGATATTTTATGCCCATTTTATATCCTTACGCCTTTTGTCCCGAGTATGATATGAGCACTAATGTGACCCCGGAGAACAAAGTGTTCCTACCCGATACATGTACCTGGATGTCCCAGTTCTTGTTCATGCTCGACAAATGACTCGTAACTCCACGTGGCGTATTTGTAATGATGCATTACACTAAGGAGGGTAGCACATGTTGACATACTGATTGACATGGATCCTCTTTGGGGTACTCGTACTAAAGTACGACTTTAGGAGGATAATCATGCAGGCCACAGCATGTGAGTCCAAGATTTCACCTAGGGTTAAATTAGGCAACTAAACATACTAGATGCATGGGGAGGGCAAAATCCCGAGATCGTGTTACACCAGCCGCCTTGAGATATTGTCTTGACGCGCCGGCTAGTCTCCACGGATACTGTGTCATCCGCAACGAGCGGATGACTGTATCCGATTAATTCCTGCTATATATTATATGTCTTGGCAAGGTGGCCTTACGAGGGACCTGTGCTCAATGACACCTGTCTACGCGAACCCCTGGGTTTGCTAGCCTTGCTGGAAAGATACGATCTGAGGATTTTGAAATAACATGATGCGAGGATAACCTCGTCCCACTAGAAACTCGTAGACTTGATTGGCCGCGAAAATGACTTACGTGTATCTTATTACCTTCCGTGAATAACTGAGGGAAGCGGACTGTCATGGTACGTGATCCAACCCATGTTCTTGTTTGATTGTTGGGTTGGTTATCGTACTATGACAGGCTGTGGACCGAAGTTATGAACGGAAGACTTATTCTGGTTGTGAAGTGCTACTTCTGTGAATGACTGAGGAATATGGTCTATCATGGTACATGATCCAACCCATGTTCTTGTTTGATTGTTGGGTTGGTTATTGTGCTGCGATAGGCTATCGACCGAAGTCACGATCAGGAGATTTTATTGTTTATACCTTTTTAACTTATGTAAAAGTTATAGAGTACGACACGTCCCGACTCCATGCGGCACCTTTTGTCCTTGTTTGGTTGTAAGGGTGCCATATTGGTTCGAGGATGTTGCGCTACCCTATAATAGTTGCATAAGTATTACTATTATCAATCATTCTATTATCTGGGTTTTTAATCTTAACTCTTGTGCCCCTTTGGCGGTACTTGCTATTCGGGACTGACCCCGCTGGTTTTGTTTGGCCAGATCTCGTAGCAGAGCCAGAGGACACGATCTTCCTCCCTGACATCCATGGTGCATACTAGGAGCATGGCGGTTCGGGGACTCGAGTGGGTTTCTTCTCCACCACTCCTGCTTATATTTTGTGCGGCATTTAGCCACCGGCACCTGTTAGCCGGATTACATGATATTTTGTGTCAGTACAGAATTGTAAATAAACAGACTGCAGCTGTGTATAATTTTGTACTCCTGACTCTCTGAGATAGCTAAATTATAAAGCTAGTCTCTCATGATCATTTTGATGAAGCGTCAGGGACGCCTTACTGCTTTATCTTTAATGTTCATTTCATTGCTGATGTGACTTGATTGATTGAGACATAGAACTCTGTGGGACCATAGGAGACTTGATTGTAGCATGTACCCCCTAGTCTCTCGACAGCCACGATCGCCGTATGACATTACGTACCTCATATGGAGTAGCTGGCCTAGTCCGTCTCCGTATTTCGGTACTGGGGCGTGACAAGGTTTTAGTGGTGGCCCATGCAGGTCTATTTTTCAGACTTGTGGGGTATTGTAAATTATTAGGAGTCTCAATCAAAACTTGTTTTGCACTTTGTGATGTATGATAATAACTGCTATGATAGTTAACTTGTAAATGATTGTGCCTTGCTTGCCCTGATTTCACTATCCTGTCTTGGCTGGAATTCCGAGGACGGAATTTTTCTAGGAAGGGTAGAGATGTCACTCCCCAATCCTGGAATACGTATTTTAATACGTAAACCGATAAATTATATTTACCTTGAATTTATACGATATTTATTATGCAGTATTTCTTCATGCATTTCCCAAAAATATTCGACAAAATATTATTTTCTAATTTATTTTCTGCATTTGGGCCTACAATTTTGGCTCATTTGGGTAACCTATTCTTGGTTCACCAATGGTTCATCATGAACCCTTTGGTTCATCATGAACCCATGGGTCCAAGATCTTTATATATAACTCATCTCATTCTCTCTCCTCTCATTTACTTCCTCTCATTTATTTCCTCCACCAACCAAGGCAAGTACCAACTTGCTCAAGAGATGGGTCCATAATTTTGTCAATGATTTCTTACAAAACTATTTGCCAAAACATGTTCTTCTCCTCAATCTATACTAGTTTAGAACTTGGAAATTTCCATTTTGAAGCTTTGATTTTTGTAGATCTAAGTTTTAATCATTTTTGAATTTCCTTGGTCTTGATCTATTTTCGTTGAGGTTTTGTGAGTTTTGATGCTTCCATGTGGAAGAGAATTCCATTTCACCCAAGATGGAACTTTGGAAATCCGGATTTGGAGTTCGGATGGCCAAGTTGTGATGTTTTGAAGCTTTGGGTTCAACCATGGTGATCTTGCTGTTTGGAGAAGACAGTGAGCAGTGTGCAAAGCTGTTTAGCTTACGCACACTGAGCTGCGCGAGCTCTTTAGCGTGCGTACGCAGACTTGAGTACGCTTCCTGTTGGAAGCGTGTCTCCTTGAGCGTGCGTGACTTTTCACGTACATTGCTCCCTGTAGCGTACGTGACTTTTCACCTACGTTGCTCTCTCAGCGTGCGTGACTTTTCACGTACATTGCTCCCTGTAGCGTGCGTGACTTTTCACCTACGCTGCTCCTTGTAGCGTGCGTGACTTTTCACCTACGCTGCTTCCTGTAGCGTGCGTGACTTTTCACCTACGCTGCTCTCTCAGCGTGCGTGACTTTTTACGTACATTGCTCCCTGTAGCGTGCGTGACTTTTCACCTATGCTGCTCTCTCAGCGTGCGTGACTTTTCACCTACGCTGCTCCCTGTAGCGTGCGTGACTTTTCACCTACGCTTCTCTCTCAGCGTGCGTGACTTTTCACGTACATTGCTCCCTGTAGCGTGCGTGACTTTTTACCTACGTTGCTCTCTCAGCGTGCGTGACTTTTCACGTTCATTGCTCCCTGTAGCGTGCGTGACTTTTCACGTACATTGCTCCCTATAGATTGCGTGACTTTTCACCTACGCTGCTCTCTCAGCGTGCGTGACTTTTCACGTTCATTGCTCCCTGTAGCGTGCGTGACTTTTCACGTACATTGCTCCCTGTAGCGTGCGTGACTTTTCACCTACGCTGCTCCCCTGACCCCCTTGCTTAACCATTGGCTCTTGGAGCTTTGGTTTTTATTTCTTTAAGCTTGGCTCTTCTATAACCCTGTATTTGATATTTTATTAGATATTTTATGCCCATTTTATATCCTTACGTCTTTTGTCGCGAGTATGATATGAGCACTAATGTGACCCCGGAGAACAAAGTGTTCCTACCCGATACATGTACCTGGATGTCCCAGTTCTTGTTCATGCTCGACAAATGACTCGTAACTCCACGTGGCGTATTTGCAATGATGCATTACACTAAGGAGGGTAGCACATGTTGACATACTGATTGACATGGATCCTCTTTGGGGTACTCGTACTAAAGTACGACTTTAGGAGGATAATCATGCAGGCCACAGCATGTGAGTCCAAGATTTCACCTAGGGTTAAATTAGGCAACTAAACATACTAGATGCATGGGGAGGGCAAAATCCCGAGATCGTGTTACACCAGCCGCCTTGAGATATTGTCTTGACGCGCCGGCTGGTCTCCACGGATACTGTGTCATCCGCAACGAGCGGATGACTGTATCCGATTAATTCCTGCTATATATTATATGTCTTGGCAAGGTGGCCTTACGAGGGACCTGTGCTCAATGACACCTGTCTACGCGAACCCCTGGGTTTGCTAGCCTTGCTGGAAAGATACGATCTGAAGATTTTGAAATAACATGATACGAGGATAACCTCGTCCCACTAGAAACTCGTAGACTTGATTGGCCGCGAAAACGACTTGCGTGTATCTTATTACCTTCCGTGAATAACTGAGGGAAGCGGACTGTCATGGTACGTGATCCAACCCATGTTCTTGTTTGATTGTTGGATTGGTTATCGTACTATGACAGGCTGTGGACCGAAGTTATGAACGGAAGACTTATTCTGGTTGTGAAGTGCTACTTCTGTGAATGACTGAGGAACATGGTCTATCATGGTATATGATCCAACCCATGTTCTTGTTTGATTGTTGGGTTGGTTATTGTGCTGCGATAGGCTATCGACCGAAGTCACGATCAGGAGATTTTATTGTTTATACCTTTTTAACTTATGTGAAAGTTATAGAGTACGACACGTCCCGACTCCATGCGGCACCTTTTGTCCTTGTTTGGTTGTAAGGGTGCCATATTGGTTCGAGGATGTTGCGCTACCCTATAATAGTTGCATAAGTATTACTATTATCAATCATTCTATTATCTGGGTTTTTAATCTTAACTCTTGTGCCCCTTTGGCGGTACTTGCTATTCGGGGCTGACCCCGCTGGTTTTGTTTGGCCAGATCTCGTAGCAGAGCCAGAGGACACGATCTTCCTCCCTGACATCCATGGTGCATACTAGGAGCATGGCGGTTCGGGGACTCGAGTGGGTTTCCTCTCCACCACTCCTGCTTATATTTTGTGCGGCATTTAGCCACCGACACCTGTTAGCCGGATTACATGATATTTTGTGTCAGTACAGAATTGTAAATAAACAGACTGCAGCTGTGTATAATTGTGTACTCCTGACTCTCTGAGATAGCTAAATTATAAAGCTAGTCTCTCATGATCATTTTGATGAAGCGTCAGGGACGCCTTACTGCTTTATCTTTAATGTTCATTTCATTGCTGATGTGACTTGATTGATTGAGACATAGAACTCTGTGGGACCATAGGAGACTTGATTGTAGCATGTACCCCCTAGTCTCTCGACAGCCACGATCGCCGTATGACATTACGTACCTCATATGGAGTAGCTGGCCTAGTCCGTCTCCGTATTTCGGTACTGGGGCGTGACAAGTCACATGCCAATGTGTGTGTTCAGGTTTTTCTCATGTGTGTGTGGATACAGTCAAAAATCAGTGCATTGACATTTGGGTTTATCAGTGAATAGAAAACAGTTCTCAGGAATCAGCACATGACAGTATACCATTATCAGTCCCAAGCCAATTTCAAATATCAAATCAATTCGAAAACCAATACAAAACATAAAACCCAATCTCAGTTTTTATCAATTCAGTTCACATGAATAAGAGGGGAAAACTCTTAGGTTCTCAGTGTATATCAAACAAAACAGTGTCTAAGTCACGCGAATCCAAACCCAATGCAAATTTCAAAATCGATCACCACTACAATAAAAATCCTAGTGCAACCCAAATCTCAGCTGAGCATAGGAAAAATATGTGTACACCAATCATGTTACAAATTCTCAGAGTTTATAAACAGTGCACATAATCAAGGTATCAGTTAACAACTTAACAGTTAAAAATAAATTTTTTTGAAAGCCAAAACCTATGCCATGTGAATCCCTAACCTTCTAGGCTTATTCTCAGTTTACAATGGGTGAACAACATTCAGTTAATCATACAAGAACAGTTTAATACATAGGCAATTCAGGGAAACAAGCTACAGTCTCTTGGTATCAGAAAAATTAGGAAATTGAACATTTCGAACATCAAAACATGGTAAGAACCCAATGCAAAGGTTGGTAAACATTGAGTCATGCATACACGTGTCAAACATGGTGTCTGTGTCCAACCAGGTGGACACATTCGTGTCCACTACACTAAAGCACACACAGACACGAACTGTGCACTGACAGTGTCGTGCACACGTGAACATCACTTGTGGACACGACACAGTGTACCACGTGTCACGTGCACATGCCTGTGTGTTCGCCTAGGGTAGGTCTAGGTCTGACACACCCTGAATCGGACCCACGTGTCGTCGTGTCCGACTTACAAGGCCATATCCGAAGCCCAAAAAAAAGACTGAACCATCAGTGAAAAACCCGTGCAGAGCGAATCTCGTGTCCGACACGACACGAGAAGACTTGGGACTTGGGGGGAAGACTCGCAGACATTGCCCCCATCCCCTCGTCCAAACTCAGCTCACCTCGTGTCGTATTGTGTCCGATACAGCCCCCGAGTAGCAGGACAGCCAACCGAGTGCGCGCGGGGGCGTGTCCGCGGGTCCAGTACCACCCTGACATGACACGAAATGTGTTCAGTCCATTAGATACGTGTAAGCGACACAAAACCCTAATTTTCTATTCAAACAAAATCAAAAAATAAGACGAAATGCCCACTGTGGCATTTCGTCGAACACCTACGAATGCACACTGGTACGTGTCCGATACGGACACGTAAAGGACACGAAACCTAGCGAAACATATTCCTACAGTTAGAGGACACCTAGGGCTTCCTATCCATGCTTAGAAACTAAAATTTCATGGAGAGAATGAGAAGTTACCTATTGGTGTTCTTCTCCAAGAAAAGTTTCAAAATGGGAGATCCTTCTTGCTAACCCCAAAGCTCCGAATTATCCCAAATTTGAGAATGACCTCCATGAACAGTAGGGAAACAATGATTAGAGTGCTATGGAAGAAATCTCAATAAAAATGGAGCTATATTGATTAATCTATGAAGAAATACAAATGGAGGCTCACCTAGTTATTAGGAAAATGATAGAATATTGAAAAGAGGCACAACTCCCAATAGAGATACTTTATAGACAAGGGGGTCCTTGGCTGGCCACTTAGCTAGGGTTAGGGTTTCTAGGGGTGCATCTAAGGCTAGCAATGCATCAAGTCTATTTGAATGGCCTAGAATCTAGGGCTCCTTCCTAGTCAAGTTGCAACCCACTCAACCTAGCTAATCATGACTTAAACCCATTTAACCAATACTAACTAAACTCAATGTGGCTCACTAAACTAGCTATGACTAATCTAGGTTAGGTCCAATCTAAGTTAGGCTAATCTAAACCATATGAAAATTAATTAAATAATATTTAAATCACACCATTCAAATAAATCATTTTAAATTTCTAATAAAATATATTAAATTCAAATAATTCAAAAAAATGACAAAAATACCCTCAAACTAAAAATGATAAATGAAATACCCTAATCACATGGCTAGGCCCTAGGTCACTATCTCTAGGATTACACTAGCAAAACACCAAATCACAAGTCATGATTTTAAATAGTTTAAAAATGATTGAAAATCACCAAAAATCATAATATGAAGTAAATATCAATAAATAATATTTATAATTACAAAATTTTAAAATTACCCTTATCTGGAAAACTGGGTGTTACACATGCATCCGCTGAAATGGCATCTTTCGTGCCCTCAAAACGACGGGGGTTGTACTTGCAAAACCTGGTTGATGCTCCTGAATTTGTCCTCACCCCTCTTTCCAAAGTCGTCTGCAATCCTTGGTTGAGTAGCATATTCTGCTCTTACAACTGAGCGTGCATGCGCTGCTGGGCCAACATTTGATGTTGCTGAGTAGCCATCATCCCTCTCATGATCTCCAGAAGGGCCGGTGTGTCCACTTCCACAGGGGTATGTGGAACTATTGGTGGCGTTGGAACCTCCGGATATTGCGGTCCAGCTGCTGGTTCCACTATCACTTCTTCTTGGATAGTCTCTTGAGGTAGTACTGGCCCTTGTTGCTGACCGACATGGTCATGTTGCCCTTGTTGCTGTTGTCCAGTTCTGACAGATACGGACAAGGTACCCCTAAGAAAAGGGACAAGAGAACAATCAAACGATCGGATAGGAAAGATCAATGAAGTCAAAGGATACCGGAATGTCAAGCTAGAGTCGAGAGTAACGAATCATGAGGTCAAAGGGGAACATGTGTGATTGAGACATCCTATAAATTAAAACACCCCACAAGTCTGAAATCAGACCTGCATGGGCCACCACTAAAACTTTGTCACGCCCCAGAACCAGAATACTGGAGAGCGGAGGAATGACTCAGCCAGCTACGTATTACGGGTAGATGAATACCTTATAATACGATCAATACTGTCTAAAAGATAAGGGGGCGTATACTACATGAAAGTCTCACTATGGTCACTTCACATCTATTATCTCAATCATTCAAACAAGAAACAGTAAATAGAGAATACGTGAGATAAAGCAGTAAGGCGTCCCAAACGCTCAGTCAAAATGTTCTTGAGATCTGACTTTAAAAAACATAGCCAGATGATGTAGCAAGGTATACATAATTGTTTATCGACTGTAGTCTAACTTAGTTACAATTATGCAAAAGTAATTACAAGACGATCCGACTAACATATCGGTGCCAAACGACAAAGTATAAAGTAAGTAACAAAACGAGCGGGGAAGTAAGAAACCCACTCGAGTCCTCCTGTGATCATCCCTCTAGTATTGACCATCTTGGAGGTGGAAGTAAGCTGAGTCCTCGGGGACCGGCTCTAAATCTGGCCATACAAAACCAGAGAGGTTAGACCTCTAATAGCAAGTACCGCAAGAAAGCACGATATGAGGAATTGGAACCAGTAATAAGAAAATATGATAAATAGATCTCTGCTAGCTACTGGGATTCACATAGCATCACGACACTTCGAACCAACTTTCCAACCAAACAAGGACAGAAGTTGACCCGTCATGTCCTGATATTCTGATCATCTCGGTAGTTAACAGAGTAGGTACAGTACACAAACAAATTAATTTAAACGGCCATTCAACTACTACGGCTTGCTACTGTGTCACGTCCCAGAACCAGAATACTGGAGAGCGGGGGCGAACATAGCCAGCTACGTACATTGAAATGGAAACCACCTCGCTATACGGTCACGGCTGTCTAGATATGAGGGTTTACTACAAGCCAATGGTCTCTTAAGGTCAAGCCTATTGTCTCAATCTCAAGCAAGTAATATAATTACAAGATGTTAGACCACCAAATATACAATAAAAGGCGTCCCAAATATTACATATCAACTGATCATGAAGCTAGTCGTACAAAATGCAAGGACTAGCAAGAGTTAAGTCATACATGATCAACCCTAGGATTTGTTAATCATGTTTACAGCCCGTAGGCAGACAGTAAGTAAATGTGCATCGAGCTAACAGGTGCTCGTCGGCTAAACGCCTCAAAAGAATAATTTACAATGGAGTGAGTGAAACAAAATAGGAAAACCTACTCGTAGCCCGGATTCCTTCTAGTCGCCACCATCGGACTGGAGGTTCGGTAGATCCTCGGGTGCTGCTCCGAAATCTGGCCACACAAAACCAGCTGGGTCAAACCCCAGAAGAGCAAGTGCCACAAAGGAGGCCACGAAATAAGAACGAAAGCCAGCATATCAAAACATAAGAAAATGGAAGAAAGTACAAGTAACAAAGAGCACGTCAGGACAATAAACGACTAGGGACGTGGAACCATTCTGGGAGCCAGGTTACAACCCGTAAACCAAATAAGGACCGGAGTTGTAACCCTTCGCCTGAATAGCACCTGTCCGTATCCATTTATTGTTTAAGATAAATAAAATAATCATGTACAGGATACCAGGTATAGGGACTTAGACGAGACTTAGACCAGACTGGACACCATCCATTTACAAACGGCCAAGCAATTACTACGGCTTACTACTTTAACTAACTAGGGTTATCACAAGCCTAATTACTAACAAGATGCAATGAGAATTTTCCAGTCCCAAGCCCTGCAGACTATCCAGTTATCCTTCCGCGGGTTGAGAGTATGGTTGGGTACATCGCCCGGGAGACGATATACTCTTAGGTGACTTAGAGGGTGCAACACATGACAGTGTGCTGGAAATGTGCTCTACTCGTCGGCAAGCTACAAGTCCAATTAAAGCGCCCAGATAACGAGACTGCCTGTGACTGGAAATTCTTCATGGGCTATAGTTAGAACTAGTCATTAGCCTAATCCATGTTCAGTGCGAATCCCTGACCGTGGGAAACCAGGGAGTCACGTCCTAGACATGATGCAAGACAAGACAAGTGGATTTTACAAGCATGCAAGCAGGAACACCCACGGTGTCAGAGTTAGTTATACAAGTCAAGTTAGCCATCGCAACGGCATCAAGTCAAGTCAAGTTACGGGTTACAAGTTACGAGTTAAGAGTGCGCCGCCACGGGCCACTATCAAGTTATCAGGTTACAAGTCAAGAATGCACCCATCGGGTCATTATCAAGGAGATCAGGAGTATCAGGATCATAAATCACAGAAAACCACAAAAACCGTACTAGTCATAGCAAATACTGAAAATCGTGTCAGGTCGTGTTGGGTCAAGATAGTCATGCTGTGTGGAACAAGATCTCAAAAACCTAATCCACAAAAGAGAAGCCAAGCTTAAAGGAATAAAACCAAAACTCCAAGAGCCAATGGGTTGCGCAAGGGGTCAGGGGGTTGGATTGTGCAGGGTGTCAGCTGCGCAGGGTGCCAAGTGCGCAGGGGCACAGGGCGCAGGGTGTGAAGTGTGCATGGAGCCAAGTGTGCAGGGGATGGATGGCGCAGAGGCCAAGTGCGCAGGGGGTCAGGTGCGCAGGGGGTCAGGAGCGCAGCGGACCAAGTGCGCAGGGGGCCAAGTGCGCAGAGGCACAGGGCACAGGGTATAAAGTGCGCATGGAGCCAAGTGTGCAGGGGATGGATGGCGCAGAGGCCAAGTGCGCAGGGGATGGATGGTGCAGAGGCCAAGTGCGCAGGGGGTCAGGTGCGCAGGGGCACAGGGCGCAGTGGACCAAGTGTGCAGGGGGCCAAGTGCGCAGGGGGTCAGGAGCGCAGGGGACCAAGTGCGCAGGGGGCCAGGGCCGATGGCGCATGGCCGAAGGCGCAGCGGCCGAAGGCGCAGCGGCCGAAGGCGCAGCGGCCGAAGGCGCAGCGGCCGAAGGCGCAGCGGCCGAAGGCGCAGCGGCCGATGGCGCAGGGGCGCGCGCGCAATCGGGCAGCGGCCAGGGCTGCGCGGTTCAGTACTGCGCTAAAGAGCGCAGACTGAGGTCTTCTTCTCCAGGCCGAGAGTAAGTCCAAGAACACTAAAAACTTCCAATCTTCATATCTCGGCCAAATCAAAACCAAATCTAGATTTTCAAAGGCCTATCTTGTGTAAAATTGAATTCTCTTCCACATGGAAGCATTAAAACAAGTAAAAATCAAAGTTTGATAGATCAAAACCAAGAATTTTTGAAAATAGTTAAAACCTAGATCTAGAAAAATGGAAACTCCAAATCACAAAATGTCAAGTTCTAATGTTGATCACCATGTCCTAATCTAGCTAATGGACAAATAAAATGTGATACTTATTTGATGGAAAGGTGCACTTGCCTATGGTGTGGGTGTTGTGTAGAGGAAGGAAGAAGAAGGAGAAGTAAATGAAAGAGTAAAGAAGAGAGAGAAAAGGTTGGTAGGGTTTTAATGAGGGTGGTTGTGTTGTGTTGAGGGTGGAGCATAGGCTAAGGTGGTCCAATGCATGCTAAACCAAACCAAACCAATCCTACTCCACAAAATAAAACCAAGCCAAGTCAAAACCCATTTTACAAGAAAACCAAAAATCTGCAAGTCGAGCCAAAATACAATTACAGGCCAGAATCCGAGAAAATAAAATACAGGTCCAAGATACATGCAGGCTTAACCAAAATACGTGTTCTGAGATATGGGTGTTACATACTGTGAGTTCCAAGTTACCCTAGAAATATGCAATAAGGATTCCTCAGTTCTTACTATGCACAAGCAAGGCTAGTCTACCCAGTCAATCAATTGTGCCAATCATGAATTAGACGAGTCCCAACGGGATGTCCGTCATCAATATAAAATAAATAATATAAGCAGATACCGCTCACTGCCCGTGTGGCAGATATGCAGTATCTGTGGGAACCAGCCGGTATGTCGGGCACTAATAGTCCCAAAGATGGCTGCCATGCAAGAACTCGGGAATCCATTCTCTCAATGTAATCATTGTTTTATTTAACTTAGTAGCCTCTATGTTAAGTGAAAGCCCATGCCGTGGATCATGGTCATTCAGAATGAGTACCTTAGTACAAAGTACGATATGTACAACTCTACAATGATACCAGTACGGTTAGGTTGTAGGTCTCACATAGCGTAATGCAATAATCAAAACTAGTCACGGAATAATCATGCCTTGACCATAAAGTACACATGCTGCTTTTATAGAAGAATAAATTGAAGCCTGTGCATGCCAGTATGCCAATATTCGGGATCAGCCAGTCGATTGCAATAGTTCATAGTTAATATGAACGTGTCTCATTCAATTCAATTAAGACGACTAGCCAGTCTCTTAGTTTCAACTAGGAACGCATGATCAATTATTCGTCAAGGTCATAAGCAATGTCAATCAATGTCAATTCGGGACAAGAATCAGCCAAAAGGTATTATGGGCTAGAGTTCATGCGGCCAGAAAAAGATATGCTCATGCGGCTGGAAAGATACGCGCTCATGAGGCTGAAGCCAACCCAGCCATGCAGCTGAAAAAAATAAAGTTATGCGGCTGAGAAAACTAAGTCCATGCGGCTCAAAAAATCGAGTCTATGCGGCTCAAGAAATCAAGTTTATGCGGATAGGGGATCTGGGCCCTATGCGACTCAGGTCTCAAAACTCATACGGCTGAAACAAATGATAGCTATGCGGCTAATTTAAGCCAATGCCTTATGCGGCTGCGGGTAAACTTCATGCGGTTGAATATGCGATATACGGCAAGCAAAGCTCATGCGGCTGAGACTGACAAGCCTATATGCGGCTGGAAATGATTAATCACATACGGCTTGGAAATAACAAGGTTAGCTAGATCAAAAACCAAAAATCCAAAAATATAACAAGTTTAGATCTACACACAATGAGCCATGGAAATTAAAAATGCTAAGTACTGAAGTATCTAAGAATCTTGTGAAAAAGACAATAGAACAACAAAAGTGGAGATCCATCAAGAAGCAAGTTGTACTTGTCTAGCTCTCCTAGGTTGGTGGAAGAGTTATGAGGAAGAAGAAGAGTAATGAGAAGAAGTAATGAAGAGAGAGAAAGGGGATGGGACTTAAATGGGGGTGGTGGTAGGTGGGTTAATATTGAACCACCCAATGGCCGAAAAATAAACTAACTCAGGTCAAACCCAAAAGCAAAGTAAAAAGCAGAAAGTAAAATACAGAAAAATAATTAGCGTAAAATTAAAGCAATTTAAATACAGAACAATACATGATAAATATTAAAATAAATATAATTAAGCAATACATGTATTAAAATACGTATTCTGGGAACGAAAAGTGACACTAGGGGACCACTCTAGGTTGCTTATAATCCCAAATAACTAGTTAATTAACTATCCATGTCAATTAATATAACTTTTTAAAATACTAATCGTGAAATTTAAATTAAGGAACAAACAAGGCTCAAATATAACCTATCCTTTAAAATTTCATAATTATTCTAAAATTTTCTAAAAATTGGAAAAATGGGATTACACCATGTCAACTCCATACTTTATTTCACACTAGTAAATACACGTGTTTTGCACGTATAATACGTATAATAAGAATAATATCCAATTACAGTCAAATATCTCTTCTAACTCATGTGGTTAAGCTGGAAGACATTCTTCTTGGTTTGTTGAGTTTGATTTCCTATGTTGAATATAGATAACAAACTAAAAAAAATTCAACATTTTTTATATAATTTTTTTTAAATAAAATGGACCATGATATAATTACGCATTAGACGGCTCACTTTGAAGCCGTTTTGAAGCCTCATTATATAGTAGAAGATTTGCATTGGAAAATACATTTAAAAAGAAAGCATGTCATTCCTATGTGGCAACCAGTTTTTCCAAACTCACAATAGGGTTGGAGATGCTCCTATCTTGCACTTCCTTTCTCCATGCATGGCCGGTCCTGAGCTCATGGGGGCCTAGGACGAACTTTCAAAATAAGGCTCTCATACCTAATGCAAAAAATATTTTTTTAAAAAAATAGCTACAACCAAGGATTGAACTTAGGACCTTTAGTAAGAAGCTTAAAGTACTAACGACTACACCACAATAACTTTGTGTTTAAAATGGTCCATGGTATATACTAGTTCTATTTTAAGATACAAAATTATTAACATATTTATCTTTAAATTATTTTTGTTGGGCTCCTCATGATCCGGAGGTCCTGGACGGCCGCCCTGGGCCAGGGCCGACCCTGTCTCCATGCATGCACATATTATTGTCAAATTTTTCTCTTAGCGCATAGCAGCGCCTAATACTCCTGCAACTCCCATCATATGGGTTGGGTTAAACGTCCTATTATGAAACCCTTTGAAGAATATGATGAATCCAAATATAGCAGCTATGCCAAAACATAGTGCATAGATAAAAAAACAATAAGGCTAAATTATAACTTAATACCCTCAACTATTTTAATTGTTCAACTTAATACCCTCAACTTTAATATGTGCTAACTTGATACCCTGAAATTTTTTTGACAAAATTACCCCTCCCCTCCACACCCCTGCCTAACCCCCCCTGCCACCCCCAAACCCCTCGCGCGCTGTGGGCTGGCCTGGAACCCGCTGGGTAGCGGGGTCGCCGGAGGGGGCAGCCGCATCAGCCGGAGGTCGCACGAGGCGGCGGAGTACACTACAGGAGGTGGGAGGGGCACCGGGCTACGGGGTCGGGGGTGCCGCAGGGGGCGGCGGGGGTGCGAGCGGGGGCACATGGTTCGTCGGAGGATGCGGGGGCGGGTGTGGGGGGCGGTCGCGGAGGGGTAGGATGACTCGAGGGGGTGTTGCCGGAGGAGGAAGGAGGAGAGGGTGTTGTGGGTTAGGAAGGGAGAGGTACATTTGTCTTTTTCAAACTTTGGGTATCAACATAAAAATTATTATATAGTTGAGGATATTAAGTTAGCACCTATTAAAGTTGAGGGTATCAAGTTGAACATTTTGGATAGTTGAGGATATCAAGTTGTAATTTAGTAAAAAAATAAAAAAATTTGCATGATGACATTTCATGAATGTCAATCAACACCCCAAAATAATATTTTATTTACATACATACAAGCAACCTATTTGCAAAATTTACAATCCGCGTCCGTGACACATGTAAGCAAATAAAGGCTACTACTTAAATAATAAGACTTTTTAAGTCCAACACACGATGACTTTTGTTGCTCAAGAAGCAACACCAACAAACATATCAAACAAAAAAAAAAACATATCAAACAAATATTTACAAAACCACCCCTCCCGTAACCATCCAAATACACAGCAAATCATTAAACGCGTCCGTCACTCCTCTTCCCGATTCCGTCCACGCCACCCCCATTCCCCACCACTCCCATGTCTCCCTCCCAAACCCTAACCCTAGCCCTAATTCCTTAGGCCCTCCGCCCCCGGCCATGGCGATCGTGACCGGCGATCGGTACCTGGACCACCTGGTCCGCTTCGTCGACCGCCACGCCGGCGCCCTCCTCGACGGCGCCCTGACACTCAAGCTCAACCCCGTCGGCCTCCACTACGTCCACTCCCGCCTCGACGCCCTCGCCGAGCTCGAGTCCCTCCTGGCCGCCGCCCCCGTCGACTACCTCCGCGCGTACGTCTCCGACCTCGGCGACCACCGCGCCCTCGAGCACCTCCGCCGCATCCTCCGCCTCCTCCCCTCCCTCCGGATCATCTCCGTCCTCCCCGCCCCCTCCCGCGACCCCACCCCCCTTTCCTTCCTCCCCTTCTCCCGCCTCCGCTCCCTAGAGCTCCGCGGCTGCGACCTCTCCTCCTCCGCCGCCCGCGGCCTCCTCGACCTCCGCCACACCCTCGAGAAACTCATCTGCCACAATTCCACCGTAAGCACCATCTCCATCTCCATCCTTTTCTAATTCGAAGGAAATCGATCGCGATTCTTGATCTGGTTTGGGCTGGCTGACTGCAGGATGCGCTGAGGCACGTGTTTGCGAGCAGGATCGCGGACGTGAAGGAGTCGCCGGCATGGACGAGGCTGAGCTTCGTCTCGTGCGCATGCAACGGGCTGGTGCTGATGGACGAGTCGCTGCAGCTGCTGCCGGCGGTCGAGACGCTGGATCTGAGCAGGAACCAGTTCGCCAAGGCGGCGAACCTGAGGAAGTGCGGGAGGCTGAGGCTGCTGGATCTCGGGTTTAACCACCTCCGGTCGATCTCGTCTTTGGCCGAGGTAAAATTGTGATATATCATGCTGCTATTTGGTTTCTATTTGACGAAACTAAGTGTAAGATAAATTGCAATTAATAGTTTAGTAGACAGTACGAGAAGCTTAAATAATTGAGCAAAGGAATTACACAAATACCAATGATAGATAAAAGTCTGCAGAACACCATAATGAAACCATTATTTCTTAATCCAAGTGAGAATCAACAAATAATAACCATCCGGAGATTTAAATGGTAGGACCATTTGCAGAGTAGTCAACATCTCCTCCCAAAAGAGAGAATGATATTCGATTTGCTAAATTTTCTTTCAAACACTTTGGAAGATTCTCTTCCCAAACACACGAAATTAGAGCTATGAAGGCAAACTCACAAAGGAGTTTCTTAGCTTGTGAATGAGACAAATCTATCAAATTACTCAAAAAAAAGTAGAAGCTTGAACTTTGAACCCCAGGAGATAAGAAATTTGGTTCCAACACCGGGAACAATTAATGAAGATATGAAAAAGTAATTATTCACTGCAAGCACACAACACATTTATTGTATAGAGAAAGGTCTTTGACTCACAATTGTCACAATTGAGAACTTTGTTTTTAGAGCGAGCCACACTAAAAACTGTATTCACATTATATAAAATGCTTGACGTACAATGAGAAAAGTACACCATTCCTTCTCCTCGGTAATTTTTGAATTGGTGTCTAGCAACGTTTTTTCTATTGGTTCTTCCATTTGGAAAACTGTATGACTGATGTTTCTACGATGTTTGAAAAATAAAAGAAAGTTGTGGATATGTTACTTTTAACCAAAATTTGTAGACAAAAAGAAAGTATCTCGTGAATGAAAAGATATGTTGAGACACTAATATGGGGTTTAGTCCGACACTTGGTTAGGATGGGATATGTTGAGACACTAATATGGGGGTATAGGATAGGGTATGTTGAAACATTAATGTGGGGTTGGTGCTTGACTTAATAAGGGGGTCGCCAACAAGGGGCCGACACATCTGAGGCGGAGGGGGGGAGGTTGTCACGTCCCAGAACCAGAATACTAGAGAGCATGGGCGGAGCTAGGCCTGCTACGTATACCAGAGTACACCAATACACCTAAATATGGTCACGACTGTATATACATGGGAGCTACTGCTACATTCCAACAGTCATAACTAGGTTAGCAATCCTAGGTTTGTCAATCACAGACAAATAAGTAAAGTACAAGATGTATGATCATCATACACAAAATAGTAAAGCATTCCAAACTATGTATACATAGATGATCATGAAGGTAGTAATACAAAATAAATAAATAACAAGAGTAATAGTCATACATGATCAGCTCTAGCTATAGTCTAGAATAACACACACAAATCATGCTATGTCCGTAGGCTAGATGTCAAGGTCCAAAACACGAGCTAAACACGTGCTCGGTGGCTAAATGCCGCAAAAGAATATACAGAAACTAGTGGGTAAAAGAAAGAACACCCACTCAGGTACTCTGGTGCTCCGAGTGGTCACCATCAAGTAGGAGGTACGGTAGATCCTCCGGTTCTGCTACCAGATCTGGTCAAACAAAACCAGTGGGGTCAAGCCCCAGATAGCAAGTACCACAAATGAAGCCAACTATGAACTAAAAACCAGCATGCAAGCATAATAAAGACAGAATGAAAATATAACATGTACAACCAATAATAAAATAAAGGTACCCAAGGAAACATGAAAGAAAATTGGAAACATGTAAATAAATAGAAACATGAGAGCATGTACAATATTTTGTAAAGTAAACATGAATAGCATGTGAGTACATGATATGCGACGAATAACTAGAGAACGTATGGACTACTTTGGATCCAATCCACAAATTGTAACCAAACAAGGACATGATTGCAGATCGTCTCCCGAACATCACTTAGTCTCTAATCATTCACTGGCACAAGTAAATCATAGGCAAGAAATAAACAAGACGACATGAATAAGACATGACAAGACAAGAACATGAAATGGACTACATCCATCAATCACTACCAAGCAATAAATACGGCTTGATACGTTAGCTAAATAGGGTTATCATAATCCTAGTTACTAACATATGCAATTTGAGAGTTTTTGAGCTGTTGACGAATGAGAATTGTCTTGAAAGGTCAACTCCGAAAAGACAGCTCCCATCGAAACCACCATCAAGTGGGCATAATAGCAGTGTTGGGAATGCTTCAGGACCACAGGATGATTTTTCATCGTTTTCTTTGTTTCATTTTGGTGGTCCTGTTGCTGTGGCTGCAGGACAGAATGCAAGTTCAGTATCTCGGAAAGAAGAAAGTACTGGGAGGATGGTATCATCCTTAGCTTCTGCCCCTCGGGCTGATACCAGTTCAAAGGAAAACATGCCTGTTGAGTACAGCTTATTTGCTGCAGTAAATGGTGCTATGTTTTCATTCTTCTGAGCGCGCCTTATATAACTACATAGGCAAAAGGAGGCTACTGTCGATTTAGTATTTACCAAGCTTTGGCTGTGAAGGTTCGAGTTCTTTGTATTCGGTGAAGGGAATAATCTGTCTCAAAAAGTTTTTACTATTTTCCAGTTTGGGCTTTGTTGTTGGATTGTTGAAAGGAAAGTGCAGTGTGATACATCTTCTTTTATTTTTTCTTCTTTTTATTTTCTTTTCCTTCCTTTTATGAGGTAGGTTGATATTTTTGCAACATTTAGAAGAATATATTTTCGTAAATGAAGCTATAGACTTTATGCTGTAACATGATCCACTATCTTTCCTATAATCTTCAAAGGATTTGCAGATTCATGGAAAGTTGCATAAACTGTTTTTTTTCCCTTTTTGATGGAGGGGGTGCTTGGTTGCGTGTGAAGTGAAACAATAGAAATCCACTGTTTTGATGGCGGCAAGTGATGTTGTTGTAGGCAAATCCTAGTTGCTGTAAATATAAGTCCAATGTTTTGTATTGTTGCAATCATTTTCTTCTTTTGCCATTTGTTGCTACAAGTAGAGAAATAGTTTGTTGCAATGGTACTACTTATTGTGGGCCTTCTTTTTGCTAGTTTGGCGTTGGCGTCGGCGTCAATCTCAAACTGTCATTTGAATTTATCACCAAAATACTCTCCAACTACATATAGAATGCTAAAAAAACCCGCTAAATAATAAATTGAAAGAAAAATGCTACTAAAACTAAATGCTACTAACTAATCATCTAAATCCATCCCATCTAAGTCTGATACGCTGCAGTGATGTGTCAGTGTCACCATAATGTTTGGGATTATCTTGACCAAAACCCGAAAAGTATATCACAAATAGTTTGAAAACCTCATCTCGGAAACTTCATATCCCACTGGATTGTCTAAATTTTATAACCCATGACCTCGGAGAAACCTATTAACTGTCTAAAATAAATTGTGCTCTACTGAATTGTCCTTGAGTTTATCATTTCTCTAATTGTCAGCATGCAGATCAAGAGTTCGCCACCGAGAAATACTTCCACTTGTGCTACTTTGTTCGTTCAACAATTTGATATGAGGAAATTATGTTGTGGGTGAAGTTGGATACACATATTAGATGTCCAGGGCGGTCCATGGGTAAGTCTGACAAGACTTCGAATTTGGACAACCCTCTTCATAGGGCAACCTCCAGGTCATTTGATATTCTTAGGAACCCAATCCAAACTCAACTTAAACCTATATCTATACTACTATATAATAAGAAAAGTTGGAGCTTCACCGTGAAAGTTTTTGTTCCAAAAATGTCATTATCTATGTTTTTAAATTTAAATTGTTCATTAAATTTAGCATGGGTACTTAGGTAATTACGTATAGAAGTGATTTTTTAAAAAGGTTTGTTGTTTTGTTCTTTCCAAGTAATAAAAAAATTTAGAAACTTATTCTCAAGTAATAAATTTACAAAAATGGTGGGAGTTGAAGGCAATGGACTCAAAAGACATGCAATACAACGTGCACAAAGTTCCGTACGTAACATCGTACATCTCAACAAAAAAAGAAAGAAAAAAGAGGTAACTAAAATTAGCTTCGGTAGACAAACCAATCTCTGGCCCGCCCTTGTCGATGTCTAGGGCTGATGTTGTTTTGCTGGGAACACTAGCGGTGTGCGTTCACCATCAAGTTATGGAGTCCAGCACTTGTAGCTCATGTGGAAAGCAGCATGGATACCAGGCGGGATCGACATGGTTAGAGTCTCCCAACTGTAAGGACGTGTAGGTGTGTGTGTTGTAATAAAAAAACCGTTCATTGGTTCTCTTCGTGTTTGGGATGGGCCCAGACCTAGTGGAACCTGACCATTGATGACAGAAAGGCGTGGTTCGAGTCGGAACTTTAAAAAAATAAGAAAAATAAAATAAAGTGGCGAGGAAATGAAATAAATAAATATGTAAGGAAAAGATCTAAGGTTAGAAGTGGCCTTGGGCACAAAAATGCTTCTCAACTTCATTTGTGTGAAGTGGATCTATTTAACATTTATGGGTGCTAATGTGATGTTGAGAAAAGAATCTGAATGCATAACTTGGTTGATGGATAGTTCAAATGGCTTGCTCCTATCTTTAGAAACTTTGAATTTTGTATTAAAATCACGAAGAAGCCAAATAACCTATTGGTTAGATGTCTCATTGAGATTGATTAAATAAAGGTTGACAAAACCTATTTGAGGAGTTGCAGACTTAACATTAGACTAGTCACGTTGACGTGTGTGTTTCATGTACAAAACAAATCTATGCTATTGTTGAAAAATTAGATAATAATTAAATTAATTATTTTAAATATAATTTGAATATATTTTAATTAGGATTTGTTATAGATATGTTTTTAAAATTTTGGATGTGTTTAGTTAGATAATACCATGCACTTAGTTTAAATATAATTTGAATATTGAATATATTTTAGGACTTGTTATATGTTCACGTAGTTGGAAGGATTTTAGAATTTTTTATCTTTTTTGTTTACTATGTGAGGAGATACATGCGCAATAAAGATTTTTGAATTTATTATTATTAATTAATGGAGGGTATACAACTATACATACGTCTTAATAGTAGAGATGATAAGGTTGCCTACTATTTTGTTCTAAGACTGCTACTTGTTCCTTTATTCTTCTGTTTCAGATGGGGTTTTATTTAGTTACATACTTATTAATCTGTTGCACTTTGCAGGTTTCTAGTCGGATAGTTAAACTTGTGTTAAGGAACAATGCATTAGCTACTTTGCGAGGGATTGAAAATTTAAAGTCTGTTGAGGGGCTTGACCTTTCTTACAACATCATATCCAGTTTCTCAGAGTTGGAAATTCTTGCAAGTCTTCCATCTCTCCAGAATTTATGGTTGGAGGGAAATCCTGTTTGCTGCTCAAGGTGGTATCGGGCACATATATTCAGTTTTTTATCTCATCCAGAGAAAGTATGTTTTGTATTTCCCATCTCAATTGACTGTCTTTAAATTTTGATTTAATAACCATTAGAACTTTTGCTAGGAGATAATTGGACTGCTTATATTTCTACATCTTTAAGTGCAAATAAGGATATACATGTCAGACTTAGTTTGATGTTGCAGAAAGTGCTTATACTTCTATTGTTTACTTTCAGTTGAATTTAGATGAGAAAGGTATCAGCACAAGGGAGTTCTGGGAAAGACATATTATTTTGGCAAGCAGACAGAAACAACCATCAGGGTACGGGTTTTACTTTCCTGCAAGAGATGATGCTGAAGATGATGGCAGATTGAATACAAAAAGGGTAGGCAGTTTTGATTGTCTCTGCTTGGCATGCACTCACAAGCAGTCTTTTTCTTTTCTTTTTAATTCAATACTTGTTTCTCCTGCCTCCCATATGTGGGGGAAATCACGAGCTTTTACATTTCTTCAGATGCATGATGTTAGTTATGTCTAAGTAATAATATTTCCCTTGTTTGCAGAAAAAGTACTGTCGTCTTGCCAGCATTGAGGACGAGGAACATAGGAGATATTTTTCTTCAGATAATGTCGATCAAGAATCGGTTTCATCTGATAGCGATATCAAAAAAAAAGATGAGAATGCCATTTCGGACAGTGAATCAGAAATAGTGAGTTTGATGAATAAGGTAGAAGACATGAAGAAGGAGCGATCTGTTCTTTGGTTAAGGGAAATTAAGGAGTGGTTGGATCAAACTCCTGGGTATACAATGGACAAAAGCCAATACACAAAGTTTAACTTAGATCCTGGCAAAGAAAACTGTTTAAGACAAAACGAAGGTGCGAGCCTTCTTGGAGAAAGCTCAAGCTATATTCCTTACGGGACACACGCATCTGAAGGTGAAGGGAGTAGTTCGAATATATTGGAATCTGAATTGCCATATACAGATGCTTGTGCAGGTGGCACTGAGTATTACGAGACCAACGGTAGAGCTAGTTTGGAACAGTCTAAGAATGGTGAACATTCCTCAACTGCCCAAAGGATCGGTGGTAAAAATCTCGACCAAGATCAATCAAAGGTTTATTCAAGGAAATCACTAAGCCTTGCCCCCTTGGATGTTACAGTTAAAGCAGATGACCGGGTAGAACTAAAGATCAGCCCAGCACCACTAACTGCCATTGATGAGATCATGGGATCACGTCCATCCTCCTTATACCCTGGGTCGCCACCACATTATCAGGAGGATATTCTCCAACGTCGTCTTTACTTAGAAGAAGAATTTTTGCAATTGTCAGCCGATTCCCAGTCTTTGGCATCATCAGACAGTGATACCAGCTGTAGTGATGATGATTCATGTACATCTACTCTGGAACTTGACCATCCACATGATCAGGAGTCTATGAAACGGGATTCTAATGATACATTGGTTGCATCATCTCAGAAGGCTGATCATCATGACAAAATGATTGAAGAGGCGGTAAAGAATGACACAATAATCTTGTCAGAGTTTTACACTGAACCAAATTCTGGTGTGGAAAAATGTGTATCATCAAACGACGATGAATCATTTTCTTACAGTGTGGGTAATCCCGACAATGATGAATATTTGAGACAACACATTGGCGGTAAGGAGAAAGAGGCAGCTAAACGGAAACATAAGATGAGAATCGTCTCTCTTTCAGAAAACTTCGTAACGTGCGACGTTGAATCTGAATTTCAGAATGGTAATGGACTTCTAGGTATTGATGAAGATAATAAGAGGGATAAAGGAGTACCAAACTTTGACAAAAAACATATCAATGTTTCAAGTGAAGAGGATGTGATGGTTGTTACACAGAACAATGGAATAAATAACTTCCTTGCAGATAGCTCTCTTTTGAAGCCCATGGCCAGGTCTCTGAATCCTGACCGAGATGAATTTATAAAGGAGTTTTTTCATATGAAGCTTGCAGATTCTGGAGCTTCTGAAACTTGTCAGCAAGCTGTTCGGTGTCCATGTATGCATCAACATGAATCAGCCTCTCAGGAGAGGTGGGTTTGATTGTATATCGTGTCTCTTCAATCCTTTCTTCTAGCAGTTAGCTTTGTTGCTTATTATGTGAAGGATGAACTTTTTCTTCTCAGTACTTTCTTCTTTCAACAATTTTTCTGCACATCTTACAGTTTTGACTAGCCCTTGAACTAATAGTGAACAAAAACTTAAATTGGTACTTAGGCATAGTGGTTTCACTTTTCTGGCAGTCTCGGCTTGATCAACTATTAGGCTTTCTATATATATACACCTTTTTGCACATTTGGTACCTTTGACACTCCCCCTCAAGCTAGATGTTGTCGAAGCCAAACTTGCCCAAGAATGTATAGAAGAGTTTCAGAGGTAATGCCATTGTGAGGATATCAACAAGTTGCTTGGTAGATCGAAGATAAGAGAAGAGATCACCTATTTTATCCAGTCATCACGAACAAAATGACAAATCAATTTGATGTGTTTGGTACCCTCATGATTCAGTTAAGTCAATGCCACATACTTCATACTAGTGAATTAAATCATATGGCATAATTGAACATTATACATAATTCACTAAAGTCAATCACATGGACTGTCTCATAAAAACTTAAGCAAAATGCACAAGTATGATAAATATTTTGTTTTATATATTTGAATCAAGTCCAAATTCAATAGTACATTTTTCATAAGATTATATTTAACATAGCAACCATTTATCAATAGAATTGGCTTAAGGAAGTCAATATGCCCGCTGCTTCGTCTTGGGTTTTAAACTGCTTTTGTACTTGAGATCAAATCAACCCTGTGGTTAGGCCTGCTATTGAATGTTTGCTACACTAAAGTGGCTTATGCTTTAATATTAACCAAGCACACCTAGCTTTTTGTGCACTCAAATCATTTGCAGGCTTCTCCTTCTCCGATCCAGTATAGTTAGCAATTCAACCAATTAATTATAACTAAATAATTCTTTCATTATTGCAACCCACATAAGCTATAATAATATTGCAACTCATTCTCATTACATTGCCCCAACCTAATTTAGTCGAAGAAATATCAAATACACTATGATTTGTTAATTATTATTAAACCAAGCAAAAGACCTACTCAACATCTTGATCCTTTTTCTGAGTCTTCTGAATGTTTATGCTTCTGGTCATGTGTTGACCTCTACTATTATGGACTGTCTTGCAGTCTCTAAGTTCTTATTGTCCACTACTGCATGCATTCTGACTGTCTACTACTCTGTCTACAATCTTAATCTTTGATCCAACTGTCTACTGCTTGTCTACAGCCACTACTGCTGGTTGTGCGTCAACCTTTGCTGCTGTCTACTCTGTCTGCGGTTTGATCTGTTTGTTTACTAATGCTGCTACTTTCTTGGGTCGTCTTTCAACCTTTGCTACTGCTGAAAACGATGTTTCTGGTTTTGCTACAATATTTAGCTCTACTAGTTTATTTTAGTTTCTAATTTATGTAACAAGCTGGACATGTTTCATATGTTCTAGTTTGAGGAGGATTGTTATTCTTATTTTGTCAATCCGTGTTGGATTTAGTTTGTATATACTCTGCTCTAGTTGCACATGAGGTAGAGTAGTACTAAGAATAGTACTAAGAAGGTTCTACTCCTTTATATATATATATATATATATATATATATATATATATATATATATAATATGCCATTTTAGTAGAGCTTTTCACATAGCATATATTATATGTTGAAATTTTGTAAATTAAGATCTGATGCTCTCTTTAAATATCCCAGAAGTGATTGTGGCACCTTATGTTGTATGGACACATATAAAACACGACATGGTAAGGACATGGAAATGACACCTATTTTGGTGTATCCTAGTGTATTTTGGAGTGTCAGTAGTGTGCTAAATACGCTCTTGTACACACTTTTGTATTTATATTTCTTGCACAATAGCAAAGCCTGCATCCCCAAGTTCTGGGTTTCCTGTCAATATTTGTCATTAAGTTTTTAGTTTGCGCCGCAGAATTTAGAGCAAAGGCGTATATCCATTTTTTCTTCAGACTGTTTCATACTTTTGAATACTAATAGTAATAGACTACTCTCTATATTCTTTTGCTCAGTGAAGTTGCTCTACTCCGGAGCTCCAAGAACAAGTTATATGTGCTACTCATTGATGCAATGCCTGATGGGCAAGGTCACATCCTTTGCAAAATGGCTTCTATTATTTAACATTTGCATTTATCTAGTTTTTCTGCGGACATTGTATATGGGACCTTGTTTCAACATTACACTTCAGCAGTATGATTGGATAGCTGTTTGCAGAAGCCGTCTTCAAAGTTTTGGGATGCCATAAGCTTGAGGAACTGAGAGAAGTTGTCGTAGGACTAGGGCTACAAGTTTTGAGGTTTGTATCAAAGTGCATATAAACAGTTTTGCAGATAAATAATATCCTAATATATTGTGTCCATCATATGCCTTTGAAGGGTTCAGATGGAGGGTGATTCTGCATATCTGTTCTTACCAAAAAGTATCGAGAAATTCCAAGATTTACTTTGCTTGTTACAACTTGGTGAACATACACCTTTAAGCACCAAATTTTCTCTACGAAGGTGAACAAGTTAGTTACTTTTTTTCAATTTCTACTATGCATTATTGCTGCCAGTCAATTACTAGCATACTTTTATTTGTACTTTGTGCATGTCCCCTTTTCTGTTTCTATGATATGGTTGCCATGGAAACTTGAATGACAGTTGGGAGCAGGTTCAGGTCAGATTGCTTGAAAAGGATATATGTGGAAGCCTGAAGATGGGAATTGTTTTCTTCTCAATGTTACTGTTGTGGCAGAACAAATGTGAAGGTATGTTTTCTCCAATACCATTTGCCTCCCTATATTAGTAGATTTACAGTGATTGTTAAGATCTCTGGGTTGGAAATAGATGTTCTGGCAAGAAGGCTAGTAGACGTGATGTTTCTTGCTGATAGAGCTGCATATAACGCTGAACTTTTATTTTTTTAGCATAATGGGAATGACATTGATTGCTGTCCTCAGCAGCTTTATTGTATTTCTGAAGCAGTTCACAATGCTTGAGAAAGCAGACAGTACTATTAGGGAATTCTTGAGATTAATTATTGTGATTAACTTTTGCATTTTCTCATGACTGATGAATTTGGTTTTCTATTATCGTGTAAAAAGCTATAGTAATATCTTATGAAATCTCATTTGTTATATAAAGGACCATACATTTAATAGATAGGGAAATAAAGTGCCACATATTAATAGCTAGAAGGACAGAAACGATAATGGGTGAGATCCTCTGGAACATCAGAAAGAATGGTTCTAGGGTTATCTTATTTATTGAGGAGGGCTACACATTAGTTGATAGGAGTTGTAGGACGTTAGGTTATGGGTGAGATCTTCTGTATCTTCGGCCAGACATTGTAGCTGTGTAAAGTATCCTTCCCCCTTTTTTCCCTTTGATCACACAAAATTTCAATTAATTTCTCAACTCTTCTCTAATCAAATAATTCAGATTACAGATGCTTCTGTAGCCAAAATGGACTATAGCCCTGGATAAGACTAAACAAATGCTGAGTTATCTAACCCAACGACTAAATGAAAAGAAATAACGAAGATAACAGTTCTGACTTATCTACTAAATAACCATAATGAAGCAATTAACTTAACTCGAGCTCAAATTGGAGCCAATGTCGAAAGGGTTGATCTTAAGCTGAAGATGTTCATAAAACTTTCTCAATTATTTTATGTAGCTCTCGTGCTCTATAGTTGGTAGCATTTTGATCGGAGAAGCCTTGGTGATGAAGATGAGTTTTCTTCCCAGTTAAATACCTTTCGCTATTTTTATGGAGCATAGGATGGAGGATAAGGTGGTTTTTGTCGAATTTTTCTTGACATCATCATACATCACCACAGCGCAAGAGGAACCTCGATTCATCATCAGATCATGGTAGCAAGATGAAACGAGGGAGGATGGTATTGTTGGCAAAAATTGGAGCCGTGGAGAGGAGGGGAGTGTGTATACAATCAATTTTGGGAGCACAATGGCAGTGGACAACACCGCAGCAAAGAAAATGAAGAGGGGAAGATGTTGACAGGAGCAGAGGACGAGTCGCAATAAAATAGAACCAAAATGAAGTTCGGGTGCAACTGAGTAGTAACTAGAGATTTAGTTGGCTTTCAACAGAATCAGTGTAAAAAATAATTATAAATAGCACCATCGTAGTATTATATAATTCATAAGAAAACATATGGACCACGAATAATAAAGAGTATGCAATTGGAATCATCCAAGTAACTGAGCTAGTGAGCTGATCTGTTCAAATCAAGTATGAGTGCCTTACTCAAGCTTAGCTCACTGCATTCAATAAAATTTCTAGGTCAGACTAAATATAAAACAGTAACTAAAGCATATGTTGGGTTATCTAACCCAACAACTAAACAAAGATAATTCTAAATTATCTACTAATGACCATGATAAACCAATTAAGCGAACCTGTAAACTTGAGCTTGAACTGGACCCAATGTTGAAATGGTCATATATTACCTATCTTTTTGATCCCAATGGGAGGAAAACAAGGTATCATATTTGATGTTGATAGGATTACGTCTTGACTACGAGCTGAAGAAGCTCATGAATGAAATGTTCTTGAAGGTACATTTGATGGTTAAGATAATATCAAGCTTTCTGGTTCTTGAAGCAAAAACAACATAAACTATTTTGCTAACCTCGAGCCGCCTCTTGTTAATGGCCTCCATTCCAGATCTCTATAGTTGGGACATTGACAGGAACATGAGAGACTTATCGTAGGCCATGGACACCTACAAACCAATTTTTGTAGGTAGTCTTTGGAAGAAAAGAAAATCCTTGGAAGTGTACATAACTTTTCTAGTACCTTGAGACAGTTGTCAATTTTATGGATTCATGGCACATAGTAATTCAAGCTCAAGAAGGTACAATGACAATCACCAATAAAAAAGTGCAAACATATAATATCAATTGAAAAGTGCCAAATTATATTCTGATTGCATCTATGTTAACTTTCTGACGGATGTAGGAATTAGAAAGTAGATATTTCAAGTGTTTGAAGTATATGTTTAAACCCAAAATGATGACTTTTCTTGTTCAAGTTCACTACAAGCTTATATCTCACATAGACGAGACATTGCTGGTGAATACTATGTTTTCTTGGATGAGCATTACATCCTTGCTCTCCTCAAACTCTTGTGTAATGGTGTGCCGTTAAATAATGACTTTCTCGAGTTCCTCTTGCTCTGTATTCCTGGTTTCATTTATGGGAGGAAAGAATGAGTATTAGCCGCTGTGTTTGTGGCGACAAAGGCGAAGGAGAGAGGGAGGGCAGTGTAAATGGAAGTAGAGAAGGGGTGGTATTGACAGGAGGAGAGGAAGCCATCTACCATTAGAGTTCTTTCAACATACATGTGAAAATACAGCTTCATTTTTCCTATGCATACACAGATACAGCATACACACATGCATGCGTATGAAGATTTTTTTAACATAGTACAAATTATTAATGGGAAGACGAGCATGATAGATCTTTTCTTGCTATCAAATGATATTATATTAACAATTGTTCACGAAATTTTGAACTGTGACCAAGTTCCTAATATTGCTCTGCTCCTGTGTTTGCATGTGAGTGGTACTCTATTTATCTAATGTTGGTTGGTCATATTAGTCTAAAAGAATTTTGTTGGTGGTAATTTGAAGTCTTATTTTTATGTTTATACAGGGGAATCATGGGTTTTACGATCTCTGATTGTGACTGAAGGATGCT
Source organism: Iris pallida (assembly GCA_029216955.1). Taxonomy (NCBI): domain Eukaryota; kingdom Viridiplantae; phylum Streptophyta; class Magnoliopsida; order Asparagales; family Iridaceae; genus Iris; species Iris pallida. Next base: position 13,991,727 of record JANAVB010006397.1, on the reverse strand, counting down.
TGATTCTGTGCATTGAGAACCTTGTGCAGTTCAGCTTTGTAGAAGATAATGGATCGTCTCACCCATATTACTCTCTTGATTCATGTTGCGCAATCCAAGACATCGTAGATGTGGTAACTCTTTCCTCTGTTTCTTATACTTGTTGGCTGAATGTTCAACTTTTGCTACTGTGTCGCTTATCATTCGAAGTAGATGAGCATTGAACAATGTATTTGCCACTTAAAGCCCCGTGCAATCTAGAAGTCTGAAAAACAGGAGACAAGATGGAGGCAATCCTTGTCAGTTTGAGATTAAAATCTTAAGATTAAACTTGTTAGCCGATTAAAATTTGTGAATTTTTTGTTTGGTAGGGGCATGGTACTTTCATACTTGCATATTCTGTAAGTTCATAGGATTGAACAAGTTGTATTAGTCCAAATGAGTATCAAAAAACAAATGTGACACACGACATGGATGGATGCCAAATTTTAGCGGGGAGAAGCGTCCTATATATCACGTGATCAGAGAAGACACAAGGGCAGTTTAGTTTTATAGGTGTTTTAAGTCACGGTTATGAAGAAGACTGAAGAATACCATCATCGAGGTTAGAGGCGTGTAAGAAGGTTTTGTTATGGGCTGTGGAGAAGCTGATTCTACAATGTCTTGCAATTGAAGGTGGCTCCACCTACATTTTTCTAGCCTTGAAAAAGCTCGGGCCGACACTCACTTCTCATTGCTTACTTTCCATCAACCTCATCTCTCACTGATTAGACTGTTGCACAGATTGGCAGCAGAGGCAAGTCTCACATGCATATTACCTGTTTGAAAACTGGCCTAAATCCCCTTCTTAACTGGCCAAGATGTTTCAGAGGCTGATCCATGGAGAGTATAGTCTTCAAGCCCAATGAGCTGGTTACAAAAAAGGAAAAGAAAAAAAAGGAGAAAAGAGAAAATTGTGATCCATAATGCGTCAATGTTGTAGTACATGATATTTCTTTCTTCATTCTTCTGTAATCTGTAACAAATCTTTCTCCATGCCAAAGAATGACAGGTGGATGATGCTGATTGATAATCGGTTTGTGTAATTTTATCACCTGTAGTTGATAATAACTGCTGGTTAAAAGCCAACTGAACTTAAAACGTTTTTATCTTCTTCTAATTACTGTATAATTTCTTCTTCTCTCGTTGTTATGATCTCCTGGTACCCTCTTATTTATTCTCTAAAGTTCCACCTCATACTTCTATCCTTTTAGAATGTGGTTTATTCATAACATGCATGTTGAACTGACCAAGCTTGAACTTCTTTTAAGGTTGTCGAACTCAATGGCAGCAGATGTCTAACCCTGACCGCCAAAACTTTTACGTCTGGTAGAGTCGGTCTTACTGGTACAAGTGCTAATGAGAAGCCACCAAAACGGAAGAACGCGCAGGCTTGTATCTTGAAGTTGAAGTGGTTTTCTGAAGAGTCTCTGCTGAAGTTTGTCGCAGTTCTGAAGGGGATTCATCTGGGACTGACAATGTCTCCTCTTCCTGTAAAGTGTATATCCTGATGTGTCTAGGATGTTGGTGTTGATTCATTATTTTTCAATCTCGTCTTTGCCAATCATTTTTGTATAGTTCTTTATTCATTTCTTCCTCCCAGTGGTACAGGAGATGCATGTACAGATGTATTATATATTTTGAGGAACTTGTAAATTAGTGGGCATTTCCATCAAGTCGATTGTTGGAGTTAATGATTCAATTTCCTTGTTCCCTGCTTGAATTTGATGGCCTCCAAACTTCACTGGTTATGCGAAATGTTGTTGCTTAGTGGTTTACTTGCATATATTGTTCTTATGCATGTGGATTTCTTTTATTGTTCCTTTCCTCGAATTTGGAAAGGTGGTTTTAAGGAAGAACATAATCTGGTGAAGAAGTCCTAGTCGAGTGGTCAACTTTTCATCTTAACTTGTCGCGGGATCTTTTCCTCAGGTAATGCAGTTCATTTGCAATGAAAGTGTAAGTGTATTAATTTCAAAAATATGACATAGTTTTTTGTCCCCGGTAAATGTATCACTTTCAACATTTTGTTTGATGATAACATAAAAGTGCAGTTGAGAATTAAAAAAGTAGAGAAAATAGTCACTTGCAATGGAGTTGCAATTCATTTATGTTACAACTAAGGAAGCAAAAAAAAAAAAATGACACTTTCAGTTGTCCACTTGGTCAACCCAAACACGAAAACTCCAGCGGTGTGGGTATAGTTGCAATGAAAGTGTCGCTTTCAAGATGTTTTTAACACACTTTCGTCCTTCAAACAGTCCTTTATTGATTCTCTGTCAGCTAGTAAAATCTTGTCGAACTTCACAATTAACTACTCCTGATCTACTGTTACGATGACTATTCAATTTTGTAGGTTTGGATTATCTCCATAAAGATTATTTGGCAAATGTTGCCCTTCAACTTTGGGGATTCGTCCCTCTGTAATTTTTTAACTCCTAGCATTAGTTGGAAGGAAGGAATAATCTACTTTTCTGTGAGATTGAACTCACCAGCCAAGATGTGTTATCCCCAACTCTATCCATGACTAGTTAGTTTTTCGAAATTGATTAGTCACGAAAGATTGTTATCCTTCTAATACTTTCTGAATATATCTCATGATATTTTACCTCTACATGCTAGAACTAACTGGAAGATGAGCACCCATGTGTCGTCCCATTTTACCATGGCAATTTCAGAACCAATTGTTCCCTCTAGATTGGGACGAGGAGAGAATTGTGATACTTAAATATCCATCACTTGACGATTTAGATTGTCTTGTGTCGACCCTTTTTTTTTAATCATTATATTTTTGTTGGTTAGAATTATTTATATGATTCATATTTTTTTTTTTTTTGATTGGTTTGTACATGATTCATAACACCTTTCATCTATCATCTGATATTTATTTGTTCAATAACTTTATAAACCTTGTTAATTACGATATGCTCCATCGATTTGTGAGAATATGCTTCAACGCCTAATTATAGTTTTTTTTATAGCAATTATGACATCCAAAATAAAGTGGCATCCAAACACATGAATAATAAAGAAAAATGTTAGGAAGTTCATGTAAACACTTATTAGTTTGATAATAAATTATGAGTTATACTTCTAGTTTGAAACAAAGCTTTTGAGTTCATAAGCAAATTCAATTCAAATTTAAGTTGGTTTATAATTAAAGCTCATCAACATTTTTATAGGCTTTTGTTTCGGATAATTATATTAAGGGTGCGGCTATCCGCACCCCACCACATGCTAAGCACACCCTAAAAATAAAAAAAAATTCCTAGTCTACCCCTCCCCTCCCCAGAACTGCTCAGCACACCCCACCCCCCTCCCGGCCCCCTTCCTCTTCCTCTTCCACCTCCCGCCGAGCCTCCTCCTCCTCCTCCTCTTCCTCCTCCACCCGACCCTCCCCCTCCTCCTCCTACCGCCGAGCCTCCTCCTCCTCCTCTTCCTCCACCACCTTTCTCCTCCTCCTCCCGCCGACCCCCCTCTTCCTCCTCCGCTCCCCCCCCCCCCCCCCCCCCTCTCCTCCTCCCGCCGATCCTCCTCCTCCTCCCGCTCCCCTCCCGAAACCCCCCCTCTCCCCTCCCGCCGATCCTCCTCCACCTCCTCCCGACCCCCTCCCCTACTCCTCCTCCTCCTCCGGTCGACCCTCATCCTCCTCTTCCCAATCCTCGTCCTCCTCCCCCCTCCCGATCCCTCCTCCTCCTCCGGGGTCGGAGGTCGGGGTCGAAGGTCGGAGGAGGGGTCGGGATTGGGGGAGGAGGAGGAGGCTCGGCCGGAGGAGGAGGAGGAAGGGGGTCGGGAGGGGTGGGGGGTGGGGTGGGATGTGCTGACCAGTTCGGGGGAAGGGAGGGGTAGAATATGAATTTTTTTTATTTTTGGGATGTGTTTAGCATGTGGTGGGGTGCGGATAGCCGCACCCTTATATTAACCCGACCCGTTTTCAAGGGTATGTTGGTAACTTCGCACAAGATATCCCAGCCCTAAGATGATCTCATCTCCCTAAGGCTACAAATACACTTTGCCTGTGGCTGCTCATTTTTCTTGTTGCCATTCCTTTGCATCTCAAATCAGGAAAGGAAAGAAAAGAAATGGTTTATTTATGAAAATAAAGAAAATAATTTGTTTTTTCTTCTTTTCTTCTCTCTTTGTTTTCTGTCTATTTATGATTTCAGCACTCTTCCAATAATATATGTATCGATGGCTTTTTCTTCTTCTCCAATAGAGATGGAGCTGTTGTTGAAGAGGTGCAATATAGATGTCTCTGGTACTTCTTTGGACATGCAGTTTCCCAAATAATGGATCCTTGCATTTTCTATAAGTCCTACATTCACTTTTTCTTCTTCTTTTTTTACAACTCCTTTTGACCAAATAAAATAAAATAAAATAGTAAGTTTACGAATTCCCTTTTTTCTTTTTTCTTTCTTCTGCTATAATCTATTTGAAGATTATTTAAAAAGAAGGTTTCTATTTCTTTTTTATGTTGATATTATGATATTAGTTCATAGCAATTAAAAACTTAATATGTTTTTGGCTTTTTAATTTTAATTAGTTAAGTCCTTTTTTTTCATTTTGTACTCTCTTTTTTTTTATCGTAACTTACATGGCGTAGAACCAATTTGGTAAGTTTATACATTTATTAATTTATAATGATTATTATTGTGTTAAAAACAGATAAACTGATATACTAATAAATTTATTGATCCAATAGAAAAAGGAAATTTCCACCGGAGTGCTGGACGGGAGTCTAATAGAAATATTTATGCTTAATTATAACTTCATGCCCTCAACTTTTTTACTCGACAATTTGACATCCTGAAGAAAAAAAAAAAGACAAACATATTCTTATTCCAAACATAAAACTACCCCTAGCTCCCCTCTCTGCTTCCCTCCGGCTACTGTCGACCTCCCCCTCCCGTTCGCAACCCCCACCCCTCTGCTCACCCCTCTGCTCCTCACCTCCGGGGGACACCTCCGCTCCCCCCCCCCCCCCCCCCCCCCCCCCCCATCTCCGCCATGCATTTGTCGGTTGTGCACGCACCCAGAGAGACATGGGCGGTGGTGCAGTCACAGATATCAATTTGTCGAGTAAAAAAAATTATGGTATCAAATTGAAAAATGGAATAGTTGAGGGTATCAACAAAATTATTCACGTTTTTCTCTTTTTGGGTATCAAGTTGAACAAAATTATCCACTTTCATTCCTCTATTTCTACTTTCTTTTCTTTTTTGTATAAAGTTGAAAATATTCAGTAGTTGATGGTATCAAATTGTTGAGTAATTTTTTTTTTAAATATTCAATAGTTATGGGTATCTAGTTATAATTATTTATTTATTTTTGCAAGGCTTGTGTTCAAATCAAGACATTTCCGATGAACTTTTTTATCAAATTAGGTCATGTTTGGTTGCCTGTAAATGGTAAAAACCGTAAAATGCATCAGAAGTTTTTTGAGTTGCAAAAAAGTGTTTAGTTTTCCAGTTTCAGAAAAGTGTTTAGTTGGTTTTATTTTTGTCTTGTGTACTTGGTTTTATTTTTTGTGAGTGGTCTTTTAATTAATTTTGTTTTGTTGTAAATGAGAAGTGGATCTGAAAATGTGGACTTCAAAATGATATTGTCGAAAGGGGTAAGCAAAGGAGAGTTGGAAGCTGGAGATCAAAAGACGGTACAAGTCTTTTTATCCTTAAAACTGGAGATAGGAAGACGTGTTATTTTCTCCGTATAAAAGAATATAATATATGAAATGAAGTTATTGTAAATTCCTTTTTGTTCTCAAAAGTTGTAAATTGGCTAGTGCAAGCTTGTATTCGTATACAAGTTATGAATAAAAGAATTATATTCTTGTATTATTATCGTTGTTTAATTTTTTTGGATCCTCCGAATCCGAAATCGAGACAACACAATGGTATCAACTTCATAAACAAATTCAAATTTAGACTCGAAAGCCTGAACTAAGCTCCGAGTCCTAATTTTCTTTGAGAGTCGGACTTCCGTATTACACTCTTTCAGAACTGAGGAGAATTCATCAAATGACCTAGAAGTTGCGACTTTTTGGACCATAATCTCAGGTTCTCAGCTGCAATCCCAAATTATTAGCCAACACAAGGCTTTGATTTTGTTGGTGTGTGGAAACAATGGATTGTTATTATGCTCCAGCTCATTATTAAAAATGTGGTACCACCGCCATTATGCTTGAAAGTACACAAATAATTGCATCATTTATCACCAGAAATCTTGCTTTTTTAAGCTACCAAAAGGATCGGTTCAAGTTAGATTAGCTGTTTAGTAGAGCAGTAAAATAACCCATAACAGATCAAACGACAACAATTTATGCATTTAAGATGCCAACTTTTGTTCCTGCCTCTAGTAAGGAAAATATACAGATAAAATAGTAGGCTATTCATATATTCTGGAAATACTTTTAGTCAACTAACTCCTACAGTATGAAACATTTACATGAAGTAAATAGAGTGAAGGATTAACTGCCTCTCTGACTTGAGTGAATTTCAGCATCATCCTCCGCAACCTCATTGCAGCAGCCTGAGCGAACCTCCGCCCCTGAACTCGGAAACTTTTGAACTGAAAATAGCATATCAGGAAACAGTGCGTCCATAGCACACGGATGCAAGGTAGAGATTCTTGGCCCATTTGTCCTGCACAGCAGAATGAAAAGAAAAAGGTTTCGACATTATTGGCAATGCAATCACAAGTCATATCCACCCAACAGCACTAAGGAGTATACATGCCCCAGTCAGCAGTCAACATAAGCACAAAGGATCTTATCCCCAACTTAGCAATTGCTGCACTAGTGCAAGGGTGTGTATGATTTTCATGATAAAGAGCTCAGGAACTAATCTTTACAAAAAGTAGTAGTTTTAGTGAAATGGTGCCTCAAACAATACATGACTATGGAAATTTGTTTCCACACGAAGAAAATGGTTCCACTTACCATTGCTCGTCGATACCTTGGCTATCGAAAACCGAATTTTAAAGTGCCTTCTCAACACTGATACTACTTTATGTCAAAAAAGGATCGACAACAGCTACCAGGTTAAGGTGAGTGGTCCATGGATGTGGTACCAGTAAGCTAAGAAGTTAATAAAAGGCTATCTACATTTCAAGAAACAATGTGTGCAGTTTTTCCTTGGACAGAATGATGAGCTATTTATCCTTACCTTAACATGAGCACTTGGGAAGGCAGAGGTTCTGAGGGTCTCCTGGGTTTCATCATTAGGCTTGCGCCTAGGCACACTTAGGATAAGAGCAGACTGATCCCAAGAGGCAGCCGTTGATGTGATTCGATACCCATTGTCCCAACGCCTGTGGATGCCCTCGCTTGGATACAGGAAGTCCAGTTCCACAACCTGTTGGAGTTTAGATGAGAGACCTCAAGTTTTCAGTTCAACAGTAACCAGTAAGAAGGTCCCTTGTCATGTTCCTATCAATATACTGGTAGCAAACTCTAACCTGATCACTGAATCCTGCATTTCGAGACATAACAATGCCCCAACGGAGTCCAGAAGTTGCCATCGATGTGACATGGAACCCTTCTTTCCATTTCTTGTTTATCCACTTAAAGGGGAATGAGTCGCTGACTTTATAAGACTGCTGGGTGTATGGGGTGCCTGAAAAGGTTTTAGAGATCATAGATCAACTGATAATATCTCAAATGAACATTATAGTAACCCTAATGATCTAAAAACAGCATTAACTGCAAATATCTTAATATTAGAAAATAAATATCACCTGCAAGAATATATGCATGCTCATGCATGACATACACGCGAGACAGTTTTCTAGGTATATGGTTATTATTTGTGCACACGTAAAATGGCAAGCTGAGGTCGTCTTCAGAAGCTATTATATTTGAAAATAAGGGACAAAAGAGAAGACTCGTGTGGATAGCATATCCATTTGAAAAACTAGATATTACATTCATATGTTACCAATTTTTTTATTGGAAAACACCACCTCCTTCCCTATAATATGTAGATATGTCTTTTATTTTCTATTTAAAGTAATGATTGTTTGATTATTCAAAATCAAACAAAAGTAGTACTTGCATATCACCACAGAAACACTTGTAATTGTCCATGATGTTAAGAGAGGAACTTAGCAACACCACCTTTCTAGTCAAACTTAGGCTGGGTTTTGGGCTTCCTTATCATAGCTGCAGCTGCTTATTTGTTTGATAAGCAGTCCAACAAACTGTTTGGTAACAACAGCTTACCAGAATTTTTTTAAGAAGTTTGTTAAATTTTGGACAGCTTTTGACTTTCAAAATCTGCTGCTGCTTTTTGAAAAGCAGGCAATCCCAAATCAAGCCTTAATAAAGAACAAAGATGATAGAACATTCAGGTTCTCAAAGTAATCCTTGCAATCACTACTTCACCACCAATGACAACAGCTAATCATGTGCATAAAGAATTGGTTATTAACATCATGGCCCGTAACAATTACAAAGCTAAACTAGAAAGGTTTGAAGTATCGGTTTTGGACCCTTCCTATGAGTACCTGTTTTGAAGTATTATCGGTTTTGGACCCTTCCTATGAGTACTTCCTATTAGTACAAGGTTTTGGCAGGTCAGAGGGCGGCTTTGAATCAGTGGTTTCAGTAGTTTCAACAGTTTCGGTATCGGTTTCAGCCAATACTTACAACCATGCTAGAGTATAGACCTATTCGATTGTTGGGTAAGATAAGACGCTATACTAAGGTGATCAAGTTTGGATCCTTCCTTAGTTCCTTTGGGTACCAGTTTTGGCAGTTCGGAGGGCAGCTTCTGACATTTGAATCAGTGGTTTCCACGGTTTCGGTGTCGGTTTCGGCAAATACTTTAACCATGCTAGAGAAGATACATATTCAGTTGTTGGAGATAATGACGCTATACTAAGGTGATAAAGCCTAAGGTATCACCAAAAACAGAAGCAAAGAAAAAAGATAAGATTGTTTGTCATGCTTCATAAAAATTTAAATTTGCAGAAGAGTATCTTTATCTCATTTAAAATATGTATTTTGAGGACCTAAAAAGTGTATTCAATATTTCAAACCAAAATAGTAGACGACACTTATCAAAAAAAATGTTTAGTTACTACCATTATTGGGAAACCTCACATGAAATCATAACACTATCTGGTGATTAACACACAAGAATTTCGCCAGCAAACAAAATGAAAAAAGATTTTAAGTGATCAGTATAGTATCTCAGTGAGATCGAATCATAAATCCCAAGAATAGAGACCAACCCTTGGACATCACTACAAGAGAACTTCCATTGTTTGCACCAGCAATAGAACTGATATAATAGTTTTTCTCCCACTGTTCCATAATCCACTCCTTCAAAAAGTAAAATGAAAATTATAAGTAATAAAGATAAAGGTCCAAAATTAAAGTGAACTGTATCAGAAGTTGCAACAAGGAGGCTTATGTGAATAATACCTTGTGAAGAAAATATGGGGACAATTCATAAACCTGAGAACTAAAATTAGTTCCAGCATCCATAATGAGGGCCCACAAATTGGCACAATTTGCAACAGAACTTATAAGCAGACCGTCTTCATTTCCTCTCTCCACATGCTGCGCCAAACGTACGTCGGCCACATTGTAATGGTACCTACTCATAAGTTGAGAAGCTTGATAAGTTGATACCGTGAGGCAATGTCAGGCAAAGAGTCCAAATTAGTATCAGGAGGCTTTACTCATTACACTTGACAAATGCCTAGGAGTACTAAACAGATTAGTTAACTTGGAATCATATGATTGGGGCATTACAGCGTTAGTGATTACCCAGGTTCACTAATACTATACCCCCAGTAGTAGATAGTGTTAACCAGGGGTAAGGCATAAGTCTTTATTTGAAATTGGAATTATTACCTAACAAAGAAGAGGGACAAATCTACTTAATACTGCTAAATTGTTAAACTAAAGATTTGGTCAGGATTTGTCAATCCATTACCAAATGCCAAAGATTTGTTAATCCCTTACCAAATTCCCAAAGTTACTGTTAAGATTTACAAATCCATTACCAAATGCCCAAAATTGTGAATGAGATTAATAGATCAATAGAGTTGCACCTCCAGTAATTAAACTGCTTGCCAAATTTGCCTTATGTATAACAGCGAAATTAGGTCAACAAATTGGCCACACAAATATACATATCTATACCGTATTAAAGGCTCAAGGCTTGTGGGTACAGTGTTATAAAAATAGGATTACTCTACCAATTCAATCGAACTTGGCCCAAGCTGCATTGGATATATACAAATCAGGATTAATAATCGGACAAACCGACTAATTGGTATAAAACGAGTTTTCGGGCCGATTTTTATCATCCGGCCCAATTACTCATTTATTGGATTATTAAAACAATGGGTTTTGGGTGAATGTTTAATAACCAAAACCTGCTCGCTCTTTAGCGATATAAGCCAGTCATTTTTCTCTTCCCCTTCCCCTTTCGAGCAGGCCCTAAGAATAGAGAGGGAAAAGGGAAAACCCTAATTTCCATATAGACGAGACTTATTTCTATATTTTTATTGGCAATGCCTTGTTATCAACTGTATTCTCTTGTTTTGATATTTTGAATTATGTTTGTGATTATGTCTCAATATTGTTATTGTCAAATAGTATTATTTGACATGTATACTTGATCTTATGTTTATAGGTAAGTTTTCCATTTTCCTGTTTAAAAATAATCGTGTACCAGAGTAATCGGATTAATCGGTGAGTAATCAGATTACTCTTTCCAGGGTCTCAGACCGAGCAAGGAATGAAACCGAGATTTATCCTTGTGTGGGTACATGACATATGATGTACATTATGACATTCAGATAGCAGATAGGCTACACTATTGTGTCCCTGATATATCACCAGTTGATACCCTGTAGTGATCATATCCATTTCTTTGACACATATATACTAATATGTGTGTGTGTGTGTTCGTGCGTGTTAAGTACATAAGAAAATAATCGTGAAGATCACAAAGCAAAGTGGTGGTGTTGCGGTTGAGCATGCCCAGCAAGGTGTCTCTAGATTATTGACTGTTGTATGCCTTGTTCAAGATTTCAAAGAGAGTAGAGGCTGTGAAAAGCAGCAGTTTTTACTGCTATAACTGCATGGAATATCTACTCAAACTATGATTAAAAGTCTGATTACAGATATAGACTGCAAGATGTGATGTCAGAGCCAAAAAACTAAGGTACTCATGTAGTTACAGTAGAAACACCTCATTCTCTTAAAACAAAAATATAGTCAGATTAAAATTTTCATAACATACATCTTAGCATTTTTTGCTTTTTTACAGCATTCCTTCGATTGAAGTGCTAAGCCAACCCCACTGAAGTGATGAAAAACTTTCAGCACGTCACATGATAATTTCTGAACGTTCCATTTTTATACTGCCTCTGTGACTGTCAACATTTCATCGCAGAATGAATCAAACTCAACTCCTCCAATAATAACTTCACTAAGTGCTGAAGACCCAACCAGACCTATATTTCATGTCATCCTACAGGAGGTATTTCTGGCTTGTTACTAATTCCAAAAGTGTACATGCCTATAACTGCAAACACCCTAGCCCTAAGAGTTTAATGTAGCAAAAATAAATGATTTTTTTCCAGATATTGTAGTTCCCATAAAAGCACGTAAATGAGCTAATGAACTGCAAAAAATACTAGTGAATTTTCTTGCCATGAGAATTCATGCAAGCGACAACGAGCTACCTAACCCTGCATATTATGTCACAATTATATATTTCATTATAATTAACAAGAGAATGCTTGAATGTCCTTAATGGGGGATCTATCTCTGCTAGGATACAATTCACTTTCTGCCCTCTAATTTAAATTAAGAGCAGAATATAATACCCTTCAAACGGAACAGGGTAACTTGAAGCCAGTTGAAACCAAAGTTAAGGTCCAGTAGGTATTAATTATCAGCTGTAAAATTTGGCCTCTGAATGTTTCGGAAACTGTTAAAATGGCACTTATTTCTCTAGGTTACGGTAAGATACAACAATAACAAAGCCTTAGGTTAAGGTAAGATACAACAATAATAAAGCCTTTAACGCAAATTATGGGATCGTCTATTTGAATCATTTTCTTCCATTCAACTCTATCAAGGGCCAGGACCTCTGTGACACTAACAAATACCATATCCTTCTCCTGCTTTAATTCATGTTACCCCTAGTCCAAGTAGACCCTTTAATCCGTGCATCTATTGGTTTATGTAGTACATGTCTGCAACCACCTAAGATGAATTCTCTCATCTTGTCCTCAAGTGATGCCCCTTCCACTTCCCACGTATACAACTCGTTTTTTACATTATATTTCAATGTATTGACAATCATCCAGCTTAGCATTCTCATTTCAGCTAAATCTTATTTCCAGATATATTTCTTAACATGTCAACACTCTTGTCCATAAAGCATGGTTGGTCTTATAGTTGTCTTCTACAATGTTCTTCTCAACTTCAATGTTATCGACTTATTTTGTAATCACAAAGTACTCTAGAAACAATCCATTGACCATCATGTATATGAAAGACGTTTCTTAACCTCTCCATCGTGATGAATGATTGATCTATGAACCACATGCATCGTAACCTCTCCATCATGATAAATGATTGATCCTAAAGAGTGTTTTAAAAGGCGCGAGGAACACCGACGCTATTAGGGTTGTCAATGGTAACAGGTAACCCGGTTAGCCAACCGGATTATTTTAGAATTATAGGGTTTGAATTCCAAAAGTAAACCGAAAATCCTTAATGGTTACAGTTTGGATATAGCGTCAGCCGAACCAGAAACTTCGATAAGAAACCTAAAACCAATTTTAAATATCAAGATACCAAGTTTATCGCATAAATTTGATTAAAAACTTTGAATGTTCTATCAAAATTTGGATAAAGAATACTTAACAATTTGTCATAAGTATGTATCCCGTGAAAACCATCCAAGTGGCTGAAGTAAAATCCACAAAAAATTGAAGTAAATTATAGTTTATACATCTTATGTAAAATCTGAAAACCTACTCGAACTCGATAAGAATGAAAGATTTCACTTGAACCCAATTCCAAATTCGAACATGAGAAGCTCATATGGTCGGGTTTGGATCGTACATAAACCCGACCCATTGACATCCCTACGCAGTAGGGTCATCTAGAGCCTAAGCGCGAGGCACACGACAGGGTGTAGGCTTCAAGGAACAAAGTGCGGACTGAATAATGATCTTTTTTTTTCTTTCTTTCTTTTTTTCCTTTTTTTATTATATACTACTTAATAATGATCCTTAATGTACTAACGTAATATAGAAAATGGTAGGATGAGTGAGGCAAAAAAGTTACGGTAGGATGCGAAAAGTTTGCCAATCATACTTTTCTAGCTCAAAAAAGAGATTTAGACGAGAGACTTGCAATAATTTCCACACATGTCCTCTTTCACTGTGTAACTCTTGCTGCCTCTGACTCACCCCGAGTATAGTTCCAAGTTCTTTATTTGCCAGGGGATGTTAGGCAATTATGTTGCCTGATGGGAGCATAAATTTTTAATCAAATTAAACCTTGGTGGTATCACACTCACATTTTCTCTTCCATAAATTATTGTCTCAAGTTCTCTAACTTTTTATCTCAGTCTCAAAAGAACCTAGTGACATGCTAAGTACAACAGAACTTCTTACCCCTTGCACTGACCTCTGACTCCTACCTCTTTTAACTTCTCATCTTCTTTTTACTATCTTACATGCCAAGGATTAAGTTGCTAACCTTTCGCGTAAATTATTAAAACCATAAGATGAGTTTCACGCATTTGTATTGGGAACTTTCAGTCCCTTCTTATTAGTTACAAGCGTGTACATATTACATATTGGACCCAACTCTCAAGGGCAAGAACCTATTCTCATCACAGGCCCCTTGCCAAGAATAGTTTCCTATTGATCATTCAAGTGTAAATCAAATTTATCAGGAGAAAAACAAATTGGCAGATCATACTATAAATTTCATAGTTTACTTTATCTTTCAGGAAATTGCACAATATTTTTTACATATTTGCTAATATTAATTTCTTATTGACCATTCAATTAATTAAACCCAACTGGAAATAACACGACAGCAGATCATGTTACAAGTTTTTCGTAGTTTTGGTTTATCTTTGAGGAAATGGTGGGACACATTCTACTTACTCTTCATAAATTAATAACTTCGGGTGGAGCGATTAAGTAATAGAAGATAATCAGGGATGTGATTCCGTGAACATAATAAAGTGGCAACCCAAGAGCTAAAGTAGAGTATGTGTAATCAAACGATTACTGTTTAGCCAGACAACAATTAAGATCAGATCTCTCATCGGCCATCGCCACCACATGAATAGAGAGTTTTGGAAAAGTGTGCTTTGAATACATTGTATTTGTCATAATTACTGTTCAAATTATCATAAAGCATGGGGAAAGGTCTGACCGAATTCTAAAACAGCCAATCTATTAAAAGTTCTGCAACATTTTATCTCCAATATGATTTACCTCTGTTTCATAGGTAGCCTAGCATTATACACTGAAATCCATTGGGTGGCAGGAACTCCTACACGAACCTTCTTCTTCAACTGGCCATCATCTTCATCATCAATGGTCAACCTACCCCGTTTTTGGCCAACCTGATACATGATTTGTTATAATTACATTATACAGAATTCAATTACCTCTACAATATTGAAAAGTCAGTATATCTATTAGTGTTGATATGGAATCCCATTTACCTTCAGTGCACCGTCAGTGTTGATTGGCCTAATTGCTGGATTTGGTCCAATTAACCAATCAAATAAAGATATTAGCTTAGAGTAGTTAGGCTCTTCGTCAAATTTCATGTTAACCACAATCTCAAGAAATTGCTTGAAAGGTGCAGGGCAGTTGGAACAAAGCATTTCAGGAGATGTTGACATCTTTTTCTTGCACACTAGATATGATTTGGTGTCACCCTGTCAAGAAGATTTGCAAGTATAGAAAAGAAACTGGACAGGTTAGTCAGGGACATAATCAATCAACATAAATTAGTGGTTAGGACTGTAATCTAACATCCAATTACCTGGTATCCCTGCCATGGTAACCTGCCTCGATGAAGAAAAATGAGAGTGTATGCAAGAGATTCTAGATCATCTCTCCTACTTGCAGTTCTTCCCATGTGTGCATGAACACTAGCATATCGAACAGTTCCCCTGAAGCAAGTGAACAGGTCAAGAATAGTGAAAGGAACAAGTTGTTCGCTACTTTTTCCAACTAAGGGTAAAACTTCGTACCTGAAAACATCTGGGCGTTGATCATATTCGACATGCTGTCCATTTGTAGTATCCTTCCACTTTGTCGCTACAGAAATAGTAACAAAAAACTAAGTATGGAAAAAAAAACCAAACCAAGTATAACCATCAATATGATTGAGCAACTAGGTAATGGCCAATTATTGAAAGTAAAAAAAAAACACGATGCTAAGTAATATTAGCAGCCAGGTGATGAAAGAAATCAGAGAGTAATTGGGATTTTCTTACCTAGGCCAAGATCAACAAGATATAATTTCTTTTCTTGAGGAGTTGCTGGTTGACCAAGCAGAAAATTCTCAGGCTTTACATCACCATGAACATATCTAGTAGCATGCAGAGAGGTCAAGAATATGACAACTCAATTTCATATAATGGAAAGGAACCTTCTTTGACTGAATCTATCAACAGAGATTAAAGATATCCTCACTATAAAAATGTAATTTGAAGTTGATGCTTACCCTTTTGCGTGCACCTTTTCCAGTATTGAGATGGATTCAACAGCAATGCAAGAAACCATTTCCGAGGACATCCTGTGAATCAAAGTATCAGTACAAATCATTTAAAGTTGCATGTAAATAAAAGACGCCCCATGTCATAATCAAGGCCTAATTTGCGAACTTTTAACAAGCTTGTACGACAAACATAATTTACTTATCTGAACAAAGATGTTAAAACTGCAAGTATAAAGCACACATCATATACCCACACAGATGAAACAGACAATGGGAGAATAATCCAACAAACCGCAGCTTGTACCTTAACTATTATTAAAAAAACATTGGTGATTATTAATTTATTACCCTTCATTTGACTCAATGCTCAATATCCTCAACAAAGGGATCAACACTCAAGATAAGATTCTATTTGCCCAAAACTTCCCTTATACACTCAACAAAAAACAAGTACTTAAAACTAAAGACTAAGATCACAAAAATCCCCGTGCATAGTTTGCCTGTTTTTTATTTGATTATCTACTATTGGTATCAGATGGTTTAGAAAAAAAATTATTAGAAATTTGAGGTCATTAATAAATAATCCCTTTAAGATTAAAAAAAGCTGACTTGAAGTCTGCACACATTAGGATTCAATCTAGAATAACACCATCGAGTGCAATAGGATAAGGGGATGTCATTCCTTTTCGCTCTTTGGCTTAAAGTGTCAGAGATTAATGCAATTACCAATAGAAAATTGCATGATCTTTCCTCTTCGTCTAGACTCTTTCTAGCAGGGACTTGGAAGTTGCTCCTTGGTTGCATTACCTTAAACTGCATAACCAAAAAGGTGTGTCTACCTACCCGTGAGTTTTACGGCAAACCCTTCTTTGCTCATACCTACCTTGGCTAGAAATTTGGCACCAACAGAAGTTGACAAACGGTGGTAAAAACTGTAAATTCTTTTATTGAGCTTCCATATGATCCATAAGTGGCCCTCTAATGGGGTTGGTGTCAATGTGGAATAGCATAGTACAATATGGATGTTGGCATGTTGCATTTAAAGTCTATTTAGAACATATCATCTACTTGAGTAAGAAATCTCAAATATCAGAGGTTCCCAATTAACTAAGCAAGCAAACGAAAGGAATCAGAAAATCCACTTTAGAATTAATAAAAGGGGGGAATTTTGTACATGTCCCTCTAGCTTTTTAAATACTCCTCCCAGTCCCTGTTGACCATGCAGCTGTTCCAGGGTCCCTGTACTAACAAAAATCAGAAAAGAATATCTTAAGGACATTACTGCCCCTTCCCTATATATCATCAACATCCAGCCTTCTCCTATCAAAATGGGGTCGGCTATAGAGCATTAGAAAGCTCCAACAAGATTTGACAAAAAATTATGACTGGTTGTCGGCATGACTGGTTGCCGGCCAGTCATAATTTTTTGTCAAATATTGTTGGAGCTTTCTAATGCGCCATAGCAGCCCCCATTTTAATAGTAGAAGGCTTGGATGTTGATGATATATAGGGAAGGGGCAGTAATACCCTTAAGATATTCTTTCTGATTTTTGTTAGTAAAGAGAATCTCTACAGCTGTTACCGAGTCTGTAGCGAACGGCGTCAATACGGAAAAGATCTAGGAAGTGGTAAAGTCAACCACAAAAGCAACTGAAGATGCTCAAGATAGGTAGGAGTCAAATAATCTACACTAGTAAAATTTCATTGCTAGGGGAGCCAATGAGAGAGCAAGTCACAAAGGCAAAGGACGCCTTTCCTGTTGAGAATGAAGAACATAAAACGTGTTTTTCACCAATGGAAAAAAACTCTTGTTCGTTGTAAGATCATTGAAGGAATGGTTGGTCATAAATTTGGAGAGTTTATATATATATATATATATATATATATATATATATATAGAGAGAGAGAGAGAGAGAGAGAGAGAGTGCGTGCGCGTGCACGCTTTCTAAATTGAATTGATTTTTAGAATTGATAATATTTTCAAAAATGTCCAAAAAAATTAGTGAGGTAACTGTCGTCGCTGCCGGCACCGCAGGGGGTGTAGGAGTTTCTAGAACCTGCGGTTCCACTGGCTCTGATATCACTTCCACTCGAATCTGGTCAGGAGAAGGTATTCTTTCCTGCTGCTGCCCCGTCGAGCTATGCTCTACTGGATGTTCCTCCACGTTGGCCTCGCCAGCTACTGAGAAAGAAGCACCCCTATAGGGAAATATACATGATATCAAATGACATGACGAGGAAGATTCGAGGATGCAATTCAGGTTATCAATCAAGGTGAGGAAAGAGAAATCGAGGCAAGAGATTCAAAGGGAACAAGTTTTGATTGAGACTCCTATAATAGTAACACCCCTCAAGTCTAAAAATCAGACCTGCATGGGCCACCAATAAAACCTTGTCACGCCCCAGTACAGAAATAGTGTGTCAAAATAGATGAGTGGCAATACATTGAAAGATATGATAAAAAAATGAGCTTATTTCGAGGTAAGCTAGGCCAATTGATAGCAAGATGAGAGAAAATTGTCTACGTTAGTTTGGACATATGCATCGTAGGTAAACAGATGCTCAAAGAGGAGTGATAAGATAATAGTTAAAGCAGCAGATAGGCCTAAACAAAATTGGATCGAGGTTAAAAAAAAAAGATGTGTTTTTGTTATTATTACAGAGAAAGTAGCCCTTAACAGAGTTGAATGGAAGAAAAGGATTCAAACAGACGACCCAAAAAATATGGGATAAAGGCTATGTTGTTGTCATTGCTGTTGTTGTAATAATATATTCAGAAATAAACACCAATGGAATTCAAACCCAAACATAACCTTTCCTCTCTTTCTTAAACATAACCTTTCCTCTCTTTGCTATACAAAAGGTCTCAACCACTTAGTAATACACCATTGATACAAAAATATATTTCCAATAAATTTCTAGGGAGTTCATATAACAAAGATCAACAAGAACCAAGACTTCATACCAAATTCTATAGGACATCTATTTGAATATTTAATATTTTTCAAGAGTATGTCCTCTATAACCATTAAAAAAAATCAGATCTTCACAGCTTTGTCCAAGTTCATTTAGGCCTATCCTTGGTTACAGGAGCTCTTTAACTAATATCTTATTAGTACTCCTAACCATTGAATCTATTGGTCTATGTTGCAAATGTCAAAACTATAGACAATATTCTCATGGTCTTAACCTTAACCAGTGCCAACTCCTAACTTCCCACTAATACATTCAATTCTTATATCTTTGAAATTTGAATATATTGCCGCCACTCACGCATCGCAGCGTTCTCATTTCAGCTACGCTAAACATGCTTTATAATTGCCAACTCTCCAGTCCATGATGTAGGGCAGGTTTTGGTCATATAACCAAAATCGACAGTAGTTAAATGGACAAGTTGATTCGAAGTATAGGATCTTCGATTCAGCTCCCATCCTGGAGTTTCACTTTTTAGTAGTTTTAGTAGATCTAAATGTTTCTGACTTTATATTATGATACAAAAAGTAAGAATATTATTTTTACTGACGACATTTTCCCATGCTCAGAAGGTTTTGAATATAAATTACACACTCCTCAAAGAATAAAGCATAACAAGGTCATATTATGTTCTGTGTAGTTGGAAGGGAACTTTCTTAACATGTCCTCTAGTAAGGTGTTAAAATATAAGCTTCAGGAGGCCTATATAAAAAATGCAAGGCAAATTCAGTATATATTTGGGAATTATACGTAAAAAAAATGATGAAAATGCCTCTAAGTGCTTACGTAACAGATGGTGTGATGAACAGATGGTGTGATTTAAGATTTTTGAAGAATGTAAGGATCATACCAAAGGTTCATAGCAGCAGTATCGAACCCTCATAATCGGCTATATCGGTGGTTTCGGATCCGAGTATCGGTTTTTTGGCATTGGAAAGCAAATATTTATTAAAAAACTAGGAAAAAAATTAGAAATTTTTTTTTTATACATCTAGGCATAATTTAAAGTATTTTCCGTGTTGTTTCTTAGTAGTTTTGAAATTGAATGAAATAATACTCACCCATGTTGATTGGTTTACATGCGATAAATAAGTTTTCTTCATTTACACGCTTTTACAACCTTAATATGCTTTTACACACTTGTTGATTGGTCTTTTTTGTTCAATTTTCTCTGCCGAATTGATTGGAAAAGGATCCCAAACATCGGTATGAGATCTGTATCGAATCTAGACATGCCAAATTATACCGGTATCGTCTGTATCATATCGGTATCGGCCGATAGTGAAAACTATGGACCATACATTTGATTTTCTTAAGGGCATCAGCTTTTTCTTGATTGGCTTTAATCAGGATGGTAATTTCAATCGGCAAGTTTCTTACAAGTTTGTTATTAATGTAAATGTGTAACCTTGTACAATAGTTTTGGCATTTCAAAGTTCGAACCTACTTTTGTTAGGTGCAAGTCCAGTTTATCATGTCTAGTATGCAGACTTAACTTTTATTGTAAAAGCCTAAACGTTATATAGATTGCCAGAGTTGCATATGTTTTGGTTAAAAAGGGCACTGGAATCAGGTCAAACCTTTCATAATTAACTTTCTTGTGTTTTGGGCAGAACTTTCTTGTGTATTGTTTTTTATGACTATGGTTCAAGGCAGGCGGCGCATGAGGCAATCATTCGCTTCTGGTCTGTGACTGCTAAAAGCAGAAAGTTCCTACTATGCTATTACAAAGCCCTCAGAAATGTCAGGAACTTTGAGCTGTTCACCGGTCTTATGGGCTACTGATGCAATAATGAGTTCCTGATGAATCTCACTGGCTTCAGGCCATAAAAAATTGTTTCATATATTTCTTTGTACATGTTCAAATTACAGGCAGACCACCTGACTCAACTCGTGCCAAAAAACGGAAAAGTGACTAAACCAAACTTGTCCATTCCTGGTTTCATTTCGTTTCTTCACATAGATTAGTTTGGTTGGTTAAAATTCGCTTTGAGAAAGATCTCCGAAGGACTGACCGAATGCAAAGCCCTACATATAAGTTAAACAGGTTTACTGATTCATTCAACTTAGAATTACCTTAAAGTTTAATTAATTAGTTGGAGTTTCTGACCCATATTCCAACCCCTTGAGCACTTCTCACATTCCTTATCCAATCCCAACCCGTCCTGTACCAAAATAGAAGCTGCAAAACACTATTCTGTTCTAGGCTTAGGGTGGAGAAGATGTGACTACACTGTAGCTGCAGGTAGCTAAGGCAAACAGGGACTAAAAGTTTGTGTAGATTGCAATGTATCATTAGTTCCTCGTCTCTGATGGCCTATCTTTCCTTGCCTCATTAAGGTTCGCAGTATCAGTATTGGCATCGGATCATTCCTATGAGTATCGGGATCAGCGGTATTGACAATATCCACGGTTTCGGATCAGAGTATCGGATTTTTTGGTATCGGAAAGCAACTAATTATTCATAAATTATTAACATTTTAGAAAATATATTTTATACATGTAGGCATAATTTTAAGTATTTCCAGTGTTGTTTCTTATTAGTTTTGAAATTGAATGAAATAGTAGTCACCCTTGACGATTAGTTTACATGTGATATATAAGTTTCACATGCTTTTACAACCTTACTATGTTTTTACACCCTTGCTGATGGGTCTTTTTCGTTTTTTTTTTTGTCGAATTGACCCGAAAAGAGACCCCCAATGTCGGTATCGGTCAATATCGTGTATCGGTTGGTATCAGATCGGGACATGTCAAACCGTATCGGTAACGGGCGTATCGGATCAGTATCGGCCGATACTGCAAATTATGCAGCCTTTTTCTCGTTTCTTTTCCCATAAGAATCTCTTCTGCTATTGGTTATTGGACGTGTAGATTGCAATCCATGACCCGTTCCCTGTCTCCACTGGCCTCCTCTTTCCTCTTTTTTTTTTTACTTCTAGCCCCATGAGTATTTAAGCTTCAGTTTTGCTCGTTAGCAAGCTGATACTGATTTTAAGCTAAGTTTCAGAACTGCTCCAACTACAATTTATCTGGAATGGCTAGTGTATCAGCTTTACCTGATTAAGAAACATGATTGAAAACAGTTTTGAAATTTAACCCAGTATTCAATGTCCTCCAGTTTAATTCTATTCATAGATAAAAGGACAGGATGGAGTTCATAATGCACAGTTGCTAGCTGAGGAGAAAAGTGAGGAAACACAAGGAACTAATGAGTAAGGACCACATGAACGTAAATAAACACATGCACATATCACTCCAATAGAAAGAGCGGAAGAGAGGAGAGGGGTCTTCCTTCCACATGCACGTTCGACATTCGACATTCATTAGGACTAAGGGGGTTATTAGTCAACATGCATTTCAGAAATCTAGTCTTCTAGTCTAGATTTGCATTTCGAAATCTAAGATTCTAGATAGTTGTCATTTTAACAAGATTAATTCAAAGCCAGTGCAAGTTGGATTCTGAAATTATGTGGGCACTAGGCATGTCGATGGTAGCCAATAACCAATTAACCCTATCCAACTTTTAATAAAGAAGCAGGTTAGATGTTCAAAAACGTGATTGAATTTCACTCGAGTTCGGATACAACATCTGAAATTCAATATATCATATATATTTTCAACTTTTGTTCGGATTTTTTAGAATTGGGAAAATCCTCCTCTCTTATATATAAATCCTTTAATCCAAACCATTGTTTAATCGAAACCAAGTTATGAATATGGGGAATTCGGGTACATAGTTTGAAATGTTTCCTAATAGGATTCAGGTTTTACATGAAACCGACTCAAAACTGACCTGTTGTCTCCCTAGTTGGTAATAATCAACTTCTATTCCACATTATTGTGAGTCGACATTATTAAATACATATAATATTAAATTCAAATAAATACATATAGATTAAATTCAAATAAATATTTTATAAAAACAATTATTTGATAAATTAATGATCATTTTACGAATTACTGATTCACTGATGATTTAAATTTAATAATCAACATTTAACAAGGGAGAAGAAGATAAGAGAAGTATAGGAGAAGCATGGAGAGAGGAGGGGGGAGGTGGCTCATTTATGGTTATGATGATGGATTTAGGAAATAAATTGGTGTCGGAAAATAGTTTTAGAGTCCTCGCCCATGATTATAACCTAGAAAGCAAGGACACTTCATAAATGGTGTTATGTTCATGTCGAATTGGACACGACGCAGACACTTCAAAATACACTAGGAGACACCAAAATCAATGTTGTGTTCATGAGGACCCCAGCCCAAAATGGAAAGAGATCCATATGTACTCTCTATTCTGCAAGTTACCCTAGCATTTAACAGTTAGAAGAATGTTTATCTAATAAAAACAAATCAACTCCCAACTTTCAACGCATTTTCCCCCTTCAAGAGAAAAGCAAAAGAAATAAAAGTTATCAAGGTATAGGTCTTAACATATCAGGAACCTCCCTCACTGAAATCAATCAACAGAAACAGGCTGCACACTGCACATCCTGCAGTACTATGACCTACCCACGAAGTAGCAGGTGTGGATATTGAGAAATGTCAGCATGTGAGAACTTGGACGAGAAAGACGTTCAAGTTCTTAATGAGAATAGTGTGAAATGATGTGCTCAATTTACAGAGACAAGAACAATATCTTAAATCTTAAATATCAAAGAATCATCATGATAACAGATACTTACGCTTGACCTGAAGAATTCCATGCATCCCATAAGCTAGGACCGAGCATATCCATAACCTATAATTAAGCCAGTCATGGCAAAAGATATTAAAAATAAACCTGGAAATGTCTCTTGCAAAAGATCAAAAAATTCATTTGGGCACGATCTGTAGCAATAAAATATTGTATAATATTCAAAGGTTTAGAAAACCTTACCATAACATAGTAGTCACCTTGCCGCCCTTTGAAGTGTACCCTAGGTACCCCGTGACTACCGCCAAGAGCACTGTTTAAATGGAAGCAAAATTAATCTCACGGCATACTTAAACATAATCATGTGATGTCCATCTTGTTCAAATGCACCACATACCCGTAAACTTGCCATTCATAAGGAGGACCATAGTTACAGCCTTTGCTGGTTCTATGCTCAAATTTTAGTGCGACCTGCAAAGAAAAAAATCAAGAGGAAGTCAAACTGTGAGCAAAAAAATACAGAGATGAAAGATATCAATAATCTATACTATTAAAACCAGATCTTACAAGAACTACAAAAACGTAAGCAAGTCACTAATAAATATAACATCAGATTAGAAGATACCTCAAGGGCGCCAGAGCCAGACCCACGTTCACTACCTCCAATGCGGCGACCAACAAAACTTGGCCAAACCCACCTTTTCCGAGCTTCCTCTCCACCTTATAGACAGGCGACCCTCCTACCTGGACCTGCAGGATCCAAACAGAGAGAGGGAATGATCATACGTACACACGTAACAAGCTATATCCATAGGAAAGTGTAAACTCTGAAAAGGAGGAACAACAAATAACTGGAACTATTTTTTATCATTTTCTTGAAAATTGTAAAACTGTCTTATATTACCTAAAAAGTTAAGTTGATGTGAATATCATTCAATCACAAGTACCGACCATGTTCACACTAGTGATCTATAAGTCGGTGTTGAACATACTCTTTTTATCTCTAGTCTTTCTTTCTTAGCACCTTCAAGTGGACGTGAACTTGAGAAGAAAAAGAGAGAGAGAGAATTGTAAAAGCACGAGAGGATTCTTCTGTTTGTCCTGACATCTGTTGTCACTCCTATTCTTGTCAGGATCCACTTAGGTGAACATCTTCCATTGATCCTTGATGCCGATAACACAACTTCATCGCCAGATACATCAATGTTGAACATACTCTTTTTATCTCTAGTCTTTCTTTCTTTGCACCTTCAAGTGTGTGTGTGTGTATGATCAGGACGTGAACTTAGAAGAAAAAGAGAGAGAGAGGGAGAGAATTGTAAAAGCACGAGAGGATTCTTCTGTTTGTCCTGACATCTGTTGTCACTCCTGTCTCCTATTCATGTCAGGATCCACTTAGGTGAACATCTTCCATTGATCCTTGATGCCGATAACACAACTTCATCGCCAGATACATCAATCTGTCATTGTTGTCCTGGTCATTCCTTGTTGTTTTCCTTGTGGAATGTCTCTTTTCGACTGGCTGTTACAGGGAGGATCTTGCATTCCGTCTGAATTCCGGTCCCCATGACTTTCTTAGTCGGATGCAATAAGCTCATTCCTAGCTACAACCATGTCTAAATTACAGTTTTTATACAACATAGTGTAGCCCTTGTAATTAACCATATCTAAGTTATATATTACTTCCTTATTTCAAAACAAGATTAGCATCAATGAAATCAGGAACTAAATCTGGTTATGGAGAAGATGAAGGGGAGGAAAGTGCAGATGAGAGTAGAATGCATGAGCGGAGCTTGAGGTGGGACGGATGCAACAAGGAAGTTGTTGTCTAGCAGTTCAACACAAAATTTAGGAAAGGAGCAAGCCCTTAAAGGGCAGAAGAGAGAGAGAGAGAGAGAGTGTGTACAGTACAGCTAGACATAGGGTAACGAAGGACTATTTAACTACAAATGTGATGCCCCCTCCTCTTTTGACGAATAACATATTCATTGATGATTTACACACTATACGATATTGATGATGTTGTGGGTAACTTCTGTAAATATGTTTCTAGATTTTGTACCTTAATAAAATTTAGTCAGGCATCCTGCCCTACTTATTACCAAAAAAGAAAAAGAGAACAACAATATTACAAAACCAGAGGTCAATTTAATAAATAATACCACCCAGTCACAAACTAAATACAGAATTAACAAGCAACTCAATGAATGAATCATTCAGTATTCATTACCTCGGGGCCTACATTATAAAAGGCACTGGCTGATATAGGCCTAGGGACAGAGGGACCTAGGTGTCTATTATTCACCACATTGCATAACCATAAGGCTATGTTTGGTAGCGCCACCAATGTGGCATCCTGAAATGCGCATGTTTCTTTTACATGACAACAAACTTGGTCAAAACAAACATTAGTTTATCGTCATCATGATTATATAATCAGTACACATGCACTAATAATGGATAAGTACTACTATATTGTAGTGAAGTCCAAAAAAGCTCAGGGGAAGAAAGGCTGAGAATAAACATAGTGAGACCACTTCCAATGTAAATGAGAACCAAAACGTAGAGACAGCATGGTTCCATAGTCAATGGGAAACCAAATGTAATGCAGTGAACACACATCACAAGTCGGTGGAAATTGGAAAGCAAGAACCAACAGCTCTCTATAGATAATCTTCATAAATACAGTGTCATTAGTACAATAGGACTCACTAAAAAAATGGGTGTTCCGGTGCCATGAGGCTCCCACTTACGCAGGGCGTTGTGAAGGTCAACATGTACGTAGCCCATCTCTCTTTATGGGAAAAAAAGATTGTGATTGTAATGATAAGAATAGCATGGTGAAGGTATACCAGTTCGGCGTATCCGAGGATACTTTCAAGGTTGGTACAAGGTAGTCAAAGGCGCAAGGTGCACTCGAGGCACAAAGGGTCCATATCGTCCGAGGCGTAAGGTTATATATATATATATATATATATATATATATATATATATATATATATATATGCACAGGAGAACCCTTTGAATTGAAGTTTTAAGATATTCTTCAAGTGCTTTGTAAGGATAATTCAAATTAATAGGACTTAATTTCATCAAAAAATGGAAATGATATATATGAACTAAATTACTAATGTAAGAAATAAAACAAACAAATAGTGAGAATTTCGTTTGCAGGAACAATATTAAAAAAAACAGTATACAAAATAAACATTATACAAAAACAGTATTAAAAAAACAGTATAAAAAAACAGAAAAAAAAACATAGTATACAAAATAAAGTATTAAAGAAACAGTAAAAAAAATGTCCCCAGGCGCGCCTTAACTACTTCATGCGTCTCAGGAAAAGGCGTGTCTTACGAAACGCGCCTCGCCTGGACTACACTGAGGCGTTGTCCATGCGCCTAGAAGCAAGGCGCGCCTTTGACTACACTGAGTTGGTAACAACCTGATGCAAATCATCTATCTATCTCAGCATGCCATTCAAAATTAATTAAAATAAATTTCGGAAACAATGGGCATGTTTGGTTGCAAGGAATATAAATTCCATGCATGTAAATAATTCATCAGATCAAATATCTTAGAAATGCATTTCCTATACGGGATGTCTGGTACCAGAGTTAAATTTCTCCATCTTTCAGAGGTTACCGAGTATCGACCTGGGATCCACAAGATCAGTGTATCATAATTTTAATTACAGGAATATACTTTTCATACGTTTTTTAGAGAACTAACTCTCCACTTTGTACAAAGAAGTTGGGAATTTGAATCTCAACAAAATTGCAACAGTCAAAGTCCTACAACCAAACGACATGATTTAGCCTAACCTATTGTAACTGATATTCCTAGAATTCCTATCCCTACATGCAGAACATTCCCCCCATAAGACCATAAGAACAATGCGGAGGAAGGCTTTCAAATTTTTTCCACTGCCTGGAGTGGGGTTTCCAAAACCAACAATTACCTTTGGCAAAATCAAGCGAATATCACTCTTCGCTTAGACTTCCGTGATATGAAAAGTTCATTCCTTAACCTAAGTAAGAACTTGTACAAACTCGTAAATAGCTTGTGATTCGGAGTTGTCAACCCGTCATTTCCAGTCGAGTAAAGGAGCATCTCTCTCTTCATCGCAGTCGCTCAATACGTTGTATCGATGGAGTGACATCTGCCTTACCCCCCATGTTCCCTCTACCCGAGGGATCAGTAAGCAACCGGGTTAACGGCGAACCACATCTGTTAAGGGATCTTCTTTTTCATTTCTCAAAGAGTATACACAATCTATAGATGAGTTTGTATTCCTTTCATCATTTCATGGACGACAACAAGGCTGTAAATTGTCAATTCCCACAGCAAAAATCGTGAAAAAAAAAAGATATATACGAGAAATCACTGAGAATCTGAAATTGGTGCTCTATACATAGTGTCATGTCGAACATGTATCGGGGACGACATACACAATGAATATACACTAGGACACCAAAACCTACATGACAGTGTATCCGTGTATGTGCAACATAGACAACAAGATATGATTTTCATGTAGGATTTTTTCCGAAACGAAACGAATATCTCTAACCGAGCTATCAATAATCTTTGAACAAGCACCATGGAAGCGGGGAGATTATACCTTTTCTGGAAACGGAGGAGTATTGCCTTCCTCTTCGGGCACGCCGAGCTTATTCGCGCTCAATCCACCACTGTCGTTCATTTTCTCCACTTCCTTCTTTTCCTCGACCTCCTCCACCTCCTTCCTCTCTTCTTCTTCTTGTTCCTTCTTCGCTCGGCAGTAACCCCTTCCTCTCCCCCTTCCCCTCCCTCTTCCTCTCCCCCTCCCGCTCTTCTCCTCCGCCACCTCCGCTTTCTCCGTCACCGCCTTGGCCGCCGCCGCCCTGGTCCTGACTCCCCCCACCGCCGCAGCCGCGTGATCTAGATCAACCGCGGCCGGCAGTCGAGCGGCACGGCCGCCTCGCCGACGCGCCCCGCTCCGTAGCTCTGGCATTCTCCTCCTCCTCCACCCATGCAACCGATCATGAATCCGCAGCCAGACTCATCCGATCTCCAGGAAACCCTAGAAATCCAGTTCCCTCTCGATCTCGAGATCGGAAGAGGAGAGAGAAATGGAGATCCCTGCTTCTTCTTTAGGGTTAGGGTTTCGGGCCGAGATCGGTGCGAGACTGAAAGCACTCGATTTGGGAAATTTGGGGGGAAATCGCGGCGACTCCTCACCGTGAAAAAAGAGAATAAAACTGTGGTTTTTATTTCTATTTTTTGTTACGTAGTTTATATGTCTCTGCTCTTTGGCGGCGAGAAAGTATTGTGTGGGGGAAAAGGGTGCGTGAGCCAAAGCCCACTCTCACAAACTCCCTAGATTAAGATGTCACTTGACCTAAAGGCTAATTTTGTACTTAAATACATTAACAAACAATTTTTTGCAATTAAATAGACTACTTTTTATTGCGTCACTTAAATATGGTGAGACCATATGAAAGTTGTAGATGGCGATATGATCAAAAAATAAAATAAAGACAAAATGGGAGGGTGTACAACGATGGAGCGACTGCCTCATGTCCAAATTTTAGAGGGAAAAAATTATTGAGAAATTTTGACTTACCTCCTACTTTTATTACCCAAATTAAGGGTGCACCCCACAGTTTTGCATTAATTAAGAACGACCCCCACTTCTAACAGTTTCCGTTCCTCACTAACAGAAACACGAGAAAGTGGTAATTTTTTGACGTAAATGTCCCCTCCCTCTATTTTGAAGTCTAATTTCTTTCCTAATTCCTAAAGTACCCCTCTTTTGTAAATCCCTACCGCTCTCTCAACCTAATAAGGAGAGTCGGAGGCTGTGACCTAACCCCCAAAATCTCTCCTCCATTTCTTCTCGTGGTGATATTAGGGTTCACGAGAAATGGCGACCTCTGCATGTCGGGTACAATGAAATTGCTTTCGAAATATTTTCCGTGAACATTTTGTTTTCTGGTTTGCCGTTTGCTCCTCTCTATTCTCAGTCATTTTGGTGTTTCTTGTAGGAGAAATGTCAAATTTGCTCCAAAAACAACCACCTTGCTGATGAATGTACGTTCTTGAGCTCGCCTTGCAAGATGAAGAACTGCAAGGGGATTAGGCATTTGTTGAAGTCAAATACTAATTCAAATCCTGGGAGAAAATTTTTGAAGTGCCCCGTCTGCTCGGATTTTCAATGGTTGGATGCTGCTATTTTGGATTCAAGCTCTGGAAGTTCTTCTTCGACAATTCAAACGGAGGGATGTTTCACTTGTGGTGACTTAGGGCATTGGAAGAAACAATGCCCTTGGGAAAAAAATACTTGCCCAAATCGACACTGTGGAGGGAAGAGAGCTGTCTTCATTTCAAAAAGGAGTCACAGCAAGGGAAGGAGATTCTTGCAATGCATGAGATGCAACAATGCATTCCAATGGTTGAATGAGGCTGTTGCTATAGACGAGAAAAAATGTGAAATTCCAGTTCAAATTGTAGTGAACACAACTTTAGACCAGTTGTGCCATAAATTTGGAAAAGAATTGGGAATGTAAAGTTGAAATTATGTAGTTGAGTGGAAGTTTTCCTCTATGTAATGAATTGAAGTCGAATTTGTGTGCTTTTGTTACTTTGTGAACAACATCTTCTCTCTCTTTTATGAATGTTGAGCATGAATATGCAGAGTTTAAATTGCAGGAACCTCAAAATATGCAATTTGTTACTTTGTGAACAACATCTTCTCTCTCTTTTGTTACTTTGTGAACACAGCTTTTGTTACTTTTGTTACTTTGTGAACAACATCTTCTCTCTCTTTTGTTACTTTGTAACCTCGAAATATGCAGTAACCTCAAAATATGCAGAGTTTAAATTGCAGTATCCTCAACTTTCAATTATCAGTAACCTCAACTTTCAATACAAGTAACCTCAACATTGAACAATATATGCAGTAACCTCAAAATATGCAGTAACCTGAAAAAGCTAAAATTGCTTAATCTGTAGTAACCTGGACATAAAGTCCATATGCTTCAAAAAGCTTCAAGAAGCTTAACAGACTTTAAAATGCATTAAGGAGCATTAAGGATCACACAAAAGTGAAGCAAGCATACAAGTAGTTGCTTAACAGACTTTAAGGATTACACAAAATGCTTTAAGGGTCAACATACAAGCAAGAATCCTTCAAAATGCTGCAGAATTCCTGAACAGACTTTAAGGATTACACAAAAAGTGAAGCAAGCATACAGTTAGTGCTTCGTACAGTTAGTGATTCATACAGTTAGTGATTCATAACATTCATTACACTTAATCCAAGCAAGCAAGCATACAGTAGTTGTTGCTTCAAAAAATTGTAACATTAAACCAAAAATTGTAACATCAAACTCCTATTGTTGCTGCTGGCTCTTCCTGCTGTTGTTGAAGGAATCTTCAAGGATTGAAGGATTGTTGCTGCTGATGCTACTTCCAATATTTACTCTGGCACTAGTATTCCATGGAGGTCTAAACACATAATTCATTGGCCTCCTTGGTGGTAGAATTGCTGCAATGTTATTAGTCCTGACAGACATGCCCAGGTTTTGATGTATCCATTCACTCCCAGACTTGAAGGTAATGGTAGATGAGTGAGGAGGTGCAGGACTTGGATGCAGCAAAGTGGAAGAACCTGGAGTTGGATTGGAAGGACCTGGAGTTGGATGCAGCAAATTGGAAGAACCTGGAGTTGGATTGGAAGGACCTGATTGTTGTGGTGAGGATGGTATTTGTGGTCCTCCTGGTGTACCCATGGCCACAGCATCCTTCTTCTTACCCCTTGATGTCTTTGGCCTCTTGTAAGTTGTGTTAGTCTTTTGATGTACCCTTTGTTTTGGAACTTTGGGTGGTCTTGGTGGCCTTGGTGCCCTTGGTGTTCTTTGGTTCCCTCCAACTGGTCTACCTTGACAACCTCTAGCATTATGGTCAGCTGGCAACTTGCACCTCCCACAAATCCTCTGTTTCTTGCCAGACCTTGGTAACTCATCAGCCTCCCTCCTCCTAACACCCTTGGGTCTTCCAGGTTGTCTTCTTGTAGCAGGTGGACCAACTTGATATGGTGGCTGCAATGGAACAAATATAGAAGAAATGAGATACTATCTGCAAATGAGATACTGGGGATTTTTTAAAAAATGTTAACAATGAGACAGTATCTGCAATGCTAACAATTTTAAGAAAATGAAATACTGGAGACAATCTTAGCCATATCAAATGAGATACTTAGCCATATCAAATATAGAGACAGTTGAGACAGTAGGCATATCAAATATAGAGCAATAGGACACTTTAAGAAAACAATGTTAACTTACTTGCTCCCATAAGCTTTGCTGAGGCAATGGGACAATTGCATGACCATCATATGATACATCTCCACAATCATAGTAATGGGCCTCCCTCTGATGTCCCTTATCCAACTATTGAAGCTCTCAGAGAAGTTATTGGTTATGTGCTCACACTTGGATGTCTTATCAAAGAATGCTCTGCACCATCTTCTCATGTCCTCTTCCATCAGATACTTAAGACCCTCTGGACATTGTTCAGACAGTGCTTTGATCCATTTAGCAGTGTCAACCTCCCTATAGGCCCTAGCTGCACCCCAGGTTAGATGCTTCAACTGTAGGCTACTACTAATACGAGACTTGAAGTTCTTATAGAAATGTCTGAAACAAAATCTGTGGGGGTGTCCATAGAATTCAGTGTCAACTGCACTCCCTAGGCCTTTCTGCCTGTCAGATATGAATGTTATCTTCCCTGGATGTTGCAACAACTTGCCTTTAATAATGGACAGGAAATGGCCCCATGTAGCTTCACACTCTGAAGTGTAAAGATAGATGGCAAGGGGAAACAAGCCATTGTTTCCATCTAAAGCAGTAGCTGACAAACACACACCTCCATGCTTTCCTTTCAAATGACATCCATCTAACCCAACTAATGGTCTGCAACCCTTTATGAACCCTGTGAAGCTTGCATTGTACCCTATGCATAAGTAGCCAAATTCAGTGGTCCCTGCTATATTCCCACAGTACGCTACACTCCTTGGATTGAATTTCATGACCTGCTTTGAGGTATGCTTGCAAGTGTGGCCATCATTGAGCTATCTAAGTGTACATGTAGTCCTGTCAGGTGAAATTCTGACCCTGTACAACCATGGACAGGTCTCCTCTCCACACACACCCCATATCCTATTTGATTCATTCTTTACAAATTTGATTTCAAACCTGTTTGTTATAGCAAAAGTCCTTAAAAATGATCTGCACTCACTAGGATTCATCCACTGTTGACCTAGGACTAGTGCACCCACAGTTGGAGCCCTGTATTCCTCCTCACCCATCTCACCCTCACTGTATAAGTCATCAAAATCAGCAGGTCTATGATCACATTCAGAAGCAGATGATGGACAACTATGATATTCCTCTTCAGGCTCTAGTTCATCAATTTGAGCTTTCTTCCTTCTCAGAAACTCTTCCCTCTGAAACTCTGTTTCTTCCCCCCATTCTTCATTCCTGCTTTCTGAAATGTGGTCATCACTGCTTGGTACATACTCCTCATCCCCCTCCTCTGTTTCTTCCTCTGCATCAGGTATTTCTTCCTCCACTGCCTCCTCTGCATCATGTATTTCTTCCTCCACTGCCTCCTCTGCATCATGTATTTCTTCCTCCACTGCCTCCTCTGCATGTGTTCCCTCTGCAATGGGACACTCTGCCTGTGTACCCACTGCCTGTGTACCCTCACCATCTGTTTTTGAACCATCACCCTGCTTTCCAGCCTCTGCTTGACCATCTTTACCACCTATACTGAAGACCCTTGATGGCATTGCATCCAACTCCTCCTCTGGGAGGTCCACATCACTATCACTAGGTAGAGGTTCAACATTCTCAAGTTCCAATTGAACAACAGGTTTTCTAGGTGATTTTTTATGTGCTACTCTCTTTACAAGTCTTCTCCTATTGTTAACTGGTTGCATGGTAATTGATGCTTGTGTCATAATATGTTGTTGTTCATGGCTTGTCTCTTTACCAACCTCTTCTAAGTACAAGTGTATTTCTCCATTCTTGTCAGGCAATTGGTTGCCAATCATAGCCAGCAACTCAGCATCAGTAAGAACCTCCACTCTTTCACCATTGTTTGAGTCATCAACCCAGTGGTACTTATAACTAGCCTCCAAAGTATTACTCTGAATTATGTAGGGTATATCCAATAAACTAACCAAGTCTGGGTCCACTTCAACAGCTACAGAACTACCATTCACATGGTGGACCCTAAGCATGACTTTCCTACATAATTAAACAAGTATAGTGAACTACCATGCACACATATAATAACATGCTTACAAACAACATACTATAGTGGACCCATTCAGAAAGCTAAACATTGAATAGACTAAACAATGAATAGAGAGGAAAGTAAAAGTTATGAAAGTATAACTTACAGTGGGAGACTGGCTTTCATCATATCAGTGGTCCAGAGGAAGCTCTGTACGAGAAAGGGGTTTTTTTTGGGATTGGAAAATTTAGGACTTAGCTACGATCTGAAAAAGGAGAGACACATGTCGAAGGTGCTCAGAAGAAAGAAATACATAACTCGTGAACCCTAATATCAAAGGAAAAATTGCAAAAAAAGGGAATATTACCTAACTTGCAGACTTCGGCATGGGAGCAGGACGATCTTCCTGTAACACACGACGAGATCGAATGGAAGGAACGTGATCGAATCGAAGGGGGTTAGGTAAGAGTCGATTACGGAATGGAAATTGGGGATTAGGTTAGGGAAGGAAATTAGGGATTATTTGGGGATTAGGTTTTCGAGTGAAAAGAGAGTTTGGGAGAGAGAGAGAGGCGGTTAGGGGATTATTAAGGGGGGTAGTTTAGGAATTCCATAAAAAGTTCCTAAGGGCTGTAGGTCAACAGTTCCAAGCAGGGGTATTTACGTCAAAAAATTACCACTTTCTCGTGTTTCTGCTAGTGAGGAACGAAAACTGTTAGAAGTGGGGGTCGTTCTTAATTAATGCAAAACTGTGGGGTGCACCCTTAATTTGGGTAATAAAAGTGGGGGGGGGGGTAACTCAAAATTTCTCAAAATTATTTATATAATAATCAATGTATGTAAGATTCAATTCTAAACAAAAGTCCATCAGATTCATTCTAACCCTTTTAGTCTACATAAAAAAATTGGTTATAAAATATCTAAAGGTCGTATACTGGAATACCAAGAGACAAGTCACTCTGTCAGACTAAAAAATCAATACAATCGCTATTAAAATTATCTTCCCTTCTGATTATCATTTCTATATTTGTGTTCATGTGATTCATTTCTACAAGTCTATTGCATATATATATATACATATATATATATATATATATATATATATATATATATATATATATATATATATATATATATATATATTGAAAAAATGGTAAATTTTATTCCAAAATCAGACAATACTCATACAACATACATACGGATGGTCGCCCACCCGTCAGTCAACCATTTCTTTTACATCAAACTCCAGATTATGGAGGATATCAACCGGAGGGGTGATAAGCCCCTCGAATATGCGTCGATTCCTCTCCCGCCAAACATGCCAGACAGCAGCTGCCAGCCGAATCCTAGCAGTCTTGAACCAGGCCAAGCCTCTCCCTCTGCAATCTCGAATACTCGTGATGATTGCTCCAATCGACCTGCCAGCGATACCTCCACCCAACATACGGTTCTGCTTAGACCATATTGACCATGCAACCCACAGTCAAAAAATAGATGAGACATCGATTCATCCTCCAAATCACAGAGAGCACACTTCGGATTGGGGACCTGGATCCCAAAAGAGATGAGTCTGTCCCTGGTCAGCAGACGACCAAGGAGCATGCGATACATACAAAGCTGCATTTACCTGGCCAGATCCTTGCACCAAATGAAGTCATAATCACCAATTGGGGGATTGGCATGCCGCAAAAGGTTGTAGCCACTCTGGAATGAGAACTCCCCCGAGACAGTACCTCCAGTCACGCCAGGCGGATCCCAGACCCATATATCCTCAGGCTGGGATGGATCAATCTCAATCCCACGAATAATCTCACCCAGTCCCTCAGTATGACGGTAGGACTTCAGACTCCAAGCTCCATTCCTGATGATGTGCTGACAAGACAGACCTCTGCCCACCTCCCTGTGATCTCGATCTCCCATAATATCCACCAGAGACTGGTGCTCTATCCAGGGATCCAGCCATAGGTCAGTTGTAGCCCCATCACACATGATCCTTCTGACAGTCGATTGGAGAACGGCTCTGTGTCTTAGAATATGTTTGAAGGTCAAAGAGTGGTTGTTGTCAAGACCACATCTCCAGAAGTTGCCATTCCTCACATATCGAGACTGTATCCACTCCGCCCATAGGGATCTCCCTTTGATGAACCGCCATGTCAGTTTCAGGGCCGAGGCTTCCCTGATAGCCACCAGAGGATGAAGACCCACACCTCCCTCCTTCTTTGGCCGACAGAGTTGTTCCCAAGAAATCGCATGGAGCCCCCCCTCCAGATGAAATCGGCACAGATCCTATCAACTTTCCTGATGGTAGCCATGGGTAACAAAATAGACTGCAGCCAGAACTGGGCCAGGGCAGAGATAACCGATCGGACTAACTCGATACGCCCCCCCAAAAGATAACCCGGCAGCTTGCCAGCCTTCCACTCTCCGCTGGGCATACTCCACCTGGCTATAGCAATCCTGGTCTCGAGCATAATATTGACTGTCAAAGGAACTCCCAGGTATTTCACCGAGAGCTCACTTCTCTCCACGCCCAGTGCATCCGCACGCTCCTCCTTCTGAAGACAAATTCTGCTCTTCTCTCTGTTCATCTGAAGCCCCGAGTGTGTTTCCAGCTCACCCATAATCTCAGATAACGTGTTCATACCCTCCAATAAGGGTTTAATGAACACCAGAAGGTCGTCGGCATAAATGAGGTGGGTAACCGGAGACACAACTATAATGCCCCAGAACCAGAATACCGGAGAGCGGGGGCGTACATAGCCAGCTACGTATATTGAAGTGCAACCCACCTCGTTATACGGTCACGGCTGTCTAGATACATGAGGGTTTAACTACAAGCCAACAGTCTTCTATGGTCATGAACAAGCCTATTGTCTCAATCTCAAGCAAGCGATAGTTGTTACAAGATGTCAGAGAACCAAATATATAATAGCAAGGCGTCCCATACATTACATATTGGATGATCATGAAGCTAGTCGTACAAAATGTCAAGACTAGCAAGAGTTTAGTCATACATGATCAACCCTAGGATCTGTCAATCATGTTACAGCCTATAAGCAGATAGTAAATAAAGGTACAATACGAGCTAACACGTGCTCGCCGGCTAAACGCCTCAAAAGAATAATTTTTACAATAAAGTGGGAGGACAAAAAGAAACCCACTCGTTGTCAGGGTTACGCCTGGTGGTCACCATCTGGCTGGAAAACAGGTAGATCCTCTGGTGCTGCTCCAATATCTGGTCATATAAAACCAGCTGGATTAGACCCCAGAAAGAGCAAGTGCCACAAAGGAGGCTTCACTTAGGAACTAAAACCAGCATATCACAATAGAATATTAGAGATAATAAATAAAGAACTGATAATAAGAGAGATAACAACAGTAAACTGAGTACGAAGAAACCATTCAAGTAGTCAGGTCACAACCCTTAAACTAAACAAGGACCGGGGTTGTAACCCTTCACCTGAATAGAGACCCGTCTCAAATACTATTGGTACAGTGAAGACAATAAACGAAGAGAGGACACAGAACTGCTCTGGGAGCCAGGTTACAACCCTTAAACCAAACAAGGACCGGGATTGTAACCCTTCACTTGAATAGAGACCCGTCTCAAATACTATTGGTACAGTGAAGACAATAAACGAAGAAAGGACACAGAACTACTCTGGGAGCCAGGTTACAACCCTTAAACCAAACAAGGACCGGGGTTGTAACCCTTCGCCTGAACAGAACTGGACCCCTGATCTTTATTGCTAATGCCAGTATAAATAATTATGGTATTAAGGTAAGGTAAAATATGACGAACATGGCATGGGGTTGAAATAAGATAATAAATGAAGAGAGGACACAGAACTGCTCCGGGAGCCAGGTTACTACCCTTAAACCAAATAAGGACCGGGGTTGTAACCCTTCGTCTGAACAGAACTGGACCCCCGATCGTTATTGTTAAGGCAAGCATCAATAATCATGTCATGTCACAATCTTGCACAGGATCAGGATAAGACCAAGCTGGAATAATCTCCATCCAATCAATCACGGCTAATCAAGAGTACGGCTTGATACTTTTAACTAACTAGGGTTATCATAGGCCTAGTTACTAGCAAGATGCAATGAGATTATTCCAACAGCCACAAGTCTTGCAGACCATCCGGTTATCCAGGTCGAATGTCCGTTTATGAAGAATGCAACACGTGACTGTGTGCTGAAAATGTGCCCTACTCGTCGGTAGGCTACAAGTCCACTTAATGCGCCTAGATAACGGAATTGCCTGTAGCTGGAAATCTCTTCGTGTCTACTGAATTATTCTAGTTTATTAGCCTTAGTCAATTGAGTAGGTATCCCTGACCGTGGTACTCAGGGATCCCTATCCTAGACATGATGCAAGAAAATATTGGTTTATTTGTACAAACACAATCGCCCACGGTGTCCAGGTCGTTTCTACTTGTCATGTCAGACTAGCTGTCGTAACAGTATGTCATGATATATCATGTCAGTTTACTTGTCAAGAGTGCGCCACAGCGGGCCACTATCGTGTTCTATTCTTACATTATCATGAATGAGAAAAACTTGCATAAAATAACTAATAACATATTCTTGAAGCCAAGGAAAAGATCTACAACTTTTATATTGGGAGTTATGAGAAATTCTGGCCACAATTCAATCAAATAGGACTTGAAATAGCCACAAACAGCCAAAATAGGCACTATGCGGCACTATTCAGCACTATGCGATACTCCCATATGCGGCTGGACACTATGCGGTACTCCCATATGCGGCTGGACACTATGCGACATTATGCATCACCCTTATGCGGCTGGACACTATGCGGCACTATGCAGCACCCTTATGCGGCTGGACACTATGTGGTACTATGCAGCACCCTTATACGGCTAGGCACTATGCGGCACTATGCAGCACCCTTATGCGGCTGGGCACTATGCGGCACTATGCAGTACCCTTATGCGGCTGGACACTATGCGGCACTATACAGTACCCTTATGCGGTTGGACACTATGCAGCACTATTCATCGTCCCTGCCAAAATCAGCACAGATGAACATAGAAATGGCCAAAAATGCTTTTGGCCATAACTTCCTCAAAACAAGTCGAAATCCAACTTTTCAAATATCTATTTTGGATAAAATCGAATTCTCTACAACATGGAACAATCATAACATAAAAATAATGAAGTTTAATAGATCAAAACCCAAGAAAACCGAAAATAATATAAACTTAGATTTATAAGAAAATGTCCATCAAAATGGAAAATGCCAAGTTCTAAAGTATCTTAGAATCTCGCGAGAAAGACAATAGAACAACAAAAATGGAGTTTCTCCATGAAGCAAGTTGCACTTGTCTAAGCTTCTCTTGGTAGGTGGAGAAGTTAAGGGGAAGAAGATGAAGAATAAATGAAAAGTAAAGATGAGAGAGAAAGGGGATTGGGTTTTAAATGATGATGGTGGTAGTAGGTAGGGGTTTTCTTTTGGTTCATGATGAACCCAAAAGCAAACCAAACCAAGCTAAACCGAACCAAGCTAAGCCATAACCAATGAAATGCCAAAATAACCATGCCAATACAACATGCTAAAAATAAAATCATGA
The DNA here is from genome assembly GCA_029216955.1 of Iris pallida. Classification (NCBI taxonomy): domain Eukaryota; kingdom Viridiplantae; phylum Streptophyta; class Magnoliopsida; order Asparagales; family Iridaceae; genus Iris; species Iris pallida. Next base: position 13,952,486 of record JANAVB010006397.1, on the reverse strand, counting down.
CTAGCTAACCATGACTAATAAAATACGGACCCGAAATACGTACACGTATACGAAAATACGTAACATGGATTTCGAGGGTGACAACTCTACCCACCTTAACATAATTCCGTCCTCGGAATTTAATTAAAGAGGCTAGAGGTGTCAGGACAAGTTACACTATCAGATACAATCTACAGCTAAGCAATCAAATATGCAAGCAATGATTCGAAGTGTAAGGCATAAGAAAGATATTATACCTCACGAGTCAAACAGGTCGGGATATCGCGATCAGATATCATCCTCACGCTCCCACGTTGACTCATCCAAAGAGTGATGATCCCAAGCAACTCGGACTAACTTGATAGTCTTGTTCTTGAGTGTCTTCTCTCTTCGGTCCAATATAGACACGGGCCTCTCCTCATACGAAAGGTTGGTACCAACAACCAATTTTGAATGATCCAGGATGTGGCTCGGGTCCGGGATATACCGTCGCAGTTGGGATACATGGAATACGTCATGCACCTCGCGTAGCGATGGTGGAAGAGCGAGACGATAGAATACATCTCCTACTCGTTCTAGAATGTCAAATGGCCCTATATACCTAGGTCTAAGCTTTCCCCGCACGCCGAAATGAATGACGCCATGGTTAGGCAAAATCCTCAGGAATATATGGTCGCCGACAGAAAACTCAAGAGGGCGCCGATGAGAATCGGCCCAATGACGCTGGCGATCTTGGGCAACTCGAAGATGATCTCCGACTCTCCTGACCACTTCAACGGTCTGAGCAATCATTTCTGGACCGAGCATCTGCCTCTCTCTGACATCGTCCCATGCTAGCGGGGATCGACACTTCCTACCATATAGTGCCTCGAACGGTGCCATCTAGATACTAGTTTGGAAACTGTTGTTGTACGAGAACTCCACCAGGTGCAGGTGATCTTCCCACGAACCACCAAAGTCGAGTGTACAAGATCTCATCATATCTTCGAGAGTCTGGATCGTACGTTCTGACTGGCCATCTGTCTGTGGGTGATACGCTGAGCTGAACTGGAGGCGAGTCCCCAAACTCTCTTGTAGGCTACGCAAAAAGTGCGACGTAAATCTAGAATATCTGTCCGAGGTGATACTGACTGGTACACCATGCAATCTGACAATATGTCGGAGATACATCTCCACTAGCTGTGCCGTCGACTGACCAACTCTGAACGGGAGAAAGTAAGCCACCTTCGTGAGCCTGTCTATGACAACCCAAATAGCGTCTCTGCCAGCCGGGGATCTAGGCAATCCAGTCACAAAATCCATGGTTATATGCTCCTATTTTCACTCGGGAATTGGCAATAGTTGAAGTAGTCCAGCTGATCTCTGATGTTCAGCCTTAACTTGTTGGCAGACTAAACAACGAGAGACAAACCAGGCTATCTCCCTCTTCATGCCATTCCACCAAAAGTGCTGGCGGATATCACGGTACATCTTCGTACCACCGGGATGAATAGAATACTGTGAACTGTGGGCCTCTGCCATAATCTCCTGTCTGATATCTCTACTGGGTACACAAAGACGCGTACCATGTTAAAGTGTACCGTCTTCATGGATACATAACTATGGTCTTCGTCCTGCCTCACACTCTGCTCTGAGTCGCTGAAGCTTGGAATCTGCTAACTGTGCCATCTGGATCCTCTCGACTATAGTGGACTGAACTTGTATGATGGCCATCAATGCCACACTGGAAGGGAGGACAACTTCTATACCCATCTTCTGAAGATCGGCTAACAGCTCCAGTTGCGCTGTTAGGAAATAAACTCCGGCTCTCCTGCTCAATGCATCCGCAACAACGTTGGCCTTCCCAGGATGATACTGCAAGTTGACATCATAATCCACAAGTAGCTCCAGCCACCTCCTCTAACGCATGTTGAGATCCTTCTGGGTGAACACATACTTCAGACTCTTGTGGTCGGTGAAAATCTCTACCCTATCTCCATACAAGTAGTGCCTCCAAAGCTTAAGTGCAAACACTACTGCTGCCAGCTCCAAGTCATGGGTTGGGTAATTCCTCTCATGATCACGAAGTTGTCGTGATGTATAAGCTATTACCTTTCCATGCTGTATCAGAACACATCCTAAACCTCTGCCCGAAGCATCACAATACACTGAGAATCCTCCGGTTCCATCTGGAAGCGTGAGAATAGGAGCCGTCATCAAGCCTCGCTTCAACCTCTCAAAAGAATCCAGGCACTCTCTTGTCCAAGCAAACTGCACATCCTTGCGGGTCAACTGGGTCAATGGAGCTGAAATTCAAGCAAAGTCTGAAACAAATCGCCGGTAGTAGCCGGCCAAGCCAAGAAAACTGCAAATTTCTGCCATTGTGCTAGGTACCGACCACGTTTCAATGGCCACGATCTTCTGGGGATCCACTTCTACTCCTCCTCTGGTGATGATATGACCCAAGTACGAAATATGATCGAGCCAGAACTCGCATTTACTAAACTTGGCATACAACTGATGCTCTCTGAGAATCTGGAGGACAACTCGAAGATGCTGCTCATGCTCCGCCTCACTCTTACTGTAGACCAGGATGTCGTCCAAGAACACAATCACGAACTAATCCAAATAAGGCATAAAGATACGATTCATGAGGTCCATGAATACTGCCGGCACATTAGTTGCTCCAAATGGCATTACAAGGAACTCCCAATGCCCATACCTTGATCTGAACGCTGTCTTCGGGATGTCCTGCTCTCTGACTCTGATCTGATGGTATCCTGATCGCAAGTCGATCTTCGAGAATACTGTTGCCCCCTTGAGTTGATCAAACAAGTCATCTATCCTCGGGAGAGGGTATCTGTTCTTGATTGTCACTGAGTTCAAGGTACGATAATCTACACATAATCTGGATGTACCATCCTTCTTTTTTCACAAGAAGCATCGAGGATCCCCAAGGCAATCCACTTGCACGAATGAATCCCTTGGTTCTGAGTTCTTCAATCATCTTGTATAATATCTCTAGCTCTGACGGCGCCATCCTGTAGACTCTCTCTGACACTGGGGCTGTCCCGGGAATCAAGTCGATGGTGAACTCTATCTCTCTCTCTCTGGCGGCATCCCTGGAAGCTCTTCTGGAAAAACATCTGGAAACTCCTCAACTACTCTGGGAAATTGAACTGCTTCTGCTACTGCCATCCGCAATATTGGTGGAGAAGGTTCAACTTCGCCTCGGGAGAAAGAAAACTCCGGCTCGCCTGGAATGCTAAAAATAACCCTGCCAATGTGGCAGTCTATCCTAGCATACTGGTCCCTCAACCAATCCATCCCTAAGACCACATCATAATCGCCCATCGAAAACTCTATCAATCTAGCGGGGAATTCTCTACCGCTAACTATGACCCGACACGAGGAAAACACTCTATCTACTCCCACAAGTCCGTTACCAGTAAGTATATTGAGCCTTACTGATAATGACTCTGGCTCCAATCCTACCCGTGTCGCGAATCGTGCAGACATAAATGAATACGATGCACCAGAGTCAAATAATACTGAAGCTGGAAAGGTGTTGACGAGAATAGTACCTGCCACTACCTCTCCTGGTGCTAATCCTTCTTCTTCCATAGTCAAGGCCAGCACTTGACCATGTCCTCTGGGTGCGGGTCCCCTCTGCTGAAAATTCCTCTGCCTGTTCTGGATCAGGGCTTGGGCTTGGGCATACTGCTGCGGTCTCTGCTGTTGGTATACCTGGGCCTGCGTCGGCAATAGCCTCGGGAATGGGTACTGCAGCTGCTGCTGCTGGATTGGTGCTGGTCCTCTAACTGAAAGACTAGAGAAAGCTGATGAACTCCCCCTGTTCGGGTAGTTCCCAATCCTGTGGTCCGGGGTACCACAAACCAAGCACAAACCCTGTGCTCTGCGACACTCTGACACCACATGCCCTGGCTTCCCGCAGTGTGAACATCCCACTGCGGAAAGACTGCTTCTGCTTCTGCTGCTGAGGGTGCGTCGGGGTGGAATACTGAACCGACGTCACTGAGGCCGCCCGCCTCGGAACTCCAATGGTCAAAGCCCTGGCTGTCGGGACTGGTGCTGATGACTGATTCATCTGGCCGTGAGATCGCTTCCGACCTCCGGTCCTATCCACGATCCTCTGGGAGGTATATTCATGTCTCCGGGCTGCTCTCAATACTGCATCAAAAGTCTGATGCTCAAACTGCTCCACCGCCAATAAAATCTCTAGGTGGAGCCCCTGCTGGAACCGCTGGGCTCTATCGAACTCGGTCGCCACCAAGGTGGGAGCAAACCGACTAAGCCTGGAGAACTCGGCCGCATATCCATCGACCGTCCTGCCCATCTGCTTCAGATTGTTGAACCTCGTCTGCAGATCGTACCGAGCTACAGCATCGAAGTACTTGGTCTGGAATCTCTTTCTGAATACTGCCCAGGCAATAGGGGCCACTAATCCAACGGCCTGCGCCGCCCACCAGCTGCGGGCAAGATCTAGTAACTGCAGGCGCACTACGACCACCTTCTTATTCTCTGGAGTCCTGGCTGCTTCTAGAATCACCTCTGTGTCCTGAAGCCAAGTATCTGCAGCGATCGTATCTTCACTGCCGTCGAAGAAGGGAGGATTCAAGCGCTTGAAGCTGTTGGCCGCGCTATTACCCTGATGACCTCCTCTGGTCAAAGTGTCTGCCACCGCCTGGTGCAAGGCATCTCCTCGACGATCCTGGGAGGCTAATAGTGACCTGATGAGACCCACCAAAGTGCCATCATCAGGCTCTGCAGGCTGGACGGGCTGAACTGGTGGTTCCCCTTCGGTAGGCATGACTCTGGAGGCTACTCCTGAATGTTGGGCTTGATCTCCAGGTTACTGCTGGTCCGCAGGAGGTGCTCCGCCTTGCTGATCGGTAGGTCCAGAAATAATGTCGCTGAAAAAGACGACATAGGGAACAATAAGGAAGAACCAGGACAGATCAACGATACAAACATGTGATCAAGTCAAGATTCTCAGGGATTTGAAAATATGAGCAGAGATCAAGGGCGAGTACTGATTGAGATATCTATTCGGTAAACCCCCACATATCTTGATTTACAAGACCTGCATGGGCCACCACTAAAACCATATAACGTCCCAGAACTAGAATACTGGAGAGCGGGGGCGTACATAGCCATCTACGTATATTGAAGTGCAACCCACCTCGCTATACGGTCACGGCTGTCTAGATACATGAGGGTTTAACTACAAGCCAACAGTCTCCTATGGTCATGAACAAGCCTATTGTCTCAATCTCAAGCAAGCGATAGTTGTTACAAGATGTCAGAGCACCAATATATAATAACAAGGCGTCCCATACATTACATATTGGATGATCATGAAGCTAGTCGTACAAAATGTCAAGACTAGCAAGAGTTTAGCCATATATGATCAACCCTAGGATCTGTCAATCATGTTAGAGCCCATAGGCAGACAGTAAATAAAGGTGCAATACGAGCTAACACGTGCTCGCCGGCTAAACGCCTCAAAAGAATAATTTTTACAATAAAGTGGAAGGACAAAAAGAAACCCACTCGTTGCCAGGGTTACGCCTGGTGGTCACCATCTGGCTGGAAGACAGGTAGATCCTCTGGTGCTGCTCCGATATCTGGCCATACAAAACCAGCTGGGTCAGACCCCAAAAAGAGCAAGTACCACAAAGGAGGCTTCACTTAGGAACTAAAACCAGCATATCACAATAGAATATTAGAGATAATAAATAAAGAACTGATAATAAGAGAGATAACAACAGTAAACTGAGTACGAAGAAACCATTCAAGTAGCCAGGTCACAACCCTTAAACCAAACAAGGACCGGGGTTGTAACCCTTCACCTGAATAGAGATCCGTCTCAAATACTATTGGTACAGTGAAGACAATAAATAAAAAGAGGACACAGAACTGCTCTGGGAGCCAGGTTACAACCCTTAAACCAAACAAGGACCGGGGTTGTAACCCTTCACCTGAATAGAGACCCGTCTCAAATACTATTGGTACAGTGAAGACAATAAACGAAAAGAGGACACAGAACTGCTCTGGGAACCAGGTTACAACCCTTAAACCAAATAAGAACCGGGGTTGTAACCCTTCGCCTGAACAGAACTGGACCCCTGATCTTTATTGCTAAAGCCAGTATAAATAATCATGGTATTAAGGTAAGGTAAAACATGACGAACATGACATGGGGTTGAAATAAGACAATAAACGAAGAGAGGACACAGAACTGCTCCGGGAGCCAGGTTACAACCCTTAAACCAAATAAGGACCGGGGTTGTAACCCTTCGCCTGAACAGAACTGGACCCCCGATCGTTATTGTTAAGGCAAGCATCAATAATCATGTCATGTCACAATCTTGCACATGATCAGGATAAGACTAAGCTGGAATAATCTCCATCCAATCAATTACGGCCAATCAAGAGTACGGCTTGATACTTTTAACTAACTAGGGTTATCACAGGCCTAGTTACTAGCAAGATGCAATGAGATTATCCCAACAGCCACAAGTCCTGCAGACCATCCGGTTATCCAGGTCGAATGTCCGTTTATGAAGAATGCAACACGTGACTGTGTGCTGGAAATGTGCCCTACTCGTCGGTAGGCTACAAGTCCACTTAATGCACCTAGATAACGAAATTGCCTGTAGCTGAGAATCTCTTCATGTCTACTGAATTATTCTAGTTTATTAGTCTTAGTCAATTGAGTAGGTATCCCTGACCGTGGTACTCAGGGATCCCTATCCTAGACATGATGCAAGACAGTATTGGTTTATTTGTACAAACACAATCGCCCACGGTGTCCAGGTCGTTCCTACTTGTCATGTCAGACTAGCTGTCGTAACAGCATGTCATTATATATCATGTCAGTTTACTTGTCAAGAGTGTGCCACAGCGGGCCACTATCGTGTTCTATTCTTACATTATCATGAATGAGAAAAACTTGCATAAAATAACTAATAACATATTTTTGAAGCCGAGGAAAAGATCTACAACTTTTATGTTGGGAGTTAGAAGAAATTCTGGCCACAATTCAGCCAAATAGGACTTGAAATAGCCAAAAAACAGCCAAAATAGGCACTATTCAGCACTATGCGGCACTATTCAGCACTATGCGGGACTCCCATATGTGGCTGGACACTATACGGCACTATGCAGTACCCTTATGCGACTGGACACTTGCGGCACTATGCAGCACCCTTATGCGGCTGGACACTATGCGGCAATATGCAGCACCCTTATGCGGCTGGACACTATACGGCACTATGCAGCACCCTTATGCGGCTGGGCACTATGCGGTACTATGCAGCACCCTTATGCGGCTGGACACTATGCGGCACTATTCATCGTCCCTGCGAAAATCAGCACAGATGAACATAGAAATGACCAAAAATGCTTTTGGCCATAACTTCTTCAAAACAAGTCAAAATCCAACTTTTTAAAGGTCTATTTTGGGTAAAATCAAATTCTCTACAACATGGAACAATCAAAACATAAAAATAATAGAGTTTATTAGATCAAAACCCAAAAAAACCGAAAATAATATAAACTTAGATCTATAAGAAAATATCCATCAAAATGGAAAATGCCAAGTTCTAAAGTATCTTAGAATCTCGCGAGGAAGACAATAGAACAACAAAAATGGAGTTTCTTCATGAAGCAAGTTGCACTTGCCTAAGCTTCTCTTGGTAGGTGGAGAAGTTAAGGGGAAGAAGATGAAGAATAAATGAAAAGTAAAGATGAGAGAGAAAGGGGGTTGGGTTTTAAATGATGATGGTGGTGGTATGTAGGGATTTTCTTTTGGTTTATGATGAACCCAAAAGCAAACCAAACCAAGCTAAACCGAACCATGCTAAGCCATAACCAATGAAATGCCAAAATAACCATGCCAATGCAACATGCTAAAAATAAAGTCATGACTAGCTAACCATGACTAATAAAATACGGACCCGAAATACATACACGTATACGAAAATATGTAAAACGGATTTCGAGGGTGACAACAACTCTCCTGTACAACGGGACAAATCTCCCAAAATGGACCGTCCTATCTATCAAGCAGGTAAAGTACTCCATGACAAGCGTGAACAGGTAAGGTGACAGGGGATCACCTTGCCGGAGTCCACGGTTGCTTTTGAAGAACCCATGTGGAATGCCCTGGATAAGCACCGAGAAGGTAGGAGACGATATGCATTCTCGAATCAACGCAACCCAACGATCAGCAAACCCCATAGTAGACAAAAGGTGGCATACGAACTCCCTGTTGACCATGTCATAGGCCTTCCTCAGATCCAGCTTTACACAAGCCTTCTCCCCACCAGGTTTGTTGAAGCCCCTCACCATCTCATGAGCTAGAAGGCTATGCTCAGCTATAGATCGTCCCCTGATAAATGCCGCCTAGTTCAGGAAGACAAGGTCCTGCATGATCCCCTCCATACGCCGGCACATGAGGTGTGTAATTATTTTATAAAGATAATTACAGCACGCAATAGGCCTAAAGTCCGCCAGCGAGGTCGTCCCCTCCTTCTTAGGAACCAGAGTCAAGAAAGTATGGTTAAGCTCCTTCAACAGCTTCCCCTCAGAGAAGAACTCCTGGACCGCCTCGAGAACCGGGACTTTCAGAATATCCCAGTGGCGCTTGTAAAATCCACTGCTAAATCCATCCGGGCCGGAAGCTTTGTTGGGGTCAGCTTTCTTGATAATGGCCTCCACCTCCTCCATAGTGACGGGGGCCAGCAGGAGACTATTCCCATATGGAGTCACTAATCTCTTCGTAACTACTTCTGGGAACACAGAAGGATAATTAGTCTGAAAGTATAACTCAGAGTAGTACCTGACCGCCTCACCTGAGATCTTGGACGGCTCCCAAATCAGATTACCCTCCGTATCAAGAAGCTGAGAAATGGTATTTCGATGTTGTCTGGTACGAATAATATCATAGAAGAACTTGGTTCATCGGTCGCCATTCTTAAGCCAGGAGCATTTAGCGCGCTGAGCCGCACTAATCTTCTTTTGAAGTCGCAGAATATTGACTTCCCTAATTAGCTCCTTCTCTCTAGTCGCAAGATCCCCATTTAACATGTCAGATTGCATGAAATGCTGGATGACTCGAAGCTCCGCCTCCTTATCATCAAGAGTGGACTTAGGTAACCCCTTCACCCAAGTCCGAAGTGCCTTCTTTGTGTATTTGAGACGGTGAACCCTATGATACTGAGCAGTCCCCTCAACCTGATGCACCATACCCTCCATAATCGCCTCTAAGTAGCCCTCAGAGAGGAACCAGCTGTTATTGTACTGGAAGGGGCGTGATCGCACTGAGGGGCTGGAAGAGAATCCAACCCTGATAGGAGAATGGTCACTCGTCCCAGCAGCCAACCCCTCAGCCAGAGAGTGAGAAAAGCGGCGGAACCACTCTCCGTTGCCCAGGGCCCTATCCAACTGACAAGCCACTCTGTTCCTGACTGCTTTGTTGTGCCAGGTCCAATTATACCCCGAGCGAGATAGACTCTGTAGACCCGACTGGAGAAGGCAACTCTGGAAATCATGCAATATCGAATCTGGAACCAGTCTGCCATCCAACTTCTCCCCTCTGTACAGAAGTGCATTGAAGTCACCCATCAGAAGAAGGGAGAGGTGAGCGAAAGCAGCAACGGACGCCACTCTAGTAATGTCACGCCATAAGACCTCCCGACGTCTCCTGTCGTTGTGGCCGTATACCGCTCCTAATAAGAACCGAAAGCCACCTTTGTTCGTGAAAACAATGGCAATCAGTTGCTCCGACAACAAGATCATGTCCTCATCCCAGCAGTTCAAGCTCTATCTGACCCATATACGCGCCATGTCGCAGAGAGCCAAGTTGTGAAGCTGGCCTCAATGATTTGGGGTCCGACGGGCAAGAGTCTTGTCCCCTATAATCTTAGATTCTAGTAACACAGAGATATCACATTTTTCCCTATGCAAAACTCCACAAATCTTTCTTCATCTCCCTAGTGAGCAAGCCCTCCTCACATTCCAGGCTATAATTGTCATTAATTATTAAGTGAGAGGTCCTCCTGTACATCACCTGACCTGGTACCTGGGGGAGGTACCACTTCCGTCTCTGTCATATCCTCCTCCACCTCAACTATAGGGGCATGCTGGGTGGACCCCTGAGTGAGCATCAGGGCCCAGGCTGGATTGTCCACACAGAGCTCTTCCCCCCTAACCGGGGAGTGACCCCCCCGTTTGATGGACCATCCCGCAAAGGGCCAGCCCGCCTCTTCCTGCTGTAAACTTGCTCACTAGCCGGTCCGCCAACTCTACGCCCCTCAATTTTTGAAGTCACCATGCCTCTGGTGAACATGCTCCTCTGCGCCGCGAAGACGACTATAGTGCCACCAGAAGGAGCCGCCACAGGCGGGGTGGTCTGATCCCTAGCCTCCTCCATCGGTTGATCTCCCTTCCGCATAAACTCTCCCTCTATGTCATCCCCGGGTATAGGCGCCATCTCCCGAGAGGATCCAGGTGTACCAGTAGAAGCCGTGGCAGACCCCCTCTGCAATCCTCCAGACGGACAGTAGCTATCAAGGTGCCCAAAGCATGCACAGAGGAAACAGGTAGGGGGCACCCATTCATACTCCACTCTCTGAGATAGGACCTCACCCGAAGGAACCTCGTACTCAACTATGCTCGGCAACTCTCCTCCTGTTCGAATCTCTATGAACATCCTCGCATACATCATCCTCGAGCGGAAGGCTGTGGCATCATCTGCCTTAATCGGCCTGCCCACCAGACTAGCAAGTCTCATGAGCAATGGGATACTCCAATATCGCACCGGGAACTCCGAAAAGTGGATCCAGACCAGAATAGCATTGAGGACTTCCTTCTCATATTTCAGGTCCGGAGTCCACTCCTTCAGGATAATAAGCCTCCCGTCGAACGTCCATGGTCCACCCTGGAGGATTCTTGTAACATCGTCTGCTAGCCCGAACTTCACGTAGAAGAATCCGTTCTCCCTAGCAAAGAACTCCATGCTCCCCTTCGGCTGCCATACCCGTGCCGCATATGCCCGTATCTGTCCATAGAAGGGTTTGTTCTCTGGCACATAGAGCACCAACGTATTCTTCCAGAACGCCGTCACCTGAGCAATCTCCTCCGCAGGGAACGTGGCCCTGAAACCACTTCCCACTTTCTTAGGGGGAACAAACTCTATGGTTGTGGGGCTTTTCGACCCCCCTGGCTTACATATGTCCACCCACGACTTGCCCACCGGATGAAGTAACATCTTCTGAGTCCGTGGAGGGACCGATGTTGGAGAAGGCGTAGGCCCCATACTGTAATGCCCTGAATCCGTTGCGGAGCACGGTGCGGGCTAGCGGTCGAATGGCCGAGTCGGATGGGAATTGGGGAAACTTTACCAGGATCGCGGGATAATAAATTGAGATCCTTTCCTCGTTATGGATTGGACTCTTTTGAAATGATGCCCAAGATGCAGTGGCGCGCGTCTTGGGGGAAGAGTTCTATATAAGAGTCGCTTGCCCCGAGACCGTTGCCCTGCTGGTTTTCGATGTCGCTTTTGCTGTTGGCTTTTGTGTGCGTTTTCGTGATTGTTTTCGATGAATGTTTTCATGGATTTACTTTCACCGTCTACGCATTTCATATCGAATAACTGGGAGAAAGAGAAGAAGTATGCTGACCAGACGTTGGTGCCAATGCAGGTGCTAACGCGGTGAACCTCGGGTGACGTTGCGTGGAAGACCTCTTTCTCTCGGCAATTCACCAACAAGTGAGTGGCTTTGATCCTTCGACGATCCTTGATCTTCGCGCATAACAATGGTAGACTTGTTATTGCGTTCGGTGCTTAATAAAAGATGCCTAGTAATAATACGGGAAAGATAATGAAAGATAAATTATCACATGGCTAGGCTTATGTTGCAAATCGAATGATGCTCGTATGCTATATGAATTGTTTAACAGGTGATGCAAAGACCCAAGTATTGGGCGGTAAGTATATCGGACTTCGGTTCGAAAGAATGGGTTAAACATGAATAGTCCCTTGGTTGGATGAACGAATATGCGAGCCTATGGCTCAAGGCAAGTTGGTAAGATGGAAAGATGGGAAAATGGCAAGATGAAATGAGAACTACGAATATGTGTGGAAGATGCTATTATCATGCATGTCGTGTCTCTTATTAGTTAAGTTGCATTGCATGCATGGTCATGGACAACTTGTATACAAGGTAGTTCCCAGAACGGTAATCCGCGGCCACGGACCCGGTTCGTCCTAGGGGGAACAAGGAATTATGCCGACGTACTGGCATCGGTAAACGGGACTTGCAGTGGGGCTAGCTACCCGCACTGAAAGGGCGCCGTTGTACCAAGTAAGACGGTCCAGGATGGCGTGTCGCCAGTGACCTTCATATAGACAGGTGGCATAGCTAACATTGTCTTATGCAGGCAGAGTAAGTGGTATTCATAAATATGTACAGGGATGGCTATCGACCGTGGGTAAGATTCACCAAATTGGTGATCAATATGAACTGCTTATGTTAGATCAACATGAATTGCTTATGTTTCTAACATCACTGTATGCTCCTTATATTTCTCATCAAATATATGAATTGTTAATGGACCCTAAGGCAAGATAGAAAGAATACAAATCAATGGTGAACATTCATGTAATTTTACTACTGTTGATTTATGGTGAGATTGGTTACGGCCGCTCACCAGTACATATGTGGCAATGTACTGACCCTCGTCTCCACAGGTGCCGGGAACCTAGTGGATAATCATAGACGCTGAAGGCTTGCTGTCCGACTCTTTAGAAGCTTCGTACATCTTGAAGTTTCCACTTGAAGAAGAAGGCATTTTGCTGAAGGTGGTTATTGCTGCATTATTAATAAAGGGATATGATGTATGGAACAAGTTGTATCTCATTTCAATATTTCTGCAATGTTGTAGCCAAGTTTGGCCTTTCATCTCGGCTGTTTGAGAGCCTTATGTTTATGCAATGTAATTTCAAAGATATCAATAAAGAACTTATTTCAGATCATATCTGTGTTGCCAAAACTTCTCTATCATCCGCTGCGAATCTCTATTCAAAATGTCTCTTTTATAAAAGGAACACGAGCACGCCTTGTACAAGTGCAATTCCAGACTTGTACGGCATCACGCCTTAGCGAGGACGAACGATTCGGCATGAATCTAAGCGGAGGCGAACGATTCCCGAATCGGGGCGTGACATTTTGGTATCAGAGCACGGCTTTACATCCTTGGGAATTTCTTGGTTTTAAAGATTTCGAAAATGACACAAGCTTTATTGCTTCTCGAACAACTTTGGTTTTAAATGTCCCGAAATGAGATGTTCCATACAATAAGTCCATAAATATATTATGAGACTAACAAGCTCCTCTGTTTTGCAGAGATGACAAAGGCGGGTACGACAAACAATGCGAGTAGCTCAAGGGTGGTAGCCTCAACCGACCCTATGGAGAGGATGCTGGCTATGATGGAGAGCCAGCAGAGGCAGAACGCGAAGCAATTCGAGGCCCAACAGAAGTAGCTAGATACCCTGCAACAGTTGGTCCGAACAGTGGTGAACAATGGGGCTCAAGGCACTCCAGTCTCCCGAGAGAGCGAACTAGTGGAGGCAGAGGAACCCCCGACGGCTAAGAAGACCACTGCTGTGGCCGACATTACAAAGTTTAAGAAAATCTGCAGCAAAGAATTCAAAGGGACAGAGGAAGCCACCATTGCTATGGATTGGCTAGTTGAAGTGGAAGACCACCTGGAAGCTTTGGGTATTGTTGGATCTAAGAGGGTCTCGTGTGTGAAACTACTGCTGGTTTCCAACGCACACTACTGGTGGCAAAGTCAGAAAAGAATTCTAGCGGGAGTGAATGGAACAACGAAAATCACTTGGCTGATGTTCCGCGAGGCATTTCTGGCTCAGTACTTCTCTTCGACTGAGCAGCGAGCTAAGGAATTGGAGTTCCAGAAGCTCGAACAGGGAAACATGACGGTGAAGGAGTATGAGGCAGAGTTTTCTAGACTGTCTCAGTATGCGATCACGAAGTTTACTGACGATGCATCTAAGGCTCGTCGGTTTGAGCAGGGCTTGAGGCCTGCTCTGAAGGCTCAAGTCGTGGTTCAGAAATATAAGACTTTTCAGGAGTCTTATGAGCACGCGAAGGAATTGGACCCACACTATCCTGCGACGGCGCCAGTGCAAGCGTCGGTGCAGAATCTACATAACAAGAGACCGAACAACGGTGGCAGATATGAGGCGCCAAAGCGTCAGAATTACGGTGGCTACCATCGACCCAATCCGGTTGGGCCGTACTACAACAAGTGCCACAACAAAGGGCACTTTGCTAATGACTGTAAGGTCTTGGAGGGAGGATGCTATAGGTGTGGTCAATTTGGCCATATGTCTCGCAATTGTCCAGGAAGGGGCAACCAGAACCCTCCAAGGCAGCAGCATCACCAACAATATCAACAGAATCGTGGACAGGCACCACGACCTCCTCAGCCACAACAGAATCAGAGGCCCGGTGCCCAGGGCCGAGTCTTTGCATTGACTCAGGAGGAAGCATCATTTGCATCAGATACTGTCGTGACAGGTATATTGTTATTTAATGGCATTCCTGCACGTACTTTATTTGATTCTGGTGCTTCACATAGTTTTATATCTAAAGACTATGTTAAGGAACATGAAATAAAAATGACAATGTTGGATATGTACCTTAGTGTTAGTACTCCATCAGGAGTGGAGATGCCTACTAACATGATGTGTAGGGATGGTTACATATGTATCGGGAAGAGAAAGCTACCATTAGATGTAGTCGAGCTTGATATGAAAGATTTCGATATCATTCTGGGAATGGACTGGTTAAGTGCATGTTGTGCGACGATTGACTGTGCGAAGAAGCGAGTTATGTTTCGCCTACCTGGAGGAACAGAATTCTCTTACTCGGCCAGTTCATCGGCGAAGGCTTCGATGGTGATTTCAGCTACTACGGCCCGGCGATTGCTTCATTCTGGCTGCGAAGGGTACCTTGCTTCTGTTCGAGACACACGCAAGAATGGTGCAGACTCAGCTAACACTGAAGTCGTGGTAGAATTTCCTGATGTGTTTCCTGACGAGATACCCGGAATGCCTCCGGACCGAGAGATTGAATTCACTATCGATACATTTCCAGACGCTCGTCCGATCTCAAGGGCACCATACAGGATGGCGCCTGCTGAATTGAAGGAACTCAAAGTACAGCTACAGGAATTATTAGACAAGGGATACATCAGACCCAGTGTTTCACCATGGGGTGCTCCGGTGCTATTTGTGAAGAAGAAAGATGGATCGATGCGGCTGTGCATCGACTATCGTGAGCTAAACAAAGTTACAATTCGGAACCAGTATCCGTTGCCTCGAATAGACGACCTCTTCGATCAGTTGCAAGGGGCGTCTGTATTTTCAAAGATTGATCTTCGCTCAGGCTACCATCAGTTAAAGATCAAACCAGATGACATTTCTAAGTCCGCATTCCGAACCAGATACGGACACTATGAATTCTTGGTCATGCCCTTCGGACTGACCAACGCCCCTGCTGCTTTCATGGATATGATGAACAGAGTCTTCCGGCCCTTTTTGGATAAATTTGCGGTCGTGTTCATCGACGACATCCTGATCTACTCGAAGAACAGAGAAGACCATGCAGAACATTTGAGGACAGTGTTACAGACTCTACGGGAAAATCAGCTCTATGCCAAGCTGAGCAAATGTGAGTTTTGGATGAGTAGCGTGTCGTTCCTAGGGCACGTTATCTCGGCGGAAGGTGTGTCCGTTGACCCAAAGAAAATTGAAGCCGTAGTGGATTGGAAGCAACCCACGTCGGCGAGCGAGATCCGAAGTTTCCTCGGCTTGGCAGGCTACTACAGGAAGTTTGTCAAGGATTTTTCAAAAGTGGCAGCGCCTTTAACTCGGCTAACCCAGAAGGGAGTGGCATTCGATTAGACTGATGAGTGCGAGGCTTGCTTCCAAAATTTGAAGCAACGTCTCGTATCAGCTCCAATCCTTACACTTCCAGACGGCGTCGAGGGATTTCAGATATACAGCGATGCGTCCGGATTGGGTTTGGGATGTGTGTTGACTCAGAGAGGAAAAGTGATATCTTATGCCTCGAGACAGCTTAAGCCGCACGAGAAAAATTATCCAACGCATGATTTGGAATTGGCAGCGATAGTGTTTGCATTGAAATTGTGGAGGCACTACTTATATGGAGTGGCTTGCGAGATCTTCACCGATCATAAAAGCCTGAAGTACATCTTTACTCAAAAAGATTTAAATTTGCGGCAAAGACGTTGGTTGGAGCTTATAAAAGATTATGACTTGACGATCGCGTACACCCCAGGAAAAGGCAATGTGGTGGCGGACGCGTTGAGTCGAAACTTTGTGGGATCACTCAGTGTTGACAAACGAATACTGGAG
Source organism: Iris pallida (assembly GCA_029216955.1). Classification (NCBI taxonomy): domain Eukaryota; kingdom Viridiplantae; phylum Streptophyta; class Magnoliopsida; order Asparagales; family Iridaceae; genus Iris; species Iris pallida. The sequence goes on along the minus strand of JANAVB010006397.1, from coordinate 13,936,033 downwards.
GAATTAGAAAGTATGGGAATTGAGCTCCAGATTCGTGGCCGAAATGCACAATTGGCTCAACTTCAACTTGAGCCGAGTTTGTTAGAAAAGATAAAGACGGCACAGAGGACAGATGAGTTCTTGATTAAGATTGGCAGAATAGTGGAAAAGGGTGAAGCCAGCGACTTCACCAGGCACGAGGACGGATCATTGCGACTCAAGGGAAGGCTATGTGTCCCGAAGGATGAAGAACTCCGAAAAGAAATCTTGACGGAGGCCCATTATGCCAAGTATTCTTTGCATCCGGGAAGTACAAAAATGTATAAAGATTTGCGCACGACCTTCTGGTGGCACGGCATGAAACGAGATGTGGCCCTCTTTGTCTCGCGATGTTTAGCGTGTCAACGAGTCAAGGTGGAACACCAGAGGCCCGGCGGGGAGATGCAGAACCTCGCGATCCCAGAATGGAAATGGGATCATATAACCATGGATTTTATAGTTGGCTTGCCGAAGACGCAGCGGGGGAATGATGCAATTTGGGTCATCGTTGATCGATTAACCAAATCTGCACATTTTCTCGCAATGAAGACAACATGGAGCGTCGACCGGTTGGCTCAGCTATACTTGGATGAAATTGTCCGACTGCATGGAGTGCCGGCATCAATAGTGTCGGATCGGGATGGGCGATTTGTATCGCGTTTCTGGGTCAGTTTGCATGCTGCCATGGGAACACAATTGAAATTTAGTTCTGTATACCATCCTCAAACCGATGGCCAGACCGAGAGGGTGAATCAGATACTTGAAGACATGCTTCGGCTTTGTGCTATTGATCTGAAGACTAGTTGGGATACTCACTTGCCGCTAGCAGAATTTGCCTACAATAACAGTTACCAGTCAAGTATAGAAATGGCCCCGTATGAAGCACTGTACGGGCGAAGGTGTCGGTCTCCGATTTGTTGGGATGAAGTCGGTGAACGACAGGTACTTGGTCCGGAGATGGTGGAACAGGCCGTCGAGAAGGTCCGCATGATTCGGGAGAAGTTACGTGTGGCGCAAAGTCGGCAGAAGAGTTATGCGGATACTCATCGACGACCATTGGAATTTATGGTGGGCGATCACATATTTTTGAAGGTGTCACCGATGCGCGGAGTTATGCGATTCGGTGCGAAGGGGAAGCTAAGTCCAAGATTTGTTGGCCCGTTTGAAATTCTTAAGCGAGTCGGCCCTGTTGCCTATCAGATCGCGCTGCCACCGGCATTGGATGGAGTGCACGATATCTTCCATGTTTCCCAACTACGGAAGTATGTACATGATCCAAGCCACGTGGTAGACTTCGGTCCGTTAGGGCTAAAAGCTGACTTGTCTTATGTGGAGGAACCCGTGCAGATCTTGGATAGGAAAGATAAAATCTTGCGGAACCGAGTTGTTTCTTTGGTTCGAGTGCTTTGGCGAAATCATTCCGTCGAAGAGTCGACATGGGAACTTGAGGCAGAGGTGAAGGAAAAGTTTCCTTCGTTGTTTGACCTAGGTGGGTTTGTGTTTAAGTTTTGAGGACGAAACTTTTTGTTAGTGTATTAATATGTAATGCCCTGAATCCGTTGCGGAGCACGGTGCGGGCTAGCGGTCGAATGGCCGAGTCGGATGGGAATTGGGGAAACTTTACCAGGATCGCGGGATAATAAATTGAGATCCTTTCCTCGTTATGGATTGGACTCTTTTGAAATGATGCCCAAGATGCAGTGGCACGCGTCTTGGGGGAAGAGTTCTATATAAGAGTCGCTTGCCCCGAGACCGTTGCCCTGCTGGTTTTCGATGTCGCTTTTGCTGTTGGCTTTTGTGTGCGTTTTCGTGATTGTTTTCGATGAATGTTTTCATGGATTTACTTTCACCGTCTACGCATTTCATATCGAATAACTGGGAGAAAGAGAAGAAGTATGCTGACCAGACGTTGGTGCCAATGCAGGTGCTAACGCGGTGAACCTCGGGTGACGTTGCGTGGAAGACCTCTTTCTCTCGGCAATTCACCAACAAGTGAGTGGCTTTGATCCTTCGACGATCCTTGATCTTCGCGCATAACAATGGTAGACTTGTTATTGCGTTCGGTGCTTAATAAAAGATGCCTAGTAATAATACGGGAAAGATAATGAAAGATAAATTATCACATGGCTAGGCTTATGTTGCAAATCGAATGATGCTCGTATGCTATATGAATTGTTTAACAGGTGATGCAAAGACCCAAGTATTGGGCGGTAAGTATATCGGACTTCGGTTCGAAAGAATGGGTTAAACATGAATAGTCCCTTGGTTGGATGAACGAATATGCGAGCCTATGGCTCAAGGCAAGTTGGTAAGATGGAAAGATGGGAAAATGGCAAGATGAAATGAGAACTACGAATATGTGTGGAAGATGCTATTATCATGCATGTCGTGTCTCTTATTAGTTAAGTTGCATTGCATGCATGGTCATGGACAACTTGTATACAAGGTAGTTCCCAGAACGGTAATCCGCGGCCACGGACCCGGTTCGTCCTAGGGGGAACAAGGAATTATGCCGACGTACTGGCATCGGTAAACGGGACTTGCAGTGGGGCTAGCTACCCGCACTGAAAGGGCGCCGTTGTACCAAGTAAGACGGTCCAGGATGGCGTGTCGCCAGTGACCTTCATATAGACAGGTGGCATAGCTAACATTGTCTTATGCAGGCAGAGTAAGTGGTATTCATAAATATGTACAGGGATGGCTATCGACCGTGGGTAAGATTCACCAAATTGGTGATCAATATGAACTGCTTATGTTAGATCAACATGAATTGCTTATGTTTCTAACATCACTGTATGCTCCTTATATTTCTCATCAAATATATGAATTGTTAATGGACCCTAAGGCAAGATAGAAAGAATACAAATCAATGGTGAACATTCATGTAATTTTACTACTGTTGATTTATGGTGAGATTGGTTACGGCCGCTCACCAGTACATATGTGGCAATGTACTGACCCTCGTCTCCACAGGTGCCGGGAACCTAGTGGATAATCATAGACGCTGAAGGCTTGCTGTCCGACTCTTTAGAAGCTTCGTACATCTTGAAGTTTCCACTTGAAGAAGAAGGCATTTTGCTGAAGGTGGTTATTGCTGCATTATTAATAAAGGGATATGATGTATGGAACAAGTTGTATCTCATTTCAATATTTCTGCAATGTTGTAGCCAAGTTTGGCCTTTCATCTCGGCTGTTTGAGAGCCTTATGTTTATGCAATGTAATTTCAAAGATATCAATAAAGAACTTATTTTAGATCATATCTGTGTTGCCAAAACTTCTCTATCATCCGCTGCGAATCTCTATTCAAAATGTCTCTTTTATAAAAGGAACACGAGCACGCCTTGTACAAGTGCAATTCTAGACTTGTACGACATCACGCCTTAGCGAGGACGAACGATTCGGCGTGAATCTAAGCGGAGGCGAACGATTCCCGAATCGGGGCGTGACACATACCACCCAAGTCCACCACCTTGTCCTTTCCTTTATCCGCCACAGCCAGTTTCGGTCGCCACCCAGCTGTTCTTTCACCACCACCAGACGCCTCCTGGAAGGAGATCCCAGACGCATTTGCCGGTTTCCGCGATCTCATCCCCTCTCCCGCCCTCCTATCAAAGGAGGCGCGTGGCCGCAAGGGAGTCTGAGCGTTACCCTCATTACCTCCAACCTTTCCGTTTCGACGACGTGTAACCGTCGCCCACCCCCCTCCATCCATTTGTCCGTCTTGAAGACGAGATCCAGATCCAGGTTAGAAAATTCTAGAACCAGAGGGTCCGAACGGAATCGCAGAATTTTTCTCAGTCGCCGAGCCTCCTTCAACAGCCCTGGCCGGCCCATTTATTTTGGTCGGACCACCGCTCCCGCCAGCGCCGCCGCCGCCCGTACGTCCAGTGCCTCTGGCGCTGCCTGCGCCGCCCGCGCTGCCGACGCCGCCGGCACCGCCCGCGCTGCCGACGCCGCTTCTGCCAGTGGCTTCCCCGCGTCTGCCTCCAGCGTTTCCACCACCGGTGCCCGCTCCGCCTGCCGCCGCGCCGCCTGCTCCGCCTGCTGCCGCGCCGCCCTTCACCAGCCCACCCCCCGCCGAACCGCCGCCAGACTCGCTGCCGACAGCGCCGGGGTCCCAAGGTTGGGACCCCCTCGGATTCGTCCGTCCCGAATCGCCCGAGTCGTTCGAGCTTCCCATCATTTTTTTATGATATATATATATATATATATATATATATATATATATATATATATATATATATATATATATATATATAATCTATTAGATTGCAAACTTGTAGTATGAGGCTACGACCAAAACACCACAAACAATAGCTAAATTCTAAAATAATTATAAAAAACTATGTTTACTTTGTATTGGCACATGATTTTTTTTTTTTGATAATACTATGTTAAAACATGAAATCATATATGGGCACTCCAATACAATTATGGAAATATGAATAGGAAAACGAATATAATAATATATAGCAAAATATATGATATGAAGTACAACACCACATAAAAATTAATAATATAATATTAATATAATTTGTATTTGGAATTAGGTTATTACAAAAAGGTAGTTGCATGAAAATGAATAAGTAATTTTTCACAGGTGCCTTGTGAATAGTGACATGGTGTGTCTTAGCTTAGTTATGAACATCTAAAGGGAGGGCGCAAATATAGAGCCTATGATTTCAGAACTCTAAGAAAAAGGAGCAAATGATCAAGTTTTACATATGGACAACAATTTTGAGTATACTGTGTTGGAATTATTCAATAGTTAAGGGGCCACACATGTAAAATTAATTGTGTTTAGGCTATCTAAATAATTAAGCCAAATTAAAGTAGTCTATTTGGAAATTGGCTTAAGGGTATAATTGTCATGGAATTAATGTGTAGATACCGGAGATAATTCTAATTTGATGAGGGGCCAAATTAGAAATATCAAAACATATAAATATATGTGTTTATTAGGGTTATGGTCCCCAACTTATACGGCCACCAAAAGAGAGGTTTTCTCTTTTTCTCTTATGCATCCCCATCAACAGAAAGAGAGGGACAAAAGATTCGGATTCTTCTTTGTCATTAAGGGTCGTAGCAAGTTGGAAGATCGAACCCAATAAAGAGACGTTCGTTTTAAGATCCATCAAGTCTAGCAATGGATTCAGGTACGCTTCCGCAATTTAATTTATGTTTTTCATCTCATGAATCGACAGTGCACAATAAAATTTCTAACAATTGGTATCAGAGCAGAATCAATTTTTTGTTATTGTTCAGAAATCATAGATCCTCATTCTAATTTTAATTTAGGGTTCCAATGGTTCATAAAATAATATTTATGATACTCGAATATTAGATCTACAGTTTCTCAATAACTGATTTCTTGATACACAAATAAAATTTTGTTCCGGCCAGATCATGTTAGACATGTATCCAAACGATACATCCATAATTAATGGACTAGGATGGCACTTATGTTTGTGTTGTTTGATCAAAATTGTTGGCAGTAATACACATGGTGGGTTATAATTTATGGTGGAATATAATTTATATATTTCCTTAGTGTTGTACTAGATGGCTAAATAAAGAGAACAACTATTGGGATCTTGTCTTCTACTTCTGAGTTGTTTCTGTACATAAACAACTATTCCAACATGTTTGCACATCATAATTTATTTAATTTATTTTTTGCATACATGGTTCTCCATAGCTTACAAGTACATTGATTTGCTGTCAATCTTTCGTTGATTTAATCGCCATATTAAAAAAATCTTGATAGAATTCATAATTTATGTACAAAAATGATCTCTGAGTTCATGCTTAAATATTAGATATGGACGTATGTGATAATGACCGTAGAAATTCTCTATTATATTAAATATGCATGAATATGCTTATTGCTGGACATGTGATAATATGAAATGTCGGTCAGATTCCAATTACTCATGCTGATAGATATTTGGTGTTACTCAATTTAGAGTGTTTTCCAATCTAAGTTGATCATTGGAGGACAAATTGGAATCAAATATAGACAATTTTATGTTTGGCATAAATTTAGTTTCCAATAAATTTATGTTCTAAGTCATATATTTGATGTAATCTATTGACGTACATATCTTCAGCAGATTATTTTAATATAATCTTTATGGGTTATTTGAAGCAATCTATTGGTCCATATCTTCAGTAAAATATTACATGAATTTTATTATGTTGACAATGCTCAGTTTAGTCAAATTAAGAATATTTGTTTGAATCATGTAAAGAGATTCACATGCTTATGATTATCTTATTTGAGTAGTAATATTTTAATTATGCATGTACATAAAGTTTTGGACATGATTCGATTTTGTAAAATTTAGTCAACATTCAAAAAAAAAATTGGTGTCTTTTGTGACTAGCAATAGTCGTCTAATATTCTAAATAGACCCATCGAAACAAGATGTCGCCAAAGTGACATTTTTTGCGTAGATAGTCTATAAGGGATGTTAGATGTTTGTGTGTGTAAATTCATGCGAGTATTAGCCGGCCGAAAGGAAGGTTAATACTTGGCCGAATTGCACACATACTTGTGGTGATAAATGTGTGACAATTATACGGTTTACATGTGAATAATAACCCGATCCAAAAATAGGCTTATTATTTGACATGACTTATTGTCAACGTTTGATCATTACACCAAGAATACCACTTGCAGTTAATATCACCGTCCAAAGACTTGATATTAATGATGTACTAGGTATCTTGAGATGGGGTTCACCATTATTTGAATTTGTTTGACTCTATTTTACGCTTTGGTTATTTGTTAGAGCATGTTTGTTTTTTTTGTTGCTTTGTTCTCTTTACAGTTAATATTGTTAAAATATCTGCCAATAAGATTTTAATTTTTATATTTAATGGGATAAACTTTAAAGGCAAAAAGAAATGAATACAGTAGCTGCTAAGGGTCCAGATCAAAAGAAACAACAATATAAAACTAAGGGTTATTCTTTTGTGATAAGACATGACACATAAAGAAGAAATGTACAAAGTACCACGCATGGCGTATAAAGAAAAGTACATTTCTAAATTTGATCTGTTCTGAGGTTAATTTAGATTTAGTACCAAAAAACTCATGGTAGTTAGATTCTGGTGGGACTACCCACATTAATGTTCTAGGCAAGGTTGTCTGAGTTACCGAAAGTCAATTGATGGTAAAAGATACATCTATGTGGGTGACGGCAATTCGGTAGAAGTGAAAGCAATATGACATTTTAGGTTATTTTTAGGAACTGATTATTATTTGGATTTGATAGACACTTTTATTGTACCGTCTTTTAGACGAAATTCAGTTTCAGTTTTCTTAATGGACAAATCTGGTTATCATTGTTCATTTGGAAACAATAAGTTTAGTCTATCTTTAAATTTAAATATTATTGGTAACGGTTCCCTTAAGGTTTATGATAACCTATATTCAGTTGAAACTATTGCATCTTATAATGAAACCTTGCAAGTGAAGTCATGTGGTATTAAACGCAAAATTAACAATATTTTTTTTAGCCTCATTATAACATAAGCATTATGTCACTTCTCTAGAAATAGAGTTGAACTATTTGTGTCTGATGAGATTTGGATTCCATTGACTTTATAGACTTTAATGTTTATATTGAATGTGTAATGGAAAGACAGACCAAAGTTAAATTATAAGCAGCTACTTTATTGGTTATGCTACAGATTAAAGGGTTGATAATTATACAATTCCACACTAAGAATTTTTTTTTTAGACGAAAAGTGTAATATTTTTTGAGGATGTTGAGTTTGGGGGAGAAATAAAGTCCGGATCATTGTCTTTGAGAAGGAATCAATTACGATTCCTACTATCACTTTTGACGATGTGCATGATTCTATACCTGTCATGATCAAGAAGTGAATTCGTAGTCTCAATAAGACAATGTCGAATTACCTCTATAAGTCGTTGTTGAGATACCTTAACAACGACAACGTAGCGGCACCCCATTCAAGATAAGGTAATTATTCCTAAGGAACAAACTCAACAACCTCAAGAACCGGTAATATTAAGATGGTCCACCAGAGAAAGGAGAAATATAATTTTGGATAATATTGTCATATTTCTCTAGGAACGTGAGGAAGACTGTGGATACTGGAAGATGATCTAATCAACTTCCGTCAGGCCATGGAAAGTTCCAGTTCTCAAAGTGGATTGATACAATAAATAAGGAGTATAAGTTCATGCAAGACAATAAAGTTTAAGAACTTGTCCCATTACTAAAAGGTATGAAATCCATTGGTTGTAAATGGACATTTAGAACCAAGAAGGATTCGAAGGGTCATATGGAGAAGTATAAAGTATGTCTTGTAACTAGTGACTTTACACAAAATTTTGGGATTGATTTTAAAGAATTTTTCTCTTCGGTATCTTTGAAAAACTCCTTTAAAACAATCATAGCACGTATTACACATTTTGATCTTGAGTTACATCAAATGGATGTCAAAACGGCATTTCTCAATGGTAACATTGACGAAACTATTTATATGGTGCAGCTAGATAACTTTGTGTCGAAATATCCAAATAATATGGTTTGCAAATTGACAAAATTTATTTATGGACTCAAGCAAGCTTCTCGTCAGTGGTACTATAAATTTCACCAAGTTGTTACCTCGTTTGGTTTTTAGGTTAACGTTGTTGAAGATTGTGTGTATCACAAATTCAGTGGGAGTAATTTTTTTTTTGGTTTTGTATGTTGATGACATACTGCTTGCCACAAATGATATAGGCATATTGCATGACACTAAGAAATTTTTATCAAATAACTTTGAGATAAAAGATCTTGGTGACGCCTCTTTTGTAGTAGGAATTCAAATACACCGAGATCGTTCTCGAGGTATTCTTAGATTATCACAAAAGAGCTATATCGATAAAGTGCTTAAAAGATTTGGCATGCAAGAATGCAAACCAGGTGACACCCCAGTCGCTAAAGGAGACAAGTTCAGTCTCAATCAGTACCCTAAGAATAGCCTTGAAATTAAAAAAATACAATAGATTTTTCCTTCATGATCAGTTGTAGGGAGTCTAATGTACGCTCAAGTATGTACACGTCAGGATATTGCGTACATATTAGGATGTTAGGCAGATATTTAAGCAAATATGGATGGATCATTGGGTAGCAGCCAAACTACTTAAGTAATTAATAGAGAACAAGAAATTATATGCTCTTTGTAGGAGATCGGATAATTCTGGAGATCATAAGGTATTTCGACTCCGATTTTGTTGGATGCCAACACAGTAGGAGATCCATATCAGGTTATGCTGACTAATGGAGATATATTTTGGATGAGTGTCAAACATGCACTCATAATTTCTTCCACCATGGCAGCAAGGTTTATAACATGCTGTGGGACATCTATTCAGGGAATATGGTTACAAAATTTTGTCACAAGGCTGCGCCTACAGTACGGTGTTGAAAGACCACTTAAATTATGGTATGACAATAAATCAGCAGTAATGTATTCCAATAACAACAGAAACTTGCATAAGTCAAGGATATTGACATAAAGTTTCTAGTTGTGAAGGAAAGAATTCAGAATGGTTAAAGTGTCCATATAGCACATTATGACAACTTCCATTTTAGCGGATCCGCTCACAAAAGCATTATCACCCAAGGTCTTTCATGAGCATACTGCTCATATGGGTGTTATCTCAATCAAGTATATGGCAATATAGTGGGAGTTTGTATTTTATGTATTTGGATGCTATTTGGTTTTGGACACATTTATGTATTAAAGTATTTTAGATATTTATCTGATCAAATATATGGAAATTCAGTTCATTCTGTTTTCATTATGTTAAAGTATTGATCTCATTAAAGTTAAGGAGGACCAGTTGGAAATAGACATGTATTGATCATATTGCGTATAATTTCCATGCTACGCATCCATGATTGATCTATGTCGTTTAGCTATATTGGTATATGTGACCATTGATGGTTTAGTTACGCTATATGTGACGAAGGCCGCTTTGATCCTATGTTGATATGGTTAATGGACGAGATTGTCCGGATATACCCTAAGGATTAAGATAGCAATTTATGAGCTCACTAAGGTTAACACAATTATAAGGTTACATATGTGGCCCAGTGGGAGATTGTTGGAATTATTCAATAATTAAGGGGCCACACATGTAAAATTAATTGTGTTTAGGCTATCTAAATAATTAAGCCAGATTAAAGTGATATATTTGGAAATTGGCTTAAGGGTATAATTGTCATGGAATTAATGTGTAGATACCGGAGATAATTCTAATTTGATGAGGGGCCAAATTAGAAATGTTAAAACATATAAATATATGTGTTCATTAGGGTTATGGTCCCCAACTTATACGGCCACCAAAAGAGAGGTTTTCTCTTTTTTTTCTTCTGCATCCCCATCAACAGAAAGAGAGGGACAAATGATTCGGATTCTTCTTTGTCATTAAGGGTCGTAGCAAGTTGGAAGATCGAACCCAATAAAGAGACGTTCGCTTCAAGATCCATCAAGTCTAGCAATGGGTTCAGGTACGCTTTCGCAATTTAATTTATGTTCTTCATCTCATGAATCGACAGGGCACAATAAAATTTCTAACATACTCGATTTACATGCTAACCGATCTTCTTAAGCGAGTTTGGTTAGGGTATAAATGGGTTATGATATAAAAAGGTTCACTTGCCTCATCCATTTATTTGTTTGGGTCAATGCAATTGTATATTTAACCCATGTGCCATGTTTAGTAGGTGAATCGGGTCCTCACTCAAGTCAAACACTCGATTTTAAATGGCAAATGACAAATAATGCTCCTATGAGAGATTGTCATTTGTTGTTTTTGATCATTTTTCTATGATGAAAATGACAAACATTGTCAAGGGTTTCAACCTCAAGGGGCGTAGGCTACTTACGTCTACCATTAGGTTTAGGTCTTCACCAAGCCAAAAACAAGGTCCGGGTCATCTAGCTTATTTGGAGTTTATTCGTCTTACAATCCCTGAAGAGATGAGCCAAACAAATCTTGATTGTCGTTTTAGCTAATATGCGAATGAAAAAAAAACTCCATTTTAAGTAGGAACCAAACTAGCCAAATGTATTAAATGGTTGTAAGGTTATTTTTTCTTATTACAAGTCATAGTACATAGTTTTCTTTTCTCCGCTTAATTGCACTTTACCCTCAATTTCACATATGTTGACTTTGGTACATCGTTTTTTTCACATTTAGTATGAACTCATTAATTTTATCAATTTTATATTTACTATAAGAATCATAAATTTATGACGATAATACTCTTATCCTAACCCTAATCCACCATCACTTCTTTCTCCTTTCTATCCCTAAACCCTAACTCAAAACCACCATCTTCTTTCTCTTTCCTCATCCCCAAATCATATCTATGACCTTCATCATTTTCCACTTGAACTCTAGCTCATCGTCACCATCTTCTTCTTATCCATAATCCCCAACCCACATTATCTTCCTCCTTCATGAACTCGAATTAACGACCACCATCATCTTTATCCCCTCTTCCAATTTGTGCATCTATTAAATGTCCCCTCCACCCCTCCCCCTATGCGATGTTGAGCAGCAGCGACAACCATAAACACCACAACCATCCTCTTCGTGACATCAGGAATATAAGCGTTATTTTTACTTTATTTTTTTTATAGTTTCACAGAGTTCGTAGTATTAAGTTATGAACAAAGTTTACGATATATATGTGGAAAAAAAAGAAACAAAAAAATTACAGGGTAGCAAAGTGAAAACAAGACCAAGATCAAGGTATTTTTAAAGTGCAAATAAGATTTTTTCGTTACATATATTATTTTGTTATCGACAAAAAATAAGTCAAATATGTCAAATGGTTCAACCAACTTAGGCGCGACCAGTTACGACCAATTAAGTAAATGGATTGAATTGGTCTTGTTAGGTTTACATGTTATTTATCGAGTCAATTTTAGTTTTAACATAAGTGAGTCGACTTGCGTTAAGAATTAACAGGTAGATTCATGTACAATCAAACTAGACCCACCCGGATTGCCACTTATATATTTGTCACACTCCATACAATTCAATTTATTGGTGAATATTGACTATATTAGATTGTTTGAACATTCCATGTCAGGGGATGAACAACATGCTCGATGTTCTAATTCCTTTTGTCAACAATATATTCGTCAAGGAGGAGCCTTCAAGAAAAATTGCATCTACGAAAAAGAGTCACATGATGATGTGAGACGACTTCATTTCCTATCGGATTAGGATAACAAATTATTGGTCGAAGTAGTACTCAAAAGACAAAGGCGAGTCTTTCTCTTCTCTATATTTTTGGGTTTGGAGGAGTTTCTTTCTCGCAAGATGGGAGAGCCATGATCATGGATGATCGAGTGGTTCACGAGACCGTGGAAATGTCAACATTCAAGTTGTGGAATGTCAAAAACACTGCACGCTAACGTCCAACCTTCAAACACCACATAGACGGCAACAAAGGATAAGTATTAAAGGTAACGATCTATACCACGATCATTTTCAAAACTAACACTAACTCATTATATCAGAATTTTCAATTTCCTTGTTATTTACTTCTCAACCAATTTTACTACTTTATAAAGGAATCTCTATATGGATTTAATTTTCGACAATAACGTTCATTTTTTTTGGCACGACAAGGCATCTATTTTTTTTTTCTTGAGGAATGAGCTACGGCCAAAAGGCACATTTCATGTGTCCAAAAAGAAGAGAAATAGCGACCTTTAGGCTATTACAAAGAGAGCGGTTGACGTGCTGTAGCGAGTTTATAAGCGGCTAAGAAATGATGGAGTGACGTTCATAAGAGACTTTCATCGAATCCAGAAAAAGCAGGAAAATGGTTTTATTCAGATTAGCGAAGATAGCGATCTATCATATCATAATTTTTAGACATTATATATCCTTCGTGGTTCCAACTAACCGACATTTAAGAGGGCTACTAGTAAGGAAAACAAGTGGAGACGGCCATCCAAAATGATAAAGGGTGTAGCGAGTCGATAGGTGAGACATTTTTTCGCTTAGGTAGAATATGACACATAAATCAAATATAAATCAATTTTAGATTAATTTTAGGCGTCTGAAGCCGTTTCAACAATGGACTTGATGACATATATATGTCATTCCGTGTTGTACGTCTGAGTAAAGCACGCACTTACAGGTACCTATTATATAAACGCCTACTGGCATAATGTCCTCGTAGTATATCTTGAACATGTGTGCATAAATACTCTCGTAGCGACAAGTGTTGTGTTTCGAATTATACCAATAAAATATCAACGTGAACACATATATAGAAATACAATTTAGTATATTACGAACATAGGGTAAACACACATATAAACACGATTTTTTGGCGTAAAATTTAGTTTCCTACGCACTTTTTTAACAATATCCAATTCGATTGTTCAGAGTTAATTTTTTCAGAAACAGCCCTTGGAAAACATAATTACGCTTGCCCCCGTTGTAAAAATCCAGAAAAATAACAAATCTAGAAATTTCAGAATTAACTGTCAAAATGGCAGTAGTCTTCATGTAAATAAACCAGCCCCTTCTACAAAAGAAGAGTCTCGCCAAAGCCATCTCTGCCAATAAACAAACCCCTCCTTCCTCTCGATCGATCCCTCCCCCTGCAAATTCCAAGTCGAATCGATCATTCGATCTCCGGTCGCCACCGGACGTCGCCGAGGACATCGCCGCCGCCTCCGTTCGCCGGAGGTCCCTCCGATCCGATCTACATCCTCACGTGGATGTGGATGGAGGTTTATTCGAACGAGGAACAATCGAGTCGGAGGGAATTTTTCCTTACCAGGAAGAGGGATTAGAAACAAATTCTGATCGGGACTGTCGAGATGCCTGGATTGTTGAACTCGTCGTCTCCGGCGAGGTCGCCGCCGCCGCCGGCGGGATCGAGCGGAATCTGGTCGAAGAAGAGGGACGTCATCACCTTCGACCATCTCCAGAAGGTATACTCATCGTTTTATTGGGTTCGTTAGATCTGTCCGCGAATTATTCAGGAAAGGGTTCGATCGTCTTGATTCATTTTACGAAGTACAATTTGTTCTTCTGTTGTCCGTTCGAAGAAAATGTGTTGATTTTTGCAGTTGGACCGGTGAATTAACGTTTCTGGGTTCTGATGTAAATTATAGGAGTTAAAAGAGCGGGAGTGTGAAGATTTTAGTAGCTAGCGTGAAACTGATGCATCTGGTTGTAGTGCGCTCGAAAGTAGTTGTTATGTAAGCATTCAAATGGCTGGTTTGGCCAAGAAATCTTAGATATTTGGCACAGTAGGAAGCATAGTCGCTTGAAAAAATAGGTGCTGATTTAGGGAAGGATTCAACATCTTGATTAGTTCACGAGTCTGTTGCTCTGTCGGCGTTTGAAAAAGTGTTGATTTTTGTAGTTGGATAGGCGAATTTGAACATTTTCACTGCTTTGCGATGTAAATGATAGTATATTTAGGATAAGTGAGCTTTTTTGAGTTTTTTTTCGAGGTTAAATTGTTGGGTATTAGAGTTAGTGTGTGTGATTGAGAAAGAATATAGAAGTATCATCTGAATGCTAGTGTAAAGAATTTAGTACCAGTGAGAGACTCCTGCATTTATAGTTTCATATTATTTGTTACATAAGCTTGAAAATTGCTTTTTTTCGAAAAGGAAAAAGGTTTTTAATACAAATCCCTCAAATCTTGCTGATTTTAACATAAGCCTCCCGAATTTTGTTATTTTGAAGGAGACCCATGTACTCATATAGATTATTACAATTAAAGGCATCATCAGCCTCCATATTAAAGTAGCCATAACAATACCATACTAATGGCTTTTTTATCCCTAGAGTTTGGTAGTAAATGAAGTAGGATGAAGGATGAATGGAATAGTTGGGGAGGGAGGAAGGAAGGAGGGGCCCGAGGAAGTAGTTGGGTGGTCGGGGGTTTGCTTGCGGAGGAGAGGGTTGATGCTCTTTCATGTATGGTGGTTTGGGTTGGTTTGGTTGGAGGATGAACAAGTGAGGAAACAATTGGAGGAGGAAAAGAGAGAATTGGAGAGGGAGGAAGGGACGGGTGAACGAGGGAGAGTGGAGGGCCGAAGGCAAAAGGAGGTATGAGTTTGGTGGCTGTGGTTCTTCCACGGATGGGATTGGGGATGAAGAGGAAGAAAGGGATGGGTGGCTTAGGGAGAGTGAAAGCAGAAGCCAACAGTGTCCTATGTCCGGTTGCGGAGGAGGATTTTGGTGGTTGCTGATTTCCATGTATGGATTGGAGGACGACTGTCACGCCCAAAAGTTTGCGTCCCACCGAGACGGACTTGCATAACTCTACACGGAGCGGGGTTATGCTGTAAGCTTTCGGAACTTTCTAGAAGATGGTGGAATCATCTGGAAGACTCAGAAATATTCTAGAAGATGGCGGAATCCTCTGGAAGACTCGTGATCTTTCATGAAGACTCATGAACTTTCTAAATGTTCTAGAAGACTCCTTATAAATATCTAGGTTCTAGAGTTTCCTACAATAATTTCTGGAATATTTTGTTTTCAGAAGTTTCTTGTCAGCCCTATGGACACCATAAATAAGTGGGAGGTCTCATTTGTTTCTCACCACCTAAAGTTGTAATCTCTTCTAGTATAGTGAAGTTTTCATACTTTCGATCTATCTATTTTGTCCCACATTGTTCTCATTTATGCCTTAGCGATCTGGCTAACCATTTGGAGAAGGCTGGTACGACTCTTCGAGTAGGAAGATAGTGCGTCGCACGGGTCGAAGTGTAACCTAAAATACTAAGTCCGTGAGACGGCTCTACCTAGCAACCCATTTAGGCTTGTGCCTAGGGCCCCATGATTATATATATATATATATATATATATATATATATATATATAACAATAAGGAAATAAAAAAGGGTACAATTCGCTTAGCCTATGGCACGACACATTTATTTCTAAATATAAAGGGCCCCATTTAGATAATTTACCTAGGGCCCCCAAATGTTTTGAGACGGCTCTGGGTTGGAGGATGAAGGAGAAAAGAGTGAGGGGGGAAATGCTCAAAAAAGTGTCATACATTATTACATTAACTTCAACTTTAGCGGTGGTTTGTGTTTTGTTACTGTCTTTAACCATGCTTATGAGCAATTATATATGAATATGGAGGTCTTCTTCAATTTAACTAGTTTTAGAGGACTTTTGTGTAGTGGGGAATATTTGGGGGGTTTGTATCTGAAAAGCCCCAAAAGACTTGGACATTTAGCATGGCAGGAACGCTCACTTCCAAATTTGGTACCGTGTCGTCTTGGACACTCCAAAAATACTCTAGAAGACTCCATATTTAGGAACGGAGGGAAGAGCTAGCAGAACAGGCGTCCGGAGAAAGGACAGTCGAGTAGGTCAAGCAAGTCGGCAAGTCAGTCCGCGAGAGCCACAAGACCTAACATAAATGACTAGTTGACTCAGTGGCTTTAGTAGACCTTTCCAGCTCTTCTTCCCCTACCAAAGGCGGGTTCTTACACCTTACTCAACCGACCCCTAATGTTGTGTATTTGTGTCAATGTGACATATACGGCTTCATGTGTTATAATCAGTTGTTGAGTGAGTTACCTTTAGATACATTTTAAAAAATGTTGGTATCAGATTTTTTCTGGTTTGATTTATCTAGCTGTAAATCATTATTATATTAGATTGATGTGGTGCTATAAAGACTAATAATGCATTTGTTCAAACCAGTTCTGGAGTGAGTTGCCACTTCAGGCTCGACAGGAGCTTTTAAGGATAGATAAACAGACCCTTTTTGAGCAAGCTAGGAAGAACCTCTATTGCTCCCGGTGCAATGGATTGCTTCTTGAAGGATTCTCGCAGATTGTCATGTATGGGAAGTCGTTGCAACAAGAGGGTACAGGATTCCACCTTCCCAACCGAACAAGGGCTGTCTCCATGGCGCTCGCTGATAGCGAGTCCGATGATGTGCAGGACCCATCTGTGCACCCGTGGGGAGGGTTGGCTGCGACCAGGGACGGGATACTGACCCTTGTCGACTGCTTTATAAATGCAAGGTCATTGAAGCCTCTTCAGAATGTAAGCCGATAGTTTCAGTGAAATTGAACTTTTATTAACATGAAGATAATTACAGGTGAAGAGGCCTTCTAGTTCATCTTTATTGCTCAACCACTTACTTTACTCTATTGGGTTCTTGGTCATAAAGGTTTTTGATAGTGCCCGTGCAAGAGAACATGAACGGGAGTTGCTGTATCCAGATGCATGTGGTGGGGGAGGCCGGGGTTGGATAAGCCAGGGGATGACGAATTATGGAAGAGGGCACGGGACAAGGGACACCTGTGCTTTGCATACTGCCAGGCTCTCTTGCGATACTCTGGTCGATTTTTGGTCTGCTCTAGGTGAAGAAACCAGAACATCGCTTCTACAGATGAAAGAGGAGGATTTCATTGAGAGGCTTATGTACAGGTTAGTTTCACTCGCTTTGTTTTGCATCTTTCTCTGGAGTATTATATTTTTTTAAACATGATGTTGTCATAAGAAATGGTCCTTATTTATTGTTCTCATCATGATCCATGCCTTCTTCCATCAGAATGGGGTGGACTATGGTCATTTTTTATGTTGAGCACAATATTTTACAAAAAACAATGCTCTTGTTCTGAGTGAGTTCATTGGTTCTTTAGAAAACTAAGAAGAGTGTACAACGAGCATGGTCGTACCTGAAATCTGCTCACAGTTTTAAGAAGGAACAGGTCTTGGAAGTATTAAGCGTGCCACATCAATTACATTGTCACACATCCCTTCTATACAGTGCACTTTTGCAATAGAACTTTGTGATTCATTGATCTTTGCACGTGTCTTCCTTGATCTTGTTGAAGTTAAAGCTAAAGCATTGTTAGAGTTTTGAGGGACTCATAACTCCAATTGTTGGAGATGTTGGGACTTCTAAGCAACCAAAGATTCAGGGGACTTGTCGCGAAATAGGGTTGATTTAGGGACTTATAATAAAACCGTCATTAAGGAATGCAGGAATTACATAGGATTAGAAAACAGTGCAATTGAGACTAGTTTGATACTTTGGTGCGACTTCACATAATTCCTTTGTTTTGCTATCTATAGTGTTCTATATTTACTATAGGAGCTAATAGAAACATTTTGTTGTATATTTCCCGTAGAAACTAATCGTAACCTTTTGGTTTGCTCTCGTTGCATCTCATGGCCAGTCAGTAATGTGCTGGCATTTCAGGGTAGTAGATCATATTGAAGCTAGAAATGTTAGCTCAATACAATTTCTGCATAAAAGTTTGGTTTTCCTGCCTGATGTTATCTTTGCAGGTATGATAATTCTCCTCACAACCTTTTATGTATTAGAGTAGTCCTTAGTGCTGATCCTGTTGTAACAGTAGCAGAAGGGTTTAATGATAAAACAATGAGATGCACCATCATAATCTTTATAGGATTTCTATATGATACTTTTTGAACTGGAAACCCGAGATTGGGAGCCGTACCGTTTGACACTGATTATGGGATTTCGGTGTAGTACATCAAATATTTTCTTGCAGTTCAATTGCTCTTCCAATAAGTAGTTTTCTCTTAATGAGAGGGCCTTTCTTAGTCTACGAGGAATGGTTTGATCTGATTTTATTTGCCAGTTGAAAGCCATTTGTATTTGATGATCTAAGAAAGTTCTCTTTTGCCTGCAAATCAGAGCTGTTTTCCTGTTACCAGCTGCTTCTTTCTTCTCATCTAACTCTTATCTCCTCTGATCCCTGCAAGTCAGCCCAGTGATTTAGGGATTGTCCTCAATTACCTTTCCGATCCTCAATCCTTATCCTACTTCTAGCACTCTCATTTTTAAGCTACAATTAGCAATCTCTTTTCTTATTGAGTATTGCTTTGACAGATAATATAAACTAAGAGTTATTTAGTGGAAAGGTTTATGACTTTCATATTTCTAGAATGAATAACCATTTTTTCTAACCAATCATATAGGAACATCATATAAGGCGAAAGTTATTTCATTTTTCCCTTGCTTGATTGTCATATTTATACCGATACAACTTAATTGTATATTTCTTTATGAGATTACTGTGTAGTAGGAATTGTAGATGACAGTTAATGTATTTTGGTTGAGCAAATGTGATTCTCCAATTCCTACATGTTTTCTTCTGATGTTGAAGAAGTGTTAGTGGAAAGTGCCTGGTAGCTCTCATTAAGAATTCTGAAAGTCTATCGTAGGTTCTTGATGCCGATTTTTTTTATTTGACACGATGCAGTCGTATTATTTCTATTTCCATCTTGTTTAGTTAGAATGACAAAATCATGGGGATTGGAGGATATTACTTGGAGATCAATATTAAAAATTGTGGAGAACAGTTGGAATGAGTGGTTTCCTTAATACTTAAATGTGAATCCAGACTCATATCCTAGAAGCTCTTATGTGGGGGAACAGTTGCTTTCATGGTTCTTACCAATCAATTAGATTCAGTTAACTAGGGATGCTCACACTTTGTGCCTACGTTGTTTGTCTTAACAGTTATATGAATATTTTCATGTCACAGGTTTGACAGCAAGAGGTTTTGCAGAGATTGCAGAAGGAAGGTGATTCGTGAATTCAAGGAATTGAAGGAATTAAAGCGCATGCGTAGAGAGCTTCGCTGTACGAGTTGGTTTTGTGTTGCAGACACGGCTTTCCAGTATGAGGTATTCTTTGCTGCTAAGATGTTTTATATTTTCCTGTTTTAAGATGTACCTGGGATAAATTACAAAAGTTCATACTTCAATTTATATGATATATACAACTTTTTAGGTATCGGAAGACATGGTCCAAGCTGATTGGCACCAATCCTTTACCGACAGTATTGGAACGTATCATCATTTTGAATGGGCCATTGGAACAGGGGAAGGGAAATATGACATTCTGGAGTTTGAAGATGTTGGCATGAGTGGCAAGGTTCAAGCAAATGGACTTGACCTTGGTGGTTTAAGCTCGTGCGTTATAACTCTGAGGGCTTGGAAACTGGATGGTCGTTGCACTGAACTTTGTGTAAAGGCACATGCATTAAAGGGACAGGCGTGTGTTCATCGCAGGTTAATGATTGGTGATGGTTTTGTCACAATAACAAAAGGAGAAAGTATCAGAAGGTTTTTTGAGCATGCCGAAGAAGCGGAGGAAGAAGAGGTATCTCCTTAAGACCTGCCATTATGTATGTAATAGGATAGAATAGTTGTAAATAAGGATGATACATGCTTACCTACTGGGAAAGTAAGGGAAAGTAAAGGCGAGGGTTAAATATTTGGGTTTCTTATGCCTAGATTATCAAAGTTCTACATATTAACGTATGCTTGATATTGTTAGGCTTTCTTCTGATTAAAATTTACATGTTGTAAACTCTTATCTTGCAAGAGCAGGATGATGACACTATGGATAAGGATGGAAATGAACTTGATGGTGATGGTTCACGCCCACAGAAACATGCCAAAAGCCCTGAACTTGCACGTGAGTTTCTTCTGGATGCTGCTACTGTTATTTTTAAAGAACAGGTATTTATTCTTAATTATATAGACTGTTGACTAATTTCCCCTAATTATTATTATGTTAGTATCAACACTGATGCTGGTTATGAAGGAAGCAGCAATAGATGTTCCACGAAGAATAACTTGAACAAACGGATGATAGTAATTAATATGAGAGTTCCTACACTTAGCGATGATCCGATAATGTAGATATATTGCATGGAGAGAGGACAATAATTTGCGTAAAGGAGGAAGCTGTTTTTAGTTGAATATGAATGAAACAGACTCTTGTATCTAGCACTATGTTACCATATCGGGGAATAGAGATCATACTAGGAAACTTTATTGTTTTTTCTTAGTTCATCCACACTGCTAGTAGTGCAATGGACAATGCTGTGAAATTGGGGGAAGAAACGTCTTTATTTGCTCGAATTCAAACTATATTACTGGAAAATTTTCCTCTCATTTTGTCTTTTACTTCGATCATGAAAGGAGCCTTAAAGTTAATACGACTATTATTATAGCAGTTGTCCAATGAGGCAGGATCAACAATGTGTTGGGTCCCACTTTGGCCTAAAGGGTTTACATTTAGATCTAGGCCGAACTTATATACCAACCCATTATCTTCCTTCCAATGTGGGACTATACGCTGATGCAAACTTCCTAATAATACTGTCAACTGAATGTGATCGACAAACCAATATACTCCTACTTACCATTATTTCTAGTCAGATTCTTTAATGGTCTAATCCTGTGAGTTCATGAAGACATCAATAGATGCTTTGTATTAAATAAAAGCTGTTCAAACCTGTAACCTGAGGAAAAACATACCTTGAATATGCCCTTTGTTGTCTAATGGGCAAACAACAAGCCATCTCACCTTGAGTAGCAGGAGATGTCGTCAATCGGTCAATCTACCATTTCAGGAACACTACTACATCTAGGCATGTCAATGATCACCGATAACATGTTAACCCAACCCAATTGTAGCTAAAAGACCCGAATGAATTTCGGGTAAACCACAGGAAACCAGAAATGATTTCAAGGTCTACTTCTGGTTTTGACGTAATATAAAAATGTTCTTTGGATACATATAAACTAATATGGCTAGTTGGTAGAGTTAATGGTTAGTTGTTGGAGGTACTAGGTTGTTCCCCAACAGCCACATTTAGTATGTTTTTAATATATGTAACTGTTAACATGACCAAATCGGATCGGGATTGGATGCTAAAAATGGAACCTAAATGAAAATTGGGCCGGGTTCAGGTACAAATTTAGAAACCCCGTGAATTTCGGATTGGGTTCGGATTTTATGTAGATCCGACCCGAAGTCGAGCAGTTGAGAGCCCTAACTACATTTTTTTTCAGCATTGATTGAACATCTGAACTTTTATGGCCTTTTGACCACCTGGCAATTTATGCAATCCCAAATTGACTTTTTTTTTCCATGCTACATTACTTTATAGCTGTTGCGATTTCAGCACACTTAAATCTCAGCAATGATACTAATTAAAGAAGGAAAAAAATAGTATTATTTGGAAAGTGGACATACAATATGAGCCTTTAGTTGCTTCAGTTTTGTCCATAGGCCTTCTTTGAGATGAACAATGATGTATTTCCAGGTAGAGAAGGCATTCGGAGAAGGTACGGCCCGACGGAACGCACATAGCCTTTTTGTCTCTCTCGCTCTGAATCTGTTGGAAGAGCGTGTTCATGTTGCTTGTAAAGAAATCATTACATTGGAGAAGCAGGTAAGTTTGTATTCTAATATTTCTGGCTAATAATCCATTTGAAAACAGTCACATGCCAGTTTTTTGTAATCCCATTCATTCTTTTAAACAGATCAAACTTCTTGAAGAAGAAGAGAAAGAAAAACGTGAAGAAGAAGAGAGAAGAGAGAGGAGGAGAACAAAAGAGCGAGAGAAAAAGCTTAGAAGAAAAGAGAGGCTCAAAGGAAAAGAAAGGGAGAGAGAGAAGAAAAACAACAAAACAACCCCACTTTATGCTTCTCTGCCAGCATCTGCAAATGACTCACCAGCAAGCACTGCTGGTGATTCATCACCTACCACTGTGGAATCTGGGGATGCAATTAGTGACCCAGGGGATATCATAACTCCAACTCGGCCTATGTCTCCTGATATTAAAGACGAGCTATCCTCAAATGGATGTGTTGACACAAATAGCCTGAAGAGTGACAACATACAGGATAATTGTCATATTGATGGAGAATTCAGTGTCAGGAATAGTGCTTCCTTCATACTTGAGCAGTCAAAATCATCTAGAAGGAAATTGAGGTTTAAAAAGGATTCTCATACAGACCTGGCAGCCAAATGGTATGATGATACTGTTCATCATGGTGAATCTAATAGCAAATTAGTATCTGGTTCAAGGTTAATGAATGGTGGACATAGGCTATTACGAGAAAGGGGTGTGAAGAAAGCTAGAAACTGCAACTCCAAGTTCGGTGAAAAATTCCACTGTTCAAGCACCAGATTGCGTGGTAGATATGAATTCCAGTCCTGCAGCTGCTGCCCAAATGGTGATTACAGGAAGGATAGTGGGTATAATCTATCTACCATCAAATCAGGTAGGGAGATGAAATATTCAACTAAATCAGAACCGACAGGGGATATGTCCAGGTCACTATACCGTGCTAGCAAGTATAATCAAGGTCGTTTCATTCCAGAAAATTGTGCCCTTCCCAAAGGAAAGGTTGTGACTGGTACTCCTAGCAGAGAAGTTATACACACAAAGCAAGTTTGGGAGCCTATGGACACTCGAAGAAAGGGCAACAGAAGCAATTCTGATCCTGATTGTACCATGAGAAGTGTTGACGTGGCTGAACAAACTGGTGAAGCTGAAGTTGGCAAAGCAGCAAGTGAATGTTCATCTGAGATTCCTGGAGATGTTGGCAAAGATGGCACTTTGAGTAATTACGAGGGCCATGAGGATGACCGGAAAAATCCCTGTAGTGTATTTGTCTCAGTTACAAAGTCTGATTGCTATTCAAAGGATGATGAAGACTCGTGTTTCCCGACAGGCAATAAATGTGGTGATCCAGTACCGAGCTCTTCCAGTTCTGACAATTGCTCATCATGCCTCAGTGAAGGAGATGGTAGCATCAGCTCCTCAAGTGCCCAGAATACCGAGTCATCATCAACTTCTGATTCTGAGGATGCTAGCCCACAATCAGAAGGACGAGTGGACACTTCAAGTAACAAGTATAAGACGAATCTAGGCAGTTCTTTGACAAGACCTAGTACAGAATTTTCAATGGCTAGTTGTGTAGCTCATGTTCCAAGGGAAGAACGAGGAAACACCGCCCACAATTTTGACGGCGGTGGATATGAATTTGATATGTTTCCTCCACAACATAGGTTACCAATACATGGCCAAAACATTCACATGCCAGTTTTCCCCCCTTCAACTGTTGGATATCACAATCCGGCTCCAGTTTCTTGGCCGGCCACGCCAGCTAGTGGGTTGATGCAATTTCCACAGACATGCCACTTTCTCTTCCCACCCAGTACTCTTGGTTATGCCTTACCAGCAGCCCGTCCCTCAGAGTTCGGTATGCAGTACAATTCCCTGCAAGCTGCAACTCCTTCCTTATATAATACTCACCATCATTCCATGTATCAGACTGGTAACAGAGCCAACCCTCCGAACCCAAAGGAGCAATCCAGACGTTCTAGTGTTTGTGAGCTGACGACGAATGGGAATCGTCTTGAAAGGTCAACTCCGAAAAGACAGCTCCCACCGAAACCACCATCAAGTGGGCATACTAGCAGTGTTGGGAATGCTTCAAGACCACGGGATGATTTTTCATCGTTTTCTTTGTTTCATTTTGGCGGTCCTGTCGCTGTGGCTGCTGGACAGAATGCAAGTTCAGTATCCCGGAAAGAAGAAAGTACTGGGAGGATGGTATCATCCTTAGCTCCTGCCCCTCGGGCTGATACCAGTTCAAAGGAAAACATGCCGGTTGAGGAGTACAGCTTATTTGCGGCAGGAAATGGTGCTATGTTTTCATTCTTCTGAGCGAGCCTTGTATAAATACATAGGCAAAAGGAGGCTACTGTTGATATCAAGTATTTACCATGCTTTGGTTGTGAGGTTCGAGTTCTTTGTATTCGGTTAAGGGAATAATCTGTCTCAAAAAGTTTTTAGCAGTTTCCAGTTTGGGCTTTGTTGTTGGATTGTTGAAAGAAAAGTGCAGTGTTATATACATCTTCTTTTCTTTTTTCTTCCTTTTATTTTCTTTTCCTTCCTTGTATATGTATGAGGTTGATATTTTTGCAACATTTAGAAGAATATATTTTCGTAAATGAAGCTAGACTTGTTATGCTGTAACATGATCCGTTATCTTTCCTAGAATATATTTTCATAAACTTTTTTTTTTCTTTTTTGATGGAGGGGGGGATGCTTGTTGCGCGTGAAACAATTGTTGCGTGTGAAACAACAGAAAAAAGAAAAGTGATGTTGCAAGTGATGTTGCTTTATGCAAATCCTAGTTGCTGTAAATATAAATCCAATTTTTGTATTGTTGCAATCAGTTTCTTCTTTTGCCATTTGCTGCTACAAGTAGAGAAAGGCAAATTATAAGGGCACAACCTTTTTTACTCGGGGCTGTCCAAGTGACTGTTTCCTATTATTTACAAGTTTGCCACTGAAAAAATTACTCAGGGCTATCCAAGTAGTAGGTATAAAAGATAAGTGTTATAATTTTTGTTTTCTTCCTTCCTCACAAGAAGAAAAGAAGAAGAAGAACAAGAAGAAGAAAAAAAAAACAAGAACATCAATTTTTGTAAACCTAGTTTATTTTGATTTTTTGCTCTCTTCTAATTTCTCAGATCTCTTCTCCAAACCCTATTTTATTTTATTTTCTTCTTGTTTGGGCATTATGGATGAAACCCTAGTTGTAGAAGAAATTGGGTTATCAAATCTATCAAATCTATTAATCTATTAGTCTATTAACCAATTTTTCTTTATTAATAGAAGAATTATGCATGAAATCCTAGTTTTAGAAGAAAACTATGGAAGAAATCCTAGTTGTAGAATAATTGAATTCATATCAGGATGCCACAATTTCTGACAGTCCTAGAAGTATTGAGGCCTGCCAGAAATTGTGGCAGTCTTGAAATAGACTCGATGTACAACAGGACTGCCACAATTTCTGGCAGTCCTAGAAGTAATGAGGACTGCCAGGAATTGTGGTAGTCTTGAAATAGACTCGATGTATAACAGGACTGCCACAATTTCTGGCAGTCCTAGAAGTAATAAGAACTGCTAGAAATTGTGGCCGTCCTGAAAGGGACATGCTCTACAACAGGACTGCCACAATTTCTGGCAGTCCTAGACATATTGAGGACTGCCTGAAATTGTGGCAGTCCTGAAAGATACTTGCTGTACAGCAAGTTCCTTTCAGGACTGCCACAATTTCTGGCAGTCCTAAAGTCGACATTCCCGAATGAAAAAACACATGTTAGAATTTATTTTAATCTTGATAATAGAGTGAAATATGCATTTTAGGATTTATTTCCAAGCATTCTTTGTGAGGAAAGAAGTATTTAACCTTTATTTTCATACATTTTAGGGTTTATTTAATTTTTTGGGTGCCATCGAAATTGGAAAAGAGAAGAAACTAGGGTTTTGATGGAGATGGTGATGATGGAAATGGTGGAGAAGAAGATGATGATGATGATGAGAAAAAAATTAGGGTTTTGATGAACATGTTAGAATGGAAATGGTGGAGAAGAAGAAGATGGATAGAAGAAGAAGAAGAAAACTAGGGTTTGTGAAGAGAGAGAGTGAAATTTAGAAATGAGAGTGGTTTTTTGGGTTTGGGGGGCTGTGGGCTTTGGACAGTCCCCTGAGTGGAATATTTGGATAGCCCTAGTAAAAGTTCCTCCCAACCTGGCTAGCCCTAATCCTGACTAGCCCCGAGTAAAAAAGGCTGTGCCTTATAATTAGCCTAGAGAAATAGTTTGTTGCAATGGTACTGTTTATTGTGGGCCTTCTTTTTGCTAGTTTGGCGTTTCCATCAATCTCAAACTGTCATTTGAATTAATCACCAAAATACTCTCCAACGACATCTAGAATGCTCAAACGGAACAAACCCGTTAAATAATAAACTGAAAGAAAGATGCTGCTAAAACTAAAGGCTAGTAATTAATCATCTAAATCCATCCTTCCTAAGTCTTGTCTGCTGCAGTGTCATGCCACTTTCGTACTCACCATTCACCAACTCGTTCATTGGTTCTTTTCGTGTTTGGGCTGGGCCTAGCCCGGGTGGAATGTGACGATGGATGAGGGAAAGGTCCTGGTTCGAGTTGGAACTTTACAAAAATAAGAAAAATAAAATAAAATTTAAAAATAAAGGGAGGAGGAAATGAAATAAATAAATATGTAAGGAAAAGATCTAAGGTTAGAAGTGGCCTTGGGCACGTAAGTTAGGTAGAAGACACTATATTTGGAGTGGATCTGCTTAAACACGAGATCTTATTTTTGGAGTAGATCTGATGGGAAAATCGAGATGAGGAGTTATGGATCCATTTTAGGAGGAATCATGACAAGTACAAAAGGATCAAATGTGCTGTCCTAGATTTGGTGTCCACTTTTATGTCCTCTTTCCTATGTATATGTGAGTCCCACAATTTAAAAGTGTTATTTTTATAAAAATTATTGGGACCCACATATACATAGGAGGGGGGACATGGAAGTGGATATCAAATCTGGGACAATAGATCCCATCCCCTACTTTTTCAATATTTTAGTGTAATTTAGTGTTTCCTTGCGTCTTTTTCCTAGTAATCTATATAAATGTCTCCAATGTAGTTGGATAATCATCTTTAGTATTAGTTCAATTAACTATGAGATTTCTCTCTTTTATTGGCCTGACTCGCGAGCTAACCACCTAAGGGTAAAGCACTCTTACACTGCGGACCACGAAATCGGTATGAATCGAGGCAAATTATGATACTAGATATGACTCCAAAATAATATGGACCAAGGTCGGCCAATGAGACGATGATGGATAAGCTTAATCGTTGAGAGGAAAACAATACGGATCACTAGATGACAGCTCGAGGCTCTTATTGGGCGATCATGGTTAAGACAAACGATCAAGGCTACATTTTGACATTGTTACATTTGTATTATTTTACGATGCAACCATCGTCAATTTTATTTTTATTTCTGCAACTTGCAAACGTGGGAGTAATTATTCCTTCCAAGGAAAGGTATAAGATGTCACGTCCCGATCCCATAGGACCGATCGTCATTGCTAAGACGTGATGCCGCACGAGCCTAGGTTACGCTCGTGCAAGGCAGGTTCCATAACGGCCGATTACAGCAGCTTGCGACGGGATCCTCGCACAGAAGTCCCAAGCAGAAATATTGAATTAAAATGCAACACAAGCATTGAACAAAATCATAATCTTTATTGATATAGAAAACAAGATTACAATATGACACGTGGCTAAATTTACATGTCTCTCAAGCTCACTTTTCTCTCAAATTATAAGTCACTCTGCTCTCTCTCATTTCTCAATACAAGCTTCAAGGCTGCAACTTGCAGATGCTTCAGATAGGCGATGTTCATATATTATGTCCCGTATAAGTTCTGACTCCATGCGGCCGCATGCCTCAAAACGCCAAAAAACTCCGTGCCTCGATGCATCCAAGTCGTGTTCCGCACCAACGAGCTTCTACTTGTGCCTGCATATGAAAACTGTATGGGTGTCCGTACTCAACTGTACTGGTGGAGTGAGCTCTTCGTCCACCCATATAAAACCAACACGTTCATTTACTTTGTGCAACATAATCCATTTATGATTGTCTTTCTATTCTTATCTTAGGATCGATTTTAGGACATAAATCCTGGCCTATTTGTGTCTCTAGACCATCATCGTACTATCGCATCGATAACTTTCTTATCCTTGCCTCTAGACCATTCTCGTGCTTGCAACATCAACGTACCGACTCATGCTTGCCTTATGGCCCATACTTTGGGATGCTACAACATGATTCGTGTCAACGACTTGGTTCGTGCTTCAACATTGAGGCCGTGCCTCGTAACTTAGCACGACTTAACCAAACTTGCCTTACGGCCCTTCTCGACTTAACTCGAAATGACTCGTCTGACTTATGCAACTCTATGCCAACGACTTAATACTCGATGCAACATTTCGTGCCGAAGCACGCATCTTTTCTATAGCCAAATCTTAGGCTTCTTAAGACTTGTATTGCAACCGTGCATACCATCTTTATCCTATTCGGGCTGTGCTTGTACTTTCTTTTATTCGACCGACACCGTGCAGCGGATTGTCGCTCAGCACGCCAACTTATCTATATGAAAGGTCACTGACAATTCAAGCCATCTTGGACATGTAGGTGGTGTAGACGAGACCCTTGCAGCTAAGGGTAGCTAGCTCTGCTCAAGTCCTCGAATCACCGGTGGCGTATTCTTGCCTAACTACCTTGCTTCCCTCCTAGGCCGATGCGGTCCTGTGGCCCCAGGCTACCGAATCGAGGGTGCAAAACCTTGTCGACAAGTTGTCCATGACCACGCACCTACGATAACTTCTAGACTCAACGTAAATGTATGGCCTAACTATCACAACTTACTTTCCTTTGGTTTACTTTTTTTCTTTTCCATACTTCTTTTGCAGAGCCCAAAGCAGGGTTGCCTCGGCGACTGACCTACAGTTCCGACATCTTTCTTCTTGGCGACTGACCTACAGTCCCGACATCTTTCTTCTCGATGGCTGACCTACAGTCCTGATATATTTTCAGTGTTTCCATACTCTTATTGACTCAACTCATGAATGGCTAATTGATAGCCTTCAAGCATAACTTGAACAAAACGTGTTCTTCATGTGCCGTAGACCATGGCTAACTTTTCATTGAACCAACCGTGACTTGTGCCTTAAACCGACTTGTGTTCTATGTGACACTACCGCCCAAGTCATACTTTATATGACGAGCCTTGAGATCGTGGAACTAAGTGACTTGACAACCGCATATAACATTGGATAGTGCTTGTTATGACTTCGATAGCCCAGCATAACTTTTTCTAACTTAATCGTGCAATAACTTGACGAGCAAAGACTATGCCAAGCCTCGCATCGTAGGAATGTGCTGTGCACGCGTTTGACTTGAACAACCAAGTTCTTTGGGTGCCTAGACTTATGCCACAAGCCGTGTGATATAACTTAACCCATGGAACGAGCAAAGGCAATGCCAAGTCTTGGACGATGGGACCGTTCTTGCTTTATCAAGCATCTATACGTGCGACGCCTATGACTTAGGCTAAGTTCATAGCTTTGTGGCAACTTAGACCAACTTTCCTTCTTCCAAGCTACGGGACGAAGGACCGAGTGTCATTTTGAAAGCACATCATGCAACACTTCTAAGCCGACCTTGGGACCTTTCCATATTTTAACTCAATCCGATCCGTCGAGATTATTCCCTTAGCTATGTAGATTTGTCTATTTTATTATCAAGCCTACTTGTGTATTTGAAAACTTTCATTTTATTAATGTGAAGGCCAAGCCGAGACAAGTTCACCGAAGCTACCCACTTGAGCGAGAAGTTGCCTCGACCTAGCGGGTCTTCGAGCAGCCGTTGCATAGCTAAGTCCGAATGTCGCTGGCGTTTCGATTCCTCCGATTGAGCTGAGCGGGACGAAACATTACATAAGACCTCGGCTGGATGACGGAAGATCAGTGGATCGAGTCACGAGGGCGTATTATTCCTTTTATTTATTTAGTAGAAGTTGGGGACATTGGGTCCAACATGCATGTAATACAGCGTGCACAAAATCTCGTTCGTATTGTCGGACATCTTAAAAAAAAGAAAATTAAATAAATAAAAAAGAAAAAAGAAAAAAGAAACAAACTGTGGGAGTATTATTGATTTATTTCTATATCTAAATCACACATATGAAATCACTTCGATCATGTGCACCTTGGTACTCATACTTGTGCGTCTTTTTGTTACTATCGATATAGAATGGTTACCTAACCATTGATCGGTGTTGTGTGCACTAGGAAACCCAATGCAAATGAAATCCAATCCAATCATTTATACGCTGCACAAACTCATCGCTATGCTATTCCTAAAGTGTGTTTGCGAAAAAAATTAGAGTAAAAATTTATTACCATGTACACCCTATACTATTCAACTTTTTCAATTTAATACTCTAAACTTTGATAGACATCAACTTGACTTCCTATCTCCAAACGGTGTTAACCGAGTTAGCAAATGACAAAAATACCCTTTTTAAACCCTTCCTCTCTCTCCAGCAGCCTCTCCACCTTCTTTCTCCAGCGCCGACAGCTAGAGGGGGGACTGCACAGCCGCGAGCTGTCACGCCCCGACCCAAAAAATTGCTCGTCCTCGCATCGATTTATCCAAATTATCATCCTCGCTGGGGCTTAATGCCGTACGAGTCTGGAGTTGCACTCGTACAAGGCAAGATGACAAGTTCTCAAATGGTTATCTTTGATTTGATATTAGCAACAGAAGAAAACAGAGTATACGAAATAATTCTCTTTATTGATAAATGAACCGAGATTACAAAGGCTTTCAATAGCCTAACTGAATTTGCCAGATTGTCTACAACACTCAAGTTCTCTCTTGCCCACAAAGAATTTTACCGTTCTATACATCATGTCTTTTATATCTCGGTCGCATCAATCCTGTTGCAAGCCCGAGCGTCAATGCGATCGTACGCTTCAAACGCTACGATATTTCATGCCTCAGCGCGATCAAGCGAAGCTCCGCCGCGAGCAGACCATTCCTTGAACCTGCTAGCAAACTAGTGGAGGATTAGTACTTTCATCCTTGCTGTACTGATCAAGACCCACTTAACTAAACCGACATTTAGTAATGTATTGATTCATACATCATACAATTTAGTTATCTTTCTATGTTCTCATTAGGATCAGTTTTATGGCATATTTGAAAGTAGTAAAGCATGTTATCATGGCAAGCATGTTATTTCGATACGCATAAGTAAGCAGGCAACCAATAGCAATCTCGTGTTGTTTCATAACTTCTTACCAACACTGACGCACTCGTCCTTGCACCGACGCAAGGTGAATACGCTTCATTCCTTCCCTATCATGTTATAAGTGCTCTGGGCAGGATTTATTGTTCCTGCACTTTCGGCCCACCGTTTCTTAACTATATGAAGGTCATTGGCGTATCCGTGCCTGAATGGACTAACTTGTTTCTTTTTTTCTTTTCTTTTCTTAAACTGGATAACCTGGCGTCCTCCCCGTACAGGTTTGCTGGCCCAGTATCTGAAGGATGCCGAACTTACCATCCATTATGGCTTATCACATCAGTAGCAGATCGTAAGTCATACCCAAAAGATGTACACCAACAATAATTATTCATCTCTCCTAGTGTCACGACCTGTTACCCAAATTATTGGGCCGGGCCGAGCCATGTCCAGCCTATGCTTGTTAAAGCGTAGTAAGCTGTTCTAAGAATAGACAATAAAGGATCTAAGCTGCTAACAGTTCTAAAATCATATTTTAAAGTTCATCACAACACAGCATCTATAAGCGAAGGTAAACAAGCACAGACTTAAATAATACACTTCCAAGTATCTAACTGGAGACAAAGTCCAGTATCCAAATATAAGTACAGACAAAGTCTAAGTCTCAAAATACAAGAAAGATAATTAAGCAAGGTTTCCCGCTGGGGCCTCTTCTGGAGCTAAGGCCAGGTCCTCAAAATCAGTGCCATAACATGTAACACATAGCATTTCCTTCTCAAAAAGTGAACCTACAACGTAATCCTGTCAGGACGGGAGCAAGTACAACCTCTACAACTAAAGTACTGAACATATAATGAAAAAGATGTACAACAAGAAACATGGTGTGATAAGTCTATAAAACAGAAAATACTGAAAAACATGGCCTCATGGTACAACTGGGATCACAGTATTATAGTAACATAGGGAACATGGCATATCTGGAATCATGGTATAACTCATAATCTATCATGGCAAGGATACATATGTCATAGAGACAGATGTATATGTAATGTTTAAAAGTTTAAAACCGTAGTATGTACGTGAATCGGTCAATAGGTGAATAGGATGTACAGCGGTACATATCAAGTTTTCTGGTATGCACATACGTGCACGAACGGCATCGGTGTATATCCATACACAAACGCGAGATCAGAACATACGACAAGATCACATATAGAATGTCACCGAGCGCGGTAAGTACATACGGAGAAGGGGGTCATGTTCACGTACAATACTAACAGTTTCCCCTTAACCCGTTATTTAAACATATGAGAGATACGAGAACAGTAAAATATGTGGGAGATACTGGGAGCAGTATAAGCATGGCAGGTACTGGGAGCAGTATAAAACATGTGAATACTCGGAGCAGTATATAGTATAGTAAAACATGTACTGAGAACCAGTAAGAAGCATGTGAAGATATAAGAACTGTCCTAAGCATGGCAGGTACTGAAAGTAATACAACATGTGATGACATAACTTGCTACCTCAAGGATCAGTATTTTAACAGGGTTAATACATGTTCTAGCATTAAAAGACAGTAAATGAGTTTGTAGATGTACTTGCCTCGAGCAAAGCAAGAATACTAGTACGAAGATATAGATGTCCGATGTCCTGTCAATAATGATATACAAACTCAGTTCTAAGCTATGTTCAATATTACACTAGTGGTGTGACACGACTCCTGACTGGATACTAGCCAAGTGGGGACCTAGCATAAAAGTCTAATATGGAGTGCCACTATATCCAAACTAATTTTCTAGGGTCTTTACACTAGTGCAGGGTGAGGTCCAATATGTCTATAACTCAAAACAACACAAAACTTGCAAGTCGTAACTACTCAATAAATAATTCAAACTGTACACTGAGTTACAATAATTTTTGAGATAGACAAAAAGCTTAAATATACATAAAATAAAGTACCAAAATGATCCTTGTTAATTATAGAAATTTATACTAATTTTTCTGGGATTTATAAACCTTCATAAATATTTATTAAAAATCAACAAACACATGTATCCTGAAAATGAGTTCTGTTTTCCTATTTTTATAAAATACCAAAAGTACTTATTAAATACTAAAAAAATTATAATAAATTATCTAAATTAACATAGTATTTAAATACAATTTTTTTCCAGATTTTTACAGTAATTAAAATATATATAAAAATCCAAAAACAGAAAGTAACAATTTCTGAAAAATAATTAATTATAAATTAAGGATAATACATAAACAAAATCTACAAATGTCGTCGGATGATAAAACAAATATCACCAACGTGTCCAAAACGGTCAAATTAGCTAGGATAGCCTACCCATAAGTCCAATTTGGATACAGGGGCAAAACGGTAATTTTGGGTCAAAATGATGTCCGTCATTGGACACACTTTGCACCGAATAACGTGTCAGAATAGAAGTCTACAAAACCTAGCAAATTATATGTCCACATATCCAGAATGATGATACGAACCCAACGGTATATCCGGAATAGGATTCCGATGTGCCGATCTCAAAATGATACGTTGACACGGACACTTGGTATCCGGTTTGCATCGAAATGCGTGCCGGAGCAAATGTCTTCAAAACTCAGCAAATTATATGTCAACGAGTCCAGAATGACGATACAAACTCAACGGTATATCCGGAATTGGATTCGGATGAGCCGATCTCAAAGTGACCCGTTGACTCGAAAAGTGGGACCCGCTTTGCACCGAAATGCGTGCCAGGGCCCACGTTCTCCAAATCAAGCAAATTTTATATGAAAACATGCCAGAACGATGCCACGAGTCTACTGGTGGTGTTAGAAATTGAATCCGGAGTCCCGGGTTCAAAAATGGAATTTAACAAGTGCAAATTAAAGAATTCGGACGGCCAACTTTGGCGTCGAATTCGACCAACCGAACGTGCTTAAAATGAAACAAAACCTAAAGGAGACAGGAAGAGGGTTATACCAGCTGCGCACAGGAACTGGTAGCGCGCCAACCGGAGCTGCGACGACGAAGTTATGAGCTGACGAAGTCGGCTCCACGAAACTGTCCAAAAATAGTTTAATTTAAAACGTCAACTTGGTGGCCAGTTTTGAGGTATCAAACGACGAAATTAACGGACGAAAATTGAGGGGAGTGAAGTGCTATATACCGAGATTGCGATGGAGCAAAAATTTCGCCGATCCAACGGTCGGATCTCCCAGAAATTGTGCACGAAGTTGCTGCGACAAAGCACAATTTCAGCTTCGTTCCCGAGCGCGTCACGACGGGATTTCGACGTAAACGCACGAATAGCCTATGCGTCATGCCGGAGAGGAAGGTGGTGGCCAGGGGGTGTTCGTCGGAGGTAGTCGGGGTGTGGGGAGCTCGCGGGGGCGGCGGGCCGGCCACGTAGTGGCGCACGGCCACGCGGCAACGAGCGTTTGCGCGCGCGCGCATGCACATGCAACTGCTGCCGCGGCTTGCTGTACGCGGGGGCTGTGCTGCTGCTACGCTGCGCGGCCTGCTGCGGCGGTCGTCGGCGGGGGTGGCCGCGGCGGCGCGCGGCGGAGGCCCGGCGGTGGGCGCGAGTGATGGTGTTGATGGCAGTGGAGATGGTGTAGTTGTGGTGGTGGTGGAGTGGTTTAATGGTGATGGTGAGATGGATGATAGTGGAGAAGAAGGAGAAGGAGGCTGTGGTGGTGGTTGTCGGCGGGAGGCTGCGGCGCAGCGCCGGGCACGACGGACGGTGGAAGAGGTGGTGGACGGTGGTGTGTGCGTGTGTGATTTACGTGAGGGTGAGAGAGGAGAAGAAGGAGAAGAGTGTGTATATATGTGTGTGTGAGTGTATATATGGAAAGAGAGAGTGAGTGAGAATAGAGAGAGAGAGAGTGAGATATTTGGGAAAAGAGAGAGAGAGAGTGTGTGTGATGTCGGTTGAAAGGGAGGGGGGAGTGCTCTTGATGGTGAGGGTGATGGGGAGTGGTGTGTATGGGAGTGTTTTAAGGAGGGGATTAATTATATATATATATATATATATATATATATATATATATATATATATATATATATATATATATATATATATATATATATATATATAAGATATTTAAGAGAGAGAGAGAGAGAGAGGAAAAGAGAGAGATATTTTAGAGAGAGATAGAGGGGGGGGGGGTGTCGACTGCCATTGGGGAGAGAAGAGTGAGAGATTTATATATATATATATATATATATATATATATATATATGTGTGTGTGTATATATATATACAAGAAATAAAAATGAGATATTTGTAAAAATAGAGAGAGGAAGAGATATTTTCAAAATAGAAAAAATAGGAAAATTATGTGGGGTACTTGGACAGTCATGAGAGGACATCGTGGAGCTTGGGTTCGGGTTCGGTCGAGCCGGGTCGGATAAAAATCGGACAGGGTGAAATAATGAAATTAAATATATATTTATGATCACCGGTAAATAAATTATATGCGGGGACTCCAATAAATGGGACACAAGCGTCATGTGGGTAGTAGGCTTCATGTGGGCCACGTCCATACTTTGGATCGACTAGGTTGGATCGATGTCGGGTTCCGAAATTAAATTGGAAAATAAATCAGGTTTTACGGTAGATAATAAATCGGCCTAAATTGACCCGAAAATTGTGCGAAGAAAATGAAGCACAAAATAGAGTGTCTGAGTGGGACACGAAGGTCATGGGTTAAGAGCGTCTCGAGTAGATCATTCCTGAGAAGTTGGTTCTAAGAAAACGACTGGTCTGGTGCTCCTAAATTAAAAGTCACGGTGACGTGCAAACGATGATCAAAGATAAAAGTGGGAATAATTATTTAATGATTAATTGGTCTAAGTTGATCCGAAGTTGCGCGATACAAAAAGAACACAAGGGAACGAGTTCAAGTGGGACATGATATATCAAAATGAAGATAATTTCGTCTACTTCAAAACTCGTGAAGAGAGTTTCCAGAGATTGGCATCCCTGACGCTCCAGAAGTCAAAGTCACGGGAAAGTACATTAATGATCAAAAATAATTAAATAATAAAACACTTATCGAAAATAATTTATTCAGAAAAATAAAAATAAACCCTGAAATTCAGGGGGCTTACATCCTACCCACCTTACAAAAATTTCGTCCTCGAAATTAAAAATCACCCAATAGGTCAAACTATAACATGTAGCTGCTCTGGCTACGATACTCAAACTGCTATCCTTGTAATCATCCCTTCTGTTTCTCCTACAATCTTTTTGGTTCAGGTTCAATCAAAGTCCTTCTATCATAAACTACGCCATACATCCTTTAGAATCTTCCATACTAATATGAAACCTTTATGTATACCCTAAACTATAGGTCATTCTCTGGGTATGTTCATAAGCAAACAATGCTTGGTCATCAACCATATTTTTAACCTCAATTGTAAATACTGGATTTCCTTATCGTATCCTAAGTATCCATATTCTATCAATCCACAGTTCCTTAGCATCATTTATCGTCAATCCTTTCCTACAGTTTCTCCTTGAAATCATACGTTCAATTTCTATCCTTGGCGTAGAGCCTTCTTCTTTTTACTCAACAAGTCCTCCGAATATAAATCCTCGATTTCAAAACTCCCGATTTATTAATTACCAATGTACATATGTCTTTGTCTTGTTCCTTGTCTTTTTAACTGATATCTTCCTGATCTCGTACGTAATACGATAACTCATTCTAATTTATTCTATATCAATCCACATATCGATCTACCCTCTAATCACATGTAATTAGCTATAGATAACCAACCAAAATTCTACAAGTGCTAAATCCTCAAACTGCTAAGCACAAGATTCTAATCCTCAATCCATAGTCACAACAATATAATATCTCATTATTCCATCTTAGATACCCTATCATCAAGTCATACTATCAATACAATCGTTCTTAATGGTTTCCAAGTCTACTACAGTCAGTCAATTATACTCGTCCTATAAACTTAATCTAACCAATCCCTACGAAAAGTATTTATCACAATCACATAATACATTTATAGTTATACTACATGATCAGTTAACAAGGTTTGGCTTTTTCGGTCGTCTATGAAATAGAAGGTAACAAGGCCTAAGACTGGGTCAAGCAATCCATAATAGTGTTCAAACAAGTTAAAGGTCAAGCAAGATGGGAAGGTTTATCGAAAAATCTCCAAGAATGGTACGAAGGCAGCGAGATACATAACAAGAAGAATTATCCAAGAGGTTAATGAAGAAGAGTTTAGTCAAGTCATAGGAAAGATGGAACACAAAAATAATTATGTCCAAAAGATAACGCAAAAGCAATCCTATTGGAAAGTCCTAGAAAACCTGTAATCCTAGTTGTAGATGTAGATAGGACAGAGTTAATCAAGACTGGAAAGAATGATAATAAGAATTTATTCTTGCTCAATCGGTCATAACGAAGTGAACTAAGCTGAGATATGATCTGATAACCATATACGTCTTCCTGAAATCATGTTGCCAGAATTTTCGCCACACCAGTAAGCTTATATGCAATAAACGAGGAAGTCCATAACTAAGGTATACATCCTATAGTCATATCATCTAGATTCCTTACCATGCCAACCGGTATGGCTGCAAGAAAATCTAAATTCTATGAATAGGATAGTATATCCAAAATCAGGCTCTATGTTTTTGTCATACCAGCTAATATGGCTGCGATAAATTCTAAACTCTATAACTAAAGCAGATGTTTATCTTATCAGGATATATCACAATTTAATCCACAAAATTTATCATGATGCAAGATCAAAGTCAACAACGAAAATCAGAAATTAAATTCAACAACGAATTTAAGAAAGATCAAATGGAAATAAGTGGAAACAGATTTCTAGATAAGATTAGAGTGAGATCCTCAGGGGTCATCCCAAGGGTACAAACTTGGTCTAAATTGACCCACTGAAATACAAACAAGAGGCTAATTATAGCTAACGGTCCTATGCTGTGATGAGTTTCCTATGTTGCAATCCTAGAAATCCTCTAGGTGTTCTAAATGTTATTCCTAGTGTTTAACAAGTTGCCCTAGATCCTAATTGCAGGCATGTTTGGTACAATAACGTAACCAAACAACTTAAGTCTGAACCTGCATGGGCCACCACTAAAAACATGTCACGACCCGTTACCCAAATTGTTGGACCGGGCCGAGCCATGTCCAGCCTACGCTTGTTAAAGCGTAATAAGCTGTTCTAAGAATAGACAATAAAGGATCTAAGCTGCTAACAGTTCTAAAATCATATTTTAAAGTTCATCACAACACAGCATCTATAAACGAAGGTAAACAAGCACAGACTTAAATAATATACTTCCAAGTATCTAACTGGAGACAAAGTCCAGTATCCAAATATAAGTACAGACAAAGTCTAAGTCTCAAAACACAAGAAAGATAACTAAGCAAGGTTCTCCGCTGGGGCCTCTTCTGGAGCTAAGGCCAGGTCCTCAAAATCAGTGCCATAACATGTAACACATAGCATTTCCTTCTCGAAAAGTGAACCTACAACGTAATTCTGTCAGGACGGGAGCAAGTACAACCTCTACAACTAAAGTACTGAACATATAATGAAAGAGATGTACAACAAGAAACATGGTGTGATAAGTCTATAAAACAGGAAATACTAGAAAACATGGCCTCATGGTACAACTGGGATCACAGTATTATAGTAACATAGGGAACATGGCATATCTGGAATCATGGTATAACTCATAATCTATCATGGCAAGGATACATATGTCATAGAGACAGATGTATATGTAATGTTTAAAAGTTTAAAACCGTAGTATGTACGTGAATCGGTCAATAGGTGAATAGGATGTACAGCGGTACATATCAAGTTTTCTGGTATGCACATACGTGCACGAACGGCATCGGTGTATATCCATACACAAACGCGAGATCAGAACATACGGCAAGGTCACATATAGAATGTCACCGAGCGCGGTAAGTACATACGGAAAAGGGGGTCATGTTCACGTATAATACTAACAGTTTCCCCTTAACCCGTTATTTAAATATGTGAGAGATACGAGAACAGTAAAAACATGTGGGAGATACTGGGAGCAGTATAAGCATGGCAGGTACTGGGAGCAGTATAAAACATGTGAATACTCGGAGCAGTATATAGTATAGTGAAACATGTACTGAGAACCATTAAGAAGCATGTGAAGATATAAGAACTGTCCTAAGCATGGCAGGTACTGAAAGTAATACAACATGTGAAGACATAACTTGCTACCTCAAGGATCAGTATTTTAACAGGGTTAATACATGTTCTAGCATTAAAAGACAGTAAATGAGTTTGTAGATGTACTTGCCTCGAGCAAAGCAAGAATACTAGTACGAAGATATAGATGTCCGGTGTCCTATCAATAATGATATACAAACTCAGTTCTAAGCTATGTTTAATATTATACTAGTGGTATGACACGACTTCTGACTGGATACTAGCCAAGTGGGGACCTAGCATAAAAGTCTAATATGGAGTGCCACTATATCCAAACTAATTTTCTAGGATCTTTACACTAGTGCGGGGTGAGGTCCAATACGTCTATAACTCAAACAACACAAAACTTGCAAGTCGTAACTACTCAATAAATAATTCAAACTGTACACTGAGTTCCAATAATTTTTGAGATAGACAAAAAGTTTAAATATACATAAAATAAAGTACCAAAATGATCTTTTTTAATTATAGAAATTTATACTAATTTTTCTGGGATTTATAAACCTTCATAAATATTTATTAAAAATCAACAAACACATGTATCCTGAAAATGAGTTCTGTTTTCCTATTTTTATAAAATACCAAAAGTACTTATTAAATACTGGAAAAATTATAATAAATTATCTATATTAACATAGTATTTAAATACAATTTTTTCCAGATTTTTACAGCAATTAAAATATATATAAAAATCCAAAAACAGAAAGTAACAATTTCTGAAAAAATAAT
Source organism: Iris pallida (assembly GCA_029216955.1). Taxonomy (NCBI): domain Eukaryota; kingdom Viridiplantae; phylum Streptophyta; class Magnoliopsida; order Asparagales; family Iridaceae; genus Iris; species Iris pallida. The sequence continues at coordinate 13,895,493 of JANAVB010006397.1, read as the reverse complement.
TAATTATAAATTAAGGATAATACATAAACAAAATCTACAGATGTCGTCGGATGATAAAATAAATATCACCAACGTGTCCAGAACGGTCAAATTAGCTAGGATAGCCTACCCATAAGTTTAATTTGGATACAGGGACAAAACGATAATTTCGGGTCAAAATGATGTCCGTCATTGGACACACTTGCACCGAATAACGTGTCAGAATAGAAGTCTACAAAATCTAGCAAATTATATGTCCACGAATCCAGAATGATGATACGAACCCAACGGTATATCCGGAATAGGATTCCGATGTGCCGATCTCAAAATGATACGTTGACACGGACACTTGGTATCCGGTTTGCATCGAAATGCGTGCCGGAGCAAATGTCTTCAAAACTCAGCAAATTATATGTCAACGAGTCCAGAATGACGATACGAACTCAACGGTATATCCGAAATTGGATTCCGATGAGCCGATCTCAAAGTGACCCGTTGACTCGAAAAGTGGGATCCGCTTTGCACTGAAATACGTGCCAGGGCCCACGTTCTCCAAATCAAACAAATTTTATATGAAAACATGCCAGAACGACGCCACGAGTCTACTGGTGGTGTCAGAAATTGAATCCGGAGTCCCGGGTTCAAAAATGGAATTTAACAAGTGCAAATTAAAAAATTCGGACGGCCAACTTTGACGTCGAATTCGACCAACCGAACGTGCTTAAAATAAAACGAAACCTAAAGGAGACATGAAGAGGGTTATACCAGCTGCACACAGGAACTGGTAGCATGCCAACCGGAGCTGCGGCGGCGAAGTTACGAGCTGACGAAGTCGGCTCCACGAAACTGTCCAAAAATAGTTTAATTTAAAATGTCAACTTGGTGGCCAGTTTTGAGGTATCAAACGACGAAATTAACTGACAAAAATTGAGGGAAGTGAAGTGCTATATACCGAGATTGCGACGGAGCAAAACGTTCATCGATCCAACGGTCGGATCTCCCAGAAATTATGTACGAAGTTGCTGCGACAAAGCACAATTTCAGCTTCGTTCCCGAGCGCGTCACGACGGGATTTCAACGTAAACGCACGAATAGCCTATGCGTCGCGTCGGGGAGGAAGGTGGTGGCCAGGGGGTGTTCGCCGGAGGTCGTCGGGGTGTGGGGAGCTCGCGGGGGCGGCGGGCCGGCCACGTAGTGGCACACGGCCCCGCGGCAGCGCGCGTTTACGCGCGCGTGCGAATGCGCATGCAACTGCTGCCGCAGCTTGCTGTGCGCGGGGGCTGCTCTGCTGCTGCGCTGCGCGGCTTGCTGCGACGGTCGCCAGCGGGGGTGGCCGCGGCGGCGCACGGCGGAGGCCCGGCGGTAGGCGCGAGTGATGGTGTTGATGGCAGTAGAGATGGTGTAGTTGTAGTGGTGGTGGAGTGGTTTAATGGTGATGGTGAGATGGATGATAGTGGAGAAGAAGGAGGAGGAGGCTGTGGTGGTGGTTGCCGACGGAAGACTGCGGCGCAGCGCCGGGCGTGACGGACGGTGGAAGAGGTGGTGGATGGTGGTGTGTGCGTGTGTGGTTTACGTGAGGGTGAGGGAGGAGAAGAAGGAAAAGAGTGTGTATATATGTGTGTGTGAGTGTATATATGGAAAGAGTGAGTGAGTGAGAATAGAGAGAGAGAGAGTGAGATATTTGAGAAAAGAGAGAGAGAGTGTGTGATGTCGGCTGAAAGGGGGGGGAGTGCTCTTGATGGTGAGGGTGATGAGGAGTGGTGTGTATGGGAGTGTTTTAAGGAGGGGATTAATTATATATATATATGTATATGTATATATATATGTATATATATATATATATATATATATATATATATATATATATATATATATATATATATATATATATATATATATATATAGGATATTTAAGAGAGAGAGAGAGAGAGAGGAAAAGAGAGAGAGATATTTTAGAGAGAGAGAGAGGGGGAGGGGGGGTGTCGGCTGCCATTGGGGAGAGAAGAGTGAGAGATTTATATATATATATATATATATATATATATATATATATATATATGTGTATATATATATATATATATACAAGAAATAAAAATGAGATATTTGTAAAAATAGAGAGAGGAAGAGATATTTTCAAAAAAAAAAAATAGGAAAATTATGTGGGGTACTTGGACAGTCATGAGAGGACATCGTGGAGCTTGGGTTCGGGTTCGGTCGAGCCGGGTCGGATAAAAATCGGACAGGGTAAAATAATGAAATTAAATATATATTTATGATCACGGGTAAATAAATAATATGCAGAAACTCCAATAAATGGGACACAAGCGTCATGTGGGTAGTAGACTTCATGTGGGCCACGTCCATACTTTGGATCGACTAGATTGGATCGATGTCGGATCCCGAAATTAAATTGGAAAATAAATCAGGTTTTACGGTAGATAATAAATCGGCCTAAATTGACCCGAAAATTGTGCGAAGAAAATGAAGCACAAAATGGAGTGTCTGAGTGGGACACGAAGGTCATGGGTGAAGAGCGTCTCGAGTAGATCATTTATGAGAAGTTGGTTCTAAGAAAACGACTGGTCTGGTGCTCCTAAATTAAAAGTCACGGTGGCGTGCAAACGATGATCAAAGATAAAAGTGGGAATAATTATTCAATGATTAATTGGTCTAAGTTGACCCGAAGTTGCGCGATACAAAAAGAGCACAAGAGAACGAGTTCAAGTGGGACATGATATATCAAAACGAAGATAATTTTGTCTATTTCAAAAGTCGTGAAGAGAGTTTCCAGAGATTGGCATCCCTGACGCTCCAGAAGTCAAAGTCACGGAAAAGTACATTAATGATCAAAAATAATTAAATAATAAAACACTTATCGAAAATAATTTATTCAGAAAAATAAAAATAAACCCTGAAATTTAGGGGGCTTACACCTAGGCCAAACGGTCCCGGCGTAAATCCGTTCGAGGGAAATTACCACACCCGTGCACATGCAATATCTCAAGTCCATTTGACCATACAACGTGCATCTTATTTTCATACAATCAAGCAATTTGCCTATCTCTATTTCCATTGGCACAACGCCTCAACTCAATGTTCATCAACGAACGCCCCGAAGGCCATAAATATTTCGAAGGCACCATGCCACATTCGACAGTTCTGCCACATTCGTACCACAACTGTTCTCTTCTCAATGAAGCCATCTTTTGTAAGTCTCGTGCATGTAAGCATGTTTCGCTTTGATATAGTTATTCTCTATTCCTTGTGTCGTGCATTTAATGCACGTCTCGATTCAGTATTTCCATATTTTACGCCTTAGTGTTCAATATGTTAGACTTATGTTCATTTCTTCCGACTCGTGCAACTGAGGCACGCCTCGATAGGGTATTCAATATTCTATAGCTCGTGCACTGAGGCACTCGTGCCGATATAGTCTTTCAATGTTCTAGCATACTACCTCGTGCACGGGGGCACGAATGACTTATGCGTTGAGGCACTCGTCGATACAGTTATCCCATGTTCTTATGGCTTGTGCACCGAGACGCTCGCCTTGGCGATATTCAATGTTCCATAGCGACTACATTTGATGTACATTTTATTTCAATCATTCTATCTAGTGTTCGACACGCACTTATGTTCATCTCTCAATCGAGCATACAACGATATATTTTACTTAGGCATGAAGGAGTAGAAAAGAGAAGTCAAAGTCCCCCCACCTTAAGTCGATACGCCTTGTCGTTTTGCCGAGCCGATACGGCTCGATTTCATAATTTGTTGCATGACCAACTCTTCTGACTTAGCCATTCGAGCACTTCGTGCTTCATTGAATTATACGACCGATTTGGCTTACTGAGCCTATGCCTCAGTCCGTTGTGAGACGGTGATTTGGTTTTGCGAACTCCATTGTAAATAAGGTAAAATGTCGACCTCTTATATTTTAGCGTAAACGTATAGCCTGTACACGAAACAAACTAAAAATCAATACTTGTCCGAATCAGACTAATACCTTATGTCGATTCGATTTCTTAGAATCTTCGAACCGACTCGATATTTTCTCTCGGGCCAACTTAACACTTGCATCGATCTTACTCGATGTGTTTCTTGGGTCAACGTAACTCTTTGTATCGATTCGACTCGATGCATTTCTTGGGTCAATATATTTTCGTATCGATTCGCATCGATACATAATCGGGTCAACGTAACTCTTCGAGTCAACTACTCAGCATAATATACCATGTAGAACGGGACATTACATAATATACCACTCAAAATAAGGTTCGTCTTCGAACCGAAACAAACACCCAATTCCAAGTGTTTCTCTAGATCGTTTTACGATCTCGTCCAACTATCGTTGTTCCGTTTCAAACACTCGTGCAAGCTTTCATTAACTTCAGTCTTTCCTGCAGCTCAATTTGAATTCAGTATACAACTTGATTTGGATCGTACACCTATTCAAGGTGTCCCAAAAAATATGTATGTGAGCCAAGTCCAGTAGTAGAAAATTAGAACAAAGCTGACAGTTAAATTTCAATTCTATTCTTGCCACCTCGTACTCCCGGTCGGACTTATCTTTAGCGACTATTCTCGAAATTTTATCGCATACGTATATTCGATACATACGTGATTCATTCAACAAAAATTGTCGTATGCGACGCGATTCAAAATCATATTTCTCATTTTGTAAGTTTGTATGGACCATCAATTCTATGCGTCGCGCATCCGTTCGCAACGATCCTCTACAACGCCTTGCATTCGAAGTCGCTACCCAACTATTTCTGAAGTCTGGCTATGCAACTTATCTCGATACTGTTACCTTTGTTGACTTGCAAATGCATTAACATTCAGGGCTACGCCCACTAGGTGACTTACCTAGACACCGTGCTTAGGTTCTCCCGATGAAACTTTAAATTGATATTGCACAAAGGCCACAATCTATCCGACACAAAAGTTTAATTCGAGTCGACGATGCTCACATGCAACGATCGTTTTGACACGAAGGTCTTTACGACACGTCTTATGTTCGATTCCTATCGAGTAGGAAATTTACTAGCCAAATTTCCAACTTGTCTGTCTCGTAACATCGAATATAAGTTCGATTCACGCAAGATCAATTGCAAGGTGAATCCAAATCTAACGATTCGTAAATCATTCTCTTATCGCTCGCTCTTGTGCATAGCATGATTCTCAAAATCGCCTAGACTTATCATCAACATGCACCATATTATATTTGTTACCGATACAATTCCATATGCGACTTCGTATGGGTCATCTTACGGATCTGTAATATTCATTTCGATTTGGCGGTCAAGTCTTCTAGGGTCAACTGCCCTGAAGCTACGCTCGATAATTATGGATCATTAACGAAGGATAGTTACTACTAACCATGCTATATTATTTCAAAGCCAAATCACGTTACGATGATTTCTATGCGACTACCCAAATTTGGACAAAACTATTTCTATTTGTGCAACTGAGGCACAACTATCCTCCGAGTAATTCATGCACTACCGTAAAAAATTTCACAATTCATGAAATATCTACTCGTATTGAGTTCGAGTCTATCTACCCACGGTCGACATCCGAAATGCTATACGCATCAAAATAATCGTCGATAACTTTACGGTCTTGCCTGATCAATCGCAAGGTTTACGATCAACCAGTTCGACATTGTCGTATTGCTATTCCAAAATCTTAATATTATAGGCCTGCTCTATTTTGTGTTCTCACATCGTACTTACGTTTTCTTGCATATTGATTTCGATAGGTTATATCAATTTTGATAACACGAGGGTCAACTTTAAATCTGCATCAACGTCGACTTTAGTTCGTATTGTATACCTCCAAGTTTACTACAAACTTTTCCATATACATCAACTCGTTTTTTGATTCGCCGCATCCCGCTATACTTTGATCGCGTAACCAAGTTACCAATTATCCAACATCGAACCCTCGAGTTATACGATTACGTCCTCTAAGTTTTTGCGTGTTTCAGTCGTACTCAAATGAGTGCCGTAATGTAGCCAACTATTTCTTAGGCACTATTTACCCGCATCAACCAACTCTTCACCGAAGTCGCACGTCGTGCGATCTGAATATAATTCACATCGTCCAATATTTCTATCGAGATCGTAAATCATGCTATTCGATTACGATTCGCATCGCCCAAAATTTCTATCAATATCGCAAGTCGCGACTCGTTTGTAAGTTCAAGTTTTCTATCCCGTCAATCCGATTATTGCTTTAAGGCATAATCGTTTCACTAGTCTGGGTCATTCGACCGATTTACAAATTTTTGTCTGACGTATTATTCATTGATAGGAGTATCCGTCCTATCGTTCCAACCAATTATTGAAGGACACTTGCATCAACATACCGTCATACAAATTTCCAATCGAGTCTCGGTACTCTTCCGTCCGTTGCGGACAAACCTTCCATAAATTACGCAATGTGTCGATGGAATCCATCACACAAGTGGTATAGCATATACCACTCAGAATCGAGTCATTCATCGCATACGTGGTATGGCATATACCACTCGAAAATCATGCTATTTCTTTCGTATCATACTCGGTATGAACCAACAATCTATTTCGATTCACGATTTTTGCAGTGATCATGCCGATCACAACCGTAACTTTTGATTAATCAAATTCAGACACAACTCGGCCAATGTATTCATTTTCCAACACAAGCTCTGTGCACAACCGAACAATTCGTTCTTATCGACTTATAATTTAGTTCCGTCCGTTGTACCTTGTGCAATGATTCATTTTTCGACATCCGTTGCACCTCGTACAACAATTTATTTCCTACTTATGTTGCACTTTGTGCAACGATTTAATCCTGACATCCGTTGTACCTCGTGCAACAATTTATTTTCGACATTCAAAGGCAATGCTCAAATTCGTTCAACGCATTTGATATCAACTTTTACGTTCATTGCAACGCATCATTCATAACTCGTTGCATTTGATATCATAACATTTCATTACTTTTATTATATCGATGCAACCAATATTTCTCATATCGTCTGTTGCATTGAAACAACAAACATTTTGATTCATATTTCTCAACTTGTTGCACTTGCAGTAATAAACATCTCAATTCACATCTCGTGACTCGTTGCACTTGTAGCAATAAACATTTCACCGCTCATTGCAATTAATGCAATAAATGTTTCAAGACTTTCTCAGCAAACATCATGTAATTTTCAAAACACGTGCGGCAAAATTATACGATTTGTATTAGACTTATTATATGGAACATCCAGTGCGACATCGAGTAGAGTCAAGAGAGATTTGATTGGTGGTGGGCAACTCTTTGGAATTAAAACGAAGCAAGCGTCCTGAGAAAATTGAGCCTAGAGCTCTGATACCAATTTATCACGCCCCAACCCAAAAAATTGCTCGTCCTCGCATCGATTTATCTGAATCATCGTCCTCGCTGGGGCGTGATGCCGTACGAGTCTGGAGTTGCACTCGTACAAGACAAGATGATAAGTTCTCAAATGGTCATCTTTGATTTGATATTATCAACGAAAGAAAACAGAGTATACGAAACAATTCTCTTAATTGATAAATGAACTGAGGTTATAAAGGCTTTCAATAGCCCAACTAAATTTGCCAGATTGGCTACAACACTCAAGTTCTCTCTTGCCCACAAAGGATTTTACCGTTTCATACATCATGCCTTCTATATCTCGGTTGTATCAATCATGTTGCTAGCCCGAGCGTCAATGCGATCGCACGCTTCAAACGCTACGACATTTTATGCCTCAGTGCGATCAAGCGAAGCTTCGCCGCGAGCAGACCATTCCTTGAACCTGCTAGCAAACTAGTAGGGGATTAGTTCTTTTGTCCTCGTTGTATTAATCAAGACCCACTTAACTAAATGGATATTTAGTAATATACTAGTCATAACCCGTGCCCATAGGGTATGGTTCATTTAAGGTATTCCCCCTCAAAATCTTGGACCCCCAATTTTAAACGAACAATAATAATTTTGAGGCCCCCATCAAAATATTAAATCCCAACCACTGCTGGATGTGAATTTTATTTGGATTCTCCATAAAACTCCACTCTCAATAATGCTCATCCACAACCATTATGAGGCCCCCATCAAAATATTAAATCCCAACCATCAAAATATTAAATCCCCATCTTTGGATTCCCCATAAAACCCCACTCCCAATAATGCTCTTCCCCATAAAACCCCACTCCCAATAATGCTCTTTCCCATAAAACCCCACAACCGTTGATTCACCAAGATTAAATCCCAACCACTCTTTATCTTGGCACAGTCAGCCCTAGGATTCAAAAACCTTTGTGTTTTGTATAAGAGATTGTTTCATACAACATACAATTTAGTTATATTTCTATGTTCCCCTTAGGATCGGTTTCATGGCATATTGAAAGTAGTAAAGCATGTTATTATGGCAAGCATGTTATTTCGATACGCATAAGTAAGCAGGCAACCGATAGCAATCTTGTATTATTTCGTGACCTCTTACCAATACTGACGCACTCGCCCTTGTACCGACGCAAGGTGAATACACCTAATTCTTTTCCTGTCATGTTATAAGTGCTCTGTGCAGGATCTATTGTTCCTGCACATTCGGCCCACCGTTCCTTAACTATATGAAGGTCATTGGCGTATCCGCGCCAGAATGGACTAACTTGTTTATCTTTTCTTTTCTTTTCTCAAACTAGATAATCCGGCGTCCTCCCCGTATGGGTTTGCTGGCCCAGTATTCGAAGGATGCCGAACTTACCATCAATTGTGGCTTATAACATCAGTAGCAGATCATAAGTCATACCCAAAAGATGTGCACCAACAATGATTATTCATCCCTCCTAGGCCGAACGGTCCCGCGCCCCAGCGCAAACCCGTTCGAGGAAAATTACCACACCTGTGCACATGCAATATCTGAAGTCCATTCGACCATGCAACACGCGTCTTATTTTCATACAACCAAGCAATTTTCCTATCTCTATTTCCATTAGCACAACGCCCCAACTCAATGATCATCAACGAATACCCCGAAGGCCATAAACATTTCGAAGGCACCATGCCACATTTGACAGTTCTGCCACATTCGTGCCATAACTGTTCTCTTCTCAACGAAGCCATCTTTTGTAAGTCTCGTGCACGTAAGCACGTTTCGCTTTGATATAGTTATTCTCCATTCCTTGTGTCATGCATTCGATGCACGCCTCGATTCAGTATTTCCATATTCTACGCCTTAGTGTTCAATGTGTTAGACTTATGTTCCTTCCTTCCGACTTGTACAACTAAGGTACGCCTCGATAGGATATTCAATATTCTATAGCTCGTACACTGAGACACTCGCACCGATATAGAGTCACGACCCGTACCCACTTTTCGGACGCGAGCTCGTGAGCAAGCCAGCTACGTATCGAGCAGACTCCAGCTCGACTCGATTACGTATAAGCTGTCCAAAATAGGGTATCATGTCTAATCTAAACTATATCTCAATCCACATGAATCATATAAGCAAGAATGAACAATTATGGGTCATGGTCTGCAGTCCATTAGCATATTGTCCGATTAGACTCCAAGAGTAATATGAATCTATAAAGTAAGCAGAGTATATCATGGTGTAGAATATAAAGCACGAGAAGATAATAAAGAAATATCACAAACAAATACCTGTATCATACATCGTAATCCTCTACCATCCTGCTCTGCTAAATAACTCCATGCAGTCGCTAAACCTGAAGAGATCATCAGGTCCTCAGAGGACTAACAAGATACATAAAATATGCCTATCTAACAGTTTAATCATGCAATAATATATACAGGGTATAAACAGGAACTAGACAGGAAACTGACATGTGACTACTGATAGGTAACTATGAACACGAACACAGGATCAAGTATGCATAAATGAACTGCCGGAAGATCAATGGAATACCAACCCTCGCCCCGAATGTGGACTCGCAGGTCAGTTTCAAGACAAGTCACCCTCGCCCCGTATGTGGACTCGCAGGTGCAAAGGACAACCCTCGCCCCGTGTGTGGACTCGCAGGTTATGGGAAAGACAAAGGAATAGCAGTTCACTCACACATACTTGCAGACACGACTCAGTCAAGATACATGTGAAGATACGGTACAACTCGGTCATGACATAGGTAAGGACAACTCTAGCATGATCCATGACGTAAACAAGCCTGGTATAACTACACTATCAAGTCATGAAATACTGATATACAAGCAAGACAATAAACTGGTAAATGCGATATCATATAAATCTATAACAACTAAAGTAACTAAAGATAACATACTACAACAGATGTACTATAAGCATGAAAATAAACTGTAGAGGGAGACAATAGTCTCTAAAGTCGTCCAACTACATGTCTACGAATTCGTTTTGATGATACGAACCCAACGATATGTCCAATTTTGGATTCCGGTGGACCTTGTACAAAATCGCCCGTTGAATCGGACCGTGGGGCCCGTATAACGGTGATCCAATCAACTGTCTCAGAATCGGACCAAACTTGGCATACAGGACCAAAAAAATGATACGGTCCTGTTGGCGCAAGTTTCGTCTCGATCTGACGAACGTGCATAAAGTAATTGGAAAATTTGTACAGAGGCCAATACGGTAAATTTTGACGGATACGCATCAAATTCGTCGCACACATGCGACCAATTTGAATTTCGTCAAAGCCCACACTGTCACGCCCCGCTCCCATAGGAGCGATCATCCTTGCTAAGGCGTGATGCCGCACGAGCCTAGGTTGCGCTCGTGCAAGGCGGGTTCCATAACGGCCGATTTCAGCGGCTGCGACGGGGTCGTCGCACAGAAGTCCCATGCAGAGACATTGAATAATAGCAGCAGAAATTTAGAATGAAACACAAGTTACTCAAAGAAGCTCTTTTATTGATATTGAAACAACGGTTACATTGGGGGCACAAGGCCAAGATTACAATCACTCAGGTTCACTCTTCTTACATTACAAGTCGGTCAGCTCTCTCTCATCTCTCAAATATATTTTATCGATCCAGCGGAAGCTTTGGAAGGCGACGTCCATACATTATATCCCGTATAAGTCTTGACTCTATGCGGCCCCACGCTTCGAATCGCCAAGGAACTCCGTGCCTCGACGTATCAAAGCGAGCTCTGCGCCACGAGCTTCTACCTGTGCCTGCACATATAAACTATGTGGCTGTCAGTACTCAACTGTACTGGTGGAATGAGCTCCTCGTCCATCCATACAAAACCAATATGTTTGATTTACTTTGTACAACATAGTCCATTCTTATCAATTATCTGTCTAGTCTTGTCTTAGGATCAGTTTTATGACCGACGTCTTGCCTATTTTGTGTCGTTAGACCATCCCGTGCTTGCAACATTCAATGTTAACCTATCAAGTCGTGTTTGTCTTACGGCCATAATCAGAGACGCAACTACGCGATGAGGCTCCATTTTCGTGTGACCGTGCTTCAAAACTCTTGCTGAGGCCGTGCCTCGCAACTCAGTGATACTTAACCATATCGCCGCCTCGTGGCCCTTGCTACTAAATCATCAACCGATCCAATCAAGACTTGTAAACTTAGTGCCACTCAACCAACTTTGCCTTGCGGCAGTTTTCTGACTTAAACTCAAGACAACTTACATCAAAACTATGCAACTTATATGCCGACAACTCAAGACTCGACGCCACATCTCGTGCCGAAGCACGGTGTCTTCGTTACAGCCAAATCTTAGGCCCAAATATTTTGTGTTATCGACTAAACATACATTCAAGTTCTAGACCAAATCCAAAGGCATACACGCGGTTTGCCGCTATTCTGCCGACTCAACTATATGAATTTGGTCACTGGCTCCCAGAGCCATTGTGGACTCCTTTCGTAGTTTTGATTAGGCGGACGCCCCTTGCCAGTGCGAGTAGCTAGCTCCGCTGCAAGTCCCCGCCTAACCCGTGCGGTCATCCAGCACACAGTCTACAAAATGTCTCTATCGTAACGGTTCCCCTGGGCCGCCGGGGTCGCCGTTCGAGAAACATATTTATTTTATTTACCTTGTACAAGTTGTCCAATGACCATGCAAGACTCAACTCAAACTGACGTCTCACACAGTCATTGTACTTCTAGTGTTACCATCTCTTTCAGGGCTAATTTCAATACTTCTCACATCTGAGACCTTGCCTCGACGACCCGTAGTCGCGAGCATTCTTCTTTCTTGCCTCGACGACCCAGTCGCGAGCATTCTTTCTTGCCCTATCATTTCACTCAACTCAAGAACAACTATTTGAAATACTTTCCAAACTCAATGGATCAACCGTGGCCCGTGCCTTAAAACACTAAGTCCGTGCCATCGTGTCTCAAACCAACGTGAAACTCTATGTGACACCACCGACCAAGTCATACTCTATATGACGGGCCCTTCAATCGTGAGACTATGTGATTACACCCGACCGTAGAACTCATAGGGCCATGCCTGCTACTACTCCTGTTAGCTTAACGTAACTCGCCTAACTTACTTTACAACGACTTGACGAGCAAAGACTGCGTCAAGCCTTCGTCGTAGGAACGTGCCGTACACACGTTCGACTTGAACAACCAAACTATTTGGGTGCCTAGACTTATGCCACAAGCCGTGCAATACCACTTAACCCGTCGGCGAGCAAAGGCTGTGCCGCGCCTTGGACGAAGAGACCGTGCATGCTTTATGAAGCATTTATGCGGGCGACGCCTATGAATTTGGCTAACTCTTAGCTTGTGGCGAAGACCAACTCTTCCTTCTCCCAAGCCACGGGACGAAGGACCAAGTGTCATTTTCAAAGCATGCCGTGCACCAACTCTAAGACGATCGTTTTTGACCTTTCCATATTCTAACTCAATTCGACCCGTCGGGATTATTCCCTTTAGCTATGTGGATTCGTCTCTTTTATTATCAAGCCTACTTGTGCAAGTTGAAAACATGCGATTTATTATGTGAAGGCAAAGATGAGGTGAGTTCACTGAAACTACCCCACCTGAGCGAGCGGTCGCCTTGACCGAGCGATGTCTCTGAGCAGCCGTTGCAAGGCTAAGTTCGAACGCCGTCGGCGTTCCTATTCCTCCGATTGACTGAGCGGGACGGGGCACTACATCATACACCACTCAGAAAATGTTTCGTCCTCGAAACTTACTGAGTATACTCATCGGCTTATAACTTAATTCAACATCCTACGTTTCTTGCACACGCTACTCCTACGCATTCCCTCAATTCGAGCCACGCTCGTGCTATTACTAACTTAGTCGTAAGGTACACAAACCGATCAACCAACATTCAAACTTGTCTCAATTTAATGATCGCATTACCATCAACATTTCTTCGAAACTCACGATTTCAAAATCCTCGACACTTTTCTGTTCTTCAAGTCTCACTTGATTCAACGTATCACTTGGTTGGATCGTGCACATATTCTAGGCGTCCCCAAAATACATGCATTTCATCCAAGCCTCGTGATAGAGAATCCGCCATCACCACTCGAGTCGGATCGTGCACATATTCGGGCGTCCCTGATATACGTGCATGTCAACCGAGACTCGCGAGTGGTACCTCCATAATTCCTAACACTTCGCACTCGGACGTCTGCCTAACCGCTAGGCTATGTCTTTCCGTTAGTATTGGAATCATAGTTTTCAAACAACAATATCAACACTGACCCCATCCTAAGGTCAAACCAAATTGATAGTACGAGGTTTTTCTACCCAAGCTCGCATCACTCCGATTTCTAAACTTCGAGCATAGATTTCCTATACACATCCCAACGTTCGTCGCACGGGGTCCGAGTTATTCAGCAAAGTCATCCTATTGTAAGTTCATTTAACCAAATCTTTGATACATCAATATCGTTCGTTCAACAAGCCATTTCGTATAGTCTATCTCTTCGAGCACGTTCGTCATAATCTGCCTATCAATCATTCTCAAGTCAAGCACACTACGACATAATTTATCGCTAAACCATAATTCATATTTCACATTTCCTATGTCATCTATTCCAATTCACGTAATCGGTCATAAGGTCGTCTAGCTTAACAATATGTTGCGCCCCGATCTCACGCGAGTCAGATTATCCACGGTGGGCACGAATCACCATGCACGCTCCTGCGAGATAATCATTCTCATCGGGACGTAACTCTTGTTTTGTGTCCAGACTAATTCATTTTCGATGTGCGGATTGGACCTACTCAATCCTCAAGTTCCATTCATTCGTCAATCATAAGTCCTACAATCCTCGAGTTCACCTTCGCATCAAGCCAACAAGTCGAGACAATCAAAGTTGTCGCATCCTGATTTTTTGAGTTCGATCATTCCCGCGACATGAATCACCATGTCAATGCTCACGCGGAACGATCGTCCCAAATCTGACGCAACGCATGTGCGAGGCTAGAATTGCGCTCGTACAAGACTAGATCGTCGACGTTGTGGCTATCAATGTAACCATCAATACACGATCATTTTCATCCATCTCAATCAAAATCCTAAGTATAGCATCCAACCAAACAATAACACTTGCATGATCGTCATTCGCCGAGTCAGAGTACCCCCGAGTTATCGCATATCATCTTTGATATGCCTCAATACCATCAACGATATACGTAACCTGACGATCTTCGTTTGTAACAAATTTCGAGTCGTACGAATGATGCTATCGTTCGACTGGATAATCTCCTCGACATTTAATTCAAGTTCGATCATTATCCCTCGAATCATTCACAACATCAAATTCCTCAAACCCAATTTCGCGTATTCGTTCATCCCTTTATCTTAAGTCATCGACCAACGTATTTCTTCAATTCGCATCGTCCCTTTTTCTAACTCAAATCATCGTGCAACATTCGATCCAATCCTTAGAGTCTTTCATATAACTTCAAAATTCAACATTTTCATGCACGCTATCTTCCTATCGTGCTAACTTTCTCTATACAATTTTGCCTATCGATTCCCTTTATCAAGTTATCCGTTCGCTACACCTTAACTTTTCCTCGATTTGATTTCATCTACTCGCTCATTTTCGTATTTCGTACTTGCGTAATCCTCAATCCTGTGCACGTTTCGTGCACGTCATTTCTAATATGTTCGAATTAACACGTCAAACTTCAAGGCTAAACTTTGTTCAATGATACTCACTCTACGGCTTTGCATAACGTGACGCTTGCTGATAGACTCACCGACACCCCGAATCTTCAATCGATCGATCGACATCCCTGAGGCTATCGCATACACCACTCAGGGATGAAGTCATTCAACAAATCCTCAATACTATCATTTGAATCTAAATCGACTTCATCGAATCCCGTTCGAACCATTCCTCGATTTCTAAGCAGGCTTATCTATATCGCACCGACGTTATCGTCGCTCGATAGTATCCCTATCGATAGTCATCCCGCTTACTCAATCAAGTTCGAATCATTCTTGCTCGACACAATTCAATTTCCGCACTCGACTTTTCTAAGGTCGACGCAGCTTGGTGTATATGCCCAGTCCGACTTAGCCAACCGTACGTACGCGAATCATCTTATTGTTTTGTTAAAAACTGTTCTCCTACGTTTTGAAAAATAGATAGACTTATTGTATGGATATCCCGTGGGACATTTGAGAGAGAGCGCACCAACGATAGCAACTTGCGGAAGCAACAGAGTTTTAAGAAAACATCGAAGTTAAAGAATTCAATCGACGGTCCAAGGACGTAAAGCCGTGCTCTGATACCATTATGTCACGTCCCGCTCCCGTAGGAGCGATCGTCCTCGCTAAGGCATGATGCCGTACGCGCCTAGGTTGCGCTCGTGCAAGGCGGGTTCCATAACGGCCGATTTCAGCGGCTGTGACGGGGTCGTCGCACAGAAGTCCCATGCAGAGACATTGAATAATAGCAGCAGAAATTTAGAATGAAACACAAGTTACTCACAGAAGCTCTTTTATTGATATTGAAACAACGGTTACATTGGGGGCACAAGGCCAAGATTACAATCACTCAGGTTCACTCTTCTCACATTACAAGTCGCTCAGCTCTCTCTCATCTCTCAAATATATTTTGTCGATCCAGCGGAAGATTCGGAAGGCGACGTCCATATATTATGTCCCGTATAAGTCTTGACTCCATGCGGCCGCACGCTTCAAATCGCCAAGGAACTCCGTGCCTCGACGTATCCAAGCGAGCTCCGCGCCATGAGCTTCTACCTGTGCCTGTACATGTAAACTATGTGGGTGTCAGTACTCAACTGTACTGGTGA